>OX016542.1:66297827-66897827 GCA_943590905.1 Sphaerophoria taeniata
ATGTTGAATGTTGCCTACACTGAACCAAAAACAGCAGTCATATTGATAATTTTTTACATTCAACTGACAATTTTGTTGTCAATTTACAACCAATGACCGCAGTAGTAAATATGACAATTCAAAATTTTCAATTTCATGATTCGAAACCGGGATTGTCACATTGATAATTTGCGTTGGCAAATCGAAAACCATGGTTGTCATATTGAAATCTACGGCAGTCGTATTAAACACTGCAGTAGTCATTTGGAAAACCCAAATTATCAAATTGAAAACCGAGGAAGGCTTATTGAAAAACCATTACTTTTAAATTGAAGACCACGGTAGTCAACTTGACAACCGTAGTAGTCATATTGATAACCACAGTGAACCATTTTAAAACCACGGTAGTTAATATGAAAACTACGGTTGTCAAATTGAAAGCAGTGGTTGGTAGATTGAAAATCATTCTTGTTAATTTGAAAACCACGATTTTCAAATTGACAACCGCAGTAGTCATATGAAAAATAAAGTTAACTAATTAAATACCACGGTAATTAATATGAAAACTACGGTTGTCAGATTGAAAACAGTGGTTGGTAGATTGAAAATCATTATTGTCAATTAGAATATCATGATTTTCAAATTGACAACCGCAGTAGTCATATTGAAAAACACAGTAAACCAATTTAAAACCACGGTAGTTAATATGAAAACTGTGGTTGCTAATTTGAAAATTTCAAATTTGTTTGGTTTGCAATATTACAATCATTATGATACACTTTAAAATTTCGATTTTCAATACCTAAGATTACCGCTTGCGTATCCAGGACACCCCTTTTTTTGAAATATGAGTTGCTGGTTTTCGTGTTGGTGTTGGTTTCTGTGTTGGTTTTGGAGTTGGTGCAGGTGTTGGTGTTTTTGTTATATTTGATGTTGGTATGGTTATAGTCGGTGTTACAGTTGCTGTTGGTATTGGTGTTGGTGTTGGTGATGGTGTTGGTGTTGAGCTTGGGTTTATCGATTGAATTTGTATTATGGTTGAGGTTGATGTTGGAGAAGTTGGTGTTTTTGTTGGGTTTGATGTTGGGATTGGTGTTATAGTTGGTGTTGGTGATGGTTTTGGTGTTGCTCTAGTTGGTGCTGTTTGTGTTCCTTTTGGTATTGGTGTTGTAGGTGTTGAGCTTGGTTTTTGCGATTGTGTTAGTATTGTTTTTGAGATTAATGTTGAAATAGGTGCTTGTGTTGGTGTTGTTGTTGGAGTTGGTGCAGGTATTGGTACAAATATTAATTTTAATAATTGCTTACATATATAAGTCTTATAAACAATGTAAAATTAATTTTTATTTTATTAATGCTGATAAGAAGAAGTTTTCACTACTTTTCTTTGTATCCGTAGCTTATTGATTCTGCTTAGCAGAACGTCGTGGGTTAGAGTCCTACTCGTGTCAGTAGTTTTTATTTCATCTTTCACGGAAAGAACTGACAAAACTTTCAAGAGTATCAATCAGTCATGAAAAAAGTGCCTCTCAAACTTACCCGTTCGGAATCGGCGTTAAATTGTAAGTCTCCTCAATTCTTCACACGCACCCAGAGAATTGTTGATGAGAGTAAGCCACTTAGGTCTTGGCTCTGCAAGAGCTGTCGCGCCACTCGCTATTAATTTATTTAATAGGAACAGGTTTTTATTAATTACCTTACCTATAACAATATTCTGCTTGAGATTAAATAGTTTAAGAGTATTTAATTCTTGATTATTTAACTCTTACCTTACCTGTTACAATATTCTGCTTGGGATTAAATTGTTTAAGACGACTATTTAACTCTTGATTATTAAACTCTTGATTTATTTTTTGTTTCTTTCTTGATTTATTTGTATATATGTCCACTTTTTTCCACTTCACTCACGAACGTCTGATTGACTTGATGCACAACTACTAAATGAGGAATACATTACTTGTTCAATTCAAGATAAACTCGATTTTCTTATTGAAAACAATAATTGTCAATTTGATGACCATAGTTTTCAATATGACAACCTTATGTGGTCGATCATCGTACTGACAACAGCAATTGTAAATATGATTTTTAAAAACGGTTAGAGCATCACATTGACTACTGCGGTTTCAACTTGACAATTATGGTTTTCAATACAATAATTTTGATAACGGCATAAGCAATTTATCGTTAGTTTTTGTTGTTCTTGCTCAATTCAAGATAAAATCGATTTTCATACTAAAAACAATAATTGTCAATTTGATGACCATATTTTTCAATATGACAACCTGATGTGGTCAATCATCGTATTGACAAACGCAATCGTAAATATGATTAATTTAATTCAAGATTAGATTTTTTCAAAACTCGACTTGGAAGGCTTTGCAAATAATTTTTTTTTGATTTTTTGCAAGGCTTTCTAAGTCGAGTTTTGAAAAATTAAATTAAAAAACAAAAACTCGTCATCAATGCATTAAAATTATGATCATTATCATAATCATAAACAACAATAGTTCGAAAAATCCTATTAATTAATGTTAGTTTAAATTTTCTCAAAAACGGCACCTACCATTTTCTTAAAACATCTTTGTATTTTTTTTCGGAACACTGATGTTTTTAGTATAAGCAAATTATTTTTGTATTGCTCCAAAACGGTTCCTCTCATAAAACCTTTTTTCAACGTCCCATAGGAAGTTATTGTAATGGGGCTGATTTTGTGAATATCCAGTTATTGCATATCTCCATGTTTCGAGGTCACTAGAATCTGAATCAACCCTTTTTATCATGATCTCTGCATGTGTGTATGAACGTATGTTCATATGTGCGTATGTGCTCGATTATCTCGCGAACCACTCAGCCTTATTAAAGCTGATTAGGTTTTGAGCAATATCGGTTTAGCGGTTTTTGGAGGTCAAAAAACTAAGACACAGACATCATGATAAAAAGGGTTGATTTGGATTCTAGTGACTTCACAAAATCGGTCCCATTACAATAACTTCCTCTGGGAAGGATGTGGTCAATTTTGTTTTTGTTTTGTAAATATGGACTTATTTCCTCCAAGTAAGATGCGGCTTTATTTCCATAAATTATTCCAATTTCGTCTTGAAAATAGAGCTCCATTTTAGATCACGTCATATTTCGATAACGAAAAAAAACTCCATCATCATATCGACAACATTGGTTTCAATACGAAAACTTTGTTAACGAAAAGTCTTGGCTAAAGAACTTATTTATTTTTTGTTTACTTCTATTTATTTTGATTTATATTCTAACAATCGAAGTTATCAATATAGCAACTCTAGTTTTCAATTTGATGCCGGTAAAATTCAGTCATCACATTAACAACTGCAACTGTTAATTTGATGATTTTATTTTCAATGCACTTGTTGCATTAAGGTAGTAATCATATTGATAATCATTGTTGTACAAATAATGATTGTAGTTCTTAATTAACTGACGGACAACCTAAGGTTTTCATATTGACAACCATTATCTTCTAATTGGTCATCTGAGGTGTTAAAACGACAACTTTGATTTTCAAACTAGTAACAAGATATTGAAAATTTCAAATTGTCCCATTTACTATCAAGTTGTTAGATTTTGAGACGACTTTTGAAAATTTACATCACATTGAAACTTTTTTTGATCAATAGGACTATTTTAGGTTGACAACCAGTAGTTGTCAATATGACAACGGTTATTTTTTTCAGTGTAAACACTTTGAATTCTAAGAATCTGGTAATTTTTTTTTGCTGATTTTCAATTTTATCTGAATAAGTAGTAAATAGGGTTCCAAATAGTAGAGGCATACTCAAGAGTACTACGAACCAGTGAATTGAACAGTGTAATAAAAGTTTGTGGGTTTTTAAAAAGTTTTCCTGTTCGGAAAATAAAACCTATGTTTTTTGCACTCTTGTTTGTTAAAAAGTTGTAGTGCCTATCGAATAAAAGTTTTGAGTCAAACACAACTCCAAGATCTTTTTGTTCATAAACTCTTGTCAATTCAAGATCATCCAATAAGTAGGTAAACGTTATAGGATCTCTTTGACGAGAGAAAGACATAATCCTACATTTCGTTATATTCAAAGGAAGTGAATTTACTCTACACCATTCCGACAAAGTATCTACATCTTTCTGTAGCGTTAAACAGTCTCTTACACAGGATATAGTTTTATACAGCTTCAAATCATCTGCAAATAGAAGCCCGGAAGATGAGAGGTTTTCCATAATGTCATTTATATAAATAATGAAAATTAGGGGGCCCAAAACAGAGCCCTGTGGTACTCCCGACTTAGGGTAGAAAGGAAGGGAAAATGTGTTATTCAAAGCAACTCTATGAGGTCTTTTATAAAGATACGATGAAAACCAATATATGAGGTCTTCATGAAAACCAATTTTACGCATTTTTTTGGAAATAGTAGCATGACAAACTTTATCAAATGCCTTAGAAAAATCTGTGTATATAACATCTACCTGTTTAGTATCATTAAGAGCTTTAGATATATCGTGCGTAAAGCAAGCTAGGTTAGTTACTGTTGACCGACCTTTAATAAACCCATGTTGATTTGATATTAGCCGCGTTTTATTATCCTCACTAACCCATATGGGTTACCCCTTGATAATAAAACGATGTGGGTTTAAAAGGTAAAAGTTTAAGCTATTTTTTTTTATCCGAGACGCAACCCCCAGTAAAATTTTATTTTGCTTTTCTACAAACAACTTGTTTTTATTAATTTATTGGATTGACTCTTATCCTTTGGCATTATAAAACTGTGGCTAAGATTGGAATACGCGTAATTTGTTATGAATATGGCTGATATTAATAAATCTTTCTACAATAACTTCTTTTTTGTCTCACGCTCGCCATCTATCCGCCATATTTAGAACATAGTTTTTGAGTTACAAAATAAACCCCGATAGCTATCGGGGTTTCAGATTGTTTTTGTTTTGTGTACAAAAAATAAACCCATATGGGTTAGTGAGGATAATAAAACGCGGCTATTATCGCCGATTTTAAGTCGAATGCGATCAGTTTATTTATGCATTTTTCAAAAATTAATGATAATGCATTTAAAATACATACTGACCTATAGTTTGCAATTTCTGAAATTGCACCGTTTTTATGAATAGGAGTTACATACGCATTTTTAAGGACATCAGGAAAACAAGCTTCTTGCAAAGATTTATTAAACAATGTGGAGATTGGCCTAGCTAAAACGTTGCAGCAATTTTTATAAACAATGTTTGGTATACAATCTGGACCAGCATTTTTGTTGCAATCCAAAGATTTTAAGGTAGATAGTACATCCGACAGAGTTATGATTGGCTTGTGAACAGTGATGTTATTATTACTGTCAAAGAAATTATCAATAATATTTACATTTGTTTCTGAGTTGTTATAATTATTCTGAAAGAATTGTGAAAACGCTTCGCATATTCCTTGTTGTGAAGAAACATTATTGTTATCTATTTTCATTACAGAAGGTATTGAATTTGTTGCTTTTATTTGTTTAGTGTATGCCCAAAAAAACTTATTGTTAGATTTTAGATTGGCTTCTGTATTTTCTATAAATTTATTGTAACAATTTTTCAGTTCTTTTTTGCATTTCTTACGCAAGTACTTAAATGTGTTTTTATCGTCTACCATATTAAAGTTCTTGTACCTTGTATGAAACCGATTTTTTTCTTTGATCAATTTAATTAAAGAGCGTGAATACCAACTCGGATATCTACACGATTTATGTTTTTTAATAGGAGTGAATGACTCTACTGCTTCATTCAAAATTTGGTAGAATTTGTTAAAGCAGTCATATGTGTTTAAATTATCCAAGGCTGACCAATCCGTCTGACTAAAGTAAGAATTCATATTGTTAAAATTGGATTTGAAGAAATTTCTCTTAACTATATCACTATCCGGAAGAAATCTGGTAATTTGTGTTTTAAATTTTAATAGTAAAGGTGGATGATAACGATCAACGGTAGAGATCGGATCTGCACAAAGTTGAACAGAGCAGTGATTACAACACGAAGTTGATAAGAACACTAAATCAAGAAGCTTTCCATCAATATTATGTACAGAGTTTAATTGGGAGAGATTACAATATGAGATTGTCTCTATCAATGCTTCTGCCTTTGGTCCAGAGAAACGAGATGGCATCATTGTTTTCGTAGTGATATCAAACTCCCAGTTTACATCGGGTAAGTTGAAGTCACCCAAGTAAATAAGCTCAGCACTCTGTCCAAAAGCATTTACTTTCTCCATGAGGCTGTCAAATAAATTCAGGTAGATTTCTGGTTGAGTTCGCGGTCTTATATAACAACAGCATATGTATACTTTTAGATTATTGTTACCTGATAAACATACCCAGAGATCTTCATTTTTGGTTTCAAAATGTAACAAGCGCATGGACCGAATGTCTTTTTTTATTGCAATCAAACATCCACCTCCAGATTCAAGGTTATTATACTGTCTAAGATCGCGGTCTTTCCGATAAACATTATATACATTTAAGTCAAAAATTTCGTTGGTATAAATATCTTCGGATAGGTTAGTTTCTGTGAGACATATGATGTCGTAATTAGTGTTTTTTATTGCTAAATTTACCTCGTGAGTTTTTGTACGAATTCGATTAATATTTTGATAATATATGTGATATTCCATTATAAAGTGTTATTAAGAACTGTGTCAAAGAGCTCACCTATACAACTTTTTTAAGGTCGGATGAAGTGGTTATGTGAAATATTTTGGTGGTGTCATTTTTTCTCATAAAAATTTTGCCATGTTTGGCCCATAAATATTTAATATTGTGTGTGTCTTTGAAAGTTTTGGCTTGGCTGTACAAAATAGAATCTGAAAAACATAATACTTCATTAAATAGAATTGATTTATCAAAGTTTTTATCAATACATAAACCTAAATCAGTAATTTTAAGTTGACTCGTTCTAGCTGCTACCAATAGACGGTCACGTAGTTGTCGGTTCCTAAGCTTGATAATGATCGGTGGACTCGATTTGTCAGCTGGTTGGTTTGATTTCAATTGTTGTGTATTCTGCATTCCGGAGACAGAAGCTTTGGGTTCCTTTGGTGATTTACGGAAAATTTCCAGTATGTCATTTCTTTCTATAGGAACGTTATCAAGTTTGGATTTTATGCTTTCAAATAGATCCATCAAACTTTCGGATTCCTTCTTCGGTATGTTTCTTATAATAATTGCGTTTTGTGTTTCTTGCCTTTCAATTCTGCTGATGCGTCGCTCCTGAACTCCCAGATTGTACTTGAGAGTCTCATTTTCAGCTTCGAGAGCGCTAATCTTCCTCTTATTTTCAGCCACTTCAGATATTAAATTACTTAATTGCGTTAGCGTGGATGATATAGTTGTGATGGAACTGTTGAATGAAAGTTGAGTTGTTTTTAATTTGTCAACTTCTTCTTGTATGTCTCTGAGAGCATCAGACAGACTTTCTGGAGACCCATCTAACAAATTATCTGGGTAGATTGAAGAGTTGAGGTTATGATTTTCTTGACATGGTATGCACCTCCACATGACCGCACCAGAGCTTATTTCTTTAACCAAAGATTTGTTTATTTAACCGCAGGAGAAATGGTATTCCTTATTGCAATTTGAACAAGTATAGCCCCAGGTTTACTTCTATATATTGCAGAGTCACATATTGTGCATTTGTGTGACATTTTGATAATGAAAATGCAATTTGTTTCTGGGTCAAACGATTTGTCGCACTCAAACAAGAATAAAGTAAATATTATTTTTCTTCTTTAAATCTTAATATTTATAGTTTTTAAGAATAAAACCTATATGGTATATTAAGATTAGATTCAATATTTTTCCTTTTTACGCGAGCTAATAAATTCAACGTGTTGCTCGTTTGACAGTTCTCTCTACTGAATATGTACATTAAATATAGAAAGAGATACAGAGCGTAAGAGATAAATAAAGTATACACATTACAATAGAAAGAGATACAGAGTGTAAGAGATAAATAAAGTATACACATTACAATAGAAAGAGATACAGAGTGTAAGAGATAAATAAAGTATACACATTACAATAGAAAGAGATACAGAGTGTAAGAGATAAATAAAGTGTATACACATATACATTACAATACGTAAAGCTTTTAATTGCTATATAAGAAAAATATGATAACAAAATAATCAAGTTATGAATGTTTAAGTGAAAACTTGTATCGTGCACTTTTTTCACTGTAGTAGGGTTGGCGAGTGGTTTACTCCGGTTTAGACAAGGCAACCCTATAATATACTCGTTAAGAGTACATTCAGACCTTGAATCGGAACCAAATTTAGCCATTTCCCTGATGGGTTGGTTTATGGTTAAAAATCAGTGGCTTCTGAGGCGGTTGCTGACCGCTTCGCCACGGTTTGAACTATGCAACCCATTAATATTTCGTCTCGTCGAGATCTATAATTGGACACTAATGTTATCCATATCTTTGATAGGTTAATTTTTGGCCAAAGAACGCACCATCAGTGTCCCGTTTTACCACCTTTGCCCCGGACTTTGACTGGCAACCCTGGCACTGTCTTTGTCTCCAAAAACTCTATCTAATAATGGGTACAAAATCCATATCCAGATTAAGTAATTTGACGGTCGCCTCTTGGACTATTATGCCACCAGGGGTTGAAAACAAAATTTTTCACCTGTGAGAATAACGTTTTAATACGAGGATTGTACGAGTTTGGTTCAAAGAAATTCAAATTCCAAATATTCAACAGAAATCGCCAGTTAGTTCCAAAATTCAAATACGGACTTTACAACATAGATCTGGCGATCAGTTCCTTGCATGTCTAAAGCTTTTTTATTTTCTGTTATTTTTCTCTCTCATTTTTTTTCATCAATGTGAGCTACGTATGAAGTTTTTTATTAATTTTGAAATTTGAAATTGAACATTGTCAGCGCTCGGTTTTCTTTGCGATTATTGCCAGCACATATAGTCCAGGCAAATTAACTCATTTACAAAGATAAAACAAGAAAAATGTTATCCAGAATTTTACGTTTTCAAATGGTTAAAAGGGTTAAAGTCAACATAAGGAACATGAGTTCTGCGTCCAAAAAGGTAAGGGGATGATTTTAGGGGATGAAAAGGGGGGAAAATCGATTTATCTCGTGTTTTTTGCAATTTCACGCAAAATTTGATGTCCTACTGAAAAATGTTGTATACAAAAGTTGTAGATCTTAAAAAAATCTACAACTTTTGTGTGGGTCATTTTTTAATATAACCTCAAAATTTTAGAAAAAAATGCAAAAAATCAAAAAAAAAATTTTTTTTGTTTTTTACTTGTCAATTTCTCAAAAATAAATATTTTTTAACCAAACTTGCTGATAATACTCCTTTTTATGTCCCAAACAACAGAAAAAAATTTTATACTGAAATATTAAAAACTGTTTGAAATATTCATTTTTTTCGGTCCGAAGCAAGTTGTTTTCAAGGTTACATTTTACTACATACAATTATCGTAGAGAGGTCATACAGGGCTCATTTTATTCGTGTTGACGTTTTCTTTTCAATGAAATAATAAAACAATACAGCTTCCATTTAAAAACATGTCTAAAAATTGAAAAATATAAAAAAGTTAATTTTGCAAAAACAATTTTTTTGGTTATTGTTAATAATTTGCTATAAATATTTTTTTTTTAATCTAATTAGGCCATTGAAATGTACGGGAAAAAACACGAAGAAACATATGTTTTCCTATTTAAATACATTTTTTATTTTTGTACAATACTGCTTTAAACATTGTAATAGCATATTCCGTGTAGTTGAAAGATGTCAGGTAAGTACATACAATGCCATCGACTTTTACTTTAATAAGAAAAGTTCCTCATTTCTCGCGATAAAATTAATTAATTCAATTATTTTCTTCATATTTTGATAAATAAATCGTCTTATAATTAACTTTTGTATACAATTATTTAAAACATGCTTTTAAATAATTGAATGATTTTCTTAAAATGAATTCTGAATCTAATTTAACTTGCCCCGAATTTATAATTGAAATTTATATCAACAAAATAGATTGTTAACAATGCCACTACTATTACTGTAGACGTTCGAAATAGTGGACTGTATTTTTAGAGTTTTTAAAGTTTTAAAGTTTCCTTTTTTTTGAAATGATAAAACACCAAGTAGATATTATCTTCAACTCAGAAAATCATACTATGGAAAAGTTTACAGAGGAATTTGATGAAGAAACGATTGAAGATAATGAGGAAGTCACACATTTCGATGATGATTAGCCAAACTTACAATTATTAGCGAAGAGACAAAAATTGGTTTAGTGTGCATATTCATTCATTATTAAATATTGTAATAAATTCCATAGTAAATGTATAGTTCATATTTGTGTATATAAATTGTAAATGCTTGATATTTATCAGTACTTTCATTAAAATATCAACTTGATTAAAATTGAGTTTTTCATTATTGTCATTTCCTCCATTATTTTTTATTATTTTTAGTAGTTGTTTACCAGTCCCAATTTCATAACTTTTTGTATTACTAAATTTAATAACTCATTTTGCTTTTCCTCTAATAACTCATTGTGTTACTTATTTTAATTACTTATTGTGTTACCTACTTAATCATTTGTCACATATTGTCAATTTTACTTGACGTCATTCTTTGCTCTTTCTTCGTTAAGTTGAGTTGAATTTTTTGTAAAGTCCCGTCGTGGCTATCACGACACAATAAAAGAGAATTCAAGCCAAGAAGGTCGAAAATTTAAAACGGTGTTTTATCATTTAAAAAAAAAAGGAAACTTTAAAACTTTAAAAACTCTGAAAAAACAGTCCACTATTTCGAACGTTTACAGTAGTAGTAGTGGCATTGTTAACAATCTATTTTGTTGATATAAATTTCAATTATAAATTCGGGCAAGTTAAATTAGATTCAGAATTCATTTTAAGAAAATCATTCAATTATTTAAAAGCATGTTTTAAATAATTGTATACAAAAGTTAATTATAAGACGATTTATTTATCAAAATATGAAGAAAATAATTGAATTAATTAATTTTATCGCGAGAAATGAGGAACTTTTCTTATTAAAGTAAAAGTCGATGGCATTGTATGTACTTACCTGACATCTTTCAACTACACGGAATATGCTATTACAATGTTTAAAGCAGTATTGCACAAAAATAAAAAAAGTATTTAAATAGGAAAACATATGTTTCTTCGTGTTTTTTCCCGTACATTTCAATGGCCTAATTAGATTAAAAAAAAATATTTATAGCAAATTATTAACAATAACCAAAAAAATTGTTTTTGCAAAATTAACTTTTTTATATTTTTCAATTTTTAGACATGTTTTTAAATGGAAGCTGTATTTTTTTATTATTTCATTGAAAAGAAGACGTCAAAACGAATAAAATGAGCCCTGTATGACCTCTCTACGATAATTGTATGTAGTAAAATGTAACCTTGAAAACAACTTGCTTCGGACCGAAAAAAATGAATATTTCAAACAGTTTGTAATATTTCAGTATAAAATTTTTTTCTGTTGTTTGGGACATAAGAAGGAGTATTATCAGCAAGTTTGGTTAAACAATATTTATTTCTGAGAAATTGACAAGTAAAAAACAAAAAAAAAAATTTTTTTTGATTTTTTGCATTTTTTTCTAAAATTTTGAGGTTATATTAAAAAATGACCCACACAAAAGTTGTAGATTTTTTTAAGATCTACAACTTTTGTATACAACATTTTTCAGTAGGACATCAAATTTTGCGTGAAATTGCAAAAAACACGAGATAAATCGATTTTCCCCCCTTTTCATCCCCTAAAATCATCCCCTTACCTTTTTGGACGCAGAACTCATTTTCCTTATGTTGACCTTAACCTTTTTAACCATTTGAAAACGTAAAATTCTGGATAACATTTTTTTGTCCTCTATATTTAATTTGCCTGGACTAATAATTAGCACACAACTCTAGTGCCAAAATTTTTTTGTATTCCGAAAGTCCTTATTTATTTCTAAGCATTTTGGAGCTTAAGAATAAACAAATTATTTATTTAAATGTATATACGTAGTGCATGATTTATTTTTGCAGTTATCGCAAGCACATAAATAGCACATAATTTTGATAGTATTCTTGATGAATTTTTTCAATGCCTTCACCATGCGGGGTTTGAAGCGATATCGTGCTACACCCCAGGTTTTTTTTTTAAAGAAATGTTGCAATGGAGCACAAAATTTTAATTTTCAGTACACAAAAAGCACATACAAAGCACTATAATTAGCAATATTTTTTTTCAAATTTCCTTAAAAACGGGGTGTCGTGCGATGCACCTTCATTATCGATCTCTTGACTGAAACTCTCTCGATCCGGCTCTGTTGGTCAAATTGTAATCATTGCGGTTGGTGGCTGGCTTCGATGCGACTTAGTGTAAAAGTCTGAATTATTACACACCTTTAGGAACCCAGCTGAGACCCAAGTCAAGGGATTTGCCATTTTTCGCACAAGCAATGCGATATTCTAATTTAAAGTCACGCTGATCTTACTTACTGGGCGAACAACAACATGGATGGGGGAAAGTACATGCAGAGTAATTAATTCAGCACATTCATAATTCATTGATGTGACTAGTGACTTTGCTACTCGCACTAACGATGCGCATCGCGAACCCTGATAACCAATCGGAGGCGATTTTCATGCTCAAAAATGCTCATTAGGAAGACCAAAGTGATCAATTTAATGAATTATTCTCGATCGAAAACTCTGATGATAGTGATGTTTATAAATTGTGATGCCTCTCCTTAGCAGTTAACCATTGGAGTGTTAAATAATTCCCGCACTTTTGGCAGCTCGTCCATCTGAATTAATTGATAACTTGTTTCTGTTGATTGGTATGGAGGGCCGGTCCGAGAACTCTGGTTTAAGGAACCAAGACCAAATATTATCAAAGTGCTACCATTTTCTTCTCGATTGCAAGGAATTTCGAAATGATAGCAATGAATCATTTTACCTCTCAAATAAAGAAGCCCAGAAGTCAGATCATGCTTCGCAACTATTTGCATTTAACAACTAATGAACGAAAAAGAATTGAATAACGTAAAACAAATTGCTATAAAATACAATTATGGCTAAGCAAAATTCGTTTATCTACGGAATAAGAGCCAACAATACGAGGAACAATCAAACGCATAGGTATATGTATAATAGTTTTGAGTGCACTTCAAAGTTGATTGCTTTATCTGTAAGATCACTGCGCAGCATCATTCACTTCAATAATTTGCGATAATGTTGATGTTTGCAAATGGAGATTTGATTATATTTCTGTTGAGCTCCAATTTAAAATTTCAAAAAGATTATCGATCACGTTTCAATATTTTGTGATTTCATCTTGGGTGGTTTGTTATCTTCTGTGTTCGATGCTTTGCAGTTCTTTTTTTTTTAAGAAACAGAAAATGTTCATTATTGGTTTGAGAATATATAAAGTTAAGCTATCGGTAGCTAAGCAACAATAAAATCACCATTCACTGAAGAATGAAATGAAGTAAATACCATCGATTTGAATGGCAAATGGACTAACATCTATACGAGATTTTTTTGTTATAGTAAACAAACATACGCTTAAAGCAAAGACAAGTAATTATACAGATGTCTCATCCATATGGAAAAATGTGTCCTATGAAATCGAAATTCGCTAAAAAAGCTTTTTTTCAAAGCTTGCATGAAAATCTTTCTTCTTCTTTTGTTTATGAACACGGAAAGACATCTGCGTGTTTTTTTTTCGTTTTTTTTTCTTTATTCTTTCTCAACCCTTATAATTGCCGCACACGAAATGGAATAATATGTCTTTCTGTTGATCTCCTTTTTGATGAATCAAGAAAAAAATAAGAAAAAAAAATGCATCTACCTGCCTAAGTGCCTATACATACATACGTAAGATAGAGGAAAAAAAAGAAAAAAAATAATTGAAGCGATAACAGAATTGGTAGAGTAAAAACAATTTAAATTTGTCTGATATTTCAAGAATGCTTATGATATTTTTTTCTAAAATGTTGACCTATGGACATTGGACATACATATATTTCGAATTCAAAATTTAGGTGGTCTGATTGAATTCCACTTTGAGAATTTGAGGTTTGAACGAATTTGCGTGGGTCGTTGTATTTTTAATGTCAAAATTAAGGCTAGCCACCATACAATTTTTTTGGCCAAAAGCCAAGTTTCAATTTTCTCAAAACCGGCTCCTACGATTTTTTTAAACTTCCTCGAATTGTTTTTTTGAAAACACTGATGTATTTTGTTAAGAAAAAATATTTTTTGTTTTTTTTTTTCGTTATAAGATTTTCTCGAAAAATAAAAGTCCGATCAGTGAACTTAGTTTTTTGGGAGTACTTATGTATATATTGCAAAAATAATATTTTGTATTAAGAAAAAAATTCAAAAATTTGTTAAAAAAAACCGCTCCAAGGATTTTAAGAAAAAAAAATTGGAAAATCAACAATTTCTTAAGAAATCTTATGACATCATTTTTTTCAGATTGAATCTATTTTTGAAGTACATATTTCAATTTAAGTTTTTATTTATGAATTTAAATTACATGTTCTTATTTCTTAATGTTTTTATGAATTATAATTTGGAATACATTAATAATATTATTTCCGGAAATTTATTGGAACTTGAAATATCAGCTATTTTCCAATTTTCTTTGACAAAGAAAAAATAATCTTCTGTTGGCCTTTCTTTATATTTTGTTTAATTTATGGACTACTATGGCCCATTTTTCCTGTGGATTTCTAACCCATTCCGGTGGGTTTAAAGTCCATAGTGGATTTGTGGACTCTTAACCGACCTAAAGAATTAATTAGAAATAATATGTATGTACCTACATAATTATGTACTTACATTTGGTGATATGCCGTAGTTTTTATTTCAATAAATATAAGCAATTATTGTTATGCTGTAAACTGTCAAACTACAATTTCAAATGAAAAGATAAATAAAATAGCATTGAAAAAAACTAAAAAACACAAAAACGCACTTTGCTTTTTAACAACCTGCTCTCACCTTTCTCAACTTGAGAGCCCCGCGCTTCTCTTATTTTATATTAAAAAATCACAATATAATCTTAAATCTACTTCAACTTACAATAAATAAAAAGAATGTTAAAATCACTCTGTATTAAATAGAAATAAGAATAAAATATGTGCACCACTGGGGTCGTACGAACTTGCTCCTGTATTTCAAAATATATAACTCATAAAAAACATTAAGAAAATAAATAAATAAAAATCAAAAATAAAAATTTAAATTTAAACATGTACCTACCTCAAAAATAGATTCAATCTGAAAAAAAATTGATTCATAAGATCATAAGATTTCTTAAGAAATTTTTTTATTTTCAATTTTTTCTTTTCAAATCGTTTTTTTTTTTTAATTAATTTTTTGTATATACAATTTTTCTACAATGTCTTAAAATCAATCTGGATAAGCAAGTTTATATAAATATACATTTTGTAAGTAAATTTCGATTTTTAATATTGATGCGTTTTCGAAATACAGAATTTTGAAAAAAAAAGTTTAAAAATATTTTTTTTTAAATACAAAAATATTTTAGAAATTTTTTGAAAACAAAATATTATTTGGGCAATATATATGTACTTTTGGAAAAAAAGTACGTTGATCGGACTTTAATTTTTTGAGAAAATCTTATATCAGAACAAAAACATAAAATGTACAAAAAGACCCAAGTTCTCTAACGTGCGAACAACACTGTGTAAAAGGTCAGCCACCAAAAGTAATGAGATCTAAAAAAACGCCAAGTTCTTACATGTAAAAGTGTTGTATTGAATACTTTAAACTATAGAAGATTATACAACAATATTAAAAGAAAATAGAAAATAGTTTGGATGGAAATTTACAATTTCACTTGGCAAGTTTTCGTTTGATTCGTGATAACTAACATATCATTTTAAAACTTGAACAGTGAATGTTGTTAACTCATTTAGACCCCAAAGTTTTATTGTGAAACCACAAAAGAAAGTTACCCATGGATGGGAGTGTTATGAACTTTAACAAGTCAGAATTCCAAATTTCAACATCCTATGACTCTTTTAAGAAAGTGGGCGGCAACCACGCCCCTTTAATGAAACTGCAAATTAATACTTATATTTTCTCTTGTATTAGACCGAAACTCTATCTTAAGAATTTCGAATTTAAACGTTTTCGACCATTTTGATAAAGTGGGCGGTTACCACGCCCCTAAATGGAAATAGATTTTTTTTCTCAATTTTTTCATGTCATTCAACCAAAGCCTTACAAAAATTCTGAATTTCAACATCCTAAGACCGTTTTAAGATAGTGGGCGGAAACCACGCCCCTAAATGAAATTTAAATATTTTACTTATATTTTTCCTTATATTCAACCAAAAAACTATTCGAATTCCGAAGTTGAATATAATACGAAAATTTTAAGAAAGTGGGTGGATACCACGCCCCCTGAATGAGCAAATTGAAATTTCCGATTTTTTCCTTTGTATAAACCCGAAAACCTACCATTGTACCAAATTTCAAGATTCTGCTATTGTTAGAAGTGCTTCATTATTTTGATGATCAGTCAGTCAGTCAATTACGGTTTTTGAAATTTTTACTGTTCCATATTTCAGGAAGTAGTGGTTCATCAAAATTGTTTATTTAACAGGGCCTTTGTCTCTATGAAGGTAATGCGTAGTCCAAATTTGAAGCTTGTAACTCTATGGGTTCAAAAGTTATGGGGGGGGGGTTGAAAATGTGCTTAAGTTCGATCCTGTAAAAAGGGGTAGTCCTAGAACTTGGCTGGGCCCTTTGAACAAAAAAAAAAAAAACGGTCCTATGAAATGTACCGTTTTGGAGCCATACAAAAATATTATTATTTTGACATAACATACAATATACATCAGTGTTTAAAAAATAAAATTTCCAGGAAGTTTAAAGAAAATCGCAGCAGCTGTTTTTGAGAAAATTGAAACTTTTGGGTTTTGGCCAAAAAAATTGTATGGTGGCTACCTTACATTTTGATTTAAAAAAAAAAAACAAAAAAACAACCCACGCGTATTCGCCCAAACCTCTAATTTTCAAGTTTGAAGTCAATCGGACCAGTTGTTAAGGCGCTGTAGGTGCGTTTACAGACAGACAGGCAAACGGACGGAATCGATATGCCCAGTTTTTTCGACTTCTCTATCATCGTAATGTCATATCTCATCAAAATCTCAACTTTTTTTTTGTACGAATTCAATACTTCTTTCCTTCTTCATACATACTTCTATATGTCGCAACTCGCAAGTAAGAACGCACTCGATTAGATTTTTGTAATAGGCTTTTTATAATTAATTTACAACACGATCCAAGATTTTAGCACTAGCACCACTCGAAAAATAATTTTTTGTATGAGTAATCCTTGCATCTGCATCTGTATATAAGCAATAGGAAAAATATCGAACACAGATGCAAAAATAAACAAAGGCAAAACAGATACATACATTTGTATCTACATTACTCATTATAAATTATAATCAGAGTATATCTAACAATGAGTAGGGAAACTCTTTTGCAAAAGTGGTAGTCACTATTACAATCACAAATTTGCAATTAAAAACCTAACAACAATTCCATGAGGGAAAACAGTCAAATCAATTCCTTATGTAAAACTGTATGTGCAAGAAGTTTCGACTATGCGTTCATCCCTTGCATCTTTCCTTTTTTCTCTCAAAGACTTTCAAAGGCGATGAGCAATGAATCATTTTTCATTTCCTTCCAACATAATATCATGCGTTGCCAGAATGGATTCTTTATAACTGCTATATGTTTTTCAACGCAACATATGATGCGATTTCGTCAATATTGGCAACGCAAACACAGATTGTGTATGGGGGTTGCTTTTATTATGGTAATGTAATTTTAAAGGCGATGAGCAATGATCGTTATCAGTTGTGAACAAAGAAAAAGAATAAAGAAAAAAGCAAAAGAGCGTATGTCTTTTCTCTTTCCTTCCTTTAAGTTTCTTATTGTCATCTATTTCTACTATCTGTGTAAGAATAAATGTGAACTGATAAGGAAATTATGCTGAGTTTCCCTACTCATTATTAGATATACTCTGATTATAATATTCTCATCGCATCGGCCAGACCTCGGGAATCGGGATTCCCGAGTCGGGAAAGGAACAGGGAACAAACAAATTTGAGAGAAAGAGGAAACAGAGAACATTTCAATAAAGTCAAAAGAGCTTTATAAGCTTTCGTAAGAACAGGCATGGAGCTTTTCTATGAACAGGCAAAGAACTTTTTTGCCTGTTCATAGTCGATCGTCAATGAAAAAAATATGAGCCACTTTTTACTATGGGGATGAGACATCTGTATAATTACTTGTCTGTGCTTAAAGGATTTGGACATCTCTTGATGAATATGGCGCGAGGTTAGGATTTAGAAGAAAGAGGAGATTCAAAAGGAATAACCGATTCAAATTAGGTTTGAAATTCTGAGCATTATAATGTGATAGGGAGCAACAACAAACCAGAGTATATCTAACAATGAGTAGGGAAACTCTTTTGCAAAAATGGTAGTCACTATTACAATCACAAATTTGCAATTAAAAACCTAACAACAATTCCATGAGTGAAAACAGTCAAATCAATTCCTTATGTAAAACTGTATGTGCAAGAAGTTTCGACTATGCGTTCATCCCTTGCATCTTTCCTTTTTTCTCTCACAGACTTTCAAAGGCGATGAGCAATGAAAATTTTTTTCTTTCCTTCCAACATAATATCATGCGTTGCCAGAATGGATTCTTTATAACTGCTATATGTTTTTCAACGCAACATATGATGCGATTTCGTCAATATTGGCAACGCAAACAGAGATTGTGTATGGGGGTTGCTTTTATTATTGTAGTGTATTTTCAAAGGCGATGAGCAATGATCGTTATCAGTTGTGAACAAAGAAAAAGAATAAAGAAAACAAGCAAAAGACCGTATGTATTTTCTCTTTCCTTCCTTTAAGTTTCTTATTGTCATCTATTTCTACTATCTGTGTGAGAATAAATGTGAACTGATAAGGAAATTATGCTGAGTTTCCCTACTCATTATTAGATATACTCTGCAACAAACTTACTTACTCCAATCCATGAAGGATCTCAGCCTGAGACACAACAGCCTTATATCGGGAACGGTGCCTTGCAAGCACTCTCCAGTCGCCTCGTGGTAAGTTCGGCCTTCATTGTTGTCTAGGGATGTCGAAATTCAAAAAAATATCGATATATATCGTATCGATATTTTTAAAAAATATCAATATCGGTTTTGATATTTATTTTAAAAAATATCGATATATCGATATATCGGTACAATATGACAAAAAAAAATAATTTTGCCTATTCTACTTCAAATTCAATCATCAACATTACTAGACTTATCAAGAGACATAATTTTAAATAAAATAAGAAGAACAACGATATAGCATTTGAGTAATTTTGAAATAAAATTGAGCACTTAATATTCAGGAATTTTTTGTTTGTATATTTGTATTAATAAATTTTCCTCCATCTCTTACATGCTTGACATTTGTTTGTTCAGGCATTTTGCACACAATGCTCGATCACTTTTTTCCGAGTGCGTCGGTTCGACTCCGAACACTCAGAATCAGTGCTCTGAACGATAAAAGAAACACAATTTTGAGTTTGGCAGTTTGTTGAGAATGTATTGTGAGCGAATGGTGAGACAAAGCACCATAGTTTGAATGTGTTGTGTTTTCAGTGTGTACTGTGTAGCATTCCTTTTGAAGATTTTTTTTTTAATCATAAAAAATATCGAATTTTTATACCTTTTCGATACTCGGATTTTTATATCGATATATCGATATATCGAAAAATTAAATATCGTTAAAAAATATCAACAAATCCAGAAAAAAACATCGATATATCGATATATCGATATTTTTTCGACATCCCTATTGTTGTCTCGAGCGTCGAGCCTGATGGATGCGAAGAGAATACTTTTTTGGCTGGAGCGTTGTCCATTCTCTCTTTTGTTCGGTACTCTTCCCTTGCTGCTCTTGTTTTTCAATGTAGTCTTTGGCATTCTCAGAGTTACATAGGCAAACGACGTTGAACGTTTTTCTTTGTGCAGCACGTGTTTTCTTGTCGTTTGATAATCGAGCTCTAAGCTTATCCACTACCAGAGTAGCATCTGGAGGGTAGAGTGTTCTAACATTCCAGGTGCGAACTCTCAATTCATAACTTCTTAGTTTTTTTTACTGTGGACGTGTTGTTAGTCCCTTGTATCTACTAACCTCCAAATTTGTATAGGGCTGTTGTTTAAGTGCCGTATGATGCAATCGCGCTTACAAGTCTTGCAAGTTATTTTTCAGAGGTAGGTATAACCAGTATCCGGTGTTACCGCGTGGATAGTAAGCACTTGGTGTGCATGAAAAGATACAGTATGCGCCTCCAGATCCAAAAACACCCAACCATCAAGATTTTAACCATAGAGAATATATAATACCTAGAGTCGCGACTTCGGGTGTTCGCTCTCTTTTTGCCTACAAGCTGCAAATTGTTCGTTTTATGCTAACCCAGTGAGAATGTGTTAGTTTTCCAATGCTTTTTAAATGGGAGACTGCACCAATACATTCGCACTGACCTAGGTACAGTGCTCAGGTTTGAGTCGAGGTGGGTGTCCTGGGCTCAGATTTCAAAAATAAGATTCCGTTGAGCTCAAAATTTTCAAATAAAAACTTTAACATACAAAAAAATGCATGTAATATAAAATATTAATACATTATATTGTTTCTTTGCACTTTAAACATATAATTGCACTATTATTTACCAATATTTGTATCAAAAATCTAAATAAATCTTTAAAAAACACAAAAAAAGTCGAAATAGTATGCGTAAACCCTTAGGAATATATACATGGAACATACAATCGTGCCCTTAGTCTCGCATTTGCTGTGGTGAAAGTTTTGACAGCTAATGTCAACAAAATTTGAGATATGCGGTGTAGCTTTTTTTTGAAAGGCTCAATAAAAATTCAATGAATCAATTCAATTCAAACAAAAAATTTGTAAGAAGACGGAAAAAAACCCGGTCGCAATAATATGGAATCCAAAGACTATGCCGACACCATACCCGATGAAAACGACACACAATCTTTGGATAAGGAAAAACGCAAAGAATTGAAAATTGCCTCAGACAAAGTCTGCAATTTAAATCTCAACAGCCTGCGTGAGACGTTCTGATTCACCAAGCCAGCGGACAGGCTCGCCATTCATTCCGGATGCCGATACAAGGTCGAGCAGTAGCGAAGATCTGCCACTGGCCAGCAAAAAGAAACCGATCATTGGTACCAAGCGCAAGACAAAAGTTCTCAAAGAATCTAGAAACATCGACGTCACAGTCAAAACATCTCCATTCCACAGGCGAAGAAAGCATTCAAGAAAGACCTATGACTGATCAAATAATCAAATCGGCCCTTGCTCATCCATTCGATATGGACGCCGACAGTCTGTACTTGACTGATCCGACGTTCTTCTCTAGAATGCCAATGCGACGGCAAAAATAATTCATGACGAGTATTGCCATCCGCAAGTGGACAAGGAAACTGAGTCATTCCATTACAAGTCACTTTTGTATTTGAACGAATTCAGCAAGGATTTAAATGGAGGAAGATTCCTGTTCATCGATGAGGCTGAGACACAAGACAGTCACAGCGATAGAACCGAAGATGGGACGCGTGATTGCGTTTGCATCCGGCTCGGAGAATCTACATATAGTCGAGAAGGTAGCTGATGTAACAAGGTTTGTACCGAAATTTTTAAAAGGCTAGATTTGGATTGAAATAGTTTTTCCTTTCAGATTCGCTATCACTATCTCGTTTACAATCCGAAGTTTCATCACTGATCCAAAGAAAGCAAAAAAAAAGATTCCAGATAACATATCATTCCAGTTCCAGGGAACCTCAATTTTGTGTTTTTTTTTTTTATTTATAGATTTCCGTTCCAATTTTTAAAACAAAATAAAGATAATTTATATAACTAACAAGCTTCTCCAGTCAGCAATTTCTCATTTGATACCGCTCCTGTTACTAAGTCTTACATTCAGTTAAACTAATCGCGTGCGCCGCCGATGCTTTGACAAAGAAGAAGGAATTTGTTGTGTACGGAATAGTCACGGGGTCACGGCAGTTGTTCTGAAAGATAGAAATTGTAATTTTGTTTGATTTCTTTTTTTTACTGCATTTACCCGTCTCCATTTCATCTCCCATCTCTATTTGAGACCGGCATGGTTGATTAAAGTACTCAAACAGAGGACAGTCTCAACTTTGACCGGATACTTCGAGTTCAGGAATGCCACCAATTCCTCTTCACCTTGAAGTAGGTCATCGGGCTTGCCATCGTCGCGTCGCGTCGTCGCTGTCATCTTTAGTCAGAGCCTCGTCCATCATGCCTAGGAGACACGTGAAGACGACGTAGGTGAGAATGTTATGATACGATGAGGTCAATATTTCAGGAAGCACATTGAAAATGTTTGGCTCTTCGGGTTTAAGCCTGGAGAGTTTATTTTTACCGTCAACTGGCTGAATGAAGAGTCTGGAATAATAGACAACCTCGGGTGCAACTGGACCCATTGTTCTGGATATTGCTTGGAGATCAAGGCGTTAATGATTTTGTCCAGTTCGGTGCGGGACCGTTTTGCAAGACAACGAACGACAACACCTCGAATATGGACTTGCTCTTTGAACTTGTCTTGAATGTAACTGTAGATGTAGATAGACACTAGCAAAGGCAGATACTTGGTGAGCATTTCACTCGGGAGACACTCCACTGTCGAGGAACAGAAGCAGGTGAACAGAAAATTGCACAAGATCGCTAGATTTTGGTATTCCATCACAATCAAGCCACTTAAAACATCTTCAGGGCTGGATAAATTTATATAAGATTCAAGAACTCGAAGATATGTTCTATTAGGCAGGTATAGAATTTTGTTGAGTGCTTCGGGTGGGCTATGATATTTGCTATCACTTCGAAGTAATCACTCTCAGCTGCGACTACTTTACTACGATTACTTAGAAATGTACTCACAAAGTACGTGAAGCCTCCTTTGGCCATCAGTTTATTCAGCAATTCCAAATGGAGTCGTTTCTGCAGAGCCGGTGGCAGATTTGGCAAGCCCCGAAATAGAAGAATATTTCGGAAGTAATCGCATTGGGATAGGTTAGGTTAGGTTTGGTTATGAGGGGTGTGCACAGCGTGAGCTGTTGCGTACACGGGGGCCTATTGGTCCATTGTGATCCCCTATAAAAATAAAAGTTAGCATCGATGCTTCTCACGGTCGATTAACGTAGACTGGCTCGTTAACGAACCAGCCTGTGCTATCTATAAATTTCCTCATGTTTGCCATTGAGACCTGTGCTAGATCATCCAGTTCTCCAACAAACCTGTTTCCGAAATGACGGAGTCGGCTGGTTTGGAGGTTCGGACAGTCACAGAGCAGGTGTTTAATGGTTTCTATTTCCTCCTCATCCTGACAGCTCCTACAAAAATCGGGTGCAAATGCCCCTATCTTGTTGGCCATTGTGCCAATGGCACAGTGACCCGTTAGTACGCCTATCAAGATCTTAATGTTCTTTTTACTCAGCGATAGAATATACCGAGTTTCCTTTTCATTTGTGCTAGGCCATAAGAGATTACGCAATCGTCCCTGGATTTCCAAGAGTTATTGGTTTTCTCTTTTGATTTAAGGTCTATCTTCCTCTTGAGTACCCCAATTGGGACAAGTGGTCCCCTAACTGAGTGGTCGCTACTACTTGCGTCTGCTTCTGACCCTTAATCGCATTGGGATGATTCATTCCAAATTTAATTCAAATCCTCATGATAGAGCTTCCGTTCTGGTTCGGTGAGTTGTATTTTCTTTTCTAGGTCGTGTTCAATTATGGTTAGGATTCCAGCTATGTAGTCGCGTGTAACAATACTCAAGTTGCCACTGACATGGAACTTGCGTACGGCGAGAATTTTGCGGAAGGCTTTGAGTGAGACGATCAGTTGGTTTGTATTTGGTGATTTCGTAGGGATTGGTTGGAAGATTGGATGTTCGATGAGGATAGAATGAAGATTCGAGCGCAGACTGAAACCTGATACATCTTGAATGGCACTGATTAGGAGATTCACGTGTTTGTTTGATATGAGGTCTTCCTTGGCATCGGAATCGAAATCAACTTCGTCGATGAGCGAGAGAAGGCAATACTTCCACCCTGGATCTTCGTCTTTTGCTATTTGATTGAAGGCATCGGATAGAATATCGACTATTTCGTCCGATGTTATTATTGTGCTTAGGATTTCAAGGTTCTTCTTGACTAGAGATGTTTCTATGAAGATGAATTGTTATCTGTATCGGCTATAATATTAATTATCTGTATCGGCTATTAATAATAATTAATAATTGATTCAATATCAATTACTGAAAGGTACTTTGGTACAGTGGCGTAGATAGGGGGGGGATCAGGGGGATATATCCCCCCCCATTGG
Source organism: Sphaerophoria taeniata (assembly GCA_943590905.1). Taxonomy (NCBI): domain Eukaryota; kingdom Metazoa; phylum Arthropoda; class Insecta; order Diptera; family Syrphidae; genus Sphaerophoria; species Sphaerophoria taeniata. Next base: position 66,322,336 of record OX016542.1, read on the forward strand.
GATTCATAATTGTTCAACATAACTAAGTCATGCCAAATAAGTTAAAGAAACGCACTCTGAATGTTAGTACCTACTTCCTACGTGAATCAAGTCTTATTACGATTCCTAGAGGCATTGTAAATTGTACATTCTATACCTACAGTCTACGGGGAAAACACAAAGTCAACTTCATCTGAAAGAAATTATTACTTCGGCTAATCACCTAATATAGTTGCCCGTAGCTTAGTTGGTAAGTGCATTGACTGCTAAGCAGAACGTGTCGTTGGTTCGAGTACTCAGGCCAAGTTTTTCTTTCATCTTTCACGGGCACTGTATCTTGCGAAGACCTGACAAATATTCCAAGAGTATCAATCTGTCATGAAAAAGTGCTTCTCAACTCTGCCGTTCGGAATCGGCATTAAATTGTAGGTCCTCTCAATTCTTCACACGCACTCAGAGAATTGTTGATGAGAGTAAGCCACTTAGGCATTGGCTCTTCAAGAGCTGTCGCGCCACTCTATTTATTTAATCACCTAATATTTTGAATTTCTTTCTTGTATCGATCTTTAAAAAGTTTATTTTTAACGTCTCTCACCAATTGATAATAAAAGATAAACGTGCAAGAAAAAGAGCTTAACTCCAGCTTTCCACAAAAGCCCACACCGACACAAAAATTGAAAGTTATTTAAATTTCTTCTCACCGTGTGTCACATTGTTAATTTGGTGTAAGAAATCGCCCCAAACACGCAACACACTCATCCATACGAACACAAATGTTCGCATAACTGTGGTGAAGTTAACGCGAATCCTAACGGTAACCAGAAATCAAAATGCGCTATTACCCATTACATAAAGCATGCCTTACACAAGCGGCAGATTGACAATCATTCATCGTAATTTTGCGAGTTATTTGTACGAATTATTTGAAGTGGCTTTTTTTTTAAATTAATTTTTTATATATATAATATTACGAAAATTTCCTAAAATTAAAGTATTCAAGAATATGTAAATTAACATTTTATTCGTGAATTTCGATTTTAAATATTGATCCGATTTCGAGGTATAGAATTTTGAAAAAAAGTTTATAAATGTTTTAAAAAAATACAAACAAATTTGTAAAATTTGTTTGAAAATAAAATATTATTTGGGCAATTTAAACGTACTTTCAGAAAAAAAGGAGCTGATCAGGGTTTTGTTTTTCCAAAAAATCTAATAAGAAAAAAAACGATTTTATGAGAGGTTTTGGAGGATGTTTAAAAAAAAATCGAAAAATTGAAACTTTTAGTTTTTGGCCAAAACAAATTGTATGGTGGCTTCCCTAAATTCTGATCTTAAAAAAAAAAAATAAAAAAAAGCACCAACGCGAATTTGCTCAAACCTTTAATTTTCAAGTTTTAAATCAATCGGACCAGTGGTTAAGGCTGCAGGTGCGTTTACAGAAAGACAGACAAACACTCAAAACTTTTCATATATTCTATACTAGCACTCTAGCAGTTGCCCGCGAATTCGTCCGTCTCTCCCTCGTGCTCCGGCCAGAGGTGCGTCTTGACTTGTGCATCATGCGCGGGAATTCGGTTGCGAAGTTATTTTAAAATTGTATATTAGTCGACTCTCCCTAAGTCAAAATTCTTCTTAACTCGAAGCCTTCAAATAAGTATTTTTTTCCCCGTTTTAGTAAGACTTTTCACTGAAGCTCTGCTCTTATTATTCGCACCGTAACTCTGTATAGCTTAAAGCCTTCCTCGATAAATGGATTATTCAACACAAAAAGAATTTTTCAATTTGATTTAGCAGTTCCTGAGATAAGCGCGTTCACACAAACAAAAAAATTAATGCTTTCTTGCCGTTTTTTCACAGTTTCCACTGATTCTTCGCTCCTATTGGTCGTAGCTTAATGCTATGTAGCCTTAAACCTTCCTAAATTAATGGACTATCCAACTCAATAACAATTCGAACCAGTAGTTTCTGAGATAAGCGTGTTCAAACAAACAAACAAACAAACTCTTCAGCTTTATATATTAGTATAGATGTCGGAAGTAAAAATGAGCGAACTAGATCTATCCCCCCCCATAGCGAAAAGCTATCTACGCCACTGCTTTGGTATGTTTTTCATTTTGTTGCTTGTAATTTTTTTTTTTCAAAATTCATCTGTCACTTTGGGCAACAGGAAAAAATTTTACCCACGACGGCTGAGTACTCACTTTTTTCACCTCTTAAACAGATTCACGGACACGAAAAAAAGAGAGGATTGCGAGAGTTCACCTCAGAAAAATTTTGAGGGTGTTTTCGGCAAAGGAGGAAAAGGTCGCGACTCTAGGTATTATATATTCTCTATGATTTTAACTTCCAACCAAAAACGGTGCACTCGAATTCCATTCAAAGAACTGATTTAAGGAAGAAAGATGACTACAACGTTTTGCTCAATATGCAAATGCAAATATAAGAGAACCATCATCACTATGATCAAGTTATCTACGTGCTGTCCAGCAGAAGCAATTTTTGTTTCTGTCGTGATTCGATTGAACGATAATTCGTCTCATATCATGACCTGTATCCACCACCGTCAGAATAGCACCTCTCCGAAAATAATATACTAGTGCACCACGTCCAGATCAAACAAAATACCAAAGTGCGAGTGCCCAATGTCCAACATTGGAATTCAAATTGAAGCGAAGCTATCCATCGCCAGCATAATTCTGCTATAAAACCACCTTTTGTATTTATTTGTCGATCTCGATGTCGTCTTCCCTTCTTCAAGGCAATTCGATCCTCGACGCTCGACGTGTTAGTATGACGCGACAGCCTGCGCGCTCGCTGCAAATTCACAAACTGCGAATTAAATTGTTTTGTGACAAATCAATTCTTTTCGCCTATCATCAGACATCAGAGTGTACCAAAGTCGTCCAGGTTAGAAGACACAGCCGCCTTAGGTTCAGATAAATGCACGAATGAGCATTCCGTTTCGCTTTGTAAATATTTGCATAGCCTTGATGATTGATCATAAATTGTACGCGATCGTTCGGCACTTTGACTTTGGTTTGCGACTTTGTTGTTGTTCGTTTATCTGTCCAGCTGAAGGTAGGTATTCGAAATGCACAATCAAAGTTCTAAAAAAAAAAAAAAACACTGGCAATAAAAAAAACAGACACTGAGTAACTTCTTTGTTTTTATTTTATTGTTTCTTAATCACTTTTCTCACATTACATCAGGTCAAATCAATGAAAAAAACCTTAACTTGAATCATATGTGCTGAAAGTTCGATTTAATTTTGTTTCTCACAAAAAATCAAGGCACGTTAAAAATGTAGGTCAGAGCTCAGAGATTAAAATGAATCAAGCTTGCTCACGAATACTGAGTATTTGTTTAAAAAAAAACAAGTTTGAACAAACTGAGTAAACGCACAAGCAAGTAAATTTGAACATTTTTATTTATGAATCAAATAACTCAAATGAATACAAATGAGTATTTTTGTTTTCAAGTCAAAATGAGTTTGAATAACTTTGAATTGAGTTTCTGTGAGCAAAATGTTCATGAACAAGCAAGCTATTCATGAGCAGGCAAGGGTTCTTGTCAAGCGTAAGCATTGTAGGTATCTGTTTGTGATTTGCTTATTTGATGGTGCGGTTTGATTTAAAAGGAGAAACAATATTAAAAGTTGGATGGTTTTTTTTTGTTTAAGCCTAGTACGCAGATCGAGCTAAATTTTAGCTGCCATACAAAATTCTCTCCAAAATTTTGTTGTTGCTGCCATACAAAATTATCTCCTAAATTTAGCGGAGCTAAAATTTAGCTGAGCTTTTTAGCGAAGAGGTACGCCTACGCAGCTCTAGCTAAAAATATAGGTTTTTTTCGCAACTCTACATAATCGTCTCTCAAAATTTAGCTAGTGAAATTAATGTCCGGCACATTATTCTCGAGCTAAAAAATGACATTTGCTTCATTTGTTCTTTGACTACCAAGATTATTCGCTATATTTGAGAAAATCTAATAAAAGTTGAAGGAGAAAAAGTGCCTGAAGCACAAAAAAAGATTCGCGGAAAAATATCATCATTTTCCGTGGATGAGAAAAAAATGTCGGCCGTCCTGTTGAAACAGCAGCCGGTGCCTGGAAGAGAAATCGCACAGCAATCTCGATTGCAAAGCGACATGGAAATCCCTTAAGGATAGCCATCGCCACCATAATGCTCCTCGAAAAAAGTCAAAATTTAGCCAGGAATTTAGCTGATGTTTGGATAGAAATGCGTGAGCTAAGATTTAGCGCGATCTGCGTCCTAGGCCTTAGATAAAAAAGTGACAACGATTTAAAGGGGATACTATAGTTTTTTTATTTCATTATTCAAACTCAAAAAAGGCACAATTCAAATTAAGGAAATAAAATCACAGCAAATGAGAAAAAAATTAAAATGTTAGATATAAAGACATGTACTAATCAGAACTCCTTGATTTTGATTTATTTTTTGATTTTTCAAAATTTTGCTCAAAGTCAATGGGAACCTAAGGTAACCCTATCTTTTCCAATTTTGCAGAACCCTTTCTAAAAGTCATCAGGAACTCTTGATTTAAAGTTGAAATACACCATCAGAACTCATTTTCTGAAAAAAGTACTTGCTGCGTGAAGTTAGCTCAAAAAACTTTTTTTTTTAATTTTAGCCTTAATTCGCCAGAACTATTGAAAAAAGTATGAGGAACTCTAGAACTCTATGAACAACTAATAGCTTGGTTTTTAATCATGTTATAACTTGCAATAGAAAGTTCAACATATTTTTTTAATCTTAAATAATCTTGAAACTTTGAATAGGTATATTTCCTTGGAAAATTCCTGGGATATTACCTATACATAATATCTAGAGAAAATATGCGATTATACTTCTTTATTGAATTCATCTTTCGTTCCGGTTCTTAATTTTTATGATTAACAATTATTCCTTTCCCTTTGTTTTTCAGAACTGTTTCACCGACTCAATCAAAAGATTTGTTGTTTTATGCGAAAGGACTCTTCGACGCAAGATGCGGCATATTATAAACAGACGTGATGATAATAACATGGGCTAAATGTTCTTGGACATGTAGTTTTATTTGCATTGGCCGGCGTGTACTCTTCGCTTCAGAATTGATGATGTTTTTTCCTCTCCGCCCACCAATATTACCATGGACTCTATGCGTTTTCATCGTCGTCGTCGCCATCAATGTTCCGATACGATAATTTTCTGTAATTACTATCTAGTGATTGCTGAGGGGTTTTAATGGATATCTACACCATTCCGAGGCTTATATGGTGGTCACAACAGGAGAAATAGCTAAAGCAATAGAATCATCTACCGCTGCTGTCGTCATCGTTCGTCGTCATCATTCCAACACCATCAACAACAGCAGATCATTGACGTTCTGGCGTGCATTACTGATGTGGAACTAATGAAATTTTGTCATTAAACACATGTGGTGGTTTTTGAATGTGAAGATACAAGAAGTTACCGTATATTTAATTTTAGGCAGCAATAAATAATTTCTCAATCAAGCAAACCAAATCAAACAAGTGCTCATCGGAATTTGTCCATCCCTAATACAGGAGAACATCCTCTAGGATGGCTGCATGGTCAGAAGTCCACAGGCCAAAAGTCCACAAATCAACTAGGGACTTTTAACTAGTGATGGGCATAATCGAATGATTTCAATAATCGAGAAAATAGTATTCGAATGATTTGAATAATCGAATGATCATTCGAATGATCATTCGAATTACGAAATCGAATGAAAATGGTGAAAAATTTAATGTTTACAGTGCACAATGAACTATTTTACAGGTATAATAATATTGACGGTCATTCGTCAATAGACCTGCCTTAGAAAATACCCTCTCAGATGGTAGGTACCGACCTGGGTTTATTGTTCAATTTCATTTTAGAAACATTTTTAAAAATAGCCAGTTATTCTTCTTAGCTATAAACAATGTTCCGTATTCATTTTTTAAACACTAATTCGCAAAAATTTCTACCAATCATGTACATATATAAAAAAAAGCAAAGAATCTCCAAAAAAAAAATTTTTGTTCGCCTTTAAAAAAGTAACCAAAAATCATAAACAAAATTCCATTGCAAAGATTTGCAAATTTAACTAGAAATAAAATTGTCATTCGAATTAAAACTTCAAAGAATCATCATTCGATTTGGTTTTATGCGAATACTAATAATCGATCCTTTTCATTCGAGTACTATTTTCATTCTATTACTATTTTAAATCAATTACTATTTTCATTCGAGTACTATTTTCATTCGATTACTATTTTAATTCAATTACAATTCATTCGAATGATTTTTCATTCGAATACTAATAATCGATTATTTGCATTCGAATGATAATAATGGTCATTCGAATACTAATAATCGTCATTCGATTTTTTTTAATTGAAGATTTTAATTTTGAAGTATAGTAGTTGTAGCAGGGTTTGAGAAATCATTCGAATGATTTCAATAATCGAATGATCTCGAATGATTGCCATAATCGATTATAATCGATTATATCATTCGAATGATCCCATCACTACTTTTAACCCACCACACTGGGTTAGAAATCCACAAAAAATGCTTGACATCACATCATCAGACATGCATCATTTTTATTTTATTGATTCATTTTGAAGGAACACAAAGTATGATGTTAGTTGAATTTTCAAATGCCATTGTCACCTCCTGCATGTAACCTATTATACTTGCTGCTTAGGTACTCCTTCTACAAAATTTATTTTTTTATCAAAACAATTCACTCTAATGCTGACAAGGTTGCTTCATCAAAAAAACATAAACAATAACGAAAAGCCATAGAAAAATCTGCTTCATTCTTTTGAATTGACTTTTATTCACAACAAGATATTGCAAAAAAAAAAAAAATCAAGTGCCATTTGATATTGCTCCCTTTGGAAATGTACAAGATATATAAATTGTCATTCAAAAACGATTGGTATTTTAAAATTGCCAAGTGTGCGGCGCGCTGGAAAAGGTTGACTACGTTTGTCTACCATAACATTCCTTTGCCCTCATAATTTAAGACGATTTTCACACAACGTCAACAGAAGAAAAGTTATTGAAAATCAAATAGACTGCCTTCTCATATGTCGACTCGAAAAGTACTTGTTACTCGACAGAAAGAAGCTTCTCTGCCCTCCAACTCCAACCCCATTCCTGCCACAAAGGGTTGTTGTCGGGGTGATTTAGCGCAAAGTAAAGAACTTTAAATTGCTGTTTGATCGTTCACTTTTGGCGGAGGTATTTTTGTTCAACAAAATGTGAAGGTATTCACATAAAAATAAAAAATTAAAGAAGAAGAAAACTCGATAAAATGATATGAGGGTAAGGTGCCAGCAGCAAGTGGAAATGGCAACTCACCAGTCAAAAACAACTCCCGTATTCACATTCCACGTTTAGTGACAGTGACAGTAAACAATTTCAGAGAAGAACATCTTAATACATTTTGATGAGCACCATCTCGTCATTTGTTTATCAAACTGCGCTTGTCAAACAGGATGCAACTAAATCATAATCTTCCTACGATTATCAGCAGATGTCTCAGACAGTTCACTTAAAAGAATACATATAATCCAAATACTTGAATAGCATGGTGATATCAAATGAAATCACTTGCCGGTGTGATCGTGCAATGAATTCTTATGATAGTCTAAAATTATTATTATTGAAACTAGGTATATGTGCGATGCGACTCTGATCTGAACGGAGACATGATGATAGTGATGATCAAGATGCTCCACATGATGAACCAAAGACATTCCAAAGGCATTATTAAGTGATTACCACCATATGATTATGATGAATCTGCTGCTTTTCTCTTTTCTTCAGAATGAACGTTGATCCGTTTACATAAATTTACCACTCTAAATATGGAAGATTCAACCACGTTTACAGGAAATGTCCGTCCATGGTCCGCTTGAACTTGAACGTTGCAAACCAAAGAGTTATGACAATTTGATTATTTAAATCTACCACAGAACAGATTAAAGAGACCTCCAGATTCGTTAATTTCGAACTGCATTTACTTACATACAACTTTTGAAACGTGAATGTTAAAATGAAAGTCATACCTACTCATAATCATAAAAAGAGAAATTTAAGATTCAAGAGAAGACGTAATTCTCCTTTTTGGCAAATCAAATTTCCAAATCCAATATCCAATCCACACCCAAAGGCAATCAGCCAGCAACCACATATATAGGTACACAATATATACACATGTCGATACCCATCACATCACTTATGTTATGTATATCGTCGTCGTTAATTTTTCGAATATAAAATCGAAATCGAGAAAAGAAATCTCTAACTCTAAAGCTAGCCCTAAACGACAAACATGTTTGCCGAACATGCTTGTGCGCGCTATAAATTCGTCGTGTAGGGGATGGTTTGCGAACTGTGCGCTGGCTGTTGGCAAAAATTTTCGATTTTCTTGTGTTCGTCCGTTTCGTTGTTTGCCATGTAGGGAGATGTTCGCGAACAAATCTCATTTTTCCTATGGGATAACAATAAGCGCAATGACTTGCTTCTCCTTTTGACACATCTCCACACTTTCAAGAATCAACACGAAATGATGTTCGCCAATCGCCAATTAAATTATATGTTTGCCGTGTAGGGAATAACGCAAACGAGCATGTTCGGCATGCGTGTTTGTCGTTTGAGGCTACCTTAACGAACAAAATGAAAAAAAAAAACAGGGTAGGAGGATTTATCCTAATCAACCACGCGCGAGTACATGAGCGTTGGTCTTCACGACTTCGTCATCGTGTCGTTGTGTACCCTTGTTCCCAGAAAATAATAAAAAGAAAAATAAAAAAAAATTACACCTTATAGACATTTTTCCACCATTGTTCTGTTTCCACAATTCGATTTCCTTTTTTCGGGAAGGGGGTGATAAGGAACCGAAGGAGACAAAAAGTACAACCAAATCATGTTAACGAGTGGGATCCTAAATGTGTCCAAGACTCCAAGAAAACTAAAATAAATTGTGTTTAATTTACTGCAGATACTCATTACATTTCCACTTGAACACAATTTTCCCCTTCTAAAAGATTAAAATGACATTGCATGTATCAGAAACTGTCATTTGCAAATATCTACCTAACCAACATTTGGTTAACTATTACCACCATTTTATATAAATTGACATATTTGTCGTTATGCTCCTATTATATTTTTAAGTATCCACCATTGAAAGGGAGGGGCCGACCGACGGACGACAAAACACTCAGCCAGTAATAGGAAACCGATTAGTAACTATTCGATTGGAGCAATATCGAAAAGTATTAAGTACATTATTTATTTTTGGCTTGTTTTTTTTATCTAGCGGGCATGTTGAATTTGAGATATTGTGTGTGTAGTAAAAATCTCCACTTTATCCTGAGCGCCCGCCGCGCCATCATTCATGGATCATGGTGTTAGTGGCAACCAAAATGTATACGATAGGATAGGACACACAGTCGTTCACTCACACCCATCCACTTTTTTATTATACTTTTGCTCTATTGTGTATAGAAATGTAAAGAAAAATTTGAGGTACCTTGTACAATGTACATGTACATTTTTGTATATTTCTTCGAATAGTTGAATCTCTCTTTCTCTCTGTATCCTTTTAATTTGATTTAAATTTTTGTTTACTTTATTCTGTTCTTCTTTTAATTTAGTTCAAACTTCACGATTACTTTTTTCTGTTCGATGACCACAACTGGCAGACAACAGAAGCAGAGAAATCTCTCCCAACTTTTTTCTTGCAATACAATAGCTAAGCTACTGTTTGACTGTTCTGTTCTATTATCTACTGTATTAAAGGGTTATTTCATCGCTCTTTTCATCACGCTAAAAGCTGCGAAAGGCGATGGATAGAGCAACAGTACCTAAGTGTAAGAGCTCCCGTCTCCCACATCCCACTCTCCCAGCCATATAATCTACTCTACAACATGCTAACAATTCAAAATTAAGGTATACGATACGCATACGAGATACGACATACGAGATACGACGTATGCGACACGAGAAAGAGTCAGGACCGACGCACGACGACGCGTTGTCTGTTAAGAGCAAAGAATGTTTAATTTTTTTCTGCAGGGATGAGACATCTGTATCATTTTATTATCTGTGGTAATAGGTTGAAAAAATATTTTATTAAAAAAAGAAATTTTCTAAGTGCAAAGGTTTATCTAATTATGTGCGGTACGCACTGCGGTAGGAATCGAACTAACTGCTACGAATAATCCGTCTCTCCTCGGAGGTTCGGATGACGGTGATTGCCAGCGGCGTCCGACGACGAACAAAAAGTAACAAAACAACAACAACAAAAAATCCAAACTATCATTTGTAGTATTGTTGTAACATAGAGAAAACCAACTGGCTACTGGCACAGTAACAAGAACAGCGCAACAAAGAGGTGGTGAATAAAAACTAAATACAGGGTGCGGCAAAAAGATCTGACGGTTTTAAAATGTAAATAACTCAAACTTTTATAGTGATAAAAAGTGTTTTATTGCATATTACAGATTGGTATTTATGAACATTTATAAAAATAACTGAAAAAAGGCGAATTTGCTCCGTTTAAGATTTGAAGATGACGTCTTTCAAATGATGTCCATCTCGGGCCATGCATTCTTCCAATCTTGCACTGAAACTTTCAAACACTTTCCCTAACATTGCAGGAGACAGGTTGGCTATTTCTGGACGGCCTGTTGATTTTTGTTTCAATGCTGAACGGGTAGCTCTGAAGTTATTCACCCACAGCAAAATGGTGTTTCGAGTTGGGACTTTACCACGTGGACCCACATTGAATCGTCTACGGAACTGACGCTGAACAGTAACACAGGAATCGCCACTTTTAAAAAACGCTTCCACGACAAACGCACGGTGCTCAGCCGTCCACCGCTCCATGGCTACTGAACATGTCCGCACGTAGGCTCTGGAAAGCCGTTATCCCCACCACCCCCCACCACTCACTCGCTCGCCAGCGTGGCAGCGAAAACCGTCAGATCATTTTGCCGCTCCCTGTATAAAAAAAAACACAACATATCTGTTTGAATCGAACATTCATCGAAATCATATGAACACAGAAACAGATCCCATATTAAGTTAACACATGGCGACCAAATGGGTCAACAAGTGCATCAACAAGTGCATGACGACACATGACACCAACCCCGAAAGAAGATCGGGATCACAAGTGCATGATGACACACGACACCAACCCCGAAAGAAGATCGGGATCGTCATAAACCCATTGATTTACGACCCAAGCCAACATAAGAGAAGACCCAAAAAAATGAGATAATTTACGACCGAATCGCCTTAACGGACAAGGAGCTTTTTGAAGCTTTTTTCCTTGCCTAAGTATTCATTTATGGGCAATGAGGTGAGTGAAAATAGATTTTGAATGCGTTTAGTGAATGTGTTGAAGCTTTTGGAAAAAGCTTTTTTTTATAGCTTTCAGATTCATATATCATTTCTCGCCATAAGGGTGAGACATCTGTATAAATTTATTATCTGTGCTATTACTGTGTAAGAGTTTTAATTGGCGCCCGAGCAGGGGCCCGTTTAGTTAAATTTATTTATCGATTAAAAACATAAAGTGATTCAGTGGGTGAAAAACCAACCAGTCGACAAAGAACATTTAACAAAAGCATCCAAGAAGGAGAAAAGAAACAAGTATCCTTCAGCCACGGGAACTACAGCAATCAGACTTAATATCTGAACAACGGGGGAACGACTCCAAGACTTAAGGCGTAAAGCACCCTAAGCAAACCCGGGACATCGATTCCATAGATCGGAATAGTAAGCTCTGACGCTGAAATTTCAACCCAACGACGGAGAGTAAGCAATTATATAATTATATTTATTTAAAATAAATTTAAAAAAGTCACTAGAACTAGTTATATTTTACCTTTTGCTTTTCAATTCGATTTAATTAAATTCAAATTTATGCTATTAACTATTTGATTAAGTAACGTTATTAAAAACAAAAAATTAAGGTGGTTGGAGAAAGATAGAAATTTTAAATATACATAAAAGTTCAAACGTATTTAAGTTGGAAATATTCTCTAAAAAAGAATTTTTTTTTAAATAATCTTAAACAAAAAAATCTAAAATCTAAAAAATGATGACCCCAGAAGAACTATCGACAATTGTCAGTAGGTTGGTGGCTGATGCCAATCGAAAATTAGTCGAAGAGGTAGGAAGGCTTAATAGTCAATTAAGTGCTCTAACGACACGAGAAGACATCGAGCCATACAAAGACATAACGATTGACCCGACAATAGAAGGCGGGAGGGGCTAGAAGTAGCAAAATGTCTACCACAATTCAGTGGAGAAAATTATGTTTCCCGGTGCACAGCGCTAATAAATGCCATGTCGTGTAAGGGCGGGTCAATATATTTTTCCGTGGTGAACATAGTGAGGCACAAAATCGTAGGGAAAGCTAATGACGTCCTCACAAGTCATGGCACGCCGTTAAATATTGATGCGATTTTAGGTCGGTTAGATCTAACGTATAGCGACATAAGGCCTGTCCACATGCTAGAAACCGAGTTAAGCAATATGAGACAAGATAGGAAAACTCTTCAAGAATTTTACGATGACGTGACGAAAGTACTGACGCTTATTATTAACAAGACGATTATGAGTTATGGACCTAGAACTGCCGAAACAGAATGTCTTACCAAGAGGGCAAGGCAAATTGCTCTTCGGGTGTTTGTTACGGGGCTGAATCAACCCACGAGTAACATTGTATTTTCTCTCAACCCTGGGGATCTACCTAATGCTCTGGCGAGAGCACAGGAAATAGAATCCAACCAAACAAGGATGAAAAACTTGGGCCAACATCATTCTAGACAACCTGGACCGAATCAGTTGATTGACCAATCAATGACCAGGCCATTCCGTCAAAACAGAGGAACAAACCAGGACAACTGGCCCCACCAAAACAGGCACTTTATGGATTCCTTCCAACAACGGAATAGACCATTGCAACAGAATCGCCATTCGAACAATTTTGGAACTGGTCATAACCAACATGAGAGGATGGACACATCGAGTGGGACTTTATTGCCCTCGAGACAAGCCACGCCTCATAACCCTAACAATAATAGACCATAATGGTCTTATAACACATATAGTAACAACCCGTTTAAAAGAGACCGAACAGGAAGCGATCAGATAGCTACAAATAAATTTCCACGCCTCAATAACTTAAACGAGAGCGGTAATTTTTTTAGAATAAGGCACGACTAACCGTATATAAAAAGAACGGATGGTAGGTCGGGGCGTGTATTTTATATTTTAATAGACACAGGAGCAACGCATAATTATATTAAACCAGGGCTGTTCCCAAGTATGGAGCTTGAAACTCCATCGCGAGTCAATAGTGTCCACGGAACCACTATCATCCATACTTATCAAGACATAAATATCTTGGGAGTAAAAGATACATTTTACGAGTTAAGCGAACTCAAAGATTTTGACGCAGTTATAGTTATCAAATTATTAAGGAAGGTAAAAGGTAATATAAATATCAGGGATTCAACGTTGGAATATGATCAGGGCATGATGCCCTTAATATTCAACGAAACTTTGATAAATACTCTAAATATAAATAACGAAATTTCAACAAAAGAAAAATGAACTCTTATTTTAAAAAAAATATCAGGGTGTTTTCACTGAGAACCCAAATTACCTTCCATATAACACTCGTGTGCAATGTAGCATAGATACTACTAACGACACAGCTGTTTGGACCAAGGGTTATCCATACCCACAGTCAGTGGCGAATTTCGTAAATAAAGAAATCGAGAACTTACTCGAAAATAATATAATACAACCTAGCAGAAGTGCATATAACTCTCCTGTATGGGTCGTAGATAAGAAAGGTTTAGATGAGGACGGTAAGAAAAAGCATAGACTAGTCATAGACTATAAAAAGCTTAATTCATTTACCAAAACCGAAAGGTACCCAATGGCGGAAACATCTGTTATCCTAGCTAATTTGGGCAAAGCTAGTTATTTCACGACTCTCGATTTACAGAGCGGTTTCCATCAGATTAAACTGAAGGAAAGCGATAGGGAGAAAACAGCTTTTAGCATTAACAATGGCAAGTACGAATTCCTTCGAATGCCATTTGGAGTCAAAAACGCACCGCCAATTTTCCAGAGAACTATGGATGATATCCTCCGCGAGTATATAGGCAAATTCTGCCACGTCTATATCGATGACGTCATTATATACTCAGAAACAGAAGAAGAACACCTCAAACATATCGAGACAACAACTAAAGCCTTAAGTGCAGCAAACATGAGAATATCGAGCGAAAATTCGAAATACTTCATGAAGGAAGTAGAATTTCTGGGATACATCGTATAATTTAATTGTGTCAAAATGGACCCAGTAAAAACCCGATGCATAGAGGAATTCCAACAACCACAGACCTTACGTCAACTAAGATCTTTCTTGGGGTTAGCTGGTTATTACCGTAAATTCATAAGAAATTACGCGATGATTGCCAAACCCATGACCAAATATCTCAGAGGAGAGAATGGTAGAACTGCAGTCAGAGAAAAAAAGGAGGTTAAATTCAAGTACGAGTAGGCTTATTTCAAGATTTTTATATTCTTATTTTTTTTATCCTAAAAATGACACCTTTTATTCTTAAAATAAGAATTTATTCTTAAATTAAGAACAAACATTTTGATTTGAGCTACCACGTTCTTAAATTAAGTTATTACATTCTCAAATCAAACCGAAGCAATCTTAAATCAAGAACTTTGTTCTTAAAACAGATTTGCAGTCTGAAATTAAGAACAAAACTTTTAATTTGAGCCGCTTCGTTCTCAAATTAAGTTTTAACATTCTGTAAGCAAGTCGAAACGATCTGAAATTCGTTTTCAAAAATAAAGAACAAAAATCTTTATTTGAGCCGCTTTGTTCTCAAATTAAGTCTTGGAACGAAGTCACATGCTTTTTTCATACAAAATAATTTTTCATACAGAATTGAACTTCGTTATTCAATTCACACTCAATCCCTTCGGAAAATATTATAGGATTATTAGAACGATAGTGATAAGATCGCCTCTACTACTACTACCAAATGATGCTATTGAATCAACTAGTTGGTAATATTGGTTAAAGATTTAGCCTGAAAGGGTAAAAATACTAAATAAAAAAAATTCATTCAATTAAATAATCAAACATGAATTTCATTTTGATTTCCTAAAAGGCAGCTTAAATCAAGAATAATCGAGATACAATCCGGAAAAAAATTGAACTTCAATACAAGGTTATTTGTTCTTATTATAAGAATAAAAAATCTTGCTTCAAGTATGTATTGTTCTTAAGTCTGATAAAATTTAGAATAAGTGATCTTAATTTGAGTTTGAAATGATCTTTTAAGCTTTTGTATTCTTAAAATTAAGATTTCACAATCTTGAAATAAGAACTCAAGGGTAAGACAAAAATCTTAATTTGAGGTTGAAATAATCTGAAATTAAGCTTTTTTATTCTTAGATTAAGATTTCAAAATCTTAAAACAAGAATTTTAGGCTTAGAAAAAAACAAGCTTAAAATAAGAGTTTTGGTCTTGAATTAAGAATTTTCGAGCTTAACAGACTTTCGTCAACGAATCGGCTTGATTTGAGACCGATAATCTTGATTTTAGCTCGTTTTTTTTCTTAGTGGGCCAATGTGATAGCAAAAAGATAACAATAGAATTCGATAAGGAGGCTATTAAAGCATTCAAGATATTGAAAGACAAACTCTGCGAACAGGTTACACTCAACCAACCTGATTTTACCCAGAGATTTGAGCTAACTACAGACGCTAGCAACTCTGCCATAGGTGCAGTGCTTAGCCAAAACAATAAACCAGTTATTTTTATAAGTCGAACCTTAAGTAAAACCGAAGAAAACTACGCGACAAACGAGAAGGAACTTCTTGCCATAATTTGGGCATTCGAAATTATCTCTATTCGAAATTATCTCTACGGCGTGAGTGGTATCCGCATATATACAGATCACCAACCATTAACTTTTGCCATTGGTGATAAGAACCCAAACGCAAAAATAAAACGTTGGCGCTCCTTCATAGAAGAATATTCTCCAGAAATTATATACAAACCAGGTAAGGAAAACGTCGTAGCAGACGCTCTCAGTAGACAGGAAATAAATATGATGAACGAAGATGAACCAGAAGTAGGAACTGTTCACAGTGCAGAGAATAGTCCCATTCCAGATATAAGAAGAGTAAGCCAAAGAATTAATAATTTTAAGGTGCAATTAATTTTAAACGAATCACTTAACAATAATATAATTTCAAAAGAAATACACACAGGCTACTGGAGACATACAGTGCTTTTTAAAGATTTAGACATCGTAAGTAAAATTAAAGCAAAAATAAAAACGGGTTTAATAGTCGGAATTTATAGCACTGAGGAGATGTTCTTCAAAATTAAGGACAAACTCTTAGAAGAATTTCCAACAGTAAAATTTTTATTCTGTAACCAAATAATTGATGACGTTACAGATAAAGAGGAGCAATTAGCTATTATCACCGCTGAGCACAATCGAGCTCATAGACAAGCTAAAGAAGTGTATAAGCAGATTGTAGGTAAATATTATTGGCCAAACGCTTTCAAACAGATCCTCTCAATAAACGCTACATGCGAAATCTGTAAAAAGAATAAGTATGAGAGACATCCTAATAAGCAGCCAATTGGAGAGACTCCAATTCCTGAAGAAGGGGGAGAGCGCGTCCACGCAGATATATATTACTGTGAAAATGCAACATTTTTAACAATGACAGATCCATTCCCGAAATTCTTAATAACAACCCAAGTTCATTCAAAAACCGAAGCAAAAAATAGAATGATCGAACTACTTCCGGTTTTCGGTAATGTCAGAACCTTGATGACCGATAATGAGGCAGCATTTTGCTCACCTTCTGCGAGGTGTGCATATAACCTGCTAAACATTACCCATAAGACAACACCACCAGCCCATTCAAAGAGCAATGGAATAATAGAAAGAATTCACTCCACATTGACAGAACTCATTAGAATAGTCAAGGAAACTACACATATAACAGACATCAAGTACGTCATGACTCTAGCTACAAAAAAATACAACGAAACAATTCACACGGTAACAGACAAGCGACCAACGGACATATTCCACAATTATATAGATAATGGTGACACAAAAAAGAAACTCCAAGCACACCAACAAAAAATGTTAGGATATCGTAATAAAAATAGGAAAATAAAACATATAAAGTAGGCGAAACAATTTTTGTAAGCAATGGACAGAGAAGAAGTAAGAATAAACCTTTATTTCAAAAAAAGGAAGTTAAGGAAGACCTAGGGAACGTAGTCATAGATTCAAATAACCGAAAATTTTTTAAAGATAATATTAGACATTAAATCCACGATGACGCCGTTAGGATAAATTAAAAACTACATCAGGAACTAATAAAGTCAAATAATAGACAAAAAAACATCAATAGACAACTATTCGACAAGTTAGATAGTGTATGTACAGAGATAGATACTAATAGTAAAGGAATTACAGAAATTAAAATAATAAAATATATAATTGTAGAACTTATACCCAATTTCATAAACAAGCACTAAAAGTACTTTTAGCAAAAATCTTTTAAGATTTTATCAGACCCTTAAAACTTTTGAGTTTCACCAACTTGAAATGGGAAATTTCGGAGAAATTTTTGTCAATATTGACATCCTCATGAAAATTATGTGAGAAAAAATGAGAAAGCGTTATATTCACTTTTTTAAAATATTCAATGAAAGTTTTAAATTTAATGAGTCAAAAATTGGCATTTAGTGTTAAAAAGTGTCTAAACGCTTGGTGAAACCAAAAAATCTCATTTTAAGGTTTAAAAGCCTGTTTAGTGTTTAAAAGTTGTTTATGAAATCGGGCATTTGAGAAATAATAAATACTATTAATTTAAGTAAATCAAATATACTCAATACTCTATTGCTAGATTTAAATGAAATAAAAAACATTATGGAACAAGAAAAAGTAAACATATCCATAATCGATGTACTAGATGCTTCCACTTTTAAAATTGTACAAAAAAATAATATTATCGTTGTATTTATCAAATACCCCAAGGTAAAAGGGTTAGGAAACCACTATCTAACCAGAAGCAATAATGTAAATGGTGGAAAAATTATAATATTAAGCGAAATCATTAAATATAAGAAAACATTTTATAAATCAGAATGTAAAAAGGAACTCAACCACCACTATTGTAGAATCAGTCAAGAATCTGGTTGTTTAACAAATCTTTTAAATAAATATAAGGCAAACTGTACCAAAATCAAATAACGTAATCAACCAATACAAATAATTAACGCAGGGAATATTGTTTTAACTGGAAACTACATTGTTAACGGAATAGAATTGTCAGGAATCAATTTGATCCAATTTGAACAGAACGTGCCATTAATGGCGAAATTTATCTGAATTCAGAAAACCAAATACTAGAACATATTAAGTTAAGCAAACCAACTCAAGTCCAAATTCTGGAATTCATTGCTTCACAAGACAAGAAACTCATGTACACAAATCTTGATCACATAGAACCATTTATAACAGATCTCAAAGAACATCCCGTACTGTGGGGAATATGTATTAAATTGTTCATTGTAATATTAATTTACTCTATCTACAAAATAATCATAATAATTCAGAGTTATCGCACAACCAGAATCGAAGAAGTAACTTGCCCAAGCACGATCGAATAGGTCACAATAGAGATGGAAGAATTCATGGACACTTCAAGATCAAGGGTACAGCCATAGAGAACCTATTTACCTAGAGTCGCACCTCGTTTTTTTTTTTTAAATTCACTGTCCAAAAAATTTTGGGATAAGAGAAAAACATACTACCCATTGCAAATGTATTGGTTTGGCCTCCCATTTGAAATGCATTGAAAAACCAATGCATTTGCATTGGGTATTATATTTTATCAAATTTAATTTTTTTAGTCGAAAGAGAGTAAAATGCCTTGAGTTGCGACTCTAGGTATACCTCCTCTGTGGGTTCAGCAGATGTTGAGCGAAAGATTGGGACAATCTTCCTCCGACCAAGGGGAGAGTTAACACATGGCGACCAAATGGGTCAACAAGTGCATCAACAAGTGCATGACGAGACATGACACCAACCCCGAAAGAAGATCGGGATCACAAGTGCATGATGACACACGACACCAACCCCGAAAGAAGATCGGGATCGTCATAAACCCATTGATTTACGACCCAAGCCAACATAAGAGAAGACCCAAAAAAATGAGATAATTTACGACCGACGCCGCTGGAAATCACCGTCATCCGAACCTCCGAGGAGAGACGGATTATTCGTAGCAGTTAGTTCGATTCCTACCGCAGTGCGTACCGCACATAATTAGATAAACCTTTGCACTTAGAAAATTTCTTTTTTTAATAAAATATTTTTTCAACCTATTACTGTGTAAGAGTTTTAATTTATTATTCCCATGCCTCTTTAATATAAAAAAAAAACACACAATCAACTAAAAGAGATAGTAGAGTCAATGAAGCTTTTTTTCAGAAAGTCCTCAGAAACAGCTCGGATTTTGAAAAAAAAAAAATTCTAAATTTTTTGTTTTTTATATTCTTTAAAGTCTGAAACAAATCATTTGGGGGAAATTATTGCTTATATTGTTTAAACAATTTTTATATTGTTTATAAAGAGAGATCCAAAATTAATGTTTTTGATAATTGGAGTGTTTAGGTTGCATTAAAAAAAGAAAAAAATCATACAGAACGGGGGGTCTATTGTCCCCCGTTTAGCCGGGAGGGGCAATCTTATAACAAAAAAAGTCTATTTTTCAAAAAAAAATTAAAAATCAACGGCTTTTCCCTCAATGCCGTGTTATACTTTTTTGCAAAGCTAAAAAATGCTTCTTTCATTTTGCATTTAAATAAAGTTGTTTTCAGGAATAGTGTTGGAAAAAATCATTTTCAAAGTCAAAATATTGAAATTTTCAACTTTTTTTTTTTTAACTTCGAACTAATTTTTTTCGAAATTGTATGTAGTTATGTACTA
This sequence comes from Sphaerophoria taeniata, assembly GCA_943590905.1. Lineage (NCBI taxonomy): Eukaryota > Metazoa > Arthropoda > Insecta > Diptera > Syrphidae > Sphaerophoria > Sphaerophoria taeniata. The sequence continues at coordinate 66,342,426 of OX016542.1, forward strand.
TTTTTTTCCAGGATTAAATGCGGTTACAAGTTCTCAGTGCGATCCAGAACCCGCATGCCTTAATGTCTTCTTGTTTTTGAGAAATTAAGAAAAAACTAAAAACACTCAGAAAAAATTCACAAAATTACTTGTAAGTATTATTTTTTCGAATAAATAGAACAAAATATCATCCAAATTTTCTGAGTTTTTTTGAGTTTTTCTTAATTTCTTGAAAACAAAAAGAAATATAAGCATACGGTTTTCTGGTTCTCACTAAGAACTTGTAACCGCATTTAATTGTGAAAGAAGTTAGTACTTAATTACATAAAATTTTGAAAAAAAATTAGTTCGAAGTTGAAAAAAAAGGTTAAAATTTCAATATTTTCACTTTGAAGATAAATTTTTCAAAAACCATTCCTTAAGACAGTTTTATTTAAATGCAAAATAAAAGAAGCATTTTTTAGCTTTGCAAGAAGGTATAACATGGCATTATGGACAAAGCCGTTAATTTTTAATATTTTTTTGAAAAATAGTCTTTTTTCGTTATAAGATAGCCCCTCCCGGCTAAACGGGGGACAATAGACCCCCCGTTCCATATGATTTTTTTCTTGTCTTAATGCAACCTAAACACTCCAATTATCAAAAATATTAATTTTGGATCTCTCTTTATAAACAATATAAAAATTGTTTAAACAATATAAGCAATAATTTCCCCCAAATGATTTGTTTCAGACTTTAAAGAATATAAAAAACAAAAAAATTAGAATTTTTTTTTTCAAAATCCGAGCTGTTTCTGAGGACTTTCTGAAAACGCCCTTTTTTGAGCTTCATTGACTCTACTAAGATGAAGTATAAGGAAGAGGCAGAGTCAGAGTGATGAAAAACGACATTTTCTTATTGTACTGACAGCTGAAAATAAAGTGTACGAAATCGAAAAAAAAAGCAAAAAAAATTTTTTGAACTATTTTTTTCAAAATTTTATTTAATTAAATACTAATTTTGTTTTAAAATTTCAATGTCTTTGTTAATTTTTAGTCGAAAACAGAAAAGCGGATGCAAAAATGTCTTTTCGTTTTTGAGAAATTAAAAAAAAACCAAAACCACTTTTTTCTAAGAAAATCTTTGTTTTTATTTTTACCTATCTGGACTTTTAGTATAATTTACTAGTTTAATTTATAAATTTAATTTTTTGTAATTGGAGTTTTATTAGAACTCAATAAAGTAGAAAAGTATTGGATTCTCCCTGGATTAATCATTTTGTTCATTGAAAACGTCTGAAAACTGACCTGCAATTTTTTCTTACTATACCTGGGGCCGCGGCCACTCGCCGGCGAAGGGTTCTACCTGCTGGGGGCTTAAGATAATTAAACCGCAATTTTTCTTGAATGAAAAAACAATTAACAACCTTAAGGTTAATAAAAGGCATCGCATATTTACTTAACAACCATTTACAATTAAAATATTAATTCATCAACACATAACAATAACAAACTCATATGTTCGAGAAGAGTTAGCGGACAGGAACTTCTGCTACGGTTTAACTTGTTGTCGAGAACGGGAAGCCGAAAGACTCTACGCTGAAAGATATCCCAATAGATGGCGCCCAAGTCGTAGCATCTTTTCAAGAATCCGCCGACGAGAGCACGGAGAGCTAGAAGTGAAAGGTCAATGGCAGACGTTTTCAATGAACAAAATGATTAATCCAGGGAGAATCCAATACTTTTCTACTTTATTGAGTCCTAGTAAAACTCCAATTACAAAAAATTAAATTTATAAATTAAACTAGTAAATTATACTAAAAGTCCAGATAGGTAAAAATAAAAACAAAGATTTTCTTAGAAAAAAGTGGTTTTGGTTTTTTTTGAATTTCTCAAAAACGAAAAGACATTTTTGCATCGGGTTTACTGTTTTCGACTAAAAATTAACAAAGACATTGAATTTTTAAAACAAAATTAGTACTTAATTACATAAAATTTTGAAAAAAATTAGTTCAAAAATGTTTTTTTTTTTGAAAATTTTGAGTTTGAAAATTTATTTTTTTAAACTATTCGTTAAAACAATTTAATTTAAAAACATGAAGAACGAAGAAGTTTTTGGCTTTTCAGAAAGGTATAGCACGGTGTTGTAAACGAAGCCGTTGATTTTTAATATTTTTTTTTACAAAATAAGTCAATTTTTCAGAAAATTGCCCCTCCCGGCTAAACGGGGGGGGAATAGACCCCCCCCCCCCTCCCATACGATTTTTTTCTTGTCTCAACTCAACCTACACGCTCTAGCTTTTTGGCACAACGCTCGTGAATCACCCTGTATAGGTATATATAAAAATGGAAGTGTGTTTGTTTGTTTGTTTGTTTGTATGTGTCTTATAGACTCCGAAATGGCCCAACGGATATTTGTGAAATTTTCATGGTTCATACTGTTACATTCAGTGATGATTTCTGTGAAAAAAGAACTGGAAAAACCTCATGGAAGAGTGGGAAAACTGGAAAAACCAAACAAAGGTAGGAAATTAGATATTTTTTGCTTGGAATTTTTTGGTTCAAAATGGGTTTTCGAATGGAAAAATAGGAAGTTCTTGATGAAAAACTCGAAAAACTCATTGGTTTTCAAATGGAAAATTGCATAAAATTGTGGATGCATTGATTTTCAAATGGAAAACTGGAAAATTTCAAATGGAAAACTAGAAAATTTCAAAATGGGTTTTCGAAAAGAACTTGGAAAACTCATTGGTTTACAAAGGGAAACTGGAAAATTTGTGATGGGGAACTGGAAAGCAAGAAAAAGTAAACAAAAAATTGGAAAAATGGGAAATTTGAAATGCAAAAAAAAAAAAAAATTGGCTATACAAAAATCTCAAAAACACTCTTTCATATGAAATGCATTAGTTGTGGTAAAATGAGTGGTAAAATGGAAAACTCCAGAAGAGCAAGAAAATCCCAAGGCAAATGTTGAATGGATTTTAAACAATGGGAAAATAGAGAATTCGTGATTTTGGTAAATTTTTTTTTGAAACACTGATATTTTTATTGTAAAAAAATTATTTTGCTGTATTGCTCCATAACGGTAACTTTCAGAGCAATCATAAAAAATCCTTTTTTCATTCAATATCATGGTCAATGTGTTTTATACGCAACAATTAGGGTCGAAGAACTCGAAATGTTTACACAACAGCAACATGAGGAGCGAAGTGAAACCGAAATGATTCGCGTTTTACAAATCCGTGCAACGCAGGCAACGGGGCTTATACTTACCATTTTGTTTTGTTTTTTTGATATCGCTTATTTCTTTAAAAACGGATCCATACATACGAATTAACAAAAAAACAATGCAAACGATAGAGGAAGAGGGTTATCGATTATCATTTATACCTACTAGATATTAATAAAGCAAGTGTTTTCAGCAAAGTATGAGATGTGGTAAATGTAGTCATAATGGTGACAAAGTTTGTGTGATAGTTGGCTATAAACTTACATAGTTATTCAGGGTTCTCAATATACTCTCAATCTCTCTGATTTACTTGATGAAAATCATAAACGACATGCTAACATGTAGAATTTAAGTTTGTCCACCACTGCTTCATTGTATTTGATATTTATTAACATAAATAATATAATAATAAATGATAATTATCCATATCCATCGTAGAAAATAAAGACAAACCTATTTCGAAAGAAAGAAAATTACTCCAAAATAAGAACACGCTTCATTTTTATAATTTAATAGGGTCAGAGCTCGACTTCAAACTGGTATGACAGATGTTTTGGTCAAGTTGCGAGCTGTCATACCGAAGTAATTGTAAAATAGACAAAAAAAGGAAGATATTACAAAAAAAAAGTTATTCCGTGATGAGGGTAAATCTTTGCACTCATATATGTTTTTAAAATAGGTATGACAGACATTGGTGCCAGGATGGTAGCTGTCATACCATTTTTTCTTGAAAGCACATTAAATTTCCAATAATATGCGCTAAGTGCAAATTATTATCAATAATTATTATTAATAATGCAAAAAATTGCAAAAAATACTGGTGCCAGGATAGACCTCGTCATACCGGGCTTATTTTGTTCGTATTTCTATAAACTATCGTCTAATATAAAAAAATTTGAAATCCGTGTAAGTGCACTTTCAGGATTGAGGGCTCCCCGCCTATTTCCGATGGCGAACTTTTTTGATTCTTTTTAGGGTGCTTACACAGGTGAAAACGAAATCCTATAAGACCAGTTCGTTTTTCTTTTATTCGCCTTTCACAAGCGATTTCCTAGAATCTGCTAAGCTGATTGCAATTAAAATTTGTACACAGTACACAGATACACAGTTTCGTAGTCATTGTCCATTGAAGGAAATAGGCAGAAAGGCTATTTAAATTATTTTCCAAGAAAATGTTTGGTTTCATATCTTAATCCTTGTATAAAATTTCCTTCAAAACTAAAAAAATAGCGTCGGATAATCGAGTACGGAACCTTCCTCGAGCGAGTTTATCTCGCACTTGTCCACTTTTTTTTCAACTGGCTGTCGGTCGGTGGTCGTGCCGCTCGTCGTTGGTTGGTCAAATGTAACGCTGTCCATGTCCAACGTACCAACGTCGCTGATGGACTCCTTCCTTAAAAGCCACCTGCATCGAATAAAGTACAGATTTTTTATTAAATTACCTAATCAATATTTTACGTATGTACTTATTTTTCCATTCTGTTTATCGAAAAAAAAACCAAAATTATTTATTGTACGATCGTGCCTTGTTGAAATGAACATCAAAAAACAATCTCAATTCAACAAAATCCGTTAAACCGTTTTCCGTTACTTTAGTTAAATAAGAGAATAGAAGGAGAGGAAAATAGACAATGTTCACATTGGACTATTTCCGCCGACTTATTTTGAAGTAAGGCCAATCTGTCGTGTTCAAACACAAAAAGATTGGATTTGGTTTTAGCGAAAAACGCAGTAGATCTACTGCAATTGCAGTAAAGTGGTATCGCTGTCGAGCGAGATACATATTTTTGTGTCCGACCGAATAAAACGAACGAACGAACGAGCAGGAGAGTTGTGTGTGTTTTGTACATGTTCGAATATTTAGTCATCAGGCGAATTCATGACAAGTTACATTTTATTAGATTAAAGTAATATCTTCGGTTATTAAAAAAAAAAACAATAATTCACCTATCAATCAAAGATTTAAACATGTTTATGCTATATTTTGTTACCTGTCATGATGAAAAACGTTTTGTTTATTTGTTTCATTTGCTATTGTGAAGAAAATAACTGTTTTCCGCGAGACTAGGTACTTTTCAATATGCAAAACGTATTTACTTTTTATTGTATTTAGATACAATTTATCTACTTTGATTATTAATTTCATTATACAAGTAACAATGCGGTGTAATGGGCGGATTCTGCATACCAAACCGTTCAATGAAATGTTATTCGTTAATCAATTGTGAAAACGTAAAGCTGTCCGAACGAACCAAACAGACTTTTATAGTTTGAATCTAATAGACTGAATAGTTTGTTTCTAATGTAAATGTTTATTTGTAAATAAAAATTGTTTGATGAAAGAATGGCGGTAGTTTTAAAAATAAAATACTAACAATTGGTGAAACAAAGCATTACTCTAATGATCTTCTTGTGGGCTGTGATTAAAGGCTGTAGATTGCTGACATATGCCCTACCCCAGCAGGAAATACCATATTCTAAGCGAGAGTTAGCTAATGCATAATAAATAGATATTAGTAGGTTTGCTGGTACTATTTTTCGCAAGAGAAAGATTTTGTTCAAAACAATATATATATATATATATGACTTCCAGTTCAGTTTTGAATCTAGTGTTATGCTAAGGTATTTAAATTCTGTTACACATTCAAGTGGCATGCAAGAAAAGGTACAACTAGAATGATCACAGCTTGCGTCATGAAGACCAACATTTTCAATAGAAATCTCATTTGACAAGGAAAAGTACCTACATAATCTTGGATTTGCTACTCAGCACCATCTGATGATACTTAAACCAGTTTGCCAAAATAGATAGATCGCTATACATTGAGGCTTTTATTCTATCAACAGAAGGAGCAGAATACGAAAGGGCTAAGTCATCAGCAAAAGCAACCATATTTCCTTTCAAATGCAACTGAAAAATTGATTTTATATAAACAATAAAAAGTAAAAGCCCGAGCACTGACCCTTGGGGGACGCCCACACATGCACTAGTGATCGAATCACTCATAGTTGTATCGATTCGCACATGCTGGGACCTGTTTTGAAGATAAGATGAGAACCAGTTTAAAATGTTTCTTCTGAATCCATATCTGTAAAGTTTATTTAAAAGAAGTTTATGGTCGACTAAGTCAAATGCTTTCGTCAGATCAAGAAACAGAGCACCAGATTTATTTGATTTATCGAGTTCATTATTGATGCTTTCCAAGAGAGTCACTACTGCACCTTTGGTTAACTTACCCTTCATGAATCCAAATTGTGAAGAGCTGAGAATTCTATATTTACCAAGAAACTTAAAGTCTTAGAGCCGCTGAAGCCCGACCGAACGAAAAGTGTGCCAGGCTATATTAAATTTGGCTTTATATTTTAATCAATAACTAACTCCTCCTTCACCCATATGTTAAAATAAAACTTTGTGCCAAATAGCCATATGTGTAAGTAGGCTTAAGACAAGAAAAAAATTGTATTGGAGAGGCGGGCCTATTCCCCCCGTTTAGCGAGGAGGGACAGTTTTCTGAAAAATTGGCTCATTTAAAAATAAATATTAAAAATCAACGGCTTCATCTACAACAACGTGTTATACCTTTCTGCAAAGCCAAAAACTTAGGCTTTCATTTTGCATTTAAATTTAATTGTTTTAAATAATAGTTTTAGAAAAATTAATTTTCAAACTTAAAATTTTGAAAAAAAACATTTGACATATAAAATTAGTCAAAAAATTTACTACAGCTCCCTCTGAGTTTGGAAAAGAGATATTAACATTCCAAGTAAGTTTTACTCCCGATGAAAAGCTACAGCTATCTTCCATTTATCATATTTTCCCTTCAAGCAATATCTATACTAGGTATAACTGAGGTTTATCTATGCCCTTTGTACTAAGAAGTATGTGTGTGTAATGTCTAATGTGTATTAAGGATACTTTTGCTGGGGTGGTGCAAGCTAGCAACATTCCTACAAGTACTTCACTACTTTACCACGGGGGTGCGCAATTTTATTAAAAAAAGAACAGAAATATGTTATTTTGATGCCGCAGCAACAACGGTGGGTAATAATATAATGTCTTCTTAGCTTGTTATTATTTCCGCTATGAGCAAATAATACATTTCGAAACCACATACCTTCTAAATTTATTGGGGTGATATAAAAATATGGACTACATTATAATTTAAATAAATAATAAAATAAATAAACAAACAATTAAAATTATAAATTCTTATCACCTCCCTCACTTCCGCCCAACTGACTTTATTCCTACTCGCGTATTACAGAGTCTATAGATACCAACTATATAGGTACAGCAATGTCTAGTTTTGGCATCCCAGAAAAAACTCGTCCGTCTGTGTAAGATGACAATGGAAACTGAAGCTGTTTAAATCAAGAAAAAATAATTTTGTAATGGTAACGTCAATTACTCGTAAACCCTTTAAATTCAAAACAAACAGATGATTCCCCATTCTGTTTTACGCGAAAGCCTTCCAATACCAATACCTACATACCCAATTTGATTGCTGACATTACCTTTGATTTATTACTTTAAAATTGAAAGAAAATTCGCTACCCTCAGGGGCTGATTAGCCCATAGGCTAATTAGGCTGCAGCCTAGGGCGCGAGGATTTCGAGGGCGCTGGTGGGGAGTCGTATATCCACTGTCATCATACATACTTATTTCAACTACATACAAGTTTTTCTTAATAACGACACAACTGACTACAAAGTGAAGTTTATATTATAATTAATTCGAGATTTTCGTTCATTTAAAACAAAATGTATGTTTTCCTCGTTATCTGGGATAGCCAATACATTGAGAAAGTGAACGCACCCAGTCTGTATCAGTTTTTCTTTTTTCAACACACAAACACAGATTGTGGCATTGAAATCCTTATCCCATGATGTTTTTTGCGCAACGACTGGATTTTCTCACCAGATGACGCTGTTGTATTTACTATCTGTTCTGTAACTCACAATCAGTCGAAAACTTTTCGAGTCGAGAAACGAATAAACGAAACAAATTATGTCAAAACTCATACCGAATAACAAATGAGTTACGCTCTGTTCACACTGTTTATCGCATGATTTTCTTGATTTGAGAATAAGTTACATAACATGGGTACAGATTCCTTACTTAAGAAGATAAAAATATAAATCGATAAATTTTTTTTAAAAAAATCCAATTTTGTAATGTTTTCGCGCATTACATTAACTTAAAAATGTACTTTGTGCAACCGTAATGAAATTGAGGATGTGTACCACTTCTTAGCTGTTTGTCCAATGTTACAGGAAATTAGAAGGCTTTACTTTTCACAAAACATTCAAACACTTGAATATACAAAGCAACTCTTAAATGGTAATCTAGATTGGAAACCTCTATGCTCCTATATTAGTCATGCTATAGGTATTAATTACATATTTGATAATGTGTTCCAATTTCTCTTTTTTTTTTGTTGTAATTATATTTGAATGTTTGAAGATATAATTCAATTTTTTTCTTAATTTTTTTTTTTTAATATTGTATTGTACTATAGAATTAAACAAAATGAATAAACAAACTACTTTTTTTAAAATTTTTTAATGTACATATATACAATTCATAGTTTATAACTTTAACTTTTTCACTAAATTTTCACTAAAACATAAATTCGAAATAAGTCAATTCAGGCATACGGCAATATTTGCCATGCTTTTATTCTTAGCTATGAAAAGATTGTACATTTATCGAGAATAATAAAGAATTTATAATATAATAATAATAAATAACAGTAACTTACAAAATTTTTTTTTCGGAAATCTATAAGAGCGCTAACTGATAGGCGGGGAGCCCTCAATCCTGAAAGTGCACTTACACGATTTCAAAATTTTTTTATATTAAAAGATAGTTTAAGGAAATACCAACAAATTAAGCCCGGTATGACGAGGCCTATCCTGGCACCAGTATTTTTTTTGCAATTTTTTGCATTATTAATAATTATTGATAATTTGCACTTATCGCGGATTTTAATTTTAAATAGCGCATATTATTGGAAATTTAATGTGCTTTCGGGAAAAAATGGTATGACAGCTGCCATCCTGGCACCAATGTCTGTCATACCTATTTTAAAATTTTGTCACTCATATGTTTTTAAAATAGGTATGACAGACATTGGTGCCAGGATGGCAGCTGTCATACCATTTTTTCCCGAAAGCACATTAAATTTCCAATAATATGCGCTATTTAAAATTAAAATCCGCGATAAGTGCAAATTATTAATAATGCAACAAAATGCAAAAAATACTGGTGCAAGGTAGGCCTCGTCATACCGGGCTTAATTTGTTGGTATTTCTATAAACTATCTTTTAATATAAGAAATTTTGAAATCCGGGTAAGTGCACTTTTAGGATTGAGGGCTCCCGGTGTATGAAGTTTTTCATTTTTTTGAAAATCGCTTCAATTATGTTATTGAGGCTTTTTTTCTGTAAAACTCCAATCGTCGCACGTTATCCCATGAGACATTTGACGTAGAACAAAGTACAACTAGATGGCACCTAGAGCGATGAACTGCACACGCACATGAATTAGAAGGCAGACAATATTTCATCGTTGATAACTATTATGCAGCTATTGATTGTTTAATAGTGCATTTAAAAAGCCGTCAAATAAAATTTAATACAGTCAACAACAAATTTGGTTTCTTATGGAAACTGCTTGAACTCGACGATACAGAGTTTATCAGACGTAAAGCAGAGGAATTAAAATAACTATATGCCACTAAATACGCTAGGGATGAGAAATGGACCTGGGAAGGTGAGGAACTTGAAAAAGTCAAAGAATACAAGTATCTTGGAGTGATCTTGACACCCAAACTCTCTCTTGAGAAACACTTCAGAGCCAAGTTACATGATGCTAAAATGGCCATTAACTGCAACTGGAAAGGGCTCCTTGGTAAAAAGAACGTCGCAACAAGTGTGAAATACAAACTTTTTGAAACGGTAGTAAGATCAATAATGTGTTATGCCGCGCAGGTCTGGGGAGCTGTCCAATACGATGACGTTGAAAAACTCTTAAGATACTTCTTAAAGAAAATTTTTCGTCTCCCGAAAAACACTCCAACGTACATGCTCCATTTAGAGACTGGACTTCCTCCTCTCTTCTTATACACTCTGAAACTTCACTTCAGCTACATAAGAAAAATCATGGAATACTCCCCGCACAGACTTCCTAAAATAGTGGCCTCCTATATCGTGCAACGCAAGTCCCAGTTCTTTGGCGAGTGGTCAAGACTATGCTTGGAACATAACCTAAATCTGGACAGCGATACCCCCGAAAGATGGGAAGAAACCTTGGATGTCCTGTGGAACACCATTAAGGAAACAAAATTTGAACATTTTCATGAACAAGCAAGACAAAGTGAATCCAGGAACCTATATCGAGTGCTAGATCACAACCTATTAAGCAATTATTTTCACGACAACAACAGTATAGATACTATTTCCACAATCTTTAAAGCAAGAGGAGAGCTTTTGCACCTAAACTATATGCCCCATCGCAGCGACCGATCCACTGAATGTACACTGTGCAATCGACACGCAGCAGAGGATGTAATACATTTTATCGGAACCTGCCCTGTTTTAAATGCCATTAGACGTGCCCACTGGAATAAAATCAGCCTAACTATGGATGAACTAAAAAATATATTAAACGGTGGCACTAGCTGGCCTACTCTAGTCAGCTACGTTAAAACGGCATGGAAATACCGCTCCCAAATCATAAATGAAAGTTTCTGATTAACTCTTAAATTACCCGTGAGATGTAATAGGTTCTTAGATAACAATATTATAACAACAACTACTTCAATTCGATGTTAATATTTTCTCTTTTTTTCGGCTGACGGCTAACGCCATGCTCTAATTGTGAACTATATATGTATGTATGAAAATTTAAATATTGAATAAAGATCACAACTTAACTAACTTAACTAATGTAGGAACTATATGCCACTAATTTAGGAGAAACCTTTTCAAAAGAGTGCGTCCATTTATCGCAGTTTTTAAAAAGTGACATGGAGGCCGAGCAATTTTCTTCTTCGAGAACCCCAAAGGGTTTGTTGCAATTGTTAAAAAGTTTCAATATTTCTTGTACGTTTCCGAATATAGAAATAATTTTAAGAATTTTTTTGACAAAAAATTACTTGCGGTCCACACTCCGACATAAAAAACTAGAAGCGCTTTCTAATTTGTACATTGAAAGTAATTATTTACGAACCGTACAGTTTGACAAAATTGTGGAAAAATTTGCTAATGCTAAAGTAAGGAAAAGGCAATTTGTTTAAGCCTTAAATTACTATCACATTAGTTTTTATTTAAAGCATATACATTATTTTTCCATAAATTACTATTTTTTTTATTTATATGGAAATATTGAATAAATAAATTATTATTTTTTGAATTAATTGTAATTTTTTTAGTAATGTGTGAAACATGTATTATTTGGATTTGTTTTAGAAAAAAAAGTATTATTATTTTTTTAAATGAATTGATATATTTCTTATGAATAATTTATATCTACCAATTTTTTGTAGGAAAAAAATTATTATTTTTTAAATAAATCGTGATTTCTTCATTTCTTTGCAATAAATAAATGATAATTTTTTGGACAAATTTTATTTTTTGTAAATATATGATATAGATGTCTATTTTTTGGAAAATAAAATAAAGAAAAAAATAACAAATAAATAATTATTTTTTTTTTAGTGAATTCTTATCTTTGATTTAATAATTTATAACTATTTTTTGCAATAAATAAATTATTATTTTTTTAACCATTTGTTATTTTTCTTTTTTTTTATTGATTTATGTTTATTTATTTATATTATATTCATTAATAATTTATATCTTCCTATTTTTGTGATACTTTTTTTTATTAATACATATTACCTATACCTATAAATAACTATTTTTGCAATAATTAATTTTTATTTTTTTTTTAAATAAATTAATACATTATTATAGTCTAAGAGCCGCTGAAGGCCGACCTTCACCGAACTGTTAACCGGCTGAAACTTTTTTTTATGAAATTTAGTTTGAAAACATATATGAATATGATAGCTTGCCTAACGAAAAGTGTGCCAGGCTATATTAAATTTGACTTTATATTTTAATCAATAACTAACTCCTCCTTCACCCATATGTTACAATAAAACGTTGTGCCATATAGCCATATGTGTAAATAGGCTTGAGACAAGAAAAAAATTGTATGGGAGGGGGGGGGGGCTAATTCCCCCCGTTTAGCCAGGAGGGGTAGTTTTCTGAAAAATTGGCTTATTTTTAAAAAAAATATTAAAAATCAACGGCTTCATCTACAAAAACGTGTTATACCTTTCTGCAAAGCCAAAAACTTAGGCTTTCATTTTGCATTTAAATTTGATTGTTTTAAATAATTGTTTTAGAAAAATTAATTTTCAAACTTAAAATTTTGAAAAAAAAAAATTTCTTAAGTTTCGAACTAATTTTTTTCAAAATTTTATGTTAGTAAGTACTAATTTTGTTTTCAAAATTCAATGCTGTTTTTAATTTTTAGTCGAACACAGTAAACCGAATTGAAAAATACCTTGCCATTGTCGAGAAATAAAGAAAAAACCAAAATCACTTTTTGCTTTGAAAAAAACTTTTTTATTTTTACGTTACTGTTTTTTATATTCAAAATTATTAACAGAATTGAATGTTGAATGCAAAATAAGTTCTTAATCACATAAAATTTTGAAAAAAATTAACTAAAAATTTAACAAATTTTTTTTTTGTGCAAAATTTTGAGTTTGAAAATTCTTTTTTCTAAAACTATTATTTAAAACAACTAAATTTAAATACAAAATGAAAGCCTGAGTTTTTGGCTTTGCAGAAAGGTATAACACGTTGTTGTAGATGAAGCCGTTGATTTTTAATATTTTTTTTTTAAATAAGCCAATTTTTCAGAAAACTGCCCCTCCTGGCTAAACGGGGGGAATAGGCCCCCCTCTCCCATACAATTTTTTTCTTGTCTCAAGCCTACTTACACATATGGCTATGTGGCACAACGTTTTATTTTAACATATGGGTGAAGGAGGAGTTAGTTATTGATTAAAATAAAGTTAAATTTAATATAGCCTGGCACACTTTTCGTTAGGCAAGCTATCATATTCATATATGTTTTCAAACCAAATTTCATAAAAAAAAGTTTCAGCCGGTTAACAGTTCGGTGAAGGTCGGTCTTCAGCGGCTCTCCTACTATTATGAATGTGTATTTTCGAAAACAGCTTTTTTGAAAAGATTTTTTGTTCTTATTAATATTATACTATATATACCAATCGGTTGGAGACCTGTTTTTTTTTTTTATATTGAAAGCTGTCGACCTGGAGGGGGCGCGTCCAAAGAATTAGCCTAGGGCGGTCAAAACCCTTGATCAGCCCCTGGCTACCCTACACTTTAAAAATGATATAAAATTCCAATCTAATCTTCAAACTGAATGTCGTTCGCCTGCTCCTCCTACCCCTACTAAAAGATTTAAAATACAATCAAAATCACCCTTCTTCGACTCCAAACTCCAACACATCTACCTCCCGTATTAATTAATGAATCGAATCAAAATTTCAAAAACGATGCAGATTTCCTTTATATTTCCTTATCATCATCCATTCACTCAGCTCTCAGCACCTAATTCCATTTCCAAATGTTTTCAGAACAGATAAACACAAAACTATTCTGCGAGCTTTGTGAATTATGAGACTGTACGTCATCTATACAACGAAAACGAATCCTTTCATTTTCATAATCGAAGACATACATTTACGTGTGTACCCCCACCCCCAAAATTAAAATCAACCCATTCCCATCCAAATTGTAGAAAAATTGCAGAAATTTTTAAATATTGAGCAAATACACGGGATTTGAGGTAATTCATTGATTTCCATTGTTTGAATGTATATCAGAACAAAAACATAAAATGTAAAAAAAGAGCCAAATTCTCTTATGTGCGAACAGCACTGTGTAAAAAGTTAGCCACCAAAAGTAATGAGATCTAAAAGAACGCCAAGTTCTTACATGTAAAAGTGTTATATTGAATATTTTAAATCATAGAAGATAATGCAACAATATTAAAAGAAAATAGAAAATAGTTTGGATGAAAATTTACAAGTTCACTGTTCAAGTTTTAAAATGTTATTAATCACGCTTCAAAAGAAAACTTGCCAAGTGAACTTGTAAATTTTCATCCCAACTATTTTCTATTTTCTTTTAGTATTGTTGCATTATCTTCTATGAAAAATCGAAATACTCAAATACTCAAATACTCAAATTATATCTTCTTCTTCTTTTTGTATTTATGAATGATTCTGTCCGGCTTGAAATGTGTTGTGGAATTAAACAAAATAGATTTATCCTAAAAACAAAATAGATTTATCCTATCCGGAAACAAAAACTCAAATTTTCAAGCTTTTTAAAAAATAAATACCTTATGAATTTTTGTGTGTGTGTATGAAGGGGTGTTTTATTTCAAAAAAAAAAAAAAAATTTGAATTGGTGTGAGTAGAAGAAGGATATTAGATTAAACCTGTGTCCTTCTGCTAATACAGAGATATGGAATCAAAAATCAATGACATTCCGTCTTCTACCTAGACCTACCGCTGGATGGACGGTATACAAGTAAATAAAAGACGACTTCGTTCTTTTGATGCGAGTTTATAACTGCCCATTTTATTTTCAATCAAACTTCGTCGCCTGAGAAAAAGAATGTCGTATATCACAAAAATTGTTTTTTGAGGTTTGAATGCAGTTTTGATAAGAAAAAAATAATCTTTCGAATGGTGCAATCCGCGTTTTGATATCTCCTTTAGTTTTGGAGATATTTTGTATTATTTTGTCGTATGTGCAAGGTCAAATGCGTTTTGGGTATTAATTTTGTCGTATGTGTAAAAAAATTTCACATACGACTTTTTTTCTATGTAAAATCGCGGTTTTTGTTGGTTGCGTAAATGATTGTCGTATGTGTTTGAAATCCTTCACATACAACAATTTTTTACCCAACTTACGGTAAATTATTGTCGTATGTGCCATAAGAATGTGTATGCAGAAGAACAATTTCAGTTGACTTCAGAATGTCGTCGAGTGCGGACGGGTCCCCTGAGCCGGAGTTACCGCCAGAACTTTTAGCGTGAGTAGCCGTGTTTTATTGGGAACTTAGCTCAGCTTAGCAATAGGAATTACATGTCAAACAACAACAACCGAAAGCTAAGTAAAAATAAGTTAGCAATTTTAGTTAGCAATTTCCTGAAGATAAGGTTTCAGCAATTCGACACTTGAGTTTTTCGTTGTGTTTTTCCTTTATCAAATGTCAAAACCTTTTGAAGAAAATAGTTTTCCACCATAGCAACTCAATGTAAAAAAAAATTGTTTCAGATAGGTCTCAAGATGGCGTTTGAAAGCTTTCGATATTTGAAAATAGTTTTTCACCATAGCAACTCAATGTAAAAAAAATTGTTTCAGATAGGTGTAAAGATGGCGTTTGGAATATTTCGATTTTTGACATTCTAGTGAACGAAACTTAATTCAAAGCTGACTATAGCGTTTTATTGGAATTCCTATTGCTAAGCTAAGCTAAGTTCCCAATAAAACACAGCTAGTATTATAAAGTATAAATCAACTTAAATATTTTTTTAATAAAAAATATATAATAACTAGCATGAGTGATGACATACTAAATGACACTGATTCTGTTGACTTTTCTGTTGACGACGAAGAAGACGATCCCACCTTTTTACCCACAACTGAAAACAACGAGCGCCAACTCTCAGGTCGTTCTATGAAAATGCACCAAACGAAATAGAAACCCCATCGACATCGAACCAAATAGAGAGAAGTTTACCGTCCAACTACACAAGCTCGTGTAATTTTTTTATAATTCTTATCCACAAATTGAAGATGTATAACGGCATATTTATTTATTATTTATTATTTATTATTTATTTTTTTGTTTCATTGTTTTGTTAAGTTGATAAATCACCATGGATGTGTTTATGTTTTTTTTTAGATTTAATGTTTATTTTTTTAAAAAGAAGAAGACTGTTTATTTTTATTTTATGTGAATTAAATTATTTTTGTTTCAAAAAAATATTGAATAACTCGTAGTTTTATTTATTTGTTTGAATAAAAAGTAACTGAATTGGGTAAAAGTTTGTCGTATGTGCAAATTTTTTGTCGTATGTGTATGGAATAAACATTTTAGTTAGCAAAATGTAACATACGACAAAATAATACTATGGTTTATTGGCTTTAAAATCTGTAGAAATGGAAGCTGGGTTTTAATTTTGATTCTAAAATGAAGTTCCATCAGCTCTGCAACTATAGTTAAAGTTTTGAAAAATTATTCGTAGCCGTTTCGGAGATATGATTTTTTAAACTTTGATTGCGATTTCCCAAAATCAAAAAAATGTCGCTTACGACATTATCATTCTCGGGCGACGACTTATAACTAAACATTTTTTGGATTTCATTTTGCTTGCCAAGCAAATAAATACGATTTGTATCATTATAATGCTTTAATAGGTACATTTCATGGGAACGATGATTTCAGTTATTCACATGATAGACAAATTCAAAAACAGATATTCAGATTACAATTCAAGTTGATATTCAAGTTACAATAAAATGCAATGAATGAGTTGCTTGGCTTTACAGGTTATTGGTTTTAAATAATTCTGTAGTTGTTCTTTAAGTTAATCTATTGTTGCTGACTGTGAATATTATTGACGTGTATGGTTTTGCCATGTGCAGGAAGTGTTGCATTACAATTGGTCATATATTATGAAATGAAATTTGGAAAATTATGAAGTGTGTTGTCTTGGCATGAGCGGGAAGTGTTGTATTACAATTGTTGGTCATTAACTTACAAACTTTGAAAACATCCGCTAGAATGGGTTTTAATTCCTTTTACTTACAATTTATAAAGACGGTAGCCTAACACGTTGCAGATAATAGGGAGCGGGTCGGGCAGCGGGCGTCCAAAAAGGATATTTGTTTCAATGCGCCTTCAGCTGATTATTGCTTATTGTGCGTGAGTGTTCTAAAGAGAGAAGGGAGAAGATGCCAGCAGCAATAGAAGGTGCCGTGAACGAAGGCCATATGAACTAACGCCATAATGGCTTTAATTCTCATTCAAATGTGAATTAACGCCATAAACCGATTATGGCCTAAATACACATTGGAATGAGAACTAAAGTAATATGGCGTTAGTTCATTTTAAGAAGTGGCCCAAGTACTCATTTCAATGTGAATAAAAGCCACTCGCAGCAATCAAAATAATTTTAATATGATATTGGAACATAATGTAAGTAGGAGATATATGGTTTAACAAAAAAAGGATGAACGCTGTATTAGTTAAGGGGGCATAAACACAAATATTTTAACCACGGGTTACTATAAATCAAATATAAGATCCAATAGTCCCACATTTGCCTTATTCTTAACTTTTTTCGTCACGCTCATAACTTAAAAATTTTGGAAAAATTTCTTTGTTATTTATACTTACGCGGTCCCCTCAGTTTTTGGCTCCAGAATCGAAAATAATCCGTTTTCGATGATATTTTTTAAATCTTCATTTTTCGGCGGAGTTATGCACAAATTTACGAGGATGGAAAACAAATGAAATCGTTTAATTGTTGATAATGTTTTGCAAAGTAATCAAATGAAGTTGCTTTCTAAACGAATAAAAAAATCAATACAAAAATAATGTAATGGTTGGTGTTTGTGTTGCCTCCAACTGCTTCCGAAGAAAATCAAACAAATTGTATTCTTACAGCGATCTATATATTTCGGCACCAAGTGCCATCATCAGGATCTAAAATAGCAAAAATACAATATAAGTTTGACATAAATACATACAGTTAATATAACAAAGATAAAAATATAAACTATGTACCAAAGAATTGAGTGTCACAAGTTTACTTTTCTCTCAATTATTTGGCAAATTTAGTGATCTGTCAAAGAATGCTTCAAAATAAAAACAAAAACAATTGAAGCGGTAAGCCGTCGTCGTCACTGTGTGATGATTCAGCTACTAGCCGTCATCACGGCGTGTGGTGTTTACACGTTCTGTCGTTCTGATGTTTAGACGATCATTTGTCACTCGTTGTAAATTTCCACTGTTTCCATACGAGATGAGGTTGAAATATGTATTTGTGTAGTCTTTTTTGTCCGTTTTGAAATTGCAAGCATCTTCCCCCAGTTTAACTATTTGGTTGACTTCATGAATCTGTAACTTGAATTTATTGCGTTCAAACTTCAATACTGTGGTGTTGTCAAAATTGAAAGAGTGGCCAGTTTGGTGCTTGTGGTTGGCCAGTGCTGCAATACTTTTCAAATTAGCAGTCCCTGAGTCAACCTTGTCACATTCATCTCGTATGGAAACAGTGGAAATTTACAACGAGTGACAAATGATCGTCTAAACATCAGAACGACAGAACGTGTAAACACCACACGCCGTGATGACGGCTAGTAGCTGAATCATCACACAGTGACGACGACGGCTTACCGCTTCAATTGTTTTTGTTTTTATTTTGAAGCATTCTTTGACAGATCACTAAATTTGCCAAATAATTGTGAGAAAAGTAAACTTGTGACACTCAATTCTTTGGTACATAGTTTATATTTTTATCTTTGTTATATTAACTGTATGTATTTATGTCAAACTTATATTGTATTTTTGCTATTTTAGATCCTGATGATGGCACTTGGTGCCGAAATATATAGATCGTTGTAAGAATACAATTTGTTTGATTTTCTTCGGAAGCAGTTGGAGGCAACACAAACACCAACCATTACATTAACCCGCATTCCGGCAACACAAAAATCCTAAATCACAAAAATAATGATTTTTCATATTTGTATTGAATTTCAGAATGAGTACCTAAGTTTCTCAATATTTTCAAATTAGTTTTCCAGAATTTGAAAGTAATCAAAAAATCGCGTATGGCAAACAGAGAAACAATTTGGGGTGTGAAAATAAAAAAAATCGCGCGTACCAAATCATATTAAAATTATTTGGATTGCTGCGATTGGCTTTAATTCACATTGAAATGAGAACTTGGGCCACTCCTTAAAATGATCTAACGCCATATTATTTTAGTTCTCATTCCAATGTGAATTTAAGCCATAATCGTATTATGGCGTTAATTCACATTTGAATGTGAATTAAAGCCATTATGGCGTTAGTTCATAATGGCCTTCGTTCACGGCACCGATATGTATACGAAAAGGAGTCTATATAACTACAGTGACAGTGGCGGTGGTTTCAGAATCAGAAGCATGGTTATGATGATGATGGTGATGATGATGATGACGATGATGACGGACGTCAACAACCATGATAATGATTAATGTTTTTTCAAAGTAATATTTTGTCCTGGGGTTGATTTTAATATTGTATTGATTTTTTCGGCATTGGTACTGCTGACTGGCAATTTTGTTAATTACAAAACGAGTGCGTTTGATGGTAGAAAAAAGGTACCCATCAGCAAGTCTCCTTTGGGTAAATTTTTTGTATTATATTTTGTTTGTCATTTTCTGTTAACTCGCATGCATATGTGAGCGCTTATGCGCTTTTGAACAACACTTGAGCACATGCTGTTTTGTTTTACTGATAGATCTGTGAAGATTGAAATGAAAAGAGTTTGAGAGGCACAGACCAGACTCAGTTGAAGACGTTTATAAAAAATAAAACAGACTATGAGAGATGTCTATCCATATGAGAAAAAAATAGACATACTAATAGTAACTGTAGTCGGCAGATATTTCATATTATTTGCTTTGTTCAAACAAGCAGAATCAGATATTGCGGGATAAAGAAGCGCGCAGTGCACTTTTAAACGTAAGGCCGTGTGCGAATTCAGTTAAAAATGGGTTAAAACTTGACGTTTGGTTAAATTTTGACACTTCGCATTATTTGACTAGCTGCTGAGCAGGTTAAAATATGACAGTAGTGGTTAAAAATTCATCCATTTTTATTTTTTAACCACAATTCATCCAATTCGCACACGGCCTAAGTTATAAATGAGCGTGCATGTTCTTCTCATTAATAGCTGCGTTTTATTATTACGATGATCCAGATCAGATCATTAATTTATATGTGAAACAACAAAAAATTGAAATCCTACTTTTTACTTGGATCAATTTTTGTGATCCAAATATTAGTTCTTCTTCCGCACACAAGTTGAAATGTTGGCGTTAATTTTCAATAAAAACTGTGCTGCCACTTTCACACATTTATTATCCGGGAATGAGATATTTTTCAATTACATAGCAAAAGCTTTTTTCCATTAAAAAACAACAGAATAATCGTTCAACAAAATTATCGTAGGGCAACTCCGATGTAATTGACAGAATGAATAAATTGCAAACTGCTATGCCAAACGTGACGTAATAAGTAAATTGATGATCCAAAGCTGTTTTATTATCATGATCTGATCCAGATCAGATCATGGTGATAATAAAACGCGGCTAATGTTTTAATGATAAACGAGAGCCAAAACAGTCGTTCGGATGTTGATGCGTTATTGAAATGAAAAACATGCAAGGGCAAGCCTATCATCTTCTCTCTTCTCAGATGTCCTGCGCTTACGGTCGAATGTAATCCGCTTGCTACTAGGCCGTAGAGTCGATTGGTGCACTTGGGATAGTAATTCCAACCAATAGTGTGGGTTTTCTGTATTTTTACTCAGTCTCAAGATGAATGGCATTTTTGAAATTTTACAAATCAGAAGGTCATTCTTTTATCCGATGCAATCGTGTGTTACTTGCTACATTGGGTTTATTTCATGTTTGATGCTGATTCATGTTAAAAGTCAATTCCTTTATCAAATATTGTCAATTAGTTTCGTTCCGCTCGCAAGACCTAAAAATTAAACACCTACAGCCATATATTAATACAAAACCCTTATTCTACTCTTATTCCACAGGTTAACTGACATATACTAGAATATAATAATAATAATTTTTTTCCGGTAGAAAAGTGACTTTTGCCGAAAATTCTCTTTTGGGAACATTGTTGTAGTTGATACTTGACAACTGATTTGTTATTGTATTTACTATATATGGCAAGCGATTGTGGCGCCATCTAGTGGACTGACAGAGAAGCAGTTCTTTTTATATATGTATTTTGTATTCCTTCGCTAAACCATGCCCCACTGAAAAATAAGTAAATAAACGTCAGTTAACAGAAATTTTATTCCATTAATAGCATTTCTACTACAGACTAAGCTACCTTCCTTCGCTATTCGGTATTTGTAAGCATTCATATGTAGGTATACTTAATTGATATTTACCTTTGCTTGTCTCTTACAAAAATAAATGTCCAGTGTAAAGAGACAACAAATGCCCTCCCTTCCTCTAGGACTTTCTTCCCTGACTTTTCTTTTATTTTTCTGCCACTTATTTGTCCTATTAAGGCGAATTTTAAGATGTTGTTTCTCGCCTTGCTACCCACCCTCAAAGTCAAAATAAAAAAAGGACTATCAATATCATTTTCAGCATTGACATCTTAATTTCGACGTCTTGTCCAATTGTTTACATTCTTTTTTTCTGTTTTTCTTTTTTCAAAGGGAGAAGAAAAGGTTGAAAGCGACCGGCCGTCTCGTATAAATGTCATATTTTGAACTTTAACTTTTTTTCCGCAAATCGAGCAGATATTTAAATGTTGAGTTGATGTTTACAAATTGCTCGTTTCGCATAGCACAAAGGGTAAACCGAGAGAAGAAGCTTTACGCATTATTGAATAAACAGACTCAAGTCAGAATGAATTGCATGGGCAGCTGTATTGAACGGAGCTGAAGTTGTTTCCATTATTTGATTGTGATTGAAGAGTAATTTTGCCAAATTAAGGCATGCGTTAAGTGTGCTTTCGTTATCAGATAATGGCGGTGACGGCGATGGTGTCGCTGCAAGCAAATTGCCCTTTTGATGTAAATGCTGTGTTATCGCAAAACTGTTCAATTTGCTGTTGGTGTTGTTGTCGTTGAAGTCGTTGACAGTTGTTCTTTTAAAATATTAACTTCCTTTTCAGCCAATGTAGCTCTCTGTAAATATAATAGACAAGAAAAATATCGTTTAGATTTACACAAAATAAAAAATAAAAGAAGAAGCTAAATACCAGACGCTAAAACCCTTTCAACCCCATGACGAACAAGCCGATGGTGTCGGCAGAACTTATAGTCAGATAAGCCTCCATTTAAAATAACATTTTGTTGAAAATAAACGTCGCCGTCGCTACTCACACTGCACGCTTTGCAGTTTTTACACTCAGCTTTTTTTGCATTGGCATGAAAAAAAACAGGGTACTATCACTATCCTCAAAAAGCAAGAAAATTACGGTTGTGCCTACTCTCTCAATATAAAATATATATTTCCATTCCATTTGAATTTGGACGAAGGCAAAGGCATTCCAGTCAGTTCACAGTCATAATCACTCATACACCGGGATGAGGTGCTTGAAAATTCGACTAAATTTACTGCTCGAATTTTAATAGCTTGAAAAAGTTTTTCTTGTTGTTTGGGTTTGAGAGTAAACGGCAAAACCAAAAACCAAAAAAAAAAAAAAACCACCACGAACCCTTTTTTTAACAAGCAGTCAAATAAAACCTTCTTCCTATGTCGGACACACCCTCATTAATTTTACTTTTAAAGTCATTACGGGCTAAATTTACCCAAATTAGTCCGTTACTCGTTGTTCTGACATTCAGATGCATATACCTAAACAATCTGTATGCATCCAGTTGTGGATTTATCGATAAACCAATTTGGGAAAGAGTCTAAAATAAGTTTGGCAAATTAGACAGTTGAATCGAAGGACAAACACCAAAATCATAAGTCTTGATAAAAAGCAAAATTGTTCCGGTTAAAGTAAAAAGGAGAATAAAATTCTAATGGCAATTATGGGTATGTCCTAGCTGTGTAAGGTATAGGTCCTGGTCGTCAAGAATCGAACGAGAAAACGGACTTAACAAGGAATTCCTCTTAGGTAAATTTATCTGTCTTTGTTCATCCGATTGTTGTGGCTACTTGAATTTTGGGAACCTTTCCTGTCTGGCGTTTGTGTACTGTAAGGAATCTACATTCTTAATACCAACAACAGCAACAACACCCCCCTTCCCTCCCCCATGCATAAAAATTTAATCTATTGGGAAGAATTATGATTCTCTTTTCGTTACCTTGGAGTTTTTTTTTTAATTTTCGACCGACGCGACTTAGAAAGATAGGTAGATAGGTAGGTGTAGAAAGACATAGACAGACAGACAGACAGACAGATAAAAAGATACGAAAACAATTGTATGGTTTCTCACGAGGATTGAACCTCAACAAGTCGTGGTGCCACGGGTATCAATGGACGAACAAAATTAAATATTTTCTCGAAAAAACAATATACAATACCTACATATAAGAAAGTCAAAAACAAAACAAGTTAAGACGAAAAATTAAGCTCAACAAGGTCTGTCAAAGGAAAATCGATAGAAGAGAGACGAGTCATGAGGCCGTCCGCATAAATCTGCTGTGGCAACATAGCAACCCTTTCTCATCAACGACTCCGCGATATACCCCCTCAGGCAGATAGCTATTCGAAGTAGATTAATCGCATTCGAAAAACTTTTGGCGAATTGAAAATTTCAAAACTCCTCACCATTGCTCTCTCACGCCGCGGAAGGAACCCTTTTCCTTTGGATTCAGTTCGTAATATTGCAGAGGAAGCGCACGATGACAAGTTGCTCCGGCTGGGTAGCCGAAAGACGGGCCAAACTTGTCTATAACTTTTGTTGTCATTCCCAAAGTCGATAATTTTTAATTACAGATTACATCTGACAACCGCGCCCCCACCCACCACTCCTCTTGATTTTAATGATTTTAAAGCTTAAAGCGGTTCATATAGCGCGACATCAGATAAATAGGTATAGTGAATTGGTTGAAAATTTTTGATTCTGATGGTTGAAACCTTTTCAATTGATCTTCGACGCAAAAATGCGGGAAAATGGAACTGTGGCTGTGGTGCTCTACCCCAGCCGCAAGGGACGAGGTCCCCAAAAAACGTTTTCCAAGAGATACTTTTGTTCTTGTTTTTTTTTTTTTTTTTTTGTAAATCATTTTCGGTTTTGATGTTGCTTACATTTTTTCGCCTTAAAAGGAAATATTTTTCACCTTTCCATCAATAGAAATATCAATTAACGAAAATGTAAAAGAGTTAATTAACTAAAATGCGGGCCTCACTTCCAGCACAAAGAACCACACCGACCTTAAGCATGTATGATTTTCATAGGTACATAGATACATACATATATATTTGTGTATCTCTTGCATTCATTTATCTTTAAAGCAAAACATTATATTCAAAAAGTCTGAAATTTTGAATTAACTTTTTTTTTTTTGGCAAAAAGGATCCCATGTGGTGATTTGCTTTAGATTTCGGTAGAAAAAATAAAATATTTGTTTTATTTTATTTTTGCTTAGTTAAAAGCAAATTGGTCATATCCTGGAAACCAAAAGGGTAAAGATGATCCGCATGCTCAAATATTTTTTGGTCTTTTACAATATTTACTCGTCCCCCAATTGTCCGAACGAGATTGGGTTCATTCGACGACTTTTAGAGCGATAGAGAGTATGCAAAAGTATTGCTATGATTACTGGCTTCCTCGAGTGAGCTCGATGAAATGAGAGCTGGGGCTGGGGTTAGACATAAAAGTATAGTCTTCAAATTTGAAGAGCGAACTTTACAACTACACGTATCCTACCTTCTACCGGAATGAAGTTCATATCATTTTGAATCCTCGAAGTGTTCCTTTTCATTTTTCATTTTTTTTCTATACTTATTGTGTTTGTTTTTGAATAAGCTTTTGATATGGATTATGGAATAATAGTCTTTTGGTTCTCTTTTGTTGACTGCTGATATATTGCTGACAGTAAAAGGGTTGTAAGTATTTGATGTGCCAAGGATATGGCAAATATTAAGAATGTAGAGTTTTTTGCATAAAATGGAAGAAAAAAGAGATTTTGCCCTTAAATGAAAGTTGGAATGAATACTTTCTTTTATTTGTTGTTCTTGTTGCTTGCCTAAATGGTGCAATTCAAAAAGGATGCTATTAATCTTTATTGGTTCTATCATTCACTCGATTCGGAGTCAAATATTTTCCCTTAATTAAGAAGATGGAAGCAATTCCGATGCCGGAATAATAAAAGAAAAAAAAAACGACGTACAAAAAGGCAGAAGACCAAACAAGACCAAGGCAAGGCGGTTGCGATGTTGGATGATGGGATGCAAAACAAGTGGATTTTCTGTACAAATATTATCTATCTATTATCTTTGTTTTTATGTTTGTTTACGATTTGAGTGGTGTTTTTGTTTAAAGGAAGGCGTCAAACCTCTGGGGGTCTATTTAAAAGAAAACGAAGGTAGATGAAATATGCTTTCAAAATTCCTTCAACAAAGTCTCGTCTTTTTCTGCTTTAATAAGACAAGAATAACAAAATAATTGTTTTGTACTATGGCGAATCAGATTGTAAATTTTAATGAATATTGGTCTCATGGTAGATGTTATTTGAATTTCAATTGATAAATACAATAGACCAAATGTATATAATCCGGAACTGGGAGGAGAAAAAATGAATAAGAAAATATATGAGAAGGTAGGTATCGTCCGCTCCAACGGACGGAAACAATGGAATCCATGCGGCTATTTTTTGTCGGGAGAAGCAATAGGTACATTTTTTTTGCAAATGCAAAAACAAGCGCAAAATCAATGTTGAAAAATGTCATTCTGTCATTCTGTCATATCCCTGTTGTGCGGTTGTGCAAAGACACCGTGCATAGCTTACTTAGGTAAATACATATTTCTTGCTATTCTTCTTTTTTTTGTGTCATTTCATCATTATGAAAAACAAACACACATACCTACCTATTATAAAAGCCTTTTGAATAGCTCTGGTTGATTTTGTGTGTGCTTGTCTTGATTTTATTTATAAAATTTATTTCAACACACCATAAAAAGCAACAGAGCGGCAGAAGCCCTCCCGCGCAATCCTATGCATGTTTTTTTTTAATAAAGTAAATATAAAACCATTTTCTAAAGGTTTTGTTTTAAGTCTGTACCCCTGCCGATTTCCGTATGGCTATGCGCTAAGTTTTCGAGCATTCAAACGGTGCATTAAAAAATATTTGCAGTTGAGGTTTGTCAACATCGTGAAATATCGTGTGTAAGCCCTATCGAAATTATTTGATATTTTTGCATCGAACCAAAAAATGTATAACCAAAAATGCTCCTTTTTTTATTAGATAATCTGCTAACCCGGCTGCTTTAATCGATAAATCAAAGTCCTAAGCTTTTGTACCCCTCTGCCCACTCACCTCTTCCCGCTACACTCTACCCTCTACCCGCTACCTACTCGTTGAGTACGCTACCCACTGCTTCTACACGCTAATCGCTATACCCGCTACCCGTCACCCCGCAACCCGCTGGCCATATCTCATGAACGGCTTGTTCATTTTTTTTTTACAAAATACTTAAAACTCATCTACGCCACAACCCGAACATTCGGTCAAAATTTGGTGCCAAACACCTAACTGGTAAAAAAGGAGATTTGTATGAGAATTTTATATGTATAGATAAGGGTACGAGGCTCTCATTCTTCTTGAGAAGCTCTAAGAAGCTATGTCAGTTCTTTTACCGCTCAACGCACAGATACCACTGCATTTTACACATGTATTGGACAAGTTAACGCAAAAATATTTCTATTTCGACGATATTTCTTCAATAAAGACGAAAACTACTTTTTTTAAATTAAAGTCAATGCAAATCAACTGTCTTCTTCCAGTTTGTTAGAGAAACTCTTAAAATTCTTAATCATTCAGTTCAGTGTTTCCCCTTATTTGGAAATGAACCGAAACGAATTAATTTAATTAATTAAAATCCCGTCTTATTAGATACCATTTTCCGACCAAATATATAAATAACATAATGTTTTGATTTCCATCCACATAGCACCACTTCTCAAGGTGATCGCCTTAACCCATATCACTCGAAAAGTAACCGGAATACCCTCCCATTAATATCTGCCTGATTTGTTTTCCCTGTAACGTCGATTCTTGTTGCTCTTCAAGTGCTTCGAATTCCCGAATATTTAACTCAAGCTAAGCGAGCTATAAGTAGGTATAGACGTGTACAAGTGGGCCACATTATATTGAGGAGGAGAGGCACATTCTCTTGATATCTGTACCTATACTCGACTTGTATTCGTATTATAAGTTAATTGTCCTCAAAAATATGCTGTTAGTCTCAGGAGAAACTGAACAATCATCAGAAATCGAATGTAAAAGGATGTCACATCAATTTGGCATGTCACGATTAGACAAGTAAAAAGGGTGGCCTGTCTGATCCAAGTCAAAAATGATTTATTACAGCAGATGTATTTTTGTTTGCTTGAAAATAACTTCTCCTATTCGAATCAAACACGGAAGAGACCAGACCAGAGTTGCGGCAGTAGTTTTTCCTATTAATTATATCGATATCGAGACCGAGTGTTTTGGGTTGCCTGGCCTCAAGTGGCGTTTTACAAATGATGCTTGCCGGCCCGTGATGCAGCGCACAATTAATCAGAATTTCCCAAATTATTGTATTTGGCGTGTTGGCTACAGCTATTCAGCTCATAGAGAGGGCATCAGACTACAAGCACAGATAATAAATTTATACAGATGTCTCATCCCTGCAGAAAAAAATGAAACATATTTTGCTCTTAACAGACAACGCTTTAACAGACAAGGAGCTTTTTGAAGCTTTTTTCCTTGCCTAAGTATTCATTTATGGGCAATGAGGTGAGCGAAAATGGATTTTTAATGTATTAAGTGAATGCGTAAAAGCTTTTGGAAAAAGCTTTTTTTGTAGCTTTAAGTTTCATATATCAGTTCTCGCCATAAGGGTGAGACATCTGTATAAATTTATTATCTGTGCTACAAGCATAAAGGTGACCAGATTGGGATTGTTTCTAAAATTATATTTAAATATTTCAATAGCATCTATTGTTTGCTATTTCGGTGATTAATATGGTGCGTTAATTGCAGCGCACGCATTGGTAAATTCTTCAATTGGAAAGAGGAGAGGGAAAGTGAGGGAGAGCAAACAAAACGTGTGACGCTATTGAACGAGTTCTCAGCTATATTTCTACACGTCACTTATACACTCATACAATACACTAAGCAGATGATTGAACTTTTCGTTTAATGAGCCATCTCATTCTTCAGACGATGCATATCCTAGGACTTCCGATAAAAGAATTAAGAAATCACCCTTTCACAAAAGCCTTCAAACACTTGTACACCCCTTTCCCCAAATGCTCATAAATTCTTATATGTTGCATCTCTGTAAGACTGTAAGTAGCATTGTTTTCCAAATAGAACACACAGATGTACTACAAAGTACGATGCTCATGTGTATGTGTACAATATTGAGCAAAACTCCGTTCACGGCTCAGCTCATCCATTAAAAATCGAATCCTGTCATATGGATTGTATTGTTTTTGTTTTTTATTAACCATCTTTTAAAGTCACCCCGTTATACGCCGTGGACCGTTATATTTTCAATTCCTTCATGAGAGATAGCTAATGTGAATTTTTAACTAAAAAATAGCATAGTCATAGGCATAGCCGTAGCTAGGATTTTGTTTCAGGGGGGGTTAAGATGAATGATAACTTTTTTCAAATTTTTAGTAAAAAAGGAAACATATTTATCACATTTTTCAATTCTCCGAAGCTAATTCATTTGTTCACGTAACAATGTTTGATGGAAAGTTTAAAAATAATTCTTGAGTGTATCTATATTACCCTTTATTAACGGAAAGGGGTTGGAAAGGAGGTGCCGGACTGCCGGTGTACATTGGTCTTAAGTACCTGAACATTGCATTGAATTGGAAAGTCAGAGTGTGGAAGGGAGTTTCACATTCTTAAAGTACGGCTAAAGAACGATTCTCTATACTTGAGAATACGTCCGAAGTTGGACTCGAGGGTAAACTGATGGACATTCCTAGAAGCGCGAGTATTACGGGCGAATTGTTTTAGGGGAGGAATGCAACTGGCTATTTGACTTGCGTACTTACCGTAAAAGTAACGATAGAACTGAAAGAGTCACGACACGTTACGACGGTGGTCTAACGAGGTGAATGAGTTGGTTATGTCTCTATCACCAATCTCTTTGTTGTTTACCGTCCGAGAGGCTTAAGTATGTAACTGGAGCACCAGCCCAAAGATGGGAATTGTACTCAAGCTTTGGACGGATATAAGTCTAAAAGATAAGGACCAGATCAGACGGGGAGAAAATCTGTTTGCACTGTCTTTAGAAACCCAAACATTTTGCGGCATTTTCGGCGACATCGAATATGTGATCGATCCACAAAAGGAGGTAAGTGATGCACATATCGAGAATATCGAGATGTTCGGTCTCATTGATGCACTCATGGACAGTGGCAGGGGAGGTATATATCGCTTTAACGATACAAGACAGCATTGAGTTTTCGAAGCATTAAATTCTAAGCGATTTTGTATTCTCCATTGTACAATGCTGTTGAAGGCAGTGTTTAATGAGCTTATCATATTTTGCCGTTGCAATTCCACATCCGAAGAGGAAGGATGTGAGTCTGGAAATGAATAAGAAAAGCTTAGGGTACTATCGTCAGCGAAAAAATTGATTGGATTAGAAGTTACAGACAAGAGTTCATTTATAAAAATGAGAAAGAGGGTCGGAGACAAAACGGAGCCCTGTGGTATACCAGCATTTATATTGTGGGTTTCAGACTTGAATCCGTCCAATATAACTTGTAGTGAACGGTTCGAAAGAAAGTTTCTAATCCACCGATATCGAAAGATTTGTTCCACTGTTTGGTGAGATAAACCATCAGATCACCAGTGGACCTGTTGCTGTACTGCCGGTTATTAAGAGACTTTCGGTTTTCGAGATATTTCTTGAGTTGATAGTTTAGGTATCAGCGTTTCCATGACCTTAGAAGGAAGGGAGGTAAGTGCAATCGGACGGTAATTGGAGGAAGATTTGCCTTTTTTGGAATTGGCCGGACAAATGCTGTTTTCCAGCTGCTCGGGATGAGCCCATAAGAAGGATAGATGGAAAAGCTTACGCAAGGGTTTTGCCAACGTAGAAGAACACCTCTTTTGATTAATAGCAGGGATACCATCCGGACCAGCAGATTAATGTATGTTGAGAACTTCTAGGATTCTCGCCACAGCACGAGTGCGGTAGAAGATTTTTCCCATGGAATCATTGACGCGCTCGAGAACTGGGGGAATCATGACACTCTCTAGCAGCTTTCGCGAGAGAGCTAACAACTGGAGTTTTTTATTGTCAACGAGCGTAGGGACCGAAGAAGAAGAAAAATTCTTCATATTTTTTTACAAAAGACCAAAAATTCGTATTGCCTTTGGGACATTGCAGTATGTTTTGCCTTAATTTTTGGTCATGTAACGACTTATGTAAAAGAAATATGGTTATCTCTGCTTGTAGGTAACTAGATGGCGAGAGTAGTAAATGATATCTTGATTATACCAAACCAAAGAAATATACAAAGGTTTCTGGAAGCGAATAGAAAAATACCCCAAAAAAAAAATCATTAAGTTATTAATCAATAAATATTTGATTTTGCTTTACAAAATTATTTCGGGGAGGGTTAAACCCCGTAACCCTCCCCCTAAATACGGCTATGTCATAGGTCATAATAAACTTTTATAAATATGTATAGCAAAAATAAGACTGGTAACGCTTTTATCCTTGCAAAAATATAGCGACCCACAGCAAAGCATCCTGCTGCTACAACATCTTCTATCAGTGGATCTAACGAAAAGTATTTGTGTACACATAAATACACAGATGTGAGTAATATTTAAATTAATAATAATTAAAAATAAAGCAAACAAAATAACGAAAGAGATAGAGAAAGGATTTTTAATCGTTTGTTCGTTCATTTATTTGTTTGCTTATTTATTTTGTTTGAATACTTTCTTGGGTATGTGTTTGACTTTCAGTGTATGAGTTTGCGTTTGTAAACACAAATGGTTTTCAAAAAAGCGTGCTGAAGAAAGAAACACGACATTCTTTACAAAAGAGTCCTCCAATCAAGCAGTCGTGCATGAAAATAAGCAAAAAGGATACAAGCGTGCGACATGAACGATAAAGCATTGACGGGGACAAGAAGAGAAAACCCTTTCTTGATAAAGCAAAGTCAGTCTCATAAAAAAAAGTAAGATCCACGAACTCTCAGACATCAAACGGGCAGCAGATTGTAAGGCGTTCACACACTCGCATACATGAATTGCTAATTAGTTATCAAAAGCAAACATCGACATTGGAAGGACGCATGTCATCTGTAAAAGAAAGCTGATAAATGCGTTACTAGCAAAAAGCAAATGTTTTCTTATATACCTATTTCTATTTAGGTTAATCCTTGATGCAGCATGTGCTCACGCTCTCTTTTAAGAAAATGTTTTTTCACTGAGTTTGGTACCTATAGCTTTTAGGTAGGGATAAAGGTTTTTTCTTCTAGTGTCTTATTGCAAATTGACATTGCATTTTATTCAATTTGAGCTTTTGGAATCGTTTTGTGATCATTTGCTAAAAAATTTGTATAGGTTCTTCATATCCATCATATATCTAGGTATCTACATCAAAATCGCAAGTACTTATACCTACTTATATCTACTTTCGGTCTTTCGGAATGAATGTGGTATAAAGTAAATTATTTACCTGCACCAAAAGAATCCTGCATTGTTAATTTTTGATGTGATTGCGATATATTGTACCCATAAATATGTATTTTGTTAATTTTTGGACCCAAATTTATTATTATTATTTCACATATCCGCTTAGCATACAGAAACTTTTGTCAACCACAAAAAGGATACATTATATGGCGTAGCATTATGGAGTGAGATCTGACGAATAACTTCATCCCTTTTATATACTATTTTGATAGAAAAAAGGAATACTATAGGGGGAAGTGGGGTACATTGATACACGGGGCACATAGATACATTCGATATTGTTTGAAAACTAATCACAGTAGACCACTCAAACAGGTGCACAACACACCATTTCTATAAAACCATATACACCCTTAACTGTCCTTCCTCTTCGGTCATCCGTTATATCTCAGCAAAAGCAAATGTGTTTTTTAAGTGCTCGAGTAAATTTGTTTATATTTTTTTTGAGTGATTTTTCGCCTTGAATATTTCGTGTCACACATTTAATTTCAACTTAGATTGTAAGATCATGTTATTGGTAATGTGTTTTGTACCTTAAACTACATTGTTTAACTACAGTTTCCATAATTTTTATATTTTAATTCAATGAGGACACTTGGGGCACATTGATACACAAAACCACAAGGTAGTTTGATCCGTATCAATGTGCCCCTATGGGGTAGTTTGATGCGTATCAATGTGCCCCTCTTATGTTGTTTTTTCTTGTAGGTATACGAAAATGGTGTGAACATACAAGCCAAAAATAGAAATATACAATATTAATGAAGTGACTGTTTCTGGTGCCATAAATACATTTTTGTTTGCCATGAATCAAAGTGCCCCATGGTATGTATCAATGTGCCCCACGTCTGGGGCAGTTTGATACAGATTTCGACTTTTATAAAAAAGCTTAAAACTTTTTTTGTAAATGAAGTTGTGAGAAATATTGTTTTGAATAAGTTTACAAAAATGATACTGATCAGTATACAAATTTTACCTTTTTATTAAGCTTAATATTTTTCGACTTTTTGTAGTTTTAGTGAAAATCGTATCAAGGTGCCCCACTTCCCCCTACTCGATTTCCGCAAAGCTCGTCCTTTCCTTATTTTTTTTCTTTTTACAGCTGGTCCAATACACAAAAAAAACATATTTGAATATGACCATTTGCTTTCAAACATAGATGTACCTAAAACCCCAATCTGCTTCCCCTCCCAGCTCATTCATTAATTGTGAATGATTATTTATTTAGAAAATTTTGACGATTCAAAGCCAGGTAGGATTGGAATGCTCATATCTGTACTTATGGTTTATGGTACTTTAGACATAAACACAAGAAGGGACTGGACAAAAAGAACATTATTATAACGCAGTCTGGCGAGTGGGTAACATTTCCATGGATTTAACTAACAGGGCCAGCGCCAGACTGCCTTCGGGTAGAAAAAAGGGTATTTTTGATGAACGCAAAAAAGGAGACTAAAAAACATATTATTTGTTTAAATATTTCAAAAAAGGATTTCAAAGGATAACATATCGCATTTATCTGCACGTATCGATAAGCAAACAACTTAAATGATACCCATAAGATACCTATATGCATGTATTGTATACCTATATACAAGAGATATGCGCGCTCGTAATCCTCTGAGTTAATTAGTCCTAATTAAATATATCTACATTAAAGAAGCGAACAGCCTGGAATAGCGAGACAATAAATGGAAAGAAGCTTATCTTTTTCATGGTAATATGATGATGTTTTTTATAAAACTAAGGTACCCACATGACATACACACCTACGAACATTTGTACACAAATAAAGAAATCTACCAATCCATGAAATAATCATAATGTAGGTTTAATAAAAGAGAACTATTTGAAAAGTTGTTGAAAATTGCTTGCATATACAATACATAGCTAACATGAAACGTCTACAAATAGTTGAGTAGGAATTATGCTGCTGAATCCGAAATGTAGCAAATGAGAACGAGCGAACGAACGAGCAGTGGAATCTGTTGATTTTTCGATGTTTGTCTAATAAGAATGAGCATGAAAGGCTTCTAATTAGATTTGTTTAGTGTTTTTCTCATTTCTTTTACATTTTATTTAATATTTACGAACAAAGTTGTATGTGACACATATCATCTGTCATCCACAAATTCATATATAAGAACATGGTTTTGAAAATACTTGAAACACATTATTGGAAAGATTTCAATACAAAAATCAAAATTTTCGGTTTAAATACATTTTTTGACTAAAATTTAAATATTAAAAACAATCGTAAAAATTCAAAATTTTGCAAAAAGCTCGTATTTGTATGCATATGGAAACGTCTA
Source organism: Sphaerophoria taeniata (assembly GCA_943590905.1). NCBI lineage: Eukaryota > Metazoa > Arthropoda > Insecta > Diptera > Syrphidae > Sphaerophoria > Sphaerophoria taeniata. The sequence continues at coordinate 66,376,707 of OX016542.1, forward strand.
TTAAGTTGGCAAACCAATATGAGCGTATACGTGTTTTTTTTTATTTTTATTCAACGATTCTTTTTACTTCTTGTTTGAGAACCATACGTTTTTTGTATCAATTGTTATCTTGTTATTTTTAACAACCTCAAGAGTAGAGCTTTTGCTAATGACGACGATGAGTAAGCCGAGGTAATGACTCAAAGAAGCGACCGACTGACTGCTGGTGGAATCGTTTCATACTAGAATATGAGGTCGTGGAAAGGAGGACTGGATATGAATCCAAGCTAAATAATCAATCGGCATCCCACTGAAGTTCCATGAGCATAGCTCCGTCGACCAAAAAAATATCAGTTATAAATTTTACACCTCTATTTCTGATGATCATAAACATGATACTTCTCAAATATTTGCTATAGCTGACAAATTTCAACGTATGGTCTGTAATGCTCCAATTCTTCAAATAATAATTTTTTTATTCTTTTTCAAAACCTTGCCTATGGTCATTTATGTATTCTATACAAAAAAAAAAAAACAACAATAAAAAATAGAGTGGCACGACAGCTCTTGAAGAGCCAAGGCCTAAGTGGCTTACTCTCATCAACAATTCTCTGAGTGCGTGTGAAAAATTGAAGGGACCTAGAATTTAACCCCTATTCCGAACGGCAAAGTTGAGAAGCACTTTTACATGACAGATTGATACTCTTGGAAGTTTTGTCAATTCCTCGCAAGAGGCAGTGCCCGTGAAAGATGAAATAAAAACTAGGCCTGAGTAAGACTCGAACCAACGACGTTCTGCTTAGCAGCCAACGCACTTACCAACTAAGCTACGGGCAACTACTATATCCTATATGTAGCAAGTAAAAAAAAAACACGTATACGCCCGAGTGTACATTTTCATTGCATCCGTAGTAATATACGAAGTCTCTCTATATATATATATATAAATATATATCGCGAACTTCACACATAATTAGAACATAAATAACACATAATTATCGTAAAGGTTCCAATCGTTTGTGCTCATATTGGTTTGCCAACTTAATAGACGTCATATTGAAGCATGAAGTTTTCAGTTTAAGAAAATTTATTTCTAAATATTTTCTCAAGCTTCGGCGAGCTTTGCAAATATCATCATCCAATGATCATATCTAATAGCAAAGATGAGTTGTATGAAACAAAACAAATCAAGCAAAAAAGTTAATAATACTTCCCACTGTATTAATTACAAGTTTTATATCTTGTGATATTAAGATTATTTTAAATTTAAACACGTAACAGATGTATGTCAAGTTTAGTGTCTTTAGGTCTTATGATTTAGGATGAGTTTGGAGGATGCACTATTTTATATACAACAACTATGAGCACATTATGTAGTAGCTATATAAATGTGAGTTCACATCTGAAAGACTTTTTTGTTTTTGGTAGGAATAAGGTACGCGTGATGTCAGTTGTTTACAGGTTAAAGAACATGAGAGGTTGTCCCACCATCGCCAGAAGATATTACCATCTTAGATTCCTTCCTTTTTTTCCAGCTCTCTGATCCCATTGTAGAACATACATTTGCAGATAAATATGCATGTATGTTTCTCTTCATATTGTGTGGGTGCTATGGTATGTGCTCATGTGCAAAAAAAAATATAAAAAAGAATAAACTACTTGTTATGCTATAAAGAGGAGCCTCATTGTCAGAACTTAGAACCCCACACAACATATGTTCACACAAATAATAACATACATTTCCAACAAGACGGATGTCATCAACATAATGACAATTATTATTTCTTATTCTACTGCATCTTTGCTCATGTTGGCTGGCTGATGTTTCTGCTTCTAACTGCACTCTTTTACAAGACTGACTTACGTCGTCAAATTGGAAATGGAAAGGAATCACACATTACTTGGTGATGCTTGCAAGCAAGTTCAGCTCCAAACTTAAGCCATACACCTATCGTCTACGAAAGTGGAAAAAAAGCCGGTAGGTGTGCAGTGTGCATGTCAAAAAGCATTTTTTCAATCATATTGTACCACCTGAAAATCGCACTCGCCCTCTCTCTTTCTTATATAACACAAAACAAAAACTCTTTGCAGCTCTCTTAAGGCAAAAGTGTGGGAGAATGCTTCTGAGTTTTGATTTAAGCGTCAAAATTGGAAAAACTCATCATGGTAGCCGTAGAATATGCAATTATGAGGTGTAACCCTATTATTTGAATGATTTTTCAGTTGAAATTCTTTCAAATAACAATTATGAAGAGATGAGGCATGCAACGTACATATTTACATACTTCATAGTACTAAAACTCCAGAAATCAACATTCAAAGGTGATGACTTATCGCAAAGTGATGTGATGAAAGTTTTATCAAAAGTGCGACCTTACAGAACAAGGATTATCCACCATAATTCGCTTCGCCAAAACACACAATTTTTCCCCACTTTAAGGGTATAATTCTTATATTCCATTGAGTCTGCTTTCCGCCGCAACTCGCGTCGTCGACACAGCACCCCCGAATAGGCTACAATTGGTTTCTCCAGCGAGAATTGTTACACACTTGCCACCAGTTGTCCATCCGTTTAGCATAGACAAACAAACAAATAAGTGCAAACAACCCTTTACACGCGCTTTGACACTGGATGATGGCGAGGTGGCCGTTATAACCATAATTCCATCGTAGCCATGCACATCGCACACTCTTGTGGTGCGTTGCTTCACATTCAGCTGTAAAAATTAACTCTCTTATTCCATATCCGCGTAACGCCCCACATACACAACCTCCAATTATCATTACTCATTTGTTGTGCTGTTTCAGTTTCAATTTCAATTTCTCTGCGTTGGTCGTATGCTTTTTTTTCTTTTTGACAACATGTGACAAATCGTCTGCCAAAAATTACACCCAAATTCATTGCATCTAGCGGCTAGCCATTCATACAAACATACCGTTACATGTAAACATACATACATTACAACGAAATACTATACAGTGCGTGGAAGAATTCAGATATAAACGAGAAAAATAGGTTGAATGGAAGTAGGCAACAGCATTCGACCCCCTAACTTCAAGGTCAATAGCAATTTTAGTAAGGGGCTTTCATTCAACCCCCTTTAATGTTTGTGTTTTGAATGTTATTAATTTCCCGCGGTGGGTTAGTGCGTCTCCACCCATTATTGTGATGTTTGAGGAAAACAATTAATAAACAATCGGAAAACTGAGTTAAGAGTAATCCTTTTAGGGAGGAAAGGTCATGCGTTTTTGGACATTCCTCTGAAATCCAGTTATTTGCCCTTTAGACATAAAGATTTGTATGTATGAATTGGTTGAGCTATGTCTGGAAGGGCGCGTGTTTTTATTCGAATTAATTATTTATTAGAATATCTTACACGTTACCTACTAGCCGAAATAAATTATAGGTAATTCGATCTATTACTATCGAGCTAAGTTTGGAAGCAGAGTCTATCAATATTTATGTAGCTGACAAATTGCAACGTATGGTCTATAATGCTCCAATTTTTTTCAAATAATGATTTTTTATTCTTTTTCAAAACCTACCCTAAGGTCATTTATGTATTCCTATTCTAGGTATATGTTGCAAGTAAAAAAAACACGTATACGCCCGAGTGTACATTTTCATTGCATCCGCAGTACCTAATATACGAAGTCTCTATAGGCGAACTTCACACATAATTAGAACATACATAACACATAATTAATTCCAATCGTTTGTGCTCATATTGGTTTGCCAACTTAATAGACGTCATATTGAACATGAAGAATAATTTAGTTTAAGAAAATGAAATTTTGAATGATTTCTCAAGCTTCGGTGAGCTTTGCAAATATCATCATCCAATGATCATATTTAATAATAAAGATGGGTTATATGAAAGAAAGCAAATCGAGCAAAAATGTTAATAATACTTCCCACTGTATTAATTACAAATTTTATATCTTGTTGTATTTAGATTATTTTAAACTAGCAGTGGCCCGCGACTTCGTCCGCCTCTCCCTCGTCCACCGGCCAGAGTATCGTCTCGACTTGAGCATCATGCGCGCGTGGGAATTTTGTTGCAAAGTTATTGTAAAATTGCATTGCAGTCAACTCTCCCTCAGTTTTTCATACTTAAAGCATTCCCTTGGTCGAACTCTCCCTAATTCTAATATCTCTCTTATTCCAACACGTTTTTTTACTTCTGCATCGTTTTTTTTTCCTTAAGTCAATCTTTCGCCTGTTTCTTTAAACTGAGCAAATTTTTTAGTTAAGAAATATATAAAATGATATTGTTTAAACACAATAATCTGCACAAATAGTGCAATCAATCACATTCACAAATCAATTGAACTCTCAAAATTCTAATTTGAGCAGTTATTTTATATTATTTGCTTGGCTAGCCTGCCTTAAGTGTGATACTGATACAGCCAACACATTATTTTTCGTTCTCATCTTTCTATATTCTATGTTGTTATTGAAAGGACGACAGCGCGCGAGGCGGCGCTTTGACAGCCATGCGTGAATGGGAAAAATAATTACACTATGTCCCCCTATACGCGCTCGTATTGTTTTTTGTTGAAATTCAGGTACTTTAAATCTTAAATCAGTTGGTGCTGAGCATTGCACACTGCACAGTAATTTTTTCAACACATACCAAGAAAAATTAATATTTTTTTGCCGTTTTTTCCACTTTTTCCACTGATTCTTCGCTTATATCGCCTAATGTTATATAGCCTAAGGCCTTCTATATTAAACTAGCGAAACCCCCGCTCGCTTCGCAGGGCTTTAACTTTTTTTTGAATATATGCTTTTTTGAGTATTTTATTAAAATGCGTTTTTGGTAAACAATATTTTTGGTTTTATAAGGTCGGGTGGTTTAGCAAGGTGCAGGGAACTAACTTCACTGGGAACTAACTTCACATGGGAATTAACTTCACCTCAAGTGGGAAATATCTTCACTTTTTTCTGGTGAAGTTATTTCCCAACTATGGTGGGAAATTACTTCATCAGAAATTTGTGTGAAGTTAATTCCCTTCCGTTATTAATAGATTTTAAGAAAAATGAATGAAAAAAATCCATGTTTTTGATAATATGCTACCAGAGTAGACAAATAGCTTAAAATCATAGTTTTAGCTTCAGCTTTTAATAAATCGAACGCCCTTTGTATATTATTTAGATTAAACAATGGTAAAACCAGCAGCTTCTTATACCAGTTAGAAAAATTGGGAGTGGATGTCAGGTTTGCTTTAATATCATGGAGTTTGCACAAGTACAGTGCCATCGAAAAGGAGCTTTTAGCCATTGTATGGTCAATTGGGTATTTTAGACCATATTTGTATGGCGTTGAGTTTGATGTCCTTACCGATCATCAACCAATTAAATGGTTGCATTCAAAAAAAGATTACAAAAAACTTTAATTCGAGACTGCAACATTGGCTTTTAAAATAAGGGGAGTATACATTTAAAGTAGACTACACTGAGAAAACTGTACTATGAGTTTTTTCAAAAAGAGTCATATTTGAAATCTATTTAGGAATGGCAAATAGAACTCGGTTTAATCCAACCTCTTATCTATTTAAATACAAGAAAAACGATTTTTTTTAAGCATAGTTTATTTAAATCAAAAGGATTTATGTTTGCCTTACTTCTTGAACATGAAATTAACATAAATGAGTTTGTTTCAAATAAGAACGTATTTAAAATATCTGCAAAACAATAATATCAAACAGCCCGTATTAAGTTCAAACACACATCGATTTGAAACGATCCCGAACAATTTCAGATTTTTTGCCAAAATAAAAAAAATGGACAAATGATTTTTAATTCATACTCATAGCAACTTAAAATGAACCTAAACGAAGTAAAATTTAAGTAATTATAACCGCATAACTGTAAATTACTGGCGTCGTCGATGATTTTGTTGTCCTCATCTTTTCAAGATATTTTTCGTGAGAGATAGTCAGTAGTGCGTGGAAAATATAAAAAATAGGTATAAATCGGGTGTAATAAAAAAAAGTGAACAAAAACCACAAATAAAACAATGGAATTTACTCGACTTTTTCTTCGTTATTAATCGTAAGTATTTTTTAGACAATAAGATTTTCGTTTTTCAAGCCATGTGTAATATATTCTAGAGAACGAGATCACGCAAGACAGACTGATTTCTTACCCCGGAGGATACAAAGAACTTCAAGAAAAGCTGCCGATTTACAAAATAGAAAAGGTAACCATTTCGTTTGTCCTTTTAACATAATATAAAACAGAATTCTCTCAGTTCAGCCTTTATGATTAAACTGGATTCAAAACTACAATTTTCCTCAAAGTTAACATGAGCTTTGCAGATGTAAGTATAGTAAAAAACAATAAAATATGCATTCAACCTACTTCTTCTTAACGTTTTTTAGATATTTCCGATTATAAGTTCCTGAACTACTCAACATCAGTGAAATCACACCAACCCGCTTAGCAACACCTACAAAGCCGCACAAAGAAAATTTTCAATAAAAGATGTGGCAGGAAGATTTTTTTTCTCCAACTCAACAATGTTCCAAGTTCCAGCTTTATTAATTTGAAAAGTATAAGTTCAATATAAATAAAAATAATTATGTTTAAAACAACTTTGTTTCTATTTGAAATGGTTTAAAGGTTATTGAAAAAAATAGAAACGTCTTTGAATCAAACCCACAAATATTTAAAATATTATAATAATAATTCTATTTAAGTCAACATTGAACGTAGTTAATGAAAGCAAATAGAAACAAATTCAATTTAAAACAAATAAAATTTAAATCAAACATGATTCTGTTCAATTTTTTTAAACAATAATTAAACACATTTCCTTTTAAATTAACTTCAAATCGCTTTAGTGCCAAAATGGGGTTGTTTTTGTTTGATTTAACCATGAATCTGTTTGATTTTTTTCTCAGTGTACATTAAGTGAAAGGAAAATAATGTGGCTGATTTCTTGAAAAGGAAAATAATGTGAAATTAATGCTTTGACTGTAATTGAAAATAATTCGGACATTTCAGAAGCAAGTGCAGAGATGCGAACAGTTCACAGTCAGACAACTTTGACAATCACATTCCAATAATTGACACAATTGTGAGCATATATAAAACACAAATCATTCTTGTACATTCAAAACAAAAAGATGTTGAAACTATTTTCAAAAACAGAAGAATTTATATTTCTGAAACGGACATTAGAAACAACACAATGATAGATATATTTAGATGGTTACTAAGAAAAGGTGTCACCGGAATTTTTACAGAATTAGACGATCATCTTTATAATCAGGTTCAGCTGGCACTGATAGACTTATTTGAAAACAGTAGAAATATTAAATTTAAGAGATGTGCATTTATGGCAGAAGATATGAGTACTGAAGAGGAAGCTGTGAGTTATATACAAAATCGGGGGGTAGATGAAAATTTCAAATTCTTGATAAATAAAATATATTATCCTAAATTAAAAACACTAATCTTAAAATTTATAAACAACTGCTCTATATACCAGAAAGCAAAATATGACCGCAATCAGTTCAATCAAGATTAAGTACAATTTAACCCAAACTCCAAATGATCAAAACGAAATCGTTGGATTGGATACCTGGACTATGAAAGGGCAAAGATTTTTGACTAGCATTGATAGATTTTCTAAGCATGCCATGATCATTGACCTAACTGATAGAAATCTTATCACTATTAAAGAAGCTCTGATAAAAAGACATGCCGCATTAGGGAAACCAAAGCTTTATATCGCTGACAATGAATTTGATGGTTTAGTTATCAAAGATTTTTTAAGGGAAAATGGAATTGGTCTTCATCTTACAAAACCTAACAGCCATACTGGGAATGCTGATATTGAGAGGCTGCATAGTACATTAAACGAACAGATAAGAGTTATGCAAATAAGCCCAGAATTTAGGGAACTCGATATGAAAAGCAAGTGTTTTAAGGCAGCTGAGTTCTATAACAACTCGATCCATTCAGTAACGAAAGAAAAACCCATTAGTTTCATTGTAGGACAAATTGAATCAAGTAAGCAAAAAGTAAGAGATCGAATTCAAATTGAAAAAGAACAGAGGATAGAGAAATTAAATAAAAATAGGCAAAACGATCCTTTGAGAATAGAAGAACAGGTCTTAATAAAAAATTATAAATCTCTCAGGCATAAAGAGGAACCTAAATATAAATTACATTCGAATGAAAATTTACATCCATCTAACATCAAAAGAAAGCATAAATACACCTAAATAAAAAATGTCATTTTGAAAATGTATATTCTTTGCAAAAAAAATTTATTGAATATTTTTGTTGTAAAATAAAAAAAAAAATATGTTACAGTTTTAAATATCTATTTTCTAAATTCATACTCCAACAACATTATATATAAAATTAAAATGTAAAATGTCTAAAAAAAATATACATATATATATATATTTATAATAATAACTATAATAATATGTTATAACAATAAGAAGTATAGTTAGAATTAAATCAAAATATTTGCTTGCAAGGTTGCGACTCAGGAGATTTCGAAACTAAAGGGGGGAGAAGTTATAACATCACTATACCCCACTGTTGTAAAGTAACGTTAAAAGTGCTTTTTATGCTCTCTCTTGTTTTTGATAATTAAAATTAGAGTTGATCAGCAAATAGTTAAATTGCTGTCTCTTCCCAATCTTCGCTCAGAAGCTTGGTACCTACAAGAGTAGTTTTATATAATTTGTTAGTATGTAAGCGTTAGTTTGTAACCAATGCCTATTTTCAGTCTTAAAATCGCGAAGACAACTTCACTTGTTTTTTTCGGATTTTACAGACAAAAACAAACATAAAATTAAAAATGGATTCCTAAGACAGTCGCGCGTCTATTGTAGGTGAAAAAAAAATTGTTAAAATAATAATAAGTAAAAAATTACATTTCAGTGCTCAGGTTTGTTTCTTTATTAAATCGGAGGACATTGAATATGATCTGCTCAGAGCTTCGCTTTGACATATCCGTGATCTGAACTAATCTGTTCAGAGGTAAAAAAGAAAAACGCCATTTATGTCTGATTGTCAAAACTCAAAAGAATACAAAACCATAGTATAAGAAAACTATAGTACATTCACGAGGCCATTCGAGACTGGCGTCATCTATAATCACATTGGAACAAACAGATTTATCAAGGACAAAGTATATATAAACTGAAAACGCCAATTCTGTCTGATATTGGAACAAACACAGAATTTGGTTTCTCGGAGCTACTATAGTTTTCTTATTATGTTATATGTACTATGATAAAAAACAAATGAAATGTCATTGTTGTGTTAGATTGTGAACTTTCGGATCAAAAAACCCAAAAATTAAATCATACAAGACAGGCAAATTGGGTGTTATTAAAGTCAGCAATAGATTGGAATGATGTTCAACAAAGTTTGGGTTACTTGAATACCCAGTTTCCAGCTCATAACATTATAGAAAGTGAGTTATTTGATGAAATTTCCTATGTAAAAAATAGCAAATGATGATCAATTACGAAAATGGAATGATAACAAAATATGAACTGATATAAGATGGGTAGAAATATGGTCACATTCTCACATTTTAAAATATGCAATATTCATTATTTATTTATTTATTTATTTACCGCCTTTCAAGTTACAAAACTTTATAAAGACTACAATTCTTAGAAATAAAATACCTAAATACATTTACAAAATACATAATACATTTTCAAATTAAATATAGATTACAGTAAGCGCAATAATATTTTTTTTGTTTCATTTCTGTCAACATTGAAGTTCATAACATAATCAAAATTATTATAGTCAATACATGCATTTGTTATCGGATTGTTTCTAGCATAACTTGTACTATGATATGGAATATATAAAAAATCACCAATTCTGGGTCGTAAACTTCGACAAGGCACATAGATATAGAACATTGATAGCAAGGACGAACAATTAATTTTACAATTTAAGACATCATAAGCAAAAAGCACCGAATACAATTTTCTTCTTGATACAAGAGATTTCAGATCAATAAGAGTACATCTGTTTTCATAACTTGGAACTGGTGAATTTCGGTAAATTTTCCGCAACGCAAATTTTGTAAACTTTTTTTGTACTCTTTCAATTCTCTGTGTACTTGATAGAGTGTTGGGATTCCATATTATGCACCCATATTCCAAAACTGGTCTTACCAAACTCATATAGAGGGACTTAAGTGTATACGGATCATCAAAACATTTTGAATTTCTAATGACGAATCCTAACATAGAGTTAGCTTTTGAAATAACATGGTCAATGTGAAGAGAAAAATTTAATTTATTGTCGAAAATAACTCCAAGATCTTTCTGGTTTTCACATCTTTGTAAGGTTTCTGTACCAAATTTATATCCAAAATATAATGAATTTTTCAATCTGGAATAAGAAACAACGCTACATTTTTTAATGTTAAAATGTAGCCCGTTTAACCTACTCCATTGAAGAACTTTATTCAAGTCCTCTTGAAGGGAAATAGCATCCGATAGGCAATTTATACTATTGAAAATTTTTAAATCATCCGCATACAACAAACACTTTGATTTGGAAACAAGGTTTGGTACGTCATTTATAAAAATGTTGAACAACAATGGCCCAAGATGACTGCCTTGAGGAACTCCTGAGAGGTTTGAAATTTCATTAGATAATGTGTTACCAATCTTAACAAATTGTTTCCGTCCAGTTAAGTAACTCTTTATCCAATTTAAAAGAGAAGAATGAAAACCGAAAGACTCAAGTTTTTTCAAAAGAATATTGTGCTGAACGCGGTCAAAAGCCTTAGAAAAATCAGTATAAATAGTGTCAACTTGAGATCGGTTTTCCATATTTGTGAGACAGTAGTTACAAAAAATTGATAAATTAGTTATAGTTGATCTACCGGTTAAGAACCCATGTTGGTGTTCAGATATATGGTTCTTGACAATGTTAAATAATTTATCTTTAACAATTGCTTCGAAAACTTTAGGAATTAACTGAAGTTTTGCGATTGGTCTATAGTTCTCTACTGCTCCTTTTGAACCTGACTTATGAAGAGGAGTTATAAAAGACTGCTTCCACACATCTAAAAACAAACCATGTTTGAGAGATAAATTAAATATGAAACAAAGTGGAGCAGCAAGATTAAATCTGCAAGCTCTCAAAAGAGCTGGTGGTATGTTGTCGGGTGCAACCGAAAAATCATTCTCAAGAGAAGATAAATAGGTCAACACCTCATTTACGGATAAGTGTAAATGACCAGCATCAATGCTAGAATGCGAACTTCCAAGATTATCCGAGTTTAAGTTCAAATCAATGAAATTAGATTGAAAAAATTTCGCAAAACTATTACAAATCACATTTAAATCGTCTGAAGAAACACCGTTGTAGGTTACATTAGATGGAATCCCAAGTGAATTTCTCTTTGTATTAATGAATGCCCAAAAACTCTTTGGATTATTTTTTATATTAAGTTCTAAGGAACACATATATTGCTTATAAACAAATCTTCTGAGAAATTCGTACTCTTTTCTTATTTGTATAAATTGTTCGCGATATGAGATGGATACTTTACTCTTTTTTTGTAATTTTTTCATGACATTTTTAAGTCTTAATAAACTTTTATTAAACCAAACCGGTTTCTTACGATTTGTTATTTTTTTAACAGGAACGAAATCCAATATCATTTTTTCTATAATATTCCAAAACATAGTAAAAGCTAGCTCCAAACTTGAGCATTTAAAAATTGGTTGCCAATCGATATCTTTCAAATAATTATTAATTAACACAAAGTCAGCTTTTTTAAAATCATATTTTTTAATAACGTTGCACTCTTTTGTTTCTAATAATATTGAAAGATTTAGTGTTACTTCAAGTGCTTTATGGTGAATACTGTTATCCAACAATTTAAAACTTGCATCAGTTAACTCAGCCTCAAGATTTGAATCGATAAAAACTAAATCTAAGATACGACCGATAGAATTTTCAATATTGTTTAATTGGAACATGTTTAAGGCTGTTAAATTATCAGTCACAGAATATTCAAAATCTTTGGTGACATTACTAGCAAACATTTTCTTATCATCATTCGAAAACAACCATTTAACATTTGGCAGATTAAAATCTCCAAATACTGCAAAATAACAATTTTCTTCTGAATTTTCAACAATATTTATAATATTTTTAATATGAGAGTCATATATTTCATAACTAGACAAAGGTGGAATATAAGAAACAAAACAGTATAAATGAATTATTTTTGAATCAGCACCAATAGGTACATCTACACAAACACAAATTTGTTCAGTTAGAACCGACAAGTTAGACAATGTAATTTCCCTACATACAAAATCAGATCTTATTGCTATTAAGACACCACCACCTCTCGAAAGACCAGTTTGTTCACAAGAGCGATCCTTACGAAACACGTTGAAATCATTATTAAAATATTCACTGGTTAAAAAATGTTTGTTTAACCACGTTTCCGTCAGTGCAATAATGTCATAAGAGCAATCAGCAGCAGCAGCGTAGAAATCAAGAGATTTAGATCTCATTCCACCAGCATTATGATAAAATATTGAAAAATCCTTACTTAAGTTTCTTCTGTCTTCCGGTTTCGGCCTGACTCGTTTTTTGGACGACTCTTGAATTGCTTAATTTGGACTCCCACTGGCCAAATGGACGATTGAAGAGCATTTTCATAATAACCAGACGGAACACCAAGCTTAAAATTTATAAAATGTAATGATGACACATCGACATCTTTTCTAACTAATTTCGAACAAGTTATATTCTTTATGGGCAAATTGAGTTTTTGTGAAACAAATTGAATTACATCATTTTCCTTGACTGTATTCACAAGACGTGAGATATGGATGAAACGAAACATAGGCACAGATGGAAGCATCGTCATAGCATCAACATCAGTGCCTATCATCTGGTTGTGCTTATTTTTGCCAACAGATAATTCAAAATTGCCATTTTTTAAACCAGCATCTACAAAGGTGTTGGAAACATTCTTGTTACAGGCAACAATAACAGCTTTGTCAACAATTTTCTCAGCAACAGTCTCAACAGCAACAGGGTCCACAGCAACAGAAACCAATTCAGAGTTAGCAATATTTTGAGTTTCAAGAATAGTGTCACCAACATTATTAATTTCTCCACTTTTACCATCAACAACATCACTCGAAGCATCATGAGTAGCATTATCATCATAATTATTGTCGTCATTGGAAATGACAACATTACTTCCCACATCAAGAGCGGGTGAGGGGGTGAGCAAAACGGTCTCATTTGAAGCATTTGACGATTTTCCTTGCTTAGGAGTGACACACGATTTAGAGAGATTTCGTTTAGAGGCAAAATTATGTTTTATGGAATTTCGCATTTGATCTTGCGGCGTGCGTGTTCCTGCTAGAGTCAATTTTTTGTCGATAATCGAATTCCGTTTTTTTATACTCTCTCCAACTTGAGAGACTCTCTGAGCGCGAGTTGTATCACGAACTTGACGACTATTGTTTAAATTCGCTTTATTAGCATTAGGCTCAGTTGAACATCGAGTTTGGCTCTGAGAACCTGGCACAAAGTACATAGAGAGATCTTTCATCTTGCTTATACATAGTTGCAATGGAATATGAATGCACTTGTCACATTCGAAGAATAAATTATGATAAGAGTTTATAACTTTCAAGTCTTTTTTATTTATATCAACACAGTCCAAGTGCGAATCTTTACCACACAAATTGCACGATAAAAAATACTCGTCGGAAACAATTTTAAGACATTTCTGACATTTAGAACTCATCTTATATTTATTTAATTGAGAGCAAGATAATAACACGTCTTGTTTGAGTTGCAGTCAACTTGAATATTCCTCACCAAAACTGCAAAATGATTGTTCAGTATTGCCTCTGTTTACCGGGCACTATTGCGGCGACAGAAAGAATATTTTCAACTGTGAATAAATTGTGGGGAGAAGTCACAACTGTCCGTGGAAAAAATCAAAGCGATACTAACAGTAAGATCTAGTTATTCGAGTTGCCAACATTTCCAGGAAGAAATTTAGCAAAATAATAATCTTTTGAAAAAAAATCATTCCTCTGATAAATATTTGTGATTTTTAGTTATTTTATTTTAAGTTGTTTTTCTTATAGCCGATTTTACAACCATCGAAAAAATCTACAAATAAGAAACTGGTAAACTTATCTGAATATTCATCGATCGAATAAACAAGAGAGTTATTCGTCAGATAAAGTCTTTCCGACGATTCAAAAATCCAATATTTTGTTATCTGTCGAATAAACACTATCTGACGATTGAAAAATCGGCTCTTAGAGTTGTTTTTTTTATATGAATTGATTTTATTTATATTGTTTTCTGTTAAGTTTTGCTATAGATTTTTGTTTTTCCTCAATATTCTGTGAACTATTTTAGTGAAAATAAAATGTCCCGCATTTGGAAACAAAAATTGTGTATACAGTTCATTTCGGATAAAAATTGTTGATTTGTCCCACATTTTAAGTCATTGGATCTGGTCACTTTACTCTAGACAGGCAGTGACCTGACCGAAGTATGGAAGTATGTGTCCAGAATCCAGACTCTATCATCCATGGGACTCTTGTTTTTTTCTTCTTTTTTGTTGTTGTTGGTTTCCCCGATTTTGCTTCACATTTTTCTTGTGCTTTTGCTGGTTCCTTTCCTGGGAGTAGGTGTATGCTACCATAAGTTTTTTTTAGAGGATTTTTATATTCTTTTTCTTGTTTTGTGTTTTGTTTTTATTTAGGTAGGTATGTTTTTATTTTTTGGTTTGAAGCTAGGGTGTTTTATTATGGATTTTGGGGGGATGATTCGGGGAAAGGATTGAACCAAGGCACATAAATAACAAACATTAAAGTGTGTGCTGCTGTGAAAGATGGCTATAGTGGCAGTAGCAGGAACTATACCGGAAAGCTCTGCCTTCAGGCTCCTCCGTATTGTGCACACAATATCTCCAATAGGTCCATTTGGGTTCAGTATCTATCGAGGTTGTGTGTGAAGATATCGATAATGTGTCAGTGCGCACATACCGATTCCGAGCGTACACTGTCTATTTTACCTACATTTAATTTTGTGCACTTATTTATTTATTTTCTGGAGGAATGGCAAGGATCCTATACAAGTATATTTATGTAGATAAAATAGTATCGAATTCCCTATGTAGGAACTTTGATGGAGGTGTTAATCTCCTTAACGAGAGCGAAGGGGGTGTGAAATTGTATATTTTCATTGGTGGCACTTGACAATATTGATTTGCAGGAACAATTAATGTCGACGATGGCGTCCCTCCCATCGTTCCCTATTTGAGGTTCCGAACAAGAAGAGTTATCAATGTTATGTAACTCCCTGAATTAAAGAAAAAAATAGAAAAATAAAATCAATACGGAGTGATGTTCCACCTACCTTAACAATAAATGCCAAAAAATAAAAAAAGAAAATATGAGTATGTATGGATTTATACATTCACACACATACTTATTTATCTACTCTTATCAGGAGAATCGAATGATCTTATACTTACACATCCGCATAGATATTATATCTAGGTACATAAACTGAAAGAAAATATTTATTCTTTGAATACAAGATGCACAGCTTAGAAAACATTATGAACGTCGTCGCATCAACAACATAGTACACATGTATCTATCATGGAGTAAAGAAAACGATAGAAAGAAAAATCTTAAATTCGATGACTTTCGAGTGGGTGGATCCTTGACAATTTCCTTCTCATTTTTATTGAAGATATTTTCTTCGTTTTTTTGTGATTTTTTGTATGCACATTGCACATGTATGTAGACAGCACTTACAGTTACAATACTAAGTTCAAACCTATAGATGGGTAGGTATCTATAGTAAGTAGTTCGCGCTATTGCGATTTCAATTTTTGATCCAACACTATAAAACAGATGCACAAGGATGCATAAGCAGAAAGTAAGGATAAGAGATGCATAAAGCAGAAATAGGAAAGAAAACGAGAGAGAAAAATGAAAATCTATTATTGAAAGTATAGTTGCACGCGAAAGTTTGTTCAGGGGTTGGAAGGAAAATGATGGAAGTTCATCGTTTTCGTTTGGAGGATAGAGAGGTGTTGGTAATGGTGCATAATGGAAAATATACGTATAGAAGGTAGGAACTTACTGCATATAGCGAAATGAAGAAGAGTCTCTCGATGATGGTGCTTGTTCGTCCCGTCTCTCCTGGGGAAAGTGTTGCTAACTGCAGTGGGGTACCTACTGTGCAGGGGGCCTACGCCCCGGGCGGCAAGTTCCGAAGGTGGCAAAATTCATACTCTACAGACGAATGGAACACTCATCATATATATTACTTTGAACACGGAATAAATAATAGTACAAGTATAGAAATTGTATGGCCATATCAATTTATCGTTCGAATTGAGCGCAAAAGAGCCGAAACCATATTCAAAATCTTCCTAGGCGATCATTCTCCTCGACAGTGTTTTGTGTTAAATATTTATGTTGTTTATTCAGCCTTATCACCGCCCCCGAACGGAGCAAAATTCTCTCCGATCCGTACAATTTCTAAATATTTTCTACCACGCACCGTTTTTTTTTTTAATTTTTCTTTAAAATGAAAACAACCGAAGTTTTCGAAGCAAAGCTCACAATGCAGAATACATTTCATGTAACATTCGATATTTTCCCAAAGAAAATAAAATCCGTTAGGATGAGTTTGAAAATTAATTAAAATTTGAGAAAATAAAACACTAATGCAAGTTTGATTGATCACATCAGATAAACAGTAAATCGAAATTAATGCGAAATTTTCACATAATTCAAGAAAATTGTATGAACTTTAACAATTATTATCAATCAGATTAGTTGTATCATCAACAACCAAAAAATAACGGCAATTTTTATGTAAAAATAATTTTTTTTTACCCTTTTTTAAATCGGTAGAAAAATTTGAAAAAAAACAATGCTTTTCTTGTTTTTACTTTTTTTTTGTAGAAATTTTTTTTTGAAATTTGACTTTATTTTCTTTTTGTGAGTCAATTTTTTAGCAGTGTAATTGGGGTCCAAGTCAAAATTAACAAAATCATTTTATAATAAGAAAATTTTTTTAGCTATCTAAAAGATAAAGTAAATAATTAAGACAACAATATTTTGAAACTTAACCATGGATCAATTTGATTTCGAAAAGTTTTCCGATCACTTTATGACGAATCAAACTGTTTTCTATTTTTCGATTTTGAAGATGAGTGAATATTTTTTTTACACTGTGCACGACTGGGTCCCACAAAATTGCTCCTGTATTCCAAAACTAACATAAATCACAAAAACATAAAAATTAAAACATGTGATTAGAATTCATATATAAATATTTAAAGTGAAATATGTACGTAGGTATTGCATCTTTCAAAATGAAACAATCGAATTATTATAAAAATAATATTAACAAAATGAAGCTTTTTATTCAACGATTGAAAAATTAATAATTATTATTGAAAAACAAATACATAGCAACAATGATAATTTTCTATTTTTTATATTGAAAGTAGACAGTAGTTCTTATAATGAAAATGAACAGTTGTTTATTAATGAAAAAACACCACAGTCTCTCCCACTTATTTAAAAACTACACTATCTCCAAATCGTATTGGAGGACGTCTTATTCTATTCGATATTCGTATTTCTGGTTGAATTGGAAACTAACAGGAACAGTTGGTTCTTGTATTGAAAATGTTTGTCTTGGAATATCAAAACTTTGTGTAGGTCCAAATGATATAGATTTCTTTTTGATGAGTGTTGATTGTAGTTGATTTATGTTTTTTTAATTTTTAATATCACGACCAGAATCCAGAGAAATGAGGTAATGACGTTGACCAAGTTTGGATTTTACTTCTCCAAATTCCCATTTATTAAGAATTTTGACTTGAACTCTCTCTCCCACTTGTAATAATCTTGACGGTTTTGCTATCAATTTTGAAGGTTGCGGATTATATGGAAAAATTGCATCCAATCTAAGTCTGAGTTTTCTATTCAGATACAATTCAGCAGGTGATTTTCCACATGCGAGAGGTGTTGCTCGATATCGAAGAAGTATGTTCTGAATTTTTATGTGAATCGGAGTTTTGTCATTAGATAGTGCTTTAAGACGATGTTTGAGAGTTTGGATATTTCTTTCGGCAAGGCCATTAGTAGCAGGGTGTTCAGGGGCAATGAACATTTGAAAAATACCACGATTTGAACAAAATGATTTGATTTCTTCGCTGCGAAAAATTGATGCATTGTCAGATACCATTATTTGAGGATATCCATGTTGTGAGAATATGTTTTCTAAAAGCAGGATTGTATTTGAAGTCGTAGGAATGTCTTTAATTACTTTGATTTCTGCCCACTTCGATTTAGCATCAACACAGACAAGAAAGTAATGATTTTGGAAAGGTCCGGCATAGTCAATATGTATTCGCTCCCAGTTATTATTAGGTGAATCCCACGGATGTACTGATGCTCTTGGTGGATTGGATCGATTGATAGCACAATTTTCACAACTTCTCACTAAACGTTCTATATCTTTGTCGATATTGTGCCAATACACGTATCTTCGGGCCAGTTGTTTCATTTTTGTAATACCTAAGTGTGTTTCGTGTAGTTCGGATAAAATTGTAGATTCTGGAATTAAAATTCTATCTTTTCGAAAGAGAATTCCATCTGTGAGAGTGAATTTAGAATCTGTTGATTTTAATTGTAAGTCATTGATGATTTCTCGAAGTTTGTGGTCTTTTTCTGTTTCTTGTTTGATGGTTTGAGCGGTTATTTCTGTGCTTGAAATTTTGAAAATTGTTTCATAGTTGAGCATGTTAACCTCATCACCAATAATTTGATCAGATGAAACTTGAATTGGTTGGATTGGTGAACGGGACAAACAGTCAACATTTTGATTGTCTTTGCCTGGTTTGAATTTTACAGAATAGTTGAATCCGGTTAAGAAAGATGCATATCTGAGTAGTCTTGCTGATGTCATCTGCGGTAATGCTTTGTGAGGGTGAAAAATTCTTGTCAAGGGTTGATTATCTGTTATCAGTAAAAAATGTCTGCCGAAAAGATATTTATAAAAATAAGTTACACCAAAAATGATTGCCAGAGCTTCACGATCGAGTTGACTGTAATTTTGTTCGGACTTCGTAAGTGAACGAGAAGCATAAGCTATAGGTTTTTCAATTCCATTCTCAAAACTCAAAACTGCAGCGATACCGTAAGGGCTAGCATCGGTAGAAAGTTCAACTGGGCAGGAAGGGTCGAATGGTATAAGAATTCTATCACTACATAATTCGGATTTAAGTTGGAGAAAAGTGGATTGACATTTTGAAGACCAGAACCATTTTTTATCTTTCTTGAGAAGACATCGAATTGCATGTGTTTTTGTTGAAAAATCTGGAATGAATTTAGAGTAGTAGGTAACTAGTCCCAAAAATTGTTTGACTTGTTCGACGTTTGTAGGAGCTGACATGTCTTGTATGGCACGTACTTTTTCTGGAGATTTGCTTATTTGATTCAGCTCGACTACATGTCCCAAATACTCAATTTTTTCTGATAGAAATAAACATTTCTTTTTGTTGACATGTAAATCATTTTCATTAAGTTTCTTAAGACAAGAATCAAGGCTTTGAAAGCATTCACTTTGTGAAGGTCCGTGTATGATAATGTCATCAAAATAAGCTTCTACACCTTTAAGACCATGAAGAATTTGACATAGAATACGACTAAAATCTGATGGAGCCGTTTTAATACCGAAACTAAGGCGATTCATTTTATATGTACCTCGATGTGTTGAAATTGTTTGAATTTTACTGATTTCTTCGTCAACTTTTAAATGTAAATAAGCTTTGTACAAATCTAGTTTGTAGAAATATCGAGAGTTTCGAAGGCTATGAAGAACATCATCTATTCGTCGAATTGGATGATTGGCTTGTACAAGGCGTTCGTTAACGCCACATTTGTAATCCACACATAAGCGTACGCCACCATCGGGCTTTGGAATGACTACTAAAGGTGAACCCCAATCACTTGCGGCAACTAATGTTATTATTCCGTCGTTTTCAAGTGAATCTAACTCTTTATTAACACGTTCTAGTAATGCATACGGGACGTTTCTTTCTCTGGTAAAAATAGGCTGTTGACAGAATTTCGAAGTTGAAGCGAGACTTGAAAATTTGGTACACATCCAACTTTTTCTTCAAATATTAAAGGATATTTGTTAAGAATATCGTTTATCGATTTATTTTGATGTATTTGGAAAATTGGTGTGACTTTGAATTTTTTGTATTTGAATCGATTTTATTGAGTTCAATATTAAGACCTCTTATCCATTGTCTACCAAGTAGAGCATCATGACCATTAGGAACAATATGCAGTTCACCAAGAATTTGTTGTCCCTTGTAAGCTACATTGAGGCATAATTTTCCTACTGGTTTTATAATGTTGCCTGAATAAGATCGAAATGCAATATTCGAATTTTGTAAAGGCAAGTTAAGATTGAGACGTTCGAAATCGTTTTGAGCTAAAAGTGAGTATTTTGCACCGGAGTCTACTTCAAATTGTTGAATTTTTTCGTTGAGTGTAACATTTATGAGATATTCGTCGCAATTGTTTACTTCAAATAAATCTACAATTTGTGATTTGATAGGTTCTAATTTGTAAGGGCCATATTCTACAGATAACTGATCATACAAATTACCTTCGACGCAAAAATTTTATGTAATTAAGTACTAATTTTGTTTTAAAAATTCAGTGTGTTTGTTAATTTTTAGTCAAAAACAGAAAACCGGATGCAAAAATGTCTTTTCGTTTTTGAGAAATTAAGAAAAAATCAAAACCACTTTTTTCTAAAAAAATCTTTGTTTTTATTTTTACCTATCTGGACTTTTAGTTTAATTTATTAGTTTAATTTATAAATTTAATTTTTTGTGATTGGAGTTTTATGAGGACTCAATAAAGAAGAAAAGTATTGGATTTTCCCTGGATTAATCATTTTTTTCATTGATAACGTCTGCCATTGACCTTTTACTTCTAGCTCTCCGTGCTCTCGTCGGCGGATTCTTGAAAACATGCTACGACTTGGGCGCCATCTATTGGGATACTTTCAGCGTAGAGTCTTTCAGCTTCCCGATCTCGACAATAAGTTAAACCGTAGGAGAAGTTCCTGTCCGCTAACTCTTCTCGAGCGTATGAGTTTGTTATTGTTATGTGTTGATGAGTTAATATTTTAATTGTAAATGGTTGTTTAGTAAATATGCGATGCCTTTTATTTACCTATAGGTTGTTAATTGTTTTTTCATTCAAGAAAAAATGCGGTTTAATTATCTTAAGCCCCTAGCAGATAGAACTCTTCGCCAGTGAGTGGCCGCGGCCCCAGGTATAGTAAGAAAAAATTACAGGTCAGTTTTCAGACGTTATCAATGAACAAAATGGTTAATCCAGGGATAATGTAATACTTTTCTACTTTATTGAGTCCTAACAAAACTCCAATTACAAAAAATTAAATTTATAAATTAAACTAATAAATTAAACTAAAAGTCCAGATAGGTAAAAATAAAAACAAAGATTTTTTTAGAAAAAAAGTGGTTTCGGTTTTTTCTTAATTTCTCAAAAACGAAAAGACATTTTTGTATCCGGTTTTCTGTTTTCGACTAAAAATTAACAAACACATTGAATTTTAAAAACAAAATTAGTACTTAATTACATAAAATTTTGAAAAAAAATAGTTCAAAAATGTTTTTTTTTGCTTTTTTTTTTTGAAAATTTCGAGTTTGAAATTTTTTTTTTTTTTAAACTATTCGTTAACACAATTTAATTTGAAAACAAAGTGAAAGAAGAAGTTTTTGGCTTTTCAGAAAGGTATAGCACGGTGTTGTAAACGAAGCCGTTGATTTTTAATATTTTTTTAAACAAAATAAGTCAATTTTTCAGAAAATTGCCCCTCCCGGCTAAACGGGGGGAATAGACCCCCCCTCCCATACGATTTTTTTCTTGTCTCAACTCAACCTACACGCTCTAGCTTTTTGGCACAACGCTCGTGAATCACCCTGTATAATGAAACACAATAATTTTATCAGTTAGTGATTTTATCAATTTTGAAGTGATTTGAAACACAAAATAAAAAAGCAAAGTGAAATAATTTAAATAATTTAAACTGCAATAACTTTAGATTATCTCATAAGTAACTATTTCGAAAGGTCAGCGCATGTTTACAATATTTGTATAAGCTACACCATATACATCTATACATATTATAAAAATCTAGCGCCGTTCGTTTGCGGCATATAGGCATTAAAACCGGTTGGCCGATTTTCTTAATTTTTGTCTTAAACTAAAGAGGATTAAAGGTAGATGGTTTAAGACAAACAAAATTAGTACTTTTTAAATCATAAACGGTTCAAATGTTAAAAATAATGCTTTTCACACTACAACAAAATATATCAATATACCTACGATTAATCAATTTCATTTCAAATTTTGTCAAATATTTTTATTTTCATCACACAAAAAAAAAGTCAGAAAATATTTGTCAAAAATTGTTTTTCGTCGAAAAAAAAAACTTTACTTGACATTTTTTTGTTGTCGATATTTTTCCTTATTTAGATTTGTTTCTTTTGAGATATGGCCTTGGAAGCGGGAAGTGGATTAGCGGGGTAGTGGGGTAGCGAGGAGCGGGTAAGGGTGTAGCGGGTAGCAGGTAGAAGTAACAGGTAGAAGTAGCAGGTAGTGGGTAGCAGATAGCTGTGGAGGGTAGGAGGGTAGTGGGCAGTGTACTAGCAGGGTACCAAAGTTAAGGTCTTTTTTTATCAGATTTTTTTTGATGAAAAACTCGGAAAAATCATTGGTTTTCAAGGGGAGAATTGCATGTAATTGTAGTAAAGTGGTTCTCAAATGGAAAACTGGAAAATTTCAAAATGGGTTTCCGAAAGGAAATCGGAAAACTCATTGGTTTTAAAATGGAAAATTGCATATTATTGCAGGTGCATTGGTTTTCAAATGGAAAATTTCAAAGTGGGTTTTCGAATAGAAAATAGAAATTTCTTGATGAAAAACTCGGAAAATTCATTGGTTTGCAAAGGGGAAATTGCATGTTATTGCAGGTGCAGTGGTTTTCAAATGGAAAACTGGAACATTTGTGATGGGGAGCTAGAATGCAAGAAAAAGTAGAAAAAAAATGGAAAATTTGAAATGCAAAAAAAAAAAGATTAAACAAACTCTCAAAAACACTCTTTCAAATGGCATTACTTTTGAAATGGTTAAACGGAAAGTTCGTAAAATGGAAAGTTCGTGCCGTTTGTCATCAAATTTTGACAAAATGTTAGAGTATTATTACAGTAGGGTTTTTAAGAAAATTGTATAAAATCGGCCAAGCTGTTCATAAGATATAGCAAAAAATGTGGAAACAAAATTTTCCCTATAGAACGTTAACTATGCATTTGACCATATCCTTAACAAAGTTGTTGTGCATGAGGCAACGAAGATTTCACGACCTTACTAGCTGACAAAGTAAACGTTGTTTTCTTAGATACCTATATAAAAATCTCATACAAATTCGCTGAGGACTCACTGATTTTATACCAGTGGAGTGTTAGGAACCAAATGTTGAGGGAATGTTCGGTTAGTGGCGTATCTAGATGGGTTCTTAGTATTTTGTACAAAATCTGACCAAGCCGTTTTCATGAGAAATGGCCAGGGTAGTGGTTGATGGGTTAGCGGGGTAATGAGAAGCGGGTAGCGGGTTGACGGATAGAGAGTAGTTAGAAGCAGTGTAAGGGGAAGCGGGATAACAGGTAACGGGGTAGCGTGTAGCGCGTAGAAATACTGGGTAGCCGGCAGTGTTTAGTGGGGTGATGGGTAGTGGAGTAACTGGGTAAGAGAGTAGTGGGGTAGCAGGGTAGCGGGTTGTGTAGTGGGCTACAAAAGTTTAGATCTTTTATTTATCGATTTAGGCAGTGCGAAGTCTGCCGGGTCAGCTAGTATATTCTATATAGTATCTTAAGTAAAACTGATAATGATAAGCTTTGAAAATCTTTTTATTTTATCTCATTCTGACGACTACATTATGTATATACTACTGAAAAAGTCCATAAAAAATAACTCATTTTTTGAGTATTTAAAGCGTTTCTTTAATTTTTTGCATTTTTCAGTTTTTGCCCCGCCTAAAAAAATTGAAGATCCGGGGCTGATTAGAACATAGCAAGAACTTTACTTGAGCGCATGTTGTTAACTTCAGTTTCTTTTGTGGACCTTATTGGCATATTCCACAGTTAACTTACCCATAAAATATTTATGGGTTAAATTTTCTCATTTAAAAAAATAATTTGTTCCCTTTAGGCATTTTGTTGTTGTTGGTTTGGTAATTGACTACTTATTTGTTGTTGTCTTTGCTATATTTATGGCAACCGATTGTAGCGCCATCTAGTGAGTTGACACAGAACTTGTTTTTTTTACATTTTGTTTTATTCCTTCGCTAAACCACCAATCATGGAATATGTTAGTAGATAAACGTCAGTTCAGAGAAGTTTTATTTTATTATTAGCATTTTCAGTCCACAGAATAAGGGTTAATCCTTCGCTATTCTGTATTAATTAATTTGGGTGCCTATTGTTTTGCTTTTTTTACTTGGCCCCCAGTCACTTCTTTTTTCATACTACAACTTTTGTTTAATTCTCCAAACTATTTTTTTTTTTTTTTTTATTTACTTAGTTTTTCGATCACTTCGCCCCACTATAACTTCGCATTTGTTTCTTTTGTTTTTTAGTTGTTTTGCATTTCCGTTACAAGTGCACTGAGTTATTTGGTTTAAATGTATCTCGATAGCGGTTGTTTCGCCTTTTGTTTAATTTGATTCAAGGTTGTTTAATAAAATAAATATATTTTTGAGAAATTCTTTTATGTTTAATTTTTATATCTTTGTGATTTGTGTCGATAAGAATTTTTAGAGAAATTTGGCCAAAAGGTAAGCAATCAATTCCAAAATATCTGGTGTATGATTTTTTTTAATTATTTCGCCTATAGTTTATTTCGCTCTTTTTTTATGGATGTTAAGAGCCCAAGGGCGTTAAAATTCGCGCACAAAAAAAAGAACGAAATAAACGATGGGCGAAATAATTAAAATCGAAGTGAACTAAAACGAAATAATAAAAAGCCAAGTGAACTTAAAGACAAAATAATAGAAAGGCAAAATAATATCTATAAATACGAAGTGAACAAAAACAAAATAAACCAAAAACGACAATATGATGAAGCGAAGTAAATATTGGGCGAAATAAACGAAAACGAAACAAATAAAAAACAAAACAACAAAAATACGAAACAAGTAAATGGCGAAGCGACTTTGACGAAATAATCAAAAAACGAGATATTTGAGGCGAAACACACCATACCCAATTAATTGTGGCTCTTTCAGTCTACATCTTAAATGACTGTCGATATAGTTTGTTTTTTTGTTATTTTAACAGTGCAGTTAGGCTGCGTCCGTCACTTCCATTTATTGAACAACGATATCAACTTAGAGGTGCTTCCAATAATGTCTTTTTTCCGTCAATTCCTTTGTTTGGCTGGAGTTATAGTTATATTATAGTTAAAGTTTATTATTGGTGCTGTCTAGTTGTTTTTCACAAAGATAGGAAATTAGAAAAAAAAATGAAAATTAGAAAGAAATGAAATGAACAAGTTAGCATACTTTGAGGAGCTTGTAAAAATGCATGTCTATTCATTGCAATAGATAAACAATTAAAAGTCTGCAATGGGAAACCAAAAATCAGTGGAATTGTTAGCGCAATGCGTAGTGCATTGGCTTCCAAACTAGCTGGTCTAGGTTCAAATCCCAAAGTAAACTCAAAAAGTTTTTCGATTAAAATGAAAAATAACTAGACAGCAACACTAATAAAGAAGTCTGGTGATCGGCTTGGCACCCTTGAAATAGCTATAATCCAACCAAACAAAGGAATTGACGGAAAAAAGACATTGGTGGAAGCACCTCTAAGTTGCTATCGTTTATCAAAAAATACATAAACTGTCGATGTAGTTATTTTATTTTTTCATTCATACTTGCTTAAGATAAATAAATAAATTGAGTGGCGCTACAGCTCTTGAAGAGCCAAGGCCTAAGTGGCTTACTCTCATCAACAAATCTCTGAGGGCGTGTGAAGTATTGAGGGGACCTACAATTTAACGCCGATTCCGTATGGCAAAGTTGAGAAGCACTTTTTCATGACAGATTGATACTCTTGGAAGTTTTGTCAATAGTTTGCAAGAGGCAGTACCCGTGAAAGATGAAATAAAAACATTTATGGGCGCGAGTAGGACTCGAACCCACGACGTTCTGCTTAGCAGCCAACGCACCTAACCACTAAGATACGGGCAACTGCAACTTGCCAAAGATAACTTATACAAAATGCGCACAAAGAAGGGAAGGACAAAAAAAGAATCTTAATCTATACTAATATTATAAAGAGGAAAGGTTTGATTTTTTGTTTGTTTGTTTGAAATGAATAGGCTCCGAAACTACTGGACCGATGTAAAAAGTTCTTTCACCGTTGGCAAGCTACACTATTCCCAAGTGACATAGGCTATGTTTCATTTTCAAAAAAATTTGGGATCCTTACTAAAACTTGAATAAACAAATCGCACTCGAGTACTGTTTGTCATCATTAAAACAGCAAACAATGCCAATGCGGGGTAGAAAGTGGTCTTGGTAGTGGATTGTGGGGTGGTCAGGTAGTGGGTAGCGGGTAGCGGATAGCGGGTACCGGGTAGCGGAGTGACGGATTGTGGGTAATGGGTAGTGGGAAGAGGGGTAACGGTGTAGCTGGTATTCGTAGACGTAGCGGGTAGCGGTTACCAGGGTAGCGCTTAGCGGGTAGAGGGTATTGGGGTAACGGGTAGATGGTAGCGGGTAGAGTAGTAGCGGGATACCAAAGCCTAGAGCTTTTATTCATCGAGGCAGTATGAAGTCTGCAGGGTCAGCTAGTATATAATAACAACAACAAAAAACCAGAAAAGTAGCAGTGTTAAGAATGAAGCGCATATGTTAATGCGCCTTTATTTTGATTTATGCGTCTTCGCCCTCGTTTATACAGGGTGATTCACGAGCGTTGTGCCAAAAAGCTAGAGCGTGTAGGTTGAGTTGAGACAAGAAAAAAATCGTATGGGAGGGGGGGTCTATTCCCCCCCGTTTAGCCGGGAGGGGCAATTTTCTGAAAAATTCACTTATTTTGTAAAAAAAATATTAAAAATCAACGGCTTAGTTTACAACACCGTGCTATACCTTTCTGAAAAGCTAAAAACTTCTTCTTTTACTTTGTTTTTAAAATAAATTGTTTTAACGAATAGTTTAAAAAAAAAAAAATTTCAAACTCAAAATTTTCAAAAAAAAGCCAAAAAAAAATTTTTGAACTAATTTTTTTCAAAATTTTATGTAATTAAGTACTAATTTTGTTTTTAAATTTCAATGTATTTGTTAATTTTTAGTCGAAAACAGAAAACCGGATGCAAAAATGTCTTTTCGTTTTTGAGAAATTAAAAAAAAAACCAAAACCACTTTTTTCTAAGAAAATCTTTGTTTTTATTTTTACCTATCTGGACTTTTAGTTTAATTTATTAGTTTAATTTACAAATTTAATTTTTTGTAATTGGAGTTTTATGACGACTTAATAAAGTAGAAAAGTATTGGATTTTCAATGGATTAACCATTTTATTCATTCTATGTAGATGAGACACAGAACTCTCCCATTTTTTTTTTTTTTATAGATATTTATTGAGAAGAAAATTGAAAGCGTGTTCGCATTGCGTTCGAAAGGAAACAGCTCAAAATACGAAAATATGGAATACACAATAATGATGCTGTGTGAGACCCCAAGTTCGATGAAAGAGAACAATTAAAACTCCGTCCGATCTTTATGGGTGACAAAAACGTTCCTTTTTCAATGCAAATGAGACGATACTGATGTAGGCGGAGAAAGAGAAGGGATTTATATTTTCTTGAATTAAAAGATGCTCAAAAAACCAGCATCACACATTTTGAGTCTTGTTTTATTTTTTTGTTACTAGTGTTTTTTTTTTTTTAACTCGTATTTCCGTTTTGGTTTTGGGGGCTTATTACGAAATTTGGTCTTCTTGTTTCATGGCATCGACTGTTAACGATGCAGCCTGAGAAGTTCTCCCACACTAATAAATGCAATACTTATATAACTGCTAATGCCACACATAGTAAGCAGCTGGCTGCTGATGATTGCGATAATTCAATGTGACGACGACCTTGGTTATCACATCATACGCACAGAGACATTCAAATTGAATTTGATTATTGGTGTTAATTTAATTTACAGGAAATTGATTTAATTGAATATGCGTATCCGCAAAGTGAAATTGGAATCGCGATCAGTGTTGTAAGTTGGGGCGTTTATTTAAATATTAGCATGTACATTGTACAATACTCATCTTCGATCAATTTGTTGAAACGTCTCGTCGCGTGGCGTCGTATGGATGGAAGGCAAATCCACAAAAAAAAATTGGAGATTCACAAAATCGGCCCCATTACAATAACTTCCTCTGGGAAGTTAAAATCATTAATCATCTCTCGATAGCGCAATCCATTGAGCGTAACTGTTCCTCCAGCCTCATTTTCGAAAAAGTAAGGTCCAATGAACCCGCGGGACCATAAACCGCACCAAACAGTCACGCGTTGAGGATGGAGAGGCTTTTCAACAATAACTCCTATGTTTTCCGAGCCCCAGATGCGACAGTTTTGCTTGTTGACGTAGCCTCCGAGGTGGAAATGGGTCTCATCAGTCAAGATGATTTTTCGATGAAATTCCGGATCATTTTCATGCATTTCAAAGACCCAACCAGCAAAGACACGACGTTATTGATGATCAGCCGGCTTGAGTTCTTGTGTTAACTGAATTTTATAAGCCTTAAGACTCAAGTCTTTGTGCAAAATACGGTGTAATGACGTTTGTGGAATGCCTTATTCCAAAGAACGACGAGGAATGGACAAACCTGGGTTTTCTTCAACACTTTGGGCTACAACAGCAATACTCTCAGTTGTTCTTGAGCGACGTGCACGGGTTTTATTCTTCACATCACTAACTTGTCCCAACAGCTCGAATTTGTCCACCAATTTCTGTATTGCGGTCCGACAAGGTGCTTCACGACGACCCAAAAATGTTTTATTTGTGCGAACCGTCTCTGCCAAATTTTCACCATTTTTTATAGTGAATTTTAATAATTTCAATGCGTTGTTGAAGCGTGTATCGTTCCATTTTTACTAATGGCGTAGTTTCTACTTGTCAAATGCCAAAAAATGACAGCTTCAAAAGTGACAACTACCGAAATAGCGGGCTATTCAAAAGAACACCTCATATTGGAAAACCCTTTTTTATAATAAAAATAACTCATTTTTTATAAGGTTGTCTTAGATTTTTGATTGCCATTTAAAAACCGTTAAGCGGATTTCGCTCAAAATCTAATCAGCTCTTAACAACACAATACCGCGTCGAATGAGACCAATTTTATGACAATACGATCAGTGGTTCGCGAGATAATCGAGCTGAAAAAACGTAACGCACATACGAACACACATACACACACACACCGATGTCATTTTAAAAACGCTTGATTCGGACTCTAGTGACCTCAAAAGTTTTGAGTCAAAACATCGAGAAATGCGAAAATTGGAGATTCACAAAATCGGACCCATTACAATTTGGCATAAAGTCGCAAATAAATATGGCCTTAAGACACTTTCAAAAGCTTTATGACGCTTTTGAAAGTGTCATAAGGCCATATACTCAAAATTTTTGAGTATATGGCCTTATGACCTATGGCCTTATGACACGGCACCCATCAAGACACCTACAAGGAAACTATAAGTCTTCTACTAATAGTTGTTCTCGCCAGAGAAACCAAACACTCGACAGGAAACGCAGAAGAATGTGTCATTCAACTATACGTTAAATGTTATACCATCATGTGCTTATGCTTAGGTATTAAACTGCTGGCTGCCCGGTGCGGCATATACCTACCAATACTGTATGGTACGATTATACGACCAAACTATAGGAGTATACGAATTAAACTGTGCCAAAAACTTTCAAGGACATTCACTCTGCCTGCACACAACGTGCGTAATTATACCACAAACTAACAGACAAATGATAATGCAAATATATGTTTATCATTATAGACATAGTTAAAGGTATGTTTAAAAACATACACACAGTTACACAAACAGTGTTTGTATATGGAATATTTGCAGGATACTATTTTGTTGCTGTTAAGTGAAAGTGCGTTGCGTCGTCTCGTGATTCAGATTTTCCGGAGCCAGGGAACACCCTTTCTTCTTCTGGCTTCTCGTCGTTGCCGTCATCCACGTCATCACCCACGTCCCTGGGCTGGGTATCAGTGTTTATCTCGCCTCTATTTTCTGTGCCCACTTGTTTTTGAGATAGAATCAGAACTGTAAATAGCTTGCGTATTCTTTAAGGAGTCAACGAAATATAAGAGACTGAAGGTTAGAGAGGGGTTTTCGGGATGTAGGTACCTTAAATTAAGAGACTATACAACTTTAAGACGGAAAACTTAAAGAAGGCAAAAATCATAAGATAGGGAACGGGTTAAAGAGGAAACTAAAAATCCATGACATCACATTCGGCAAAGTGTTCAAGGACGACCGACGACGAGCCAGTTTAACAATCTTTGTGTGTATTAGTCTAATTTTATAAAATTAAAAGTAAAACCAAGTTGAGATATTCCACACACACACAAATAAATAATTTAAAGGATATAGAGCATAAAAGGTATCTTGATTTTCTCAAAAGACGAATAGAGCCAAAAAACAAAACATTGAGTCAGAATCGGTCGAAAACTAACCAAAACCGAGAAAAGTAATGGGCCTCGAAGTGACGTCGAAGTATTGGCTTAAATTGACCTAGAAAAAGGTTATTTTAATAATGTATATGTATATGTACCTTATGTATGTATGTATACACCCCAGGAGAAGAAGAAAGTATCAACAATAGTAGAAATGTATGTCGGTACCAGAGATTAAAATGAGTCAAGTATTGTTTGTAAGTTTCGGGTATTTACTAAAAAAAAACGAGTTTGAACAAACTGAGTCAACGCACAAGCAAATAATTTCGAGTTTTTTTATTCATGAGTAAAATTATTTACAAATCATCCCTCATTTCAAACGAGTTCAAACGAGTTTTCTGGTTGAAAGTAAGATCGCTTGCAATCACCACTCAATTATTCATGGCGCTTGTAAGTCAATCGAAAAATAATGTTTGGTTTCATAGCTTAACTTTAAAATGTTCATTCATACCTCAATTTTTGTTTTATTACTCTAATTACAAAAAGCCAACATATCACCCTAGAAAAGGATTACATATTATCCAGAAAGTAGTAGGTAGCTTGGTTATAGGTAGAAGGTCAGATATGTTATTAAAAGATTAACAATATTTAAAATATCTTTACAAAACTGCATTCTCCACCAACCGGAAGCAGGTATTCCCATGACATAATCTTCGTCAATCACTATTTTCTATTTAGGTATACAAACATACCTAACCTATTTTAATGTACCTATGCATTCATTAATAAACCCTTTCTTTAATCAATGTGAAAAATATTCTTTCCAGTGCGGATTATTATATTTATGACTGAAAATCCGGCCACCTAACTCATTTATAAATATTTCTATTCATTAAATTACAACCCGTACAAAGCCTGCATCTTTCATTTTTTTCTTCGTAGAGAAAAAAAAAATTTGAAACGTCCAATCAATTTTACCCGAAAACTCGAACATGTTTGAGTAAGTACAAGCAAGCAAATTGCTTGTGAATCAATTTGACTTGAAATGATCGAAAACGAAAAATATTTACGAGTTCCTTCTGCTTGCTTGGTTTGACTTACAAGCCTTTTTATTTATGAGTCAAATTATTCATAAGTAAGGGTTGCAATCGAACAAGCACACAAGAAAAAGTTGGATGTGTTCGAACTGTTCAAACATACTCATTTTAATCTCTGGTCGGTACCTATGTGTACAATATTGCCCTAATACCTACCGACCCCTAAAACCACCAAAATAATAGAGTTTACTAAGTTTTTCTCAGTCAGTTATAGGTACCTACATAGCAGAAAATCACTACTACCTACTACTATCTTAAGCAGAAGGTACCGTAAAAATACGAAGGAAATTGATAGTATGACGACTACAATCACGACGACGAGCGACCAACCGACGCACGAGACGGAGACGTTTAAAGTCGACAACCGACAACACGACGATGCGATGGTGGGATTCAAACCAAAAGATAAAAGAACACAAGAAAAATTCAACCATCATAACCGAGAAAAGAAAAGAGAAAATATAAGAAGGTTTCACTTGAAGCACAACAGACGCCTTCATTCAAGGTAATCTTTAAGGCAAACATCCATACAGGAGGTTTACGATGTTGGAGGAGGAGACGTAGAGAGCAGTAAAATTTCTTAAACGTCTTTAAATAACATTAAGATTGTCTGCAAGGCGAAATCTCCTTGTTGTTTATGTGGTTTGGTTTAGTAAAAGCAGAAACCATATCAAGGACAATCGTGTACTTTTTTGTTTGTATGCAGCTGAATTTAAAAATAAATTTCTTTCGTAATGTTAATAAACAACTTTTTAAGGCAATATAAAATGAGGAAGTCATCAATATAGTCATCTTAGGTCTTAGCCAGATCGAATTCAGCTTCGTTTCAGGAGTCTATCTGTGCCGAGGAAAAAGAGAATAATGAATACGACTTCTTCTTCAGGGGACACACAATTTAACGCCGATTTCGAACGGCAAGGTTGATTAGTTGAGAAGCACTTTTACATCTTATTATATGAAATATTGCATCCCGTCAACAAGTGGGTCCGTTAAAAATCTATAAATTAGAATCAAGGAGTGATATTCCACAAGAGGTTACACTCCCAAAGTTTTGGAATAAAGATTGCAATTGAGTGCTTTACTAAAACTATGAAAGTAATAACCGCTTCATAACTTTCGACCCCGCATCTACCTTTTTCAATGGTATTTGCGGTTCATATATATAAGACAAAATAAACACACACCCACCATGTGTGAACAGTAAACTCTACGTTGCCGTTGTTGTTCGTACATCGTACACACGTTTTCTCAAAGTGCTAATAGCTAGAACATTGGTTATCACTTCTTATCAGTGTTTACCAATTGCGCATCTGTTGGGGGTGAGTAATTTTCTCCCAAAGTTTTCCTATTCAGTTTACTTATTAGAAATAAACAATATCCCTTATAGGTGTCATCGATGATCTTCAAATTGGCTATATTTATCAGTATATGACTTAATCATTTACTTTTTGAAAGGGAGCCTCCTTGAAAGCTTTGAAAACACAATTATGACTTTTCATTTGGAATTGGAGGGGTACTTTCTTAGGAACTCTGTCTGGAAAATATCTAAAACGTGACAAATGTGGCTCCCCTTTTAAAAAAGTAGATAGGTATATAACCAATGCAACTTTATTCCTTTTTTTTGTTTTTCCCTCTTTTTGTTTTGAGAAATCAAATTTAATCTATTCTATTTTGAGTTTTTGATCCAAGACGACGCGTTAATGTTATGTGATATTGATGCATTTTTTTTTCATCTATCGAAGCCCAAAGGAAACTCGTTTTTATCTACTTCAGTCTAGACGAGTCCGACAAGCAACAACAAGATTCGTTTTAATTCACCATATTAGACATGCCTGGGACTGAGAGTATCTGTATTGTATAGATGGAAGATACGTTATAGCAATCGCGTTATTAGTGTTTAAAATTTATCAAGTCTAGTCCATCTTCTGAGCTTCGAGAACAATAAATTAAGAACGTTTGTGTGTATGTAAATCTAAAATTAAAACGCCAATAATCAGTTTTAATTCGATAGGTATCGTATATCTAATTGTTTTACTGTCCATTTGCCGGTATAACACATAACTTTAGTTTTATATACGTTACGTTCGTACAGTCAATTTTTAAAATATTACTTTGCATTGGGTTCAGGTATATTTTTAGCGCGTAGATGAAAATACTCGAGTGAGTGCACCATGGCACGAAAGTAAAACTCAACTTGTATAATAGTTAGTACCTAATGATGATTCCTTTTTAATTTTCCTCGCATTATAAGAATATCTGCGAGTCTGAATTGCCCTGCGGTCCTGCGGCTGAATATATGGCTCGGCTCCCCTTATTCCAGTAAAATTCTATACTGCCTGCTGTAGCTGCTGATGTTGCTGATGTAGTGATGTATCGACATGCTAGCGGATGGAACCCGGAACACCACATATTTCTGCAAAACAGATTAGTAGATGAGACCAAACAGATGAGCAATCTGTTCCTTTCGGATTGACTGATAATCACGAGGAAGGTTAAAAGGACTCACATATCCACACATATATTTTTATGTTTAACTGCATTTTGGTGCTATAGATCTCTTTCTAGATCATTCTGATCACCAGAAACAGATACCCATTTGTCGACTATTCAGGAATTCACAAGATACAAGCATAGGTAGGTATATATATACAATGATTGATGAGATATTTTTTTTCTTCAAGTCAAAAACCTAAAATTAAAAACTCATAAGATATCGACTGATATATTGAGCTGCATGTTCACAAATTACTTTCATTCTTTTTGCTTTTTTTATTTTCAAATGTTTTTTTTGCTTAGTTTTGAATTTGACTTTTATTCTTCTCTTTTTTATACTCAGCTACTTATCAGTTACCAGATATTTGGAGCAATTAGGCGTATTAAGACGTTTTTACTGTCGGTTAAATTGATTGCATGTAATTTAATTCAGTTGAATTTCCGGTAATTTTTGTTTTGTGTTAAGACTAATCCAATCAATGTAACACTGGTCTGTTAAACAAAAAAGAAAAACATTGTCTGACCGAAAAAAATAATTGTGCTATACACAATCAATCAGGCCAATTGCAGTTCAGAGAAAACAAAATTAGGAACTACTAACTAATTTTTGAGAATTTATGCTAACGTTTACATCCGAAATCGTCGTTATGCTTGTCAACTCATATTGCTAGCCAAGGCACTTAATATTTTTGACGGACTTAGCGCTTTGCATACACAAATCAAGTAATAATTGCAATTTGGAGTTCCGCTTTAAATACAAGAAAATATAAATATTTGTTTATATTATTTTCGATTGTTTTTAGGAACAGATAAAGTTCAGTTTTGAAACTTAACTTCGCAATAAATATATAGTTTAGTCCGTCGTTATGCAGCCGGAAAGAAGAGGTTGATTAGCACATGTGAATTAATATGGAAAATATGTCTTTATGACCACGGCACCTATGCGTTTGTTTAATAGTTTAGTAAAAAGGGCAGTACCTACTTTTTTCGATAAGGTATGGTTATAGTATACGTAAAGAGGACATTTTCATTTAATTCGAAACAACTGAAACGTTATCTGTATAGAAACTTATTCACCACGCAAGGCCATCATCGTTAAGATCTGGTTCTGCTCATTTTTTCTGTTTGAAATTTTTCAACATGACTAGATACAGGTATAATAATGTGCATGTAAATTAGTCTAATGACAATATTGAATGTTTAAGTGAAATTAACTCGTTTAGGTTAAGTTAGGTTAAGGGGTTGACAGTTGATATTGTTACCGTCACACTTAGATCAATACAGATACAGAACCGTTGTGATACCCATGAGTATTGCTACTCAAGCTAAAAAAAACATATGTATTCAGTTAATCAAGCCATTTGGAGGCATCGACGAAGTTCAAAATGGTAGTACCAGGAGTACTAGAGTGTTCTTCTTAGTCCCCGAAGATATAATTGCCGAGCAATTCCTTCCTTTGATGGGCTGGGCAGTGACAGAAATTGTGAAGTGCCTTTATGAACCTTCTCATGACCGCATATCCTCTGCATAGATCATCTCAACTGATTCTCATCTTTTTCTTGTGATACCTTTCCTAACAGATTATGCCCGGTTATTATGCTTACAACAGATCGAAGTGATTTCTTGTGTAGTTCCATAATTCTTTCTGTTTTTTTGTTTCGAGTCCTACTCGGGCCATAGTTTTTATTTCATCTTTCACGGGCACTGCCTCTTGCGAAGAATTGACAAAACTTCCAAGAGTATCAATCTGTCATGAAACAGTGCTTCTCAACTTTGCCGTTCGGAATCGGCGTTAAATTGTAGGTCCCCTCAATTCTTCACACGCACCCAGAGAATTGTTGATGAGAGTAAGCCTTTTAGGCCTTGGCTCTTCAAGAATCAAGAGCTGTCGCGCCACTCTCTATAAATATATATTTTGTTTGTTAAAACAGGGCCAGACTTTTCTTGTGGTGCCACAGGTGTCAATAAGAAGGTCATCGGCCTTAACAATTATTCTATTTGAGAATAAATAACAGGGTGGGGTGCTGACTAGCTGAGCTTGGCTTTGATCCTAGTCTTGCTAATTCATCGGCTTTCGCGTTGCCTGGTATACCGCTGTGGTCTAGGCAGCAGCAGAGCCTAATGTTATGCTGTGTGCCAAGAACCTTAAGCTCTTCATGAAACAAGCTTTGATTTTACCTCAATTGCAGAAATCGCTTTTATATGGTGCTTGGCTATAAATGTAAAAGTTGATATCAGCACGTGGTATCGCCATCATTTATACCTGTTTAGCATCTGTTATCACAACCAGGACCTTTTCTTGGCAGACACTACTATAGTTTGGAATCCCAAACCAGTAACTTAAGTGACTTAGAATAGAAGCCCGCCCCTCTACCTCTACCATCTTAGAGCCAGCTATTGACGACTCACTGGAGTATGGTTTGTTATCTATGCATTCCTCTCTGCTTGGAATAGCTGCCTGAAATGGTTTGTGAAAATCAAGTTCGGGTATTTTATAGTCTGTCGAAGTACGATGACCCCTAACTCTGAGAATGTCCTATGGAACTGTTTTTTAAGTCTTTAGTCTGACTAAGTCTCAAAGCACACTTGAACAAAGAGATCTAGGGGTTTTAAATTGAGAAAAACTTTCAGTCCCGCAGCTAGGGTGGATCTCATTATCCCTGTAATGCCTGTGGACGCAAGTCTTTGTACTTTTGTCAAAGTTTTGAGGTTCGTACTCTTTTCTAAAGCATTCCACCAAACCAGATTTAACCATAGTAGGTTGATCTAATTATTGCCGAATAGATACATCCACTTGATAGTTTTAGGGTTTGCCAACTCGGCAATCGACCTAGCTCCCTTATAATTTTTGTAAATGTTTTTGAATTTTGATTTTACTTTTTGTAAGGGCAAATAATCTAATGGTCGAAATTCATCAGCGGATGGCAACGATTTTGACTGATTTGGCGAACCGAGTTGCAACTCAGTTTATCTCTATGGGAGTCTTCTTCTCCACAATTTACCGACACGGCTAACGGCAGCCGACTTTTTTTGGATTGAACAGGTTTGATTTCAGACTTACCTGTTGCCAAAATGGTGCCAGCAGATAGATTCGCGTTGGGGTGAATTTTTGAAAAGTGGAGCCAAAACGATCCTCGTCTGCCTCCATTTTGTAACGTGATTGAATTTCTGTTTCCAGTAGGTATTTAAAATTCTTCTTCTTTGTCCTTTTTTTTTCTTTTCATTTAGTTTTGCATTCAAAATGTCACAAAATTGAGGATGTTCTCCGTTCTTTTATAACTTATTATGGGGTAGATATTCAAAGGATGCAAGCAAAAGCAGGCAAATCACAATAAAAACATTTTTGCTTCACAAACCTAGATGGGAACCATCATTTCCGTTGTTTAAATCGCTCAATATATTACCACTTCGGCATCTTTATGTTTATAAGGTATTGAGACTGTTTTATTTGCGGGGTGGTCACAATACTGTTAGAAGAAATGCCATAAATCGCTCGTTGAGATCATCAGCGTCTACTGTGACTATCCAAAGAACTAGAACAGAGCATCTTAGACGCTTTTGTACTGTCAAAGCTCCATTTATATATAATAAACTTCCAGCGGATATATGCAACAGCAATGGCCGATGCCACGGGTTCTTAAAATTTTTTTTTAGAATTTGGCTCTTCTCTAAATCAGATGTGGAAGACTTAATGCGTGTAGTAGCTTGACCTCTTATACCACGGCAACCTAAACCATAAAAAAGATATGTAGTTTTACTTGCTTTATTTAAATTAATTGCCATCCATAATTTTGAATTCATATCTCATTATTATTTCATATTCCTTGCCTAATCCCAAAATCTTCATCTGATGCAAGTATATCTCTTTCTTTTGTAGTATTCTCTCACAAATTACAAGTAATCTAATGAAAACGCACTTTAAACTGGTATCGTTACCACCAAGTGCATGATACCATTTCTTTTTATAATTCATGGTCAAACACTCTTTTGTCTTCTATAGCTTTCATAATTATTATTTAATGAGTAATGATTTTTTATGATACATTATGTATAATGAAATACTGTTAACCTTTAAATAACGAATTTGTTAATACTTTATGTACAAAATAAAATTAAATACTTATTGTTAACTTTACGCTATTAATCATTATAATGAAACATTATTTTGCTAAGACAATAGTTGTAAACATGAAATGGAAATAAATCTTAAATCTTAAATCTTAAATCTTAAATCTTAAATCTTAAATCTTACACACAATCACAAAAACACACCTATTGTCTTTGTCAAGTTGACTCTTCGAATTTCCAAGTTAGAATAGTCAGATCGCGTTTGTTGCTTAACACCAAAGCGACCTTGTGAGCATACCACGATATAAATATGTATGTTCGTGTATTTAATGGTAAGATGACAACGCACGATGTTTATAAAAACCAGCTAAAATTTTAAACCTATCCCCTTTTTTCGAGAATATTTTTCGTTCGGTCTACATCAACCTCCAATCCAACCCACATGTTTGAAAAATGGACAATAAGCGGCGTGCGCGGGAAGAGCATTGTGTGTGTACTGTGTACTTTTATTAAACCATCGAACAATAAAATCCCAACTGTATGGCAGCAGTGGCAACCCTTTTTCTTCAACGTTGTCGATTGTCGGTTGTCGTCGAAGACAAATTCTGAAAGTGTATTCAATTAATTAAAGTCGATAGCAATTCTGCACACTGTATGTAGGGGATGATAATTTCTCCTACCACACTTCCCATAAGAGTCACTTCCTTACGTGACACAGGTTCTATAGCTACATATACGTTTATAATCGCATACATGTTGCTGGAGAAATCGAGTTTAACAAAAACACGAAAGCTTTATATTATTTACTGATACAATACCTATCTATACTCTCCCATGCTGTTCGTCACTAATGAAATAATGATGAATCCTTCACGTTATTATAAAGGTATGTTACCTACTGTATAGGCGGATGTGGCGAGGAGAAAAAAGGGCGAGTTGATTCATTTGTTAAGTATCTAAACAAAGTTCGGTACCTATTACCACATCAAATTTTTCATACATCATTGTGGTTGGAAATTATCGCCATATGTCGTTGGAGCATTGAGTTATGCACACGCACGATTGAACCATAAACATACATATATTTAAGCGCATGCAAATATAACAATGTTCAGAGTTTTGGAAAGGAATACCTTGGCGAAGTAGGCACACAGTATTTTTATTGTTCTTTTGATGGGTTTGGTTTCAATAAATAAATTGGCGAATTTCGTGTTCATCAAAAAATATCGATGGCGTACATTATTATTTCTTGATTGCCCCATAAAACTGATTAGCATGACAAGCCCTAATATGTTTTTACTGTTATTTTTTTTCCAGATTAAAGCACTTATCGCTGTCGAGGATCGCAGTTATTTCCGCTTCACCGAAGATATTCAACTTCCACCTGGAGCCCCAATGGCTGGCCGTCTGGGAGAGTCACTCATACTTAAGGGTGATCCTATGGAAGCTAAGCTTCAGGAAATGTTACAACATGTACAAGTATTGTGCTCTCAGTGCACAATATTGGACAGAGGCTTTTTGCTAAGTATATCCTCGGACTATCACAGAGGGTACCGTGTCGGAATTATCATCCAAGCCAAAGCCTTCGGATCAGCGTTGCCGCGAAGTGCCCGATCGGGCCATTTGGCCCGCTGTTTATATTTTGGCCCTTTGCCCGGGCCAGTTGGAAATGGCCCCAAATCTTTGTTTTTGAAGTTTTGAAATATATAATAAGTGCTAAATAATAGCTGAAACGTTTTACAAAACTAAATATAAATTATCATTATTCTACCGATGTGTTTCCACCCCAAACAAATAACCATAATTAAAATATTACTGAATTCATTCATTTCGAGATAGGCTATCGTATGAACTTATTCACTCTACAATGAGTTTTAAGGATTATAATATAATGCAGGGTACAACTTGAGTTACTATGGAAATTTTAGTTCTAAACCAAGGGCTAAATTACGGCATCCGTTATCAAATAATACGTTACTGGGGTCGAATCACGGCATCAGTTATCGAATAATACAAGACTGAATTGTGTGCATTTGGCACCACCTCTCACGTTATCGAGTTATCTATCGAGCATCTAGTAGGTACAATAATTTTAAATTCTGTCTTCAGTTATCGAACTGAATTTCATTCGAAACATAAAGACCTCACGGATAGGAGGAACTGATGAGACTCACTCACAACTCACTAGTTCACGTGAGCGGTAATTCGGCCCCTGATCTTATTAATAGAATTTAGATAAGATGTGATAACTCATTATACCTTAAAATATGGCTTTGTTTAAAGGTAATTTTATTTATTTTTATTTAGTACTAGCCGACCCTGGAACTTCGTCTCGCCGCCCTTCAACTCTCAACTCCATTTTGATAAGAGAGGTTATTTTGATATTCAAAGAAAAATGGCAATTTTTAGGATAAATGATCGAATGTTTATTTCGTTATAAAGAAGAAGGTATGCCGTTAATAATGGAACACAACATCAGCCAAATGGCCGCCACGACCACGCTTACAGGACCATATCCTTTTCATGAAATTTTCCATAACCAAATCGC
Organism: Sphaerophoria taeniata; assembly: GCA_943590905.1. NCBI lineage: Eukaryota > Metazoa > Arthropoda > Insecta > Diptera > Syrphidae > Sphaerophoria > Sphaerophoria taeniata. The sequence continues at coordinate 66,417,738 of OX016542.1, forward strand.
AAAGTGGCTGCCCTATGTCCTCGATAGCCTCACGAATTCCATCTTTGATGTCCTGAATCGACGCTGGGCTGTTGGCGTAAACCTTATCTTTCACGTGGCCCCAAAGGAAGAAGTCGCAATGTGTTAAATCACAAGATCTCGGTGGCCAATTGTGATCACCTCTTCGAGAGATAACACGGTCCGGAAACTTTTCCCGTAAAAGATCGATGGTTTCATTGCTTGTGTCAAATTTTCACCATTTTTATAGTGAATTTTAATAATTTCAATGCGTTTTTGAAGCGTGTATCGTTCCATTTTTATTAATGGCGTAGTTTTTACTTGTCAAATGTTAAAAATTACAGCTTCAAAAGTGACAGCTACCGAAATAACGGGCTATTCAAAATAACACCTCTTATTGGAAAACCCTTTTTTTTCCAGCTTTCCATTTGGAAACCAATGCACCTGATGCAATAATATGCAATTTTCCCTTTGAAAACCAATGAGTTTTCCGAGTTTTTCATCAAAAACTTTCTGTTTTACATTCGCAAACCCATTTTGAAATTTTCCAGTTTTCCATTTGAAAAGCAATGCACCTGCAATAATTTAAAAAAAAAATTCCCTAAGAACCATAAACAGACTAACACGAACAAAAAAAAAAAAAAATTAGCCAAAGTCGTAAAGCTGTTTGTTAGTTATTCGGTCATACACGAACAGGATTTCATTTTTATATATATTTAGAGCCGATTTTTCAATCATCAAAAAAATCAAAAATAAACTTATCTGAGTATTCATCGGTCGAATAAATAAGAGCGTTTTTCGTCAGATAAAGTCTATCTGACGATTGAAAAATATATTATGTTGTTTTCTGTCGAAAAGACACTATCTGCTTGTTTATCTGACGATTGAAAAATCGGCTCTTAGTATATCAATCTTAATGAATTATGAAACAAATGTGATAGGTACATCAGTGGTTTTTTTTATTATTTATTTTATTTATGTTACAATTATTGATGAAATTGAATGAATTATTTAATTTAAAAAATAAATACCCATACTTAAAAAATGTATTTTAATTTTTTAAGGATCGATTTTAATTTTAAACATTTGGCCCGCTGTTTAGTCAAATGGCCCTCAAAATATTTCAAAGTGGCCCGCTTTGCTTCTTTCTTCGCGGCAACGCTGCTTCGGATAAACTGACTGAAAATGGCCGTGACAGCTACCGTAAAATGCACGCCTGAGGATGTCACTCATGCCCAATAAAGGTAAGTTGTAACTTTATTTTATTATTTATTCTCATTTATCCTCCTGTATGGGGCTTTACATTTTAAAATGTTAGACATTCATGCATGTAAGACTGTGATGAACAATTGCTACAAAAGTACCGTTTCTATATTGCAATTGGCACAGGGATTGACGATTAATTTATAGCTTTTACTCATTAAGGAGGGCTCTGATTGTTAATAAGCAAACATACCAGGGGGCCGGGGCTTTTCCTCCGCAAGTTTCAAGGAACCGACAGATATCAATGAGGCAGTACGTACAACAATGACATAAGGTTCACAATAAAATGTTTCTGCAGTTCAAAACGTCGCGTAGTCCTATTGCGCGTCGTGCGGATAGACAATTATTTATAGATTTTCATTTTGGTTTTGCATAAAATTAATTGGCGCCCAAATAAATTCAAATTCGTTCCTTTAGACCTTGGCAATTCACCAAAAATCGGGGGTCAACAAATTGCTGATAGAGGGCAATCGAAAACATTTCGAGTACATTTGCTTTGGCATACCTTAGAAATCGACTTTTGTTTTGTTGTGTTGTGATTTTTTACAACAATATCGATATCGAATGTTGGTATAAGACACGCTATACAACTTATTGGGATCTTGTATTGCTGATACTCTACTCACCTGTCTCGTAATGAATATTTATCGTTGGATGGGGCAGAACTGCATTGCCGTAGAAATACGTACCTACTTAATACTGTTTTGGGGTAGGGAAGCGAGCTAGTAACTAAAATTCCCCAGAAAAGAGAAGACAAATAAATAAATTCAACCTTTCAAGGAAAAGGAATAGTACAGGCGCACAAACTATTCCTTCCGTCATTAGTCATTAGTTCTTTTTATATTTTTTCTTTTTGAAACATGAAGCTATTTTTGGCAAACAGTGCATCTCTTCGTGCAAAAGAACTTTGCAGATGGATTTGATATACAATACGCTTAACAACAACCGACGCGACGATGACATGAAGAACGAAGAAAACTTACACTGAATTAAATTAAATCAATTAAAATCACAAAACCCAACCAAATTATTTTTCGTCCATCTTTTTTCACTTGCAAACAATGTGGATTCTCTTTCAACGAAAATAAAATCAGTTCTGCGTTGCAAGTTCTACATATGCAAGTAGGTACATATCCCACAATCGACAATAATAAAAACAAAGCAAAAATAAAATTAAACACAAATTATGTTATTTGTGATTATTAAATAAAAGTCTTTTCAAATTTGTATCCCTGCCAGCAGAAAACAGATCCTCCTCGTTTCCTTGTTCATTACTTGGGGCCTTGTATTTTGTATTTCTTTTTTTTTTAGGAACAAGGAGGTGAAATGAGTTTCGCTTTCAGTGTGTAATTTAAACATTATACGATATACCGATTTGTTTTTATAGTCAAAAAGAAGATATCTTCAAAAACTGAGTATTCTGATGACAATGTTGTGGTTGGTTATAGACATCTTTGAGTCGCCTGTGACGGGTCAACGTTGACAGAATATAAAATGTCTAGCCCAATTCTTAATATTTCCCGGGGAGTACCATCCCTTATTCTGAATTCCCCGGGAGATTATATTTCCCTTCGAAAGCGGGAAACGCAATTATATGAGTGTCGAAACAGCTGTTTTGCTGTATTTGAAATTTAAAACAAATTTTAAAGCGAAACGAAATTGTAGTTGTCGTTTTATACTCTTTTATAATTTTACTAGCTGACCTGCGGGACGTTGTACCCGCTTTTAAGAAATGGTAAGTGGTAACTTAAAGGTTTAGTGTGCATTTTTCCGTAACTTAACAGAGTTGCCACAGTTTTGGAAGAAGCAACGGGTAGTACAATTTTCCAATATTGTGTTACTTTTGTCAATATTAAATTTGCGAAGAATGTTCTCATAAATTACCTCGATCTGATAGGAAAATAATTTTCCATAAAGATATTATAGTGATGTAGGTAGCTATTAATTTATTGACTCAATATTATCACGAAAGAAATGAAAATTACTAATTTTATTTTACATTTTCTTTTCTTCTGCTGGTGCCAAATATTAATGCAGCCGAGAAAAATATTTGGCTGTTAAAGCCAATAAACTATGTTAGCAACGCCTTTTTCTTTTTTCTTTTTCTGTGTCAAGGGTAAAAGTATTTGAAAGTCATCAAAACTTAAGAAAAAGAACGCTGTCGAGGCATTTCTACGTGGTTCTACGTAAAATTTATTTGAGTGTTATAACTTAGAACTTACCTATACATTTTTTTAATCGTTTTTTTTTTTTAAGCTGCAAGGGCTTATACACCGGGAGCCCTCAATCCTAAAAGTGCACTTACACGGATTTCAAAATTTCTTATATTAAAAGATAGTTTATAGAAATACCAACAAATTAAGCCCGGTATGACGAGGCCTATCCTGGCACCAGTATTTTTTGCATTTTTTTGCATTATTAATAATTTGCACTTATCGCGGATTTTAATTTTAAATAGCGCATATTATTGGAAATTTAATGTGCTTTCAGGAAAAAATGATATGACAGCTGCCATCCTGGCACCAATGTCTGTCATACCTATTTTAAAAACATATGAGTGACAAAATTTTAAAATAGGTATGACAGACATTGGTGCCAGGATGGCAGCTGTCATACCATTTTTTCCTGAAAGCACATTAAATTTCCAATAATATGCGCTAGTTAAAATTAAAATCCGCGATAAGTGCAAATTATCATTAATTATTAATAATGCAAAAAATTGCAAAAAAATACTGGTGCCAGGATAGGCCTCGTCATACCGGGCTTAATTTGTTGGTATTTCTTTAAACTATCTTTTAATATAAAAAAAATTTGAAATCCGTGTAAGTGCACTTTCAGGATTGAGGGCTCCCCGCCTATTAGCATAAAGTCGTTCAAAAAAAGTGAGATAATCCCTTGCTTTTTGTATTGCTCTGACATATAATATTTTATTTTTTTTTCGTATAACTGCCTTGACTTACAATTATTCTTATTTGGTGTCTTATTGTCAGCCGTCTCGATTTGCATGATTTGTTTTATCTTAATAAAATGCAGTATATGTTTATTACTCCTAAATATTCTTTCTGTGAAAGAATTCTTATTACCTTTCGGATAAAAATTTCGGAAGATTAATATTTTTATGACAAAGCAGCGTTTTCTGGGCCAGCTAGTAATAAAATATATAATTACTCCTATTCTATGTATTGTAATTTCTGAATTATTTAAATCGGATTAGTATTTATGAAGATTCGCAACAACATTGCAAAATAACGTTAACTGGGTAAGCTAGAATATCAACTAAAAAGTATCCTAGCCGATTCCTGGTCCTACCTACCTTTTCCACAATTTAGAGCCTAATCAGGTAAGCCATTCTTAACGTAGGGGGTCTTATTTTATCTTTTTTTTCTCAAACCCAATGTGTTTCTTTTGCCTTGTCGTTATTATTCTTAATTCTTATTAAGCGTAAATTTTACTTGTGTATATTTTAACACCCCTCTTTTTAACCCTCACCTTTGAAGTTGCTACAAATAGTTCTCAAAATTCAAACAAATTAGCAAATCTTGCATTCACAATTATTAATTTTTTTTTAAATTTTCATTGTTATTCCCAAATAAATATATGTATGTACTTTTTTCGTCGTTTTTTCAAACTTACGAAAAAAAAAAATCAAATCTCCTACAAAAAATTATAGACAGCATCACTGAACAGATAAAAGTGTGGCGTTTCCGGTATGGAAAGCGTGGACACTTCCATACTTGGAAACTTAACAGGTATGTTCCAGACCTCAGAACTTGAAGATAAAAAACACTAAACTACATGTCGCAGTGAGGGGAAGCACTTTTTGTGGGGTTAGCAGCTTCGGTGAGATCTGCTTGAAGTTCTTATCGCATTATCTTTCGTCTCCGAGAGCTTGCAGTCGCAACGCCCTGGGTTTGTAGGCGAATACATAGCTTCGTGGAGAGCTTAGTCTCCGGGTTTTTTTTACCCCAGGGTCAAAAAATTCCATTTCTCCGGTTTTCAAGAAAAGACATATTTGAACGGGCTTATTGGGTCTTGCAAGTTTAATCTAAATTGCTTCAAAAGCGATTACTTCTCGCCTTCTGTTCTTCTGTATCGCCCTCGTTTCAAATTTTCAAAAAATAATTTTTGATTTGACATTCATAAATTTTCAATAATTGAATTTGATCAGATTTGTTTTTATTTTGTTGTAGTGAAAAAATATGTTTTTTTAACATTGGCACCGTTTATCATTTCACTGCATTTGAAAAATATACATTTTATTTTTTCTAAACCTTCTACCCTAATACCTCTTGCATTTAGAGAAAAAAATAGGAAAATCGGTCAACCAGTGTGCCCGGTTAGCGAACGAACACAAAAATTAGGCTGTTCTTTTATATATATAGATTGACTTAATAAAACTCAACAAAACGGTTCAGCATTGCTCGCAACATTTTACTTGAAGAGGAGGTTGAAGAAAGCCGATCTCAACAGCCAAGAGCTATCAAAAGATCTCTAAAGGATGCATTCAATCCTTTGGAGTTGCAATAATGCCCTTGTGTATATTTGTTCTTTAATGTTTTTTCTACAAGAATTCAATAATCTTTTTGGTATTTATTGTTCAGAAATACTTCAGAGTCTACAAAAGTTCATTTTAGTACTTGTTGGATGTACTAATTAGATCGTGTGAACCAGCTAAAATGTCGTTTGCAGTTCCTCCCATTATAAAATTGATCGCTTGTTTGCGTTTCTTCGCTGAGGGATCATACCAAACGGGACCCAACCCTGTTTCAACAAAGTGCTTAGTAAAGTCCTGGAAGTCCTGGAAGATTAGCTACATCCACAATGGATAAAAACATGTCAAACAGATGCAAAAAAGGAGCAATGTGTCATCGCAAAGTGGTTACTTGATAATATCCAAGGTACATATTACCAATCCAGCTGTTCGTCGTTTAGCTCGTCGTCGTGGTGGCGTGAAGCATATTTCTGGATTGATCTACGAAGAAACCCGTGGTGTTCTGAAAATGTTTTTGGAAAATGTGATTGGTGACACTATTACTTACACCGAACACACTAAGCGAAAAACCGTCACAGCCATTGATGTTGTTTACGGTTTGAAGAGACAAGGCCGTGCTCAGTACGGTTTTGGATGTTAAATTCTTGTTTAAGAATTCTCAACAATCGGTCCTTATTGGGACCAAAAAAATTCTTAAATTGATATGAATTTAAAATTTTGAATTTTCTAGAAAAAGAAAAGAAAAGGTCTAGGGTGTTTAAAATACATTTTTCCTTTAGGAGTCCTCCACGGGCTTAACAGGTCTGAGGACCCAAGTAAGTAAGTAAATATCAGAGAGAGAGAGTCGAAAAACCTTAAATGACTGGAGTATAAGCAATCAGAAAAATTCAACATTTTCCAAAAAAAAAAACTCGTATTTTTATGCTAATTAAGGTGCAAAATCCAAATTTTCGGTTAAAAAACAAATTTTTTGATTAACATTTAAATTATCGTAAACATACGGAATATTAAACGTATTTAAAAGAATATATTGATCTTAAAATAAAACAAATTAATACTTCGTCTTCTGGCTCGACAACAGCAATAAGTCTTCGCTTCAATAACCAAATTTATTATACACTTTAGTGAACGCATTAAAATAAAACAAAACAAACTAAAAAGAAAAACTGAACTTAATTCCTCAAAGGATTCCCGCAACACAACTTTGTTCAAGAAAAAAAACTTCCAGAAGCAAAAAAATTTAAAATTAAATAGCAGAACAAACGGCAATAATTTGTTTTGCCCCTTTAAAAATTGATTTTTGTGTATAGTGTACAGAGACTCAATAAACCTAAGAGCAAAAAGTTATACTTCCACTGATTGTTTTACTAGAAAACACATAAAAATAACAATTTACAATTTGCATTGCAAAATAATTAAAAAAGAAGAGGGAAAAGTTTTCACAATAAAAAATAAAAACACCAAGTCGAGGTCTATATTTGAACCCTTTCGTGTCCATACAATCAAAAAGTTTCTTTGATTCTGTTTTTTTTTTTGCTGTGCACTTTTATGAAGGTATTATGTTTAAGTATTCTACAGTTCGTCCCAACTGCACGGTGGGTGAAATTAATTTAATTTATAATTTTTCATCACAGAGAGGAATAGCTTTAAAAAAACATTAGCACCAACAGACACATGTGTCAAATTTGATTTAAGCAATCATCCCCACAAAACATAAAATACGTAAAAATAGAAAAAAAATTAAGCGTCTTAAAGGATACACAACCTCTCTAGCGCGGGTTTAAGATCAAGCCTTTCATTATCGAGCAAATAAACACACGATTCGAGCTACCACGGGGGGCTTCCTTTGGACGGTCAATTATGGGCAATGGCATGCTTGCATTGGCTCGGCTTAGCTCGACGGGTTGGGGGCGGTTCTTGCCCTAATTGACCTCCACTCGTTCGACAAACAAAAAAATTGCAGAAAGAGTGGTCATTCGTTCCGTTAAGGAAAAGTTTCTCTAAACAAAAAAAAACTAAGCTAAACTAAACCTAATGACCTGGCATATTATTTTTATTTTATATATGACTGGTCCCTAAACTATAATAAAAGTAAAAGTAAAATAACAACTAACCTTATTAAAAAAAAAATGGAAATTTTTCCCTAAAACAAAACTGTTTGGACCACTGTCTCGACAACACAATGGTTCATCGGATCCACCAATTGCCCTACCTGATCTTATTGGCAGAATTGGCCTTCCCCACCCAGTATCTAAGTACTAGCCTATGCTATCTTCTAGCCTGATGTTGTGAAGATAGCCCCTAACGTCCTCTTCCAGTCAATTCAGTCCAAAAGTATGTCCACAGTAGGTTTTCGTTCCACAATAATGTTGCGTTAATTGGGTCGTCTACTAATGTTCTATTTTGTCTCTGGTTCGTCCAAACATGTTCGCGTGTATGATTGTATGTCGACTAGTTCGTTTCGTTTCTGTTTTCCTTGCATTTATTTTTTTTTATAGTACGTATTCGTCGTAGTGAAGTTGGTGATTGTTCTGTCTTTTGTCGTTTTTGGTAAGTTTACAATTCCAGTTGGTGGTTTTGTACGTAAGTATGTCAAATGCGTAAGTATACTTGCAGTCAATGTCATTATGGTCCTTTTTGTGTGTCGTTGTTAGCTAGTATTAATACGTGTATGTCGTGCTATGTCATTTCTGTTCGTCCTACTCTAATGTTTCCCTATTGTCGGCTCAACCGAGTCCTCCACCGCTACTTAGCTGTTTTTAGCACTCCATTGTTCCGTTCCATATTCACATCAAACAAGAAAAATATATGTGGAAATTGAAATCATAAGATTTATTGAAATCTAGTTTAGTTTCTTGCAGTTATAATAAAAAAATTGTATAAATTCATTGAAATTCAAAAATAAAGTAATCTATTATTTAATTTAATGTATATGTATGTATATGTATGTGTAATTGAAATCCAAAAGCAATAAACAAAAGAAAAAAAAACAATAAAAAAAAGGAAACAAATTCTTGTATCCCTGTGTATATAAGTATGTATACAGATATTTGTGCCTATATGAGGTTTGAGTAAGAATTCAGGCAAATATTATATTCTAAAGAAATCAAACAATGACTCACTTTGTTTTCGACGTCCCTCGAAGTCCTGCCGGCAAGCTTTTCAGGAGGTGGAATGTTGGTCACTGGATTGGATGTTAATTTATTTGATGTTGATTCTTATTTTTGTTTGTTCCTTTTTTTTTGGTTTTGTTTTAATACAATTATATTTAAAAATACTAATTCAATACAATTTCAATTCAATAAAAAAAACTTTAAATACTACGTTAATGCAAAAGTATATGTATTACGACAAATGGAAAGATAAAAAATCAACTTTTTTTTCTGTCCTGAAGAGACATTAAACCATAAAGTGTTTATATATATGTAATATATATAAGTATATGCAAGATTATCATTTCATGTATATGTATATGAGCAGGTAGATCTATAAATGCTTAAGGAGCATCTTCCTAGGATTTGCTTTCCTAGCTTATTCACTGTTTCCGGACTAAGAAACTGTCCAGCAGAGGTCTGGATTAGTTAATATCCCTATGTGTATATATATTTTATTCTTCATGTACATATATATTCCTAATTGGCTTGTTAATATATATATATATCTTCTTGCAGCCTCTAGGTTTCCTTTGTCGAATCCAACAACCTATTACCAGGGTCAGAAAACATTTCAGAATACTCTAAACTAGGACATAAAAAAAAAAACATCATACCTCTGCTGTAATCCCTTCAGGATTCTTGAGAATGATTCTTCCCTCTTTTTGGTTTCTCTTGTCACTCTACGAAAATTTATTCACTTTACTCTATGTTTAAATTAACAACAAAATCTCTTTATTCACCTGCGTTTTTTCTTTTCTTTTTTTTTCTTTAATTTAGTTTTCACTTTAAAATTCGTTATTTCGCAAACTATTCTGTGAGTTTAGTTGAGTTAACCTGACTCTTAAAACTCTTAAACTAGACAACTAGCAACTTGTTGGCTTAAACGTTCAAAACTGTATCACTTCACTGTCCAAAAGTGGCTTACCGCAAACTTTGCATTTCTAATGCCTTTCCCTTGTTTTTTTTTGTCTCTAAGTATGATTTGATGTACCACTATAACATTTTCTATCTAACATAGTTTTTTTTTTCTTCTAGCAACTTTATGTGGACATTGATCTTTTCTCATTTATGCAGATTGGAATATTTCTCCACCTTCTACATGTGGATGTTTGTTAGTGTTAGTGTTATCTAGTGTCATCGTCTGTGGATTGTATGTCTGCACGCATGTTTTGTTTTACCCATTCCTACTTCCCCTAATGTTGCAGCAACACTGACTAAAAGCTCCTACTTAAATACCGAATACTCGCTTAAACTACTAATAAAACTTGTTCTAGTTAATAAAACTACTAAAATAAATAATATTCCTACATTAATATTGCACATTATCATAAACTTAGTAAAAAAAATTATCATTTCAAACTTAACTGACACTATATTAGTACCAGTTCCGTCTTCCAATTCACTGTGTTCCACTAGTCCTACATTGAATTCGCCTATTTGTCATGATTGCAGCAAATCGCAAACTGTCATTTGAAAATTGATTTAATTTTGTTGACACATGAGTCTCGTTCCTTTTTTTTTTTCTAATATTGCACGTTTGTTATTTTTCTTTACTAATATTATCTTATTGTTAAAATTTGTCAAAAAAATCGCTAATTTGCTGACGTCTTATTCTGTATCTTTCTTTCCTGTATTCCTAAGTTTCCAAGGTAAGTCTAATTCTATGAACTAAGCAAACTATACATAACCTATATATTTTTTTCCCCATTTCAGTGTGTAATGTCGCTTGGCCAAGGTATCTAGCTTGACACCTGGAAGTTCTACTATCAGTCATCACCTAAAGATAAGTCTAATTGTCACCAGAGTTTGGATCTCGTTGCCTGTTACTGATAGATAACAAGACAGACTCTGGTGAGTGACTCATCCCCTCTTTATTTTCCCCCTTTAATCAGCCTCTTTTTTTTCTTTTCAGGTTACTGATACGGATAATCAAGTCGATGAAGGTCCTCTTACTAAGAGCTATACTATTTTCTTCGCTTTAAAGGGAAAATCTAAGCCTCGCAGCAAGGGCGGCAGAACACTTTCTGTTTAGGTGGGGTGCATGGTAGAAAGTATATATGGTAGTATATACCGAAGCCGAAGATTTGACCGAATGTTGTTTTTTTGGCCGAATTCGACCGAAGCCGAAGCCGAAGGTTCGGTCGGACACTAACTAAAATCAAGCAGAAAAAATAAAATAAAAAATAATTCATGATGTTGAGCCTTTGACCGATGGATATAAATAAATCAAATCGCTTGCAGGTGGCCATGGTTCAGAGGATAGAGTAGTGGATTGCTAAGCCGAACGCTACGGGTTCAAACCCCAGCTTCAGCAGCATTCTTTTTCTACAAAAATCGCCAGCTTATCTGAGGCCACCTGTGCGATAACATGAGACAATACAAATCTAAAGTCTCCTCCTCTGAGCCACGTAGGTTTCTGTTATGTGTGCTTTCTTTCTATGTGTCTATCTGTCTCTCTCTGTTGTATGTCTTGTTCTGTCCCAGCCGATGGTCTCAGTCACCAGTGCTGCTATGTGTCTGTAGTTCGTTACATTTATGTGCGAAATAATGTGAAATGTAATGTAATGTAATCAAATCACTTGGTCAGTCTCAGTCAATCAATCGAGAATTATTGCAACAATATTCATAATTTCATAACATTTTTTTTCCTCAATTAACTTAATAAAATTGGTATATTTTCAAAGCCAGAAGGTGGGGTGCACCCCATGCTCAGAAATTTTAGGTGGGGTCCATACCCCACCCACCCCATACCTTCTGCCGCCCCTGCCTCGCAGTGAGTTATCATTATGACGTGTGTGTGTGTTTCAATGTAATTGATATTGTTGAGGCAGGTTCGGGTTGACTTACTTTATTCCATCCAGAGGGTACAGTGAGTCAATACTATTTTCGTAGGGCTATAATTCTTTTTCTATTTTTTTTTTCGAAGTTTGTAATTATTAAAGAACGACCGGTCACGTCCGTGCGGTCCGTGTGGACAAAGAAAATTATTAGTTTTGTGCACAGGACCATCAGCTTACACTTTGGTGCACTTGGGTAGTAGCAAAAATCCCACCCACACACTCACACACCCAAAAGAGTTTTTAAGTTAAAAAAAACGAAATCGGGCATTGTCCATTGTCCAAGCAGTATAATTTTGCAAAATAAATGTCCGGACACCATATGCAACGGGCCCTGCTATAAAGGGGCCGACCCAAAGAATCCGTCAATCCGTCAGCGTTGACTTTTTCAACTAAGCAGCACAATAGAATATACACGTTCTTATGGAATTCGTCCCATAAGCAACGCATGTGACGGATACGACGGATAGAGTTGGTTAACTTTCTACTTTTTGCGTCCGTTGATCCGTTGACAAATAACTTTGACGAGCAGTCAACTCAATATGTTTCCACAGCAACACGGAAAAGCAATGAATGGACAAAATTTTGTGGAAAAGTTTCATTTTGACACAGTTTTAATATTTTAATTTCAATTTTTTAAATTTTTGTTCGGATTTGCGGTTTTGTAAATAATTTTTACACCAAGCAAATGAAACTCTCAAAGTATACAACGTATTCTATGGGACGGTTCCATCCGGCAAATACGTTGGCAACAACGCTGCAACGTCGACGCTGCCGGATTGACGGATTCTATGGGTCGGCCCCTTAAGAACGACGACAACGCACGGTTAAGACTGTACAAAACAATACTTTAGAACCTTTAGCGATTGGGATAGACAATACAGAACAGAGTATCGACAGAAAATGAATTTTATGATCTCCATTACTGTACAAGGAAATCAAATATTTAATTCGCTCCTGAGTCCTCCCCCATTTGAAATATTTGTTCAAAAGAATCAAAAAGGATATAAAAAACAATGACACTGGTCAAAAGTTCACAGCCTTTTGATTTTCATTTTAAGTAACAAGGATAAGGTAATTTTCTAAACATATCCATGGTAAAATAAGGAAATTTTAAATTCAACTTTCAACCCCTTTTATACAAATGCTAACAATATTCAGGGATATAGTCGAAAACAATTATTATTATCTTTGAAAACAAGGTCTAGACTCTAGATATATTTTCCTTTTTCCGTTCATTCATATTCGCAAATAAAACACACTAATCTTTCGAAAGATAATTAAAATGCCTATCAAACATCATACATTGATATTTAAAGGAAGATCAAAAGTCGCAACACCGTCATGCTCATATAAGAGCGCATATCCTATACATTGACATTGACTTCACAGTACTTCACACATAAATGTAACGAACTACAGACACATAGCAGCACTGGTGACTGAGACCATCGGCTGGGACAGAAAAAGACATTAATACAACAAAGAGAGACAGATAGATACATAGAAGGGAAGAACACATAACATAAACCTACGTGGCACAGAGGAGGAGACACAGATATAAATTGTCTCATAAATCATCGCACAGGGGCCTCAGATAAGCTGGCGATTTTTGTAGAAAAAGAATGCTGCCGAAGCTGGGGCTTGAACCCGTAGCATTCGGCTTAGCAATCATACCCAATACGCCAACCATACATTTCGAGTTGTTATATTGTTATTAACAAAAGTGTCAATTGGCTTGATTCAACCTAGAAGAGATCGCAAAGGATGCATGCAAACTCCTAACCGGAATAAAGCCGCATTCGTTTTTGAATCAAATTTGTACCTATTGGTATCCCTCTGATAAGTGCGTGAAAGTTGCTGTAAGCGTTTGCCTTTTTTCACGTCAAAAATTGAAAATGTATATCATATCAGATATCACTGCAATGCATTGTAGGAGAAGTTGGTGGAGACTTGAGTATTGCTTGTCAAATTAGATTTGCAAAAATGCACTCCTAGGCAGACATATTATGAATTTCATATATGGATTTTGTACTTATTGGACTTTTTTTTATTGTCTTTACATCAAAGTATGGAATTCTTCACTTCCTCTTCAATTGTCCAAAGATTCAGCCATGAGCTTAATATATATGATGGCGTCAATCGTATGACAAAATGATAGGTTCTTCAAAAGCATGAAGAATAAAAAACATGTGTGTAGGAACATGAGTCTAGCTTTGATTTTATGAATCAGAATTCGATTTAAACATTCATTTATTCAATCTTTGTGAAGTCTGAATGAGTAATGCTTATGAAGAATGAGTTGAGTGGATTTTTTGTTTTCAATGTTTGAATGAAAAACCTTTTATCCTTGGGAATGTAATTTTAAAATTAAAATATTTGATGAGAGGACTTTCGATCTTGTATGTTTTAGTACTTATTGTGAATTTATTTCGAGTATCTATTTAATTTGAAGCATTTCTTACATCATGCTTAATTTTACATTTGTCCAATATTTTTTATCATTTATTTCAAATCCAGAATTTTATTATTGATGTTAGGAATGAAGAAAAAAATAGTAACATTGCCATTAAAACCATCACAATGATTATTTTTTTCAATTAAGCGCTTGGACATAGAACAGAGCCAATCTCAGTCAGTCCCATTCTCACCAGTCACCCCTGGATCTTTGTGGCTCATACAAAACACAACCACGACAATGATGACAGCCATCTCTAGTATAACAGAAAAATTGTCTTTCAATAATCCATGCCGTTCACAAAAGGACTTCTGTCATAAAAACGATGATTGAAAATAATAAAATCTCGTTTTTAATCCTGCGGTGATATAGGCAACATCCACTTGTACATATTATATTTGTCTATATAGGGGTCGGATCCACCTTAGCCTTATCTCTTCGATGCTTTACGCTGTCGACGACGAACGGACGTTTACCCACCGTTTAATTCTCCCTCCCTTCTTATAATGGAAATCCATCTCGAAACGATCTAAAGTGCTATGATATCAAGTGGGTCTTCTGCATTGATATATGGACGTGTATGTGAACACGACTGCAATGCGATGGCAACGACTATAAGACTTCAATGACACAATTCGCAAAAGGATTTCCTGTGCGGATATATAAAGTTAATCCGGCGGCGGGTGTCCTTACTTCAGTCTATAGCTTGTGTTTCCTTTTGGTTAAGCTTACGCACGCTGGTGACAATGATGAGAATTGAAACAAGTGACCGACTGACCGCCTGAGAAGCTACGATAAAAACCAACGTCCTAAGTTGGCTCATGTCCAAGGTTATTCCTTATTATGTCATACTTTCGTCAGTAAGCTCACGTTGGGTGATGAGTAGATATAACAACTTAGAAACACGATCTAATATCGTTCTTCAATAAACCCATTCCTCCGAATTGATTCATGTCTTTATTCTCGATTTAAGAATGAAACAAGTTTCTATGATGGTGAAAAATTGCATTGTTTGTTGGCTTATTTTTGCTTACATCGCAAGGATCTATTGGATTTGAACTTGGATTACAATTGGCAGTTGTTTGTTTGTTGTGTTTTTTCCTACGTTTTGCCCTTTGCTTCCGTTTCCTGTATGAAAAACCTCTTGAAATCGTTAATCCTCTTGAAATCCTTCGATATTCATTCAACTGTGCATCTCGAGCAGGAACTCATTCACTAAACATCATTGCGAATGATGATGTGTTCTGAAGAGGAGCATCAGCAACAAGTCGATGACAAAACCCTCAGATGACGATGACTATGACAATGACTATGATGATGAAAGAGTGTTTGGCCTTTTGGGAATCGATTATCCACGCAATTGTTAAGCTATTTGCAGGAATTGTTTGTTGTTTTTGCATCATTTTTATTTTGCCTTTTCGTATTTTAATTTTTATCATCTCTCTCAGGACTCTTTTGACTAAAGAAAGGAAAAAGTTCAACCACTTGTGTGAATGCATGTTCGATTATTTTTGTTTTTAACCCTGCATAGAATAATATTGTATTTTGCGATTTTCCATCAGCATAATAGGCGAACATTTTGCTTTAGTTTCCGCATACCCTGAATTCTAAAGATCAAATACAAAATTCATTCTGTATGAGCGCTTGTGCTTTCAACCTTTAGTGGGTATCAAGCAATTAAGTCCATATATCCGATCCCTCTGCTGCCAAATTGGCACCATGGGATCGTGATGTTTGGGAAAAAATCAAATTAATAAAAAAAACCACTCAGATATGAATGTAAAAATGCGTGCTGACGCAAGCAGAAAATTCAAATCGAATCAGCGCTGAATTTATCCCTTTGATGAATTCATTTTTTTCCTCTCACAAATAATAAAAATATCATCATAAACATAAAAGATGTCGATTGGTAGCGCCGTATGACGAGAGAGCAATTATTATTAAATTTCATTCGTAATTTATATCTCAACCTTATGTTTATAGGTTTGTAAAGCTTGACTCGGTCCAACATCGCGTAGTCTTTTTTCGAAGTACTAAAACGATAATTTGTCTTGGTTCCATTATGTACCTTTAAATTGGTTCCGATTCGATATATGGTGAATGACTCTTACAATAGCCGATAGCAATCGCTTTCAAGAGAAATTTATATGAACACCGCCACCCGCCCGCTGCTGTAGCCGTCATGGCATCTTCTATTCCCGATGTTTATTTTGATTTTATTACTCAGTTTACCGAAGATCTAACACAGCCAAATGCCAACTGCTAATAAATCTCATATTTTATATTTTCCGGCAGACCAAGTAGCTTCTAGTGTCCGCTAAGAATCACATTTGAAAGACATATTTACACTAGCTGACTCCGCAAACCTCATCAGATCAACTCCAGAATAAAAATGTAACACAGATTTTGTCAAAATACAATGTGATTTATTTGAATCCAATTGATTATTTTAATGATGACACACTGTAGCGTATGAGTTCTTTATTTTTGATAAAAATCTGTTAACTTTTTCAGACAAATCAATTCTGCGGTTCTTAGAAATTACTTGTATGGCAGAACAACGTTTACGAGGATAGAAGAGTAAAAGGTATCATAAATGCACAAAATGATTGCAATGAATGAATGCATACAAAAAAAATCATTCAAGTCGATCCAGCCTTGTAGTTGTAGTATAGATAACGACTGCAGTACCACCTGCCGGGCTGATTCAACCATCCAGGGCGCCACCTGAACTCATACAGAAAAAAAATTAATTCCAATCGGTCCAGCCGCTTAGGACGAGTTCAGTGACAAACAAACGTACAGTAGAATTATACAGTGTGATTCACAAATGTTGCGCCAAAAAGCCAGAGCCTGTAGAATGGGTCGAGACAAGAAAACAATCGTTTTGTAGGGGGTCTATTCTAGAAATCACTTAAAGCAGAACAAAAAGTTTAAAAAAAAAAAACGGTAAGTTGTTCAAATGAATACTTTTTGAAAAATTAAAGTCAAAAGTTTGAAAAAAAATTATTTTTTTTAAACTCAATTTCTTTAATTTTTGAAAAAAAAGTTATGTAAAAGAAACAATTTTTTTTTTTTAAATTTTGCCTGAAAATTAATTTTTCAAAAAGTATTCATTCGAGTGCCTAAACTAAACATAATATTAAAGAATACACTTTTGTCTTTTCAAGAAGCTATAACATGACTCCATAAGTATAAGCGTTTTTTCTTTCTGTTTTAATTCATTTTTTTTTTGAGAAAATTACCCCTACCGAATAAATGGGGAAAATGACCCCCCATACGGTTTTTTTCTTGTCTCGACCCAAACTACGTTGCAAATATGCATGTCAATGAAGTTGTTGGCCGAGAAATGCTTATTTATCTTGTAACATTTTTGTGCGGAAATATTGATCACAAACCCAAGCAATTTTTCAAAACATTAAAATAATGTTGATATGACTCAAACAAAAACTCTACTGTAGAGGTAACAAGATAAAAATTGATTAAAAAATGTAAGGTTCATGAATAAAAAGTAAAAAAATCTATAAAATACACAATTCTATAAAAAAAGACGTATACCCGAGTGTATATTTTTATTGCATCCGTAGTAAATTACGAAATATCTCTATACAGGGTGATTCACGAGCGTTGTGCCAAAAAGCTAGAGCGTGTAGGCTGAGTTGAGACAAGAAAAAAATCGTTGGGGGGGTCTATTCCCCCCCGTTTAGCCGGGAGGGGCAATTTTCTGAAAAATTGACTTATTTTGTTTAAAAAAATATTAAAAATCAACGGATTCGTTTACAACACCGTGCTATACCTTTCTGAAAAGCCAAAAATTTCTTCTTTCCCTTTGTTTTTAAATTAAATTGTTTTAACGAATAATTTAAGAAAAATAAATTTTCAAACTCAAAATTTTCAAAAAAAAAAGCAAAAGAAACATTTTTGAACTAATTTTTTTCAAAATTTTATGTATTTAAGTACTAATTTTGTTTTAAAAATTCAATGTGTTTTTTAATTTTAAGTCGAAAACAGAAAACCGGATGCAAAAATGTCTTTTCGTTTTTGAGAAATTAAGAAAAACCCAAAACCACTTTTTTCTAAAAAAATCTTTGTTTTTATTTTTACCTATCTGGACTTTTAGTTTAATTTATTAGTTTAATTTATAAATTTAATTTTTTGTGATTGGAGTTTTATGAGGACTCAATAAAGTAGAAAAGTATTGGATTTTCCCTGGATTAATCATTTTTTTTCATTGATAACGTCTGCCATTGACCTTTCACTTCTAGCTCTCAGTGCTCTGGTAGGCGGATTCTTGAAAACATGCTACGACTTGGGCGCCATCTATTGGGATATCTTTCAGCGTAGAGCCTTTCAGCTTCCCGATCTCGACAATAAGTTAAACCGTAGCAAAAGTTCCTGTCCCCTAACTATTCTCCAGCGTATGAGTTTGTTATTGTTATGTGTTGATGAGTTAATATTTTAATTGTAAATGGTTGTTTAGTAAATATGCGATGCCTTTTATTTACCTCTAGGTTGTTAATTGTTTTTTCATTCAAGAAAAAATGCGGTTTAATTATCTTAAGCCCCTAGCAGGTAGAACTCTTCGCCGGCGAGTGGCCGCGGCCCCAGGTATAGTAAGAAAAAATTACAGGTCAGTTTTCAGACGTTATCAATGAACAAAATGGTTAATCCAATGATAATGTAATACTTTTCTACTTTATTGAGTCCTCATAAAACTCCAATTACAAAAAATTAAATTTATAAATTAAACTAATAAATTAAACTATAAGTCCAGATAGGTAAAAATAAAAATAAAATTTTTTTTAGAAAAAAGTGGTTTTGGTTTTTTTTTAAATTTCTCAAAAACGAAAAGACATTTTTGCATCCGGTTTTCTGTTTTCGAATAAAAATTAATAAAGACATTGAATTTTTAAAACAAAATTAGTACTTAAATACATAAAATTTTGAAAAAAATTAGTTCAAAAATGTTTCTTTTGCTAAACGGGGGGGAATAGACCCCATACGATTTTTTTCTTGTCTCAACTCAACCTACACGCTCTAGCCTTTTGGCACAACGCTCGTGAATCACCCTGTATAAATAAAAATGAATGAATGTTTGTTCGTTTATATATCCGATTAGGACTATTACACGGCCCAACAGATATTTATGAAATTTTCATGGTAAATACAGTTGTATTCAAGGATGGTTCCAATAACAAGTAAAATTGGAAAAACCTAACTGAAGGGTAGAAGAATTGGAAAAATCAAAAATTGTCCAATTGTAGATTCTCCAACTACCACACTACCATTAAGACCTTGCCTTGGCAAGAAACCTGAGCGTTACATCAAGTCTCTTGATTGGCTGAGTGTAAATTTTAACGAGTGAGTTTTTGATTCATTTCATCAAATAAGGGTAATATTCATCGATAGTGTTACCCTTCACTACATTTAACATTTTTCTATTTATTGTATCAATATTAGCGTTAAAACATAGAGAAATAATAGAATCGTTGCATTTAAAAACATATATCTAACATCTTTTATTATTTTAAATATTCTATTGCTTGGTTACCTTTTTAAGAAGAATCACCGTATGAGCAAATTAATAATACATGTTTTCTTTTATTAAAAGGCTTGGTGCTGGATGCCGACAGCCGTCCTATCGAGCATGTTAAAATTTACACACAAATCAAAATAAAGTGATGTCTAATTTTATTAATACTCTCGTATTAGTGCTCTGCACAACATGCCATGCCACAATTCTCAAATAGCGATAATGGAGAAAGTAGTTGTGCTGAAGATGAAATCATATTAGATCAGAAGAGAAAAACGTTTTTTTTATTGAGTTGAAGACTAGTTGATCTTATAAAAGTAAAATAAATTATTATTAAGATAAGATAAATTATGTTTGTTGTCAGTTTGTTCGTACATTCATATGAACACCCCTATACGACAACAGAAACTAATTTTTCTTTTTTGCTCAAATATTGTTTCAATTAACTTATAATCCTACGTTTGTAAGAATTAAAAAAAAATTATTTATTTTTGAAATAAATAAAAAAACAGAAAATAAATACGCTCATTGTTTCTTTTTATTGGTTCAAATATAACGGTGGCATGAATGGAATAAGATTATTGCATATTATTGGATAAATGCATACATATCAAAGAAAACAAAAAACTAAATTTGAAAGCTATTAAAACTAACTGTCCGCCGTAAAATCCCTGGACTCTGTCTCTACAAACTCAATTACGGTCCATAACTGTCGATCGTCTCTAATGGAGATGGCACAACAGTTTAACATTCACCTTCACTGGGTGCCGGGCCATAGAGATATTCCAGGAAACTGCAAAGCCGACGAACTCGCCAAACATGGTACAACATTACCCATTAAACCACAAATGGCTAATGTTGGTATACCAATCGCTACATGTAAGCTTTTGCTACAACAAGATGCTATTAAGAGAACTAACATCAGGTGGAATAAACATAACCACCTGTCAGGCAACGAAAAACATTTGGCCAAATTTGGACTTAAAGAGATCCAGATGCCTGATATCTCTAAGCAGATTGCATATTAGCTCCTTAATTGATGTCATTACCGGACACTGTCTATTTGGAAGACACGCTGCGCGACTGGGCGTATTTTCTAATGACTTCTGCAGAAGCTGTATGGACGAGGAGGAGGAGGAAACAGTTCTTCACCTCCTCTGCACCTCATGTCCTGCTCTTGCACATAAACGTAGGATTCACTTAAGGGAATACTTCTACAATGATCTAAACGATCTCGAACACATTAATATAATTAATCTTCTACGTTTCGTAAGGAACTCTAATTGGTTTCAATGAGCTTTCGAAGAAACATAACAGCACTGGCGACTGAGGCCATCGGCTGGAATAGAACAAGCCATTAATACGACAAACACATAACATTAACATAAACCTACGTGGCACAGAGATCGCACAGGTGGCCTCAGATAAGCTGGCGATTTTTGTAGAAAAAGAATGCTGCCGAAGCTGGGGCTGGAACCCGTAGCATTCGGCTTAGCAATCAACTACTCTATTCTCTGGGCCATGGCCACCTGCTCCAAAATTATTTAAAGGTGAGTTTAACTTAAATTAAAACCAAAAAGTTTTGAGTTCCAGTCCATAAGTTTACCCATACGTGTCAAAGGCTCATGCATTCCATAATTTGTTCAGCACTGAACCAAAAAGGTACACCATATTGATAAAAAAGGTCATCTATATGATGTAGAATTCATCAATTTTAGTCCAGTGAACCTTTTCATCCATATGATGAAGCATTGTTCATTAATATGATGAAAATTTTCAGCGACAAATTTCGATCATCATTCAACAGCTTTGTTCATCAATATTATGAAAAATGATGAACCAAATTTTGATTTATTTGTACATCAAAATGATGAATTATTTCATCGATCTGATTATCGTATTCATGAATATGATGAAAATTTAAGCAAGTAAATCATCAATGTGATGAATGCATTCATCATATTGATGTTTTTTTTTCAGATTGATGATCGTATCATCGTATCATAACCAAAAAAAGCATTTACGATTCAGGAGCGTAATTTACGATCAGCCAGTTATCAACTACGTAAATTATCCTTTTTGTTTCCCTCCCCCCCCCACACCATCCCCGTTTCGGGGGGATCTTGCCTCTTTTTCTCTCTCCCTTCCTCGCCCTTCCCCCGGTACTCTATATTCTCCCTTCCTTTCTCTCACCTCACCGATCAATCTCCGTACTTCCTTCTCATTCTGCACTGCTTAGTGGCGACTATTTTTTTTTTACAAATCCGTCTCTCCGCACTGCTGGGATTCGAACCCAGGCATGAGAATGCACGACGGTCTCTTGATCGGCACCTCTACCCACTGAGCTACTTGACGCTTTATAAAATTGGAATTGATTTTCGACCGCATGAAAACTAGGGAATAAATAAACAACACAAAACGTTTTTCTTTTTCAGGAAATATTGTCGTAATTTACGATTCAAGAATCGTAACAAAAAAAACAGTTTGGATTCAAAAGTAGTAAAATGCGATAAGAATTCATGATTTAATAAAAACCTATTTTTTAATTCAGGAAATATTTTTGTAAACTACGATTGTCTAACATCGATTCGTTCATTTAGCTTCAAGAGCTTTGTTTTTAGAATATTGAGATCATAAATCTCGATCTTTGATTTTGTAAATCAGAATTATTTAGTCGTACAATTTATATCATGCTCCAAATGTTTAAAATTACGAATACAAAATTTGTAAATTGCTCTTACAATGGAAATCTAAAATCATGACATTTTTTCGTAATTCTCAAATTATACAGTTTTGTAAAGGAGAATGGGCAAAAATGTATGGAAGCTGGCCTACGAACCAATAACAACATGCTATATATCAATGGAAAGGTTTTTCTGTCTTCTTTAACTTTTTCTATGGCAGTAAGTCCCAAATTGCTGTGTGGAAAAAGTTATTGCACAGTAAATTCATTCACAAGTAATAAGTGATTTCTTATTTTCACCTTGACCTTTGACCCAATAACGACATGATGTATATCAATTGAAAGGTTTTTTTGTGGACTTTAACTTTTGTCTTGGCAAGAAGTCCCAAATCACTGTGGGGAAAACGTTATTGCACAATTAAGAGATTCAAGGATTAAAATAAGTTATGTTTTGTTTTCTTTTGTAAAGCTTTTCTATTATGATGAAAGCAAGAAAACACTTTTTTTTTTCTATGACTTAATTGTGCAATAACTTTTTCCCCTCAGTGATTTGGGACTTCTTGCCAAGACAAAAGTTAAAGTCCACAAAAAAACCTTTCAATTGATATACATCATGTCGTTATTGGGTCAAAGGTCAAGGTGAAAACAAGAAATCACTTGTTATTACTTGTGAATGACTTTATTGTGCAATAACTTTTTCCACACAGCGATTTGGGACTTACTGCCATAGAAAAAGTTAAAGAAGACAGAAAAACCTTTCCATTGATATATAGCATGTTGTTATTGGTTCGTAGGCCAAAATGCCCATTCTCCTTTAGACGGAATAAAGATTGATTTACAATATTGACTCTCATTTTACGAAAAAGGGGGATGATTTACAAAAAAATAAATTTTCATAATTTACGACATAGAAATTCGTGATTACTGATTTTTCATTTCTTTCCGTGAATATGATGAACATTTTTCATCAATTCGGTGAATATTTTCATCAATAAGATTCACATTTTCATCATATTAAAGATTTTTTTTTTTCAAATTCATTTTTTTATTCAATTGATCTTAACTCTACTTACATGCTAGACAAAATGGGAAACTAGTCTAATTATTACTACTTATATATAACTTACTGGCCCTAATCGGGCGCTCTAAGTAATTCATGGTTCTTAAAATTAATGCTTTTCGGCCTACGAACTATGTTTGTTTAATTTTACTTCATTTTTTTTTTATTAGAAAATTTTAAAAACTAATGCCATTGTCTTTTTTTTGTGGTTAACTTACAAACTAAGGTCCTTAAAATAAAACTTAAAATTACCTAATCTACCTACAAACTACTTAGAACTAGAACAACCACAGCGGCAAAACAACTATGTCCTTTTCTGAACTGTTGTGGGTTTTGTATTTGTCTTTTTTCTTAATTCGTATAATTTCAATATTTTTTTTTGTTTTTTTTTCACTTTTATCACTTTTTTTTTCTTTTTTATATATTTATTATTTGTTTTTTTTTTTTATTTTTTATTTTTTGTATATTCTTTAGTGCCACCATACTACCTACTCTACTTAAACCTAAAACCTAAGACTAAAACAAGTATGTAAGCCGGCCAAGGCAAAAATACCCCACCCCGGATTACCCATGATCAGATGCAGTTTGAAGCCACCAAAACTGGTTCTCCTGCTTCACCCTATCAAAACGGTCCTTTTCGGACACAGCCCTACTGAACCGAAGCAGCTCCGCTCCATCACGAGCGAGGATGCCTCGTTCATACAGAAGCCGCCGGTCTACGGTTCTTCGCCTGACGTGGTAGATAAGCGGTACTGCCAATCTGTCTTGTATCATGCCGCGCTGGTCTAGATAGAGGAATGCCTCTGGTGGGATGAAGCCGCTCAAGCGTGCATTGTCGAAGTAATTGTCGTTCGGATAGAACGGCCCGAAAATCAAATTGTTGGTCGAAGTCATAGCTCTCGCAATGTGGCCCCGAACAAGTTTTATCACGAAATTGTCAATTCTATTGATTCGAGCCCCGTTGTATAGAACCTCGTTTGAATAATAATGCAGATAAGAAGATTCCGGTGTCCGATACCAACCGAGACAGCGCCGAAGACACTGCCTCTCGAACACCCGAAACTTCTCCATTTGGGAAGGGGCAATGTTGAACCACACTGGACAACCATAAACAATCATTGGCCGTATGAGGGCCATGTAGCAAATGACCTTCACTCTGGGGTCAAGCCGACTGCTGTAAAACAGCCGTTTCGTCAGAGCGAAGGCTCCTCTGGCCTTAGTCAGAGCAGCATCTATATGTCTGTCGAAATACAGATACTGGTCCAACCAGATACCGAGGTACTTCACTACACTTTTGCTCGTCAATGCCTGTCCGTGAGGATCAACAATGACCATCTTGCGCCAATTCTTACACGTATCTCGCGAGGCTTTAGCCAACGGAGTCCGGAACAAAATTGTCTCCGACTTTTGGACATTTATTTTCAGTTTCCAATCGTCGCAGTATCGCTGAATCTTCTCGAAGTCACGCTGCAAGAGAATTCTAATAACTTCAACCTTTCGAGCCGTTCTGTACGCAATCAGGTCGTCGGCATACGCAATTGCGTTAGTTAAGCTACCTATCAGATCGCTGGTGTAAATGCTGAAGAGGATCGGCGAGTTCACCGCTCCCTGTTGAAGACCGTTTTTAATTTCAAAGGTGGTGGTAGAAGTTACATTGCCACTTTTGACAACAAACTTTCTACCGTTGAGCATATCATGAAGCATATACAATAATGGTTTACTGATGCCTAGTCTGGTGAGCTTTAGGTACAAACCTTCTAACCATACGGTGTCGAAGGCCTTCTCTAAATCAACCAGAACAGCACCCGTGCATTGTTTCTTGGACTTGTTCCATTGGATATCAGAAACGAGCTTAGACGCGGCATGAATGGTGTCATGTCCCGCCTTGAACCCGAACTGGTTATCCGGAATTATTTTGTTGTCCGCAGCCCACTCAGCCAGAGCCCTATTGATTACCTTTTCGAATACCTTGCTGATGCTTGGAAGAAGACTTATCGACCGGAGATTCGAAGGATTGGAGTTGTCCTTTCCCTTTTTCGGAAGAGGATGAACCACAGCTGTCTTCCAACGCACTGGATAATATGCATTATTCAGCGCGTTGTTGAACAGAGTGGTGTAGATGTCTATTGCCTCAATCGGTAAGTGTCCTAGTACAATGTTGGATATACCGTCGACACCTGCTGACTTCTTATTCTTTATTGAATCGAAGATGAGTTGGAGTTCTACCTTCGTGATGAGCAAGGGACTTGGGCCCGTTCACTCGGCGATTATAGCGTTTGCTAGGAAGTCGTCATCAAACCGTGTAAAACCACGGTTCTCGGATCGCCATTGCGAAATATCATTCCTCAGGTAGAAGTGATGAAGTAAGGCTCTGTTCTCCAGGTCGTGGTTCGGGCGAGATTGTATACATCAATATGATGAACATTTTTCATCAATTCAGTGAATATTTTCATCAATATGAATAATAGGATTCATTCATGCAATGATACTATTCATAAATAATAAGCGTTTATATTCTTCTTCGTACTGATGATCGACTTCATCAATATTGAGGTATATAATGGACATGATGAAAACACAAGTCTGTTTTGTTCATCAATATGATAATCATTTACATCACCTAATTTTCTTCCAAATTCAAATTGAAGTCGATTTTTTGATGATAGTCTTCATCAATATGATGAAATAAAATTGTCATTTAAATATGATGAATCAATTCATCATATTGAAGAAGAAATCATCAATGGGATGTAAAAACATTTTTTTTCGTCAAATAGATGCTTTCATCCTATTGACGAAAACTTTTGATGAACTGATGAACTAAATTTTTATCAAATTCTGCCGAAATTCTCCCAAAAAAAGTTGATGAATGCACTTTCATCTTATTGATGATTGGTTCATCCGTCATCAAAAAGTTTTCATGAATTTATACATAATATGCAAGAAAAGTACATCTTATTGATGAATTACAGTTGATGAACGCCATTCATCAATATGATGACGGCATTTTTTTTCAGTGAGTGAATAGGGATCGTAATCAGATCCTGACTACGAAGATTATAACCTCCCCCTCGATAGTAAAACAGAATTTTATAGAGAAAGTCAGGAGCATCAGTAACTACAGTAATAATTTGATAAAAAAAGACAATGTCATCATTATTTCTTCTCTGTTGAAGTATTTGCATCTAAGGGATTGACAAACGGTTTTCGTACGGAGGGTACATTTAGAGGGTATCAATCCACTGAAACCCTCTTAACAAAAAACGAGTGAAATTCCGTTGCACAGATTCCATCTTTCTATCAATATAAATATTATAGAAAGGAGACCACACCTGCGACGCATACTCCAGATGGGGACGAACCAAGCTGTTGTATAAAAACTGGTAACATGGGTTTCGCGGAATTCTGGAATCACAAAAAAAAAAAATCTTACTTTTGACTAGCTAGCGTGCACTAAATAGACCACTGTGATACGCTTCGAAAAAATGAAAATAGTGGAACATGCTCACACAACAAGGAAAAATAGATAGTCGACCGAGAAGCACATGGTGAAGAACAGTCGAGGTTACCAGCGTCTGTAGACAAGAGCTGTAGGGAGTTAAAACACATCTCGGGAAATCGAACACGATGGCGCGGAGGCGTAGTAGAAGCTCTATGCCCCTTAAGGAGTCCACCACGGGCTTAACAGGTCTGAGGACCCAAGTAAGTAAGTAAATATCAGAGAGTGAGTGTCGAAAAACAAACAAAAGGACGTATAGAATAGTCACGATCCAGCAATTCAAGAATAGGTAGGGAGTGCCCTAGCGCTTAGCTTAGTTAGGCTTAACGGGGTCACTATTAAAAATGAATATCCTCCCCACACTGTAATTTGAAGGTTCAAACTGTAAACTATACATGTTATCATTTAGTTTATCAGGAGATGATTACATGTCAATAAAAATTGAAAATCAAACTTATCAATTATGTAATTTTAGTTATAATATTTCTAATAGGAACGTTCAAATATGATGAACACAGAGCATTTCAGAACATTGATACATATTTTAATAGTCATCCTCATCAAATACTTATTTATTATTTACCTCTTTTTAATTTTTAGAAGGCCTATTGACTTTTAATATTGCTTTTTGAGTTTTAACTAACATTTTACTATTTTATTTTATTTATAGTATTATACTGGTTTTATTGTATGTTTGCTTGTTTTTAGTTACTTAGTTGTAAATATCTCTTGGAATTAATACAATCAAAATAACATACGTGTAAACAATTTCATGATATTCAAAAATTTGTATTGAATATTTTCGTCTTACAAATATGTATGTAAATTTTTTCTGAATAATCATTCAATTCGTTTACCATTGCTTACGATGATGTCTGGTCAAAATATCTGATTTAAAAGGGTCAACATGTTAAAAGGTCTTCTGAGACAATTTCCCCAAGATTGTAAAAAGGGTTAACACGATATAACTCGGACATTCAATGATACCGAGTAAGGGTAGGAAGACATTTTCTCACAACCCCACCTGTTACAGAAGGGTTCACTATTGAGGAGTCGATCTAAATCGTATAACTTATAAAGTATTTGCACAATCTTGTCTGTTCACCCTTGCCTTATCCACCCTTTCAAGAGAAGAAGAAGGAATTTGGAAACAATAAATCGACATTCTTCGAATACCAAAGGACCTAATATACCTAAGAAACACTTTTCTTTCGGCACAAACATCTCAAGGGTTTACCTATGATTTATGCCCGCAGACGACAAACACACACCAAAGAATCAACCTCACATTCATTCCTGAAGTACGTTACCCACATTTATCATGTAGAATAATAATTTTGATTCTTGGGTTAAAGAAGAAAGAAAAAACATTGATATTTTTCCCTGAATATTTGTCAGACACCGAAATGGTAAGTAAGTGCCATTTGCAGATGATTCAATAAGCTGTGCAGCCTTACGTAAGGACCCCTCTTTTAATACATTTTGCTTTTATCAAAACCAAAAGGACTTGCAAATGGCAAAACAAATACATGATATCCGAATGCTTCCGAATGCAATTAATGATTTATGAGGGTAAGCAAAAGAAATATATTGCAAAGTACAAACATTTGTCTTCTTAATGTTCAAATTATGGTATACCTTTATTTTTATAATCTCTAGATCGGGATTCAACTCCCACTTCAATAAACTATCTGAAAAATATAAGTCGAATTACCAAAAGTAATTGATTTCGTTAACTTGAATGCTCTTTTTCAACAACAAATAATAATATCAGGACTGAGTGGCACAAACTTTTGAATGATCCACTTTTTGTTTATTGCATAAAAAAAATCCTATTTGAATCTAAGCGCTTCGTTCATACGTTAAGGGCATGAATCATGATTAATTTTCACGAAACAAAACAACTCGAGCTAACTCTTGCGTTAGCTAATTCTAAATTTCAAGCAATTTTCCTTTTCGGTGACAAGTAGATTTCCTGAATATAACAAAAATATGAACCATTTGTGAAATGTACTTCGATATTTCTCTACACTTAAAGAATGAAATGCCGTCGGCGTCGGCGACACTGGACATTACACTTTATCCAGCACCCCTAGATATTTTTAGGGAAAACATAAGTAGGTACATAGACTAAACCGCTCCAAAATTGATTTTGGCAAAAACTTCAGGCCTCCATACCATCAAGAAGAGATTGGGAGGTTAGTGTGATCCTGGAAGATAAATCCATAGTCCATACACTTTTACACTGATGGGTCTAAAACTAAGGAAGGTGTCCGCTCAATATAAGCCTCTCATTCCATCTACTCAATCCCAATCACTGTGGTGGAAGTTTTAGCAATCAAAGTAGTTTTGTCTTGGCTAAGAGAAAACGTGATATCAACTTATGATAAACGCATCTTCTCTGACAGCCAAGCCGGCCTCCAATCCATTGAATCTTTCTCTACAAACTCCTTAGTTTCCGTTAACTGTCGATCATCTCTTATGGAGATGGCATAGCAGTTTAAGATTCATCTCCTCTGCTGGGCCATAGAGACATTCATGGTAATCACAAATCCTATCCAACGTGCTTTGTGAGCGTCTTCAACCGTTCTGCAACACAATA
The DNA here is from genome assembly GCA_943590905.1 of Sphaerophoria taeniata. Lineage (NCBI taxonomy): Eukaryota > Metazoa > Arthropoda > Insecta > Diptera > Syrphidae > Sphaerophoria > Sphaerophoria taeniata. The sequence continues at coordinate 66,447,317 of OX016542.1, forward strand.
ATCGGAACGTACCAGTGTAGCCTTAGGCCAGGCAGAAAAACGATAGACCAAATATTCATACTGAGGCAAATCCTGGAAAAGACCAATAAATTTCACCCACCATCTTTTCATCGATTTCAAAGCAGCTTGTGATAGCATTCACCGCCAAGAGCGTATGATGGCGATGTCTGAATTCAGGGTCACGAAAGAAACTAATACAGCTGTGCCGCATGATGCTGAACAATACGCAGCGCAGTGTGCAAATGGGTAACAGCTCATCCAATTGTTTCAAACATGCGCAGTGCTTAGACAAGGAGATGTGCTGTCATGTGATTTCTTCAACATAGTCCTGAAGCAGATAGTGCGCAAGGCAGGTGTGAGCACGGAAGACACTATCTTCAACAAATCCACCCAGCTCCACAAAGCAACATCTGTCCACCGCCTAGGACAAAACGTCACTGTTGGTAGCAGCAATTTCGATGTAGTTAAGGACTTCACCTACCTTTGAACGAACATCAATCTCACAAACGACGCCGACGAAGTGGAGATCCAGCGAAGAATTACCCTAGCGAACAATAACCCTAGCTACTGCTTCGGTTTATCAAAACAACTGGGTTCAAAACTCATCACTCGAAAGACAAAGTATTCGCTATACAAAACCTTTTGATTTTTTTGGACCATAGTTGAATTGATACTGGGCACTTTCGAAAGAAAAATTCTTCGGTTTTTCGGTCCCGTATGCGACGCACGACGACGGCGAATGGAGAAGAAGGTTCAAACGTGAAGTGTACGAGCTGCACCAAGATGTGGATGTAGTTCAGAAAGTCAAGAAAAGACGACTTCATTGGCTCGGCCACATCAAGCGAATGGACGACAAAGCTCAAGCCAAGAAAGTCTTCTCATCGCAGCCCCCAGGTTCGAGACGACAAGGAATGCCAGAGCGCTTAGTTTCGGCGAATGGAGCGCGCTTGCGAGGGACCGTTCCCGATGGAAGGCTGCAGTATCTCAGGATGAGATCCTTCATGGATAGTGAGCCGCTTAAGTAAATAAGTATGACCACGAATAAAATCCTAAATTATGGCAGACGAATTAACAAATTTCCTTCAAAACTAAAGAAAATTAGTGTCGGATAAACGAGTGCGTTGGAGATGGAGTATTTTCACAAACGGCCGCATATAAATATTGAATAATAACAATTATAAAGGTCTAAACTCTCAACAGTCTGGTTAATGGTGTCGCAAAACACTGTATAATGTTTAGATGAACCCTTAAGTGCACACAAGTCTCGTACTCTACCAACCTAGCTAATGTATTTTAATGGCAAGACATTAAGGAATAGGTTTGGCAACGTAACACCGAAAAAATTCTAATGCTTCTGTAGGGCAAGATAAAGGATTTTAATATAATGCGTTGCTAATATATAATTCTTACAACGTGATCGGGGCGTCAGAATGATGTCCTTTCAAAGCATTTTAAAAACCAGTTAACGAAATGGTAAGAATGACTGGATATAAAACTCCTATATAAAAGCATAAAATAATTTAATATTAATGAACTACAAGAATTCACATTACATGACTGTTTATCTTTGAAAATGACTTGTAAATTATCAATTTTTTTGTTTTTTGCTGTGAAACGCTGACAATTAAAACTACCCATTCCCTTTTTTAATTTATCGTTCAGTTGCTTAACTTTATTGAAGAAAATAGGGAAAATGGATACTTTATTCTGTTCTTCTGGTGTTTTTTGACAATGTAAATTTTTCAATTAGAAAACTTGATCTGTAGGTAAGAAAAAAAAAATATATCAAAATTAAGTTTTGGTATCTTCTTTTTCAACTTAAGATGTAGTAGATGTCTTCTCATGTGTTGTTGTAACAATTAATGTCTATAGGTAATTAAATAGAATCTTCATACCGACATTGATCTGATTGGATTTGTCGGTATCCCAAAAAGATTAAATAGTTCTCTTTACATTGTGCTATTCCATTTGAAACTTCGATAATCCCAAATTTGGTAAGACTTACTTATTTAAGGTGGAGCTACAGTTCGTTTTGGACCTGGACCTCAACCAACAGTATCCACCGGAAAGCTCGTTCCCTAGCTAGTTGTCTCCAGTTTGGCTGCGCCACCTGAGTCACGGTCTTCCTCTATACTTCTTCGTCACTAGGAGCAATTGGTGTACATCCGCTCTCTATGACCGAGCCATCTGAGTCGCTGGACCTTGACCCTTCTACCTATAGGTATGTGGCGTTGTACAACCTGTAAAGTTCACTGTTGAATCTTCTTTTCCATTCCCCATCAATGAAACGGGGCCGAATAACTTTCCTCTCGAAACTTCCTAAGACACATTTATCCAATTTTGTCGGGGTCCATGCTTCTGCACCATATAGTAAGACTGGAATGATGAGGGTGTTTTATTGTCTTACTTTAGTTGATCGAGAGAGGGCTTTTCTACTCAATTGCTCTCTTAGCCAAAAGAAACAACGATTAGCAAGGTGCGGGGAAATAACTCCACGGGAACTAACTCCACTGAGGGATTTACTTCCCACTAAGTGAGAACTTACTCCACTTTTGCAAAGTGTAATTAGTTCCCATGAACGGTGAGAACTTAGTTCACTTTCTAATGGGAATTAAGTTCACACATTTATACATGGCGCAGGGAAACTGGTCCGGAAGTCAGAAGTCCCGAAGATGGGACCACTATGGTGGGTCATTCGTGTATACATACATAACTACTTATAAATAAATAAGATCATTTTTATTTACTACCTATTTGTCGACGAAATGGATAGAGCAATTCATTTTCAAAGCTGTTGCCGTTTCCTTTAATTTGGGAAAGCATGCTAGTGTCTGGAAAGCACTGCTGCACTGCAATGATTCATTTTGAGTATCTTTTTTCACCTTGGTCTGAGGATGATGACTATCTGTAACACTCAAATCAATTTGGTTTGATTGGGAGCGGAGCGAGCGAAAAAAATTTTGCCCAAAAGAGAATCAATTTGGGGTGTGAAAATAAAAAAATTCGCGCGAATTTTTTTATTTTCACACCCCAAATTGATTCTCTTTTGGGCAAAATTTTTTCCGCTCGCTTCGCTCGCTTGCAATTTTTGGTTCAAGCTCCAAATCCTTAATAATACAATTTTTTAAACCATTTGAGAGGGATTGTAGAGTTAATAGAGTCAGTAAAAAAATGTCTTTCTGATGAAACTTTTAATGTTATTGAAATACCTCAGTTATTTAAGGGGACAAAAAGATGCAACAAGATGAAACTGGGTTCAAGTACAGTGTGCTTGTAGAATGCCCTACTCTCACCGAACACCAAACTTCAGAAGAATGTTTGCATTGGAAAAAGTTTTCTTTATGTCACATAAACTTACAGCATGCGGTACCTATATTTCAATCGTTATATACCGTCTTAGAAAATGTTTAAAATTAATGAAGGACCATATAGGGGGTCAGATTCTTAAAAATGGGTTTCCGAATGAGTAAGTTTCTCAATATTTTTGTACATGCGATTTTTTAAAATTATTTTCAGTCTTAAAAACTGAATTTCGGAATGACTTCGTTTCTAAGACATTTATTTTAATTTCACAAACAAAATTGCTCAGTATACTTGAATTCTTATTTTAAATTTTTCTCAATTAAAGTGAAAAATTATTTCAAATTTGAAGGGAATTAGATCCACTAATTTTTTGAAGAATTTAATTCCCACTGTACATGGGAACTAACTACACTTTACAAAAGTGGAGTAAGTTCTCACTTGGTGGGAAGTAAATCCCTCAGTGGAGTTAGTTCCCGTGGAGTTATTTCCCCGCACCGATTAGCAAGTGTTATTCTTTTTCTGATCTCGGCGCTGGTGTTATTTCCCGTGTTTATTTATTTATTTCATCTATATGCTCTCCCCGCGCCATCGCATCGGTATTGGCTGCCCTTCCTTGAAGACAGCATATACTTAGTTTTGCTCTCATTTATACAGCTAAGCCCATTTTCGCCCGATTCTGTCTCAATTCTCACAAAAGCACCGCACCATTGACATCACGCTGTGTTCTTCCCATTATATCAATAATTATCATCGGCGTATACGCGAGAAGTTGAACAGACTTTTGGAAAAAAGTGCCTCTGGTGTTGACGGTCTAGTTTTACACTATCTTCTCAAGCACGATATTAAAGAAATCGCACGAGGGCGCACCGTCTTGTTTGAATCCTTCTTTGACGACGAAATTCATTTTCATTATATGCTCTGTAAAAAATCCTTTGCCTTTGGAACATTCTTAACCACTTTAAAAGCCTAGGTAAAGGAAAAAGAGACCAGCAAGTGAAAAAAATATTGAACTTTCCTATAGTACCTACTTGATTTCTTGGAAATACTATCTGCAATCATCAATCTTTGCGATCTTAATATGTAAATCATATTTTTAGCTTTTATTGTCTCAATGAAGAAAATATTTCAAAAGTAAACTCCATGCAACAAAACGGACATTTTGACTGAAATCCCGAAGACAAGCCAAAACGAATGTCACGTTCTTTTTTAAATAAAATGTATAGACATCATATCACAAAAATGTCCACAGATATAATACAAAAATAAGAGAAACAAAAAAATTACATACTTATAGCAGCTTTCACATTCTAAATAATTTTTCCGGATTTGTCTTTCCTAGAAAAATAATACTGCGTTTGCGCTTTTTCGCTACCATCTCTTCATCATTTTCAACGGGTTTGGTGAAATCTTATTTAAATTTCCATAAATCAGAACCCAACGTCTACCGTTAAGAAACCAAAAAGGTATGAACGCATATACAATATACCTACTATATCTGTAGAGGATTTTTTTTTAAATATGTGACAAATACAACTTTTGAGCAATTTTTCATATTTTCACCTTGATAAAGGTAAATTACAAGATTTCAAGTTTCAACTTCCTGCGCGCAAATTTGCATAGTTGTTATATCTGTTTGAGCATTCTAAAAAAATATGCAGGGTGAAGCAGTGAAAATGCAAAAAAAGCCTAAAATAGAATCTTAAACTTAGTAAAGTAAAAATAAAACATAATAACAAAGCACCAAATCATCTTACATAAAAAGTTAAAATTGTTGCTTCAGATTTTGTTTGAACCAAAAGTTCTGCTATAAAAGCATACTCGCCCCAATTAATCGTGCTATATCGCATATCCAGCCTAAGACACTGCAAACTTATAAAGGGACCGATCTCTCGCATGCGTTTTCCAGTCGTCAAAACCAGTCTGCAGTTATTTGGTCCTTGTACCGTAAGTTTGGTCTTCCTTGTCGTCTCAAACCTGGGGGCTGCGAGGATAAGACTTTCTACCCTGGAACGTTGTTGTCCCTTCGCTCGATATGGCCGAGCCAATGTAGTCGTATTTTCTTGGCTAACTGGACCACATCCACATCTTGGTACAGCTCGTACAGTTCGCGGTTGAACCATCTTTTCCATTCGGCATCGTCGCATATACAACCGAAAATTCGTCGAAGAATTTTACTTTCGAAAGTGCCCTGTAACATTTCCCCTTTTTTCTTATCGTCCAGCACTCGGCGCCGTAGAGTAATACTGATAAAATCAAAGTTTTATATAGCAGACATTATGTCTTTCGAGTGATAAGTTTTGAACCCTGTTGTTTGGCCAAACCAAAATAGCAGCGGTTCGCTAGGGTAATTCTTCGTCGAATATCCAATAAGGTGTCCTTTGTCGAATTGTTGTTTGTTCCAAGGTAGGTGAACTCCTTAACTATCTCGACGTTGCTGTTACCAACAGTGACGTTTTGTCTTAGGCGGTCGACAGATGTTGCTTTGTTTGTTGATAGCGTGTATATTGTTTTGTCCTCATTCACTTCAACACCAATGAGTTTTGCCTGTTCTTTAATGTCCGCATAGCCTAGGAACTGAAAGGATTTGTTGAAGAAAGTGTTTTCCGCGCTCACACCTGCCTTGCGCCGTATCTGCTCCAGGACTGTATTGATGAAGTCACATGACGACGCATCTCCTTGTCTAAAGCCTGCGCATGTTTGAAGCAACTTGGACGAGCTGTTACTCATTTGTACACTGCGTATTGCTAAGCGTCATGCGGCACAGTTGGATCAGTTTGTTCGGGATCCCGCATTCAAACATCGCCATCATGAGCGGCTTTGAAGTCAAAGAAAAGAAGGTGGGTTTCGACTTAAAATTCGATGGTCTTTTACAGGATTGGTTCCAGCTGGTTTCATCTGCCACACTGGTATGTGCCGATTATTGTGTTGCACTACTTTGGATAGCAAATAGGGTTTTCTATACAACATTAAGCAGGGATATGCCCCGGTAATTTTAGGATCGCCTCTTTTGTAGATGGGGCATATGGAGCTTATAGACCAGTCAGTGGGCATGCACTCTTCCTCCAATACTTTGTTGATGACCTGTTGTACCGGTTCATCAAAATTTCCCTGCATATCAAAAGAGTTCCGCAGGTATGGCATCCGACCAGCGGACTTGTTACTTTTTAGCTTTTGGATGGATCTTTTTACTGTTTCTAAGCTGGGGCTGGGACTGCATCTTCATTGGCTCGCTCGACATTATGCGCATTCAGAAGCTGCGCGAATAGTAATTTAAGCCTTATAAGAAAATGAAATACAGTGAAACCTGGTTCTTCGCGATCTGAAGGGACCAAAGATTTGGTACGATTTATTAAAGTATTGATGGATTTACATGTATCTGCATTTTTAGTTCTGCAAAAAACGCTAAACGCTGAACGCTAAAAAAGCAACAAAAACTATAATTGTCAATTTTTTTTTAACTATAGGTACTTTTACTTAAAGACGATCAATGCATTTATATGAAGAATTTGCCTCCGGAATTTCTTTATCTAATTGATAAATAAATGTATAACCAAAAAAAAGGCGACTCTTCATCTGTCACTGAGGTATAAAAAATTATGGCAATTAAAAAAAGCAGGCATAAAGTGTACTCTTTCACTCTTTTGTATAACGACGTATATCTCACCCGCTTTACTTTTCTTGATTTTTACAGATCAAGATGATGCAGAAGCAGATACATACATGTAAATCCACACTATATCAGTTTTCCTAGGAGACGGATTTGAAATTACAGTTGTCTTAAAAATGCATTTTCTTCATTGACAATATCAGAAAAAGTGAGGAAATTTCTCACGCTTCAAAATAATGAACTTTTCCATAAATTCAATTTCATAGAATGTGCTGCTTTGCAGTTGCCCGTAGTTTAGTGGTTAGGTGCGTTAGCTGCTAAGCAGAACGTCGGTCGTGGGTACGAGTCCTACTCGTTCCCATAAAATTTTTATTTCACCTTTCACGGGTACTGCCTTTTGCGAAGACCTGACAAAACTTCCAAGAGTATCAATCTGTCATGAAAAAGTGCTTCTCAACTTTGCCGTTCGGAATTGGCGTTAAATTGTAGATCCCCTCAATTCTTCACACGCACTCAGAGAATTGTTGCTGAGAGTAAGCCACTTGGCTCTTCAAGAGCTGTCACGCCACTCTATTTTTTAGAATGTGCTTTAACTGTCGGTCGGTTTTTTTTTCCTCCATTTTCGTTATTATTATTTTTTTTTTTACAGATATCCTTAGGATACAGGGTACGGACTTTGTCCGTATTTTATGAGATCACCATGTGTGTATATAATAAAAACATACATACGTATTCGTATGTCTCTTTTGGAATTTTTAAAAGTTTGTTGGAATGTTGAACGGTTTTTTAGAGAAGTTTAACGTGACACATTCAAAAAATTGACGACATTTATAGTTTTGATTTAAGACAAAATTACATGGCTGGTGCCATCCAAAAAAAAAAAATACGTTTTATTTACATTTTTATATGCAGTTGTGCTGATAATTTTTTTTGTGATGGCCATTCAGCAAGCATTGCATGAAATGTCCACATATTATGTCGCTTTTTTTATTTTAATAAATCTCGATTTACATATTTTAAGATTTTTTGTGACGGGAGACTACACCCATTAATATAAGGTAATATTGAGCCTTATTTACAGTTGAATGCAATGATTACGGTATACTAACTTATCTACATCGCAAGCCAATGATTAGGACCAATGGAGTCTACCTTTGGCTTTCAGTTCTTACATTTTTTGGACCGATCACTGGTCTTCATCATCTATTAAGTACATAGTACGCGATAAAGGCAGCTCCAGTTTGAGCTACCAGCTGACATGCTGTTTTCTTTATTCGACTCGACAAAATTATGAAGCCAGTTCAACCAATGTTTATTTTAGTATTCAACACGTGCCAAAAGACCACACGAGGCCTTAACGAAGAAAACTGTAGCAAGCATCGGTCATCGAATTACAGCCGAAAGTTGATACATTTTGTCTTAGAACTTAGATCATGTATAGTAATGTTACTTAACGTAACTTTTAGGGAATTAAAAGATTCATGTTTTATTTTAATTTTAATAATGACAAGTTTTATTCTTTAACACAAAATTACATAATTTTAAACAAGAACAATTGATAAGTGTTTAGCTTGATACCAGAACAGCGACAGACGACAGTAAAAGATAATAGGAAATAATAATTAGGTAAGCGTCGCTTAGTTGCTAGGCAATTATGATGTTAATAGTGAGCTTTCTCTGAAGCATTGTCTTCGAGAGATAATGCTTGAGAAAAAGAACTCTTACATTTCTTTAAACAATCCACGCTTGATCTTTGCATTCGCAAAGAGTAAGTGTGGTAAGCATACATAAATAGGTTAGGGTGGTCCGAAACTTACATAACAATGGGCCTGCACACACGGGATGAATAATTTTTGGACTGAAACAGGTTTTTAGTCTTTAGTCCAAACACACACGAGATGATTTCAGACTGAGAAAGAAATGTATATGTGAACCTCTTTTAAATGTGTGAGTATTTATTTCATACCAAAACTGTCAGCTTTTGTATAAGTGTTAGTTTTAGTCTTCGTTCATCCACCAAATTTCGGGTTGAACACTTTGCTTCCCTTGCCCACTAAATTGGTTTTAGTCCGGATGAATTAGTCTCGTGTGTGCAGGCCCAATATCCATAGTTGTATTTTTTTTTTAAGGGTACTAGGTAATTTGATTGGGGTTGATAAATATGTTTTATTTTTTATTTATCTCAAGTGTCTTCTTATTCATGAACGATGTGAAGTGACAACAATTTCTCTTACCATATTTAGTGGAAAATAATTTTATTAAAAGGATATCGTAATTCATCTTCTTAAATCGCGCGATTTAATCGCATGATTCACTACTTGAACATATTTGTTTTGGAGATATTATTGTATTCAGTTAAGGTTGCTTAAGAAATAAACGTGTAATTCATTTTAAATGACAAACTGTCATGTCATAACAGTGTCATGCACATGTCGTGAGAGGAACGGTGTAAGTAGACGTACCTGAATATTGGAGATTTGGAGATTTCAAGGAGATTTTGGCAAAAAGTATTTTTTCTTTGGGGATTTTTTCCGTGGGGATTTTGTCGTGGAGATTTTGGCAAGTTGGATTTTTTTTTTTGGAGATTTTGTCCCCATGGTGATTTTGTCTTTTGGGGATTTCGTACCACTCCCGTTTTTTTTCTGTTTCGTTTTTGTAATGTCGAAATTTCATGGTCTTCAAGGAGCTCGAGTTAAGGGGCTAGCTACATTGCTAGCTTTCAATTACAGAGAGTACATTTTTATTTAAGAGTGTTTTTTTTTTGTATTTTTCCTGCTTGATTTAACAAGTCATTATATTATCTGACAAAATAAATGTCCTTTCAGCATGTTTTCTGAGTTCAGAGTTTATATTTAGCAAGGCAACAGAAACAATAAATTTTTTCTTATGCGTGTATTTATGCTTTTTCGTGTTTGAATGTTCTCAGATATGTATCTTTTTTTGTTGTTTTTTTGCTTTATTGAAAAATAAATAAAAGCCGTAAGAACATGGGCGAAGTTTTAGACTGTCGGTAAGTTAAATCATACAAGTTTGGAAAAATGCGTGATAAAGAAGGAGTTTCCTAGTAGATTACCTATAGTAATTTAAGTGATAATGCAAAATACTTGTTTCACATTGACAACAAAAAAATAAACTTAATTAAAGTATATGAAAAAAATGTAGGGATTATTTTGCAAGGGCAAGACAGATCTTATAACCGTGTGTGATTGATTAAGCATTCGTGGACATGACATCAGGCGACACCTACTCATGAATGCACCCATTTTCGAATGGTCATAATTTTTTTTTATTATTTCCATGCCTTTGCCTTGTTTTTTCACACCCTTGGTTGGTTATGTCAAAAGGTACTTTTATTAGCATTTCAAATTTAACCTCGAAGTTATGTATATGCGTGTATTGTAACGTTCAGTCCCGTTACGTTACCGCTAAACCTATTTTTGCCACTTCTCTCTCAATTCTCACAAAGGCGCCATTAACATCACGCTGTATTCTTCCCATTACCTATATCAATATCATCGGCGTGCGCGAAAAATTGAACAGATTTTAGGTAGATAGTGCCTCTGGTGTTGACAGTGGAGTTTTGTACTGTCTCCTCAAGAACAATGTTAAGGAAATCGCTTTGTCTGAATTCTTTTTCGACATCGAAGAATTCTGTAAGCTCGTTGCCAACCTTGATGGCGCAGCGTGATTTCTCCATCGTCATTTTGCAACAGCGAACGAACTTCCTCGATCTGACGCTACACATGCTATGCTCCCACTTTTTTTCCTGAGAAGCCGGCGCGGTATTCCACTCTTTCCTTTTGCTCTAGAGCTCACGAGCAGTTCTTATCCTTCTATGCAGCGCCGCTTTGTATGCCTCCTGTTTGGCTTCATACGGTAGGCTACATTCTTTGTCAAACCAGGGGTTTTTCTTTGGTGGCTGTGTGAAGCCTAGCACATTAAAGTGGGCATCTCTAACTGCTTTCAGGTAATGTTGTCACTGGTCTTCGATACTTGATGTTGGCAGCATAGGACTTTTTATGAGGTTACTTGACACCTAATCAGAGAATCTAGAGATTGTAGCTGTCCGACGTCGAATTTTCTTGCAGCATTTCCTTGTTTCGGTCGCTGTCCAGATATTCGTAGTATTACCTTGGCTACGAAGAGTGGTTTGATTCGATTTTGGCTCAACGGTAAGTTTGAACATCTTAGAATGCTGGACAAATGCCTTCCGCCGAGCGCAATGTGTTCAATCTGGTTGAAGGTTGATCGGGAGATCTCCATGTTCCTATATGGACGTTAAGATGTGGGAAAAACGTTCTTGCTACCACAACATTTTGCCCCGCAACAAAATCGATCAGTCTGAATCCGTTATCGGAAGTGGTGTCGTGCAGGCTGTGCTGCCTGACTGTTCCCAGCTTGGCGTCAAAATCATCAAAGACAACTTTTTGTTATAGCTATTACACTGACACTGCTCCTACATTAAGTCAAAGAGCTCGTAGAAATCGTCTTTGGTGTCTTCTTTTTTCTCTTCTGTATGGGGGCTTTGTCGGAGTCTGCTTCAAACCCGTCGAATTTCCTGGATAGCGGTAATGTCTGCCTCGTTGTGGATCTAAACTAATTTTCCGGCAGCACGCGGTCAATTAAGGGACCTAACATTCCACGTGCAAGTCCAAAATTCGTTGTCCTTATAACATTTGCTTGGATTGCCATCAGTATATCTGTCTGTTTCCGAGGCCTGTTGTTATTTTGCAACTAAATGTTTTTCTACGTAGCCAGGAAGTATCAATATGTCGTAGTTAAAAATAGAAATAGTTCATGGCAGTTGAACCCAATAAAATATTGTTTCAAAATCTGTATTAATTGAAAAAATAACCCATATATTGTAGAAATTTGTTTATTGTGTGATTCTTTCCAAAAGCTGTTGAGACATTTGTATTCCAACAACTGCATATTAATACTCTCTTCTCTTGACTTTTTGGATCTAACACAGAATGATTTACCTTCTTCTTATAAACAAAACACATCTTGGCAAAGAAATTTGCCATTTGTGTTTAATTGGGCGATAAACAAATAATGAGATCTCACAATTTTATTTGTTATCCTACCTTCAGTCGGAGAACTAAGTTCTAATTTATTGAAAAACTTTAAAGCAGAGAATCTCAGTTCAACTGGAAGCGACGTAGTTTATGACAAGGCATTTGGCAGTCATTTCTTTTATCTTGTATATCTGCTTCAGAAAGTTTTATTGAACACACAGATTGTCTTGAATGTTGAAAAAAAGCTTTTTATTTATTGCGCTTTGTTTACCTAGGCAAACATTAAAAATGTGTTACAATAATTAAAAGAGTGACTTGTTTGTCCTTATGTTGTCATATAAGGAATATTTGAAAGTTGTTTCCAAAATTGAGAGCTTAACACGCATCATCCATTGTGCTTCTTATATTAAAAATAGAATCCAAAAATCGTCGATAACCGTTTCTTTGAAATTAAGACACAAATTCCAAGAGCAAGTTTGTTGAAAGTCTTGTAAATGATTTTCCGAGCTCATTTTTGTTGATAGCGTAAACACCCACTCTATAATCATGAATACTTCGCACATCAAGAAACAATTTTCCGTGAAATGTAATTAAAACAACTTCGTTTCATGCATGCATAGATTCATGTCGGTGTATTTTCGCTACAATCACAACTCGCTAGTATAAATCTGCATATATTTGTGCAACGAGGGAGGATGGCTGCATATATTTGTGCAACGAGGGAGGATGGCTACAAAATCCGATTCAAAATGATGAACAAAAGCAATATATAAAAAAGGATTGGTACATCCATATTCATTACATTTTACCCCATAACATCAGGCTGCTGTCAATCCAATAAAGGGTATGAATTTCATAGCACGACCATGAACGCATTCTTCATATCATAAATCAATTGCACTTGTCATCAACTCAATTAATTTTTGGCATGGATAGTCCAGTAAATCAATTGGTCTGTCTTTCGTCAAATTCCAAGTCCTCCTCTTTTTTTTCCTTTATTGAAACCGAAACAGCCGGCGCGCGGTGACTACGGGCGTGAGCATGAATAAACACAGTTGTTGGCAAAGAATTTCTTAATAAAAAAGAGATTCGCAAGTCAATATGCGAATGCGAATGTCATTCCAAAACGCAATGGTTATTCCACCTACTAGCTTTTCGAACTCCGAAGGGTTGTTTTTAGGCTGAACAAGCACCAAGCTCTACAAAACATATCAGTATTGTGTTCATGTTCATACAAACAAATGTTGGGCTACAAAACCGCAGTGAAATGGACAAAAAAGCTTTTTGCAAGACCGCTAAGATGTGATAGCCCCTAAATTTAAATAAAATAAAAGACGAAGACAGAAAATTTAAGGCCAATAAATTAAGACTCATAAGTCATAATCATCGTCTTCTTTACCACTAACCATTACAAATGAACTACAGTGAAAACTATAGTGAACATTTTTCAAAATAAAAAATAAATAAAGGGTAATTCATTTTTCAGTTTCCAACGGAGTTTTTGCAGCATGCGAATCATTAGATGCAATTCTCAGTCAAAATTTGAGTAATGTTGGTTGGTCCGCCCATTGGCATCTTCGAAAAATTACGGACCAATGATACCTTTCGAGCATAGAGTCACTTTTAGGTTAGGTAGTTTCAAATTTTCTAAGTTTTATTTTTAAGGACCTTATTTTGAGTATAGTATTGAAGAAAGTGACAGCCATATTTATAATCAAATCTTAAAGGTTGCTTAAGTTTAAACAACCTTTAAATATGATTTAAGTAGAAAATCCATATTTATAATCAATTTAAAGATTTAAGCAACAATAATTAAAGCTCGCTTATCTTAAACGCCAAATTTGTTGCTTAATGGTTGATTAAATGTTGCTTAAATGTTGACATTTGTATGATATTGAGAAATTGTCTTTTTTACGTTGGTTATTTTAGTGTTTTTTTTAAATAGATATGAGAGGAATAAGAAAGAAAGACTCCACGAGGGAAGAAAAGACCACCACAATTTCGTCACAATCACAACGATATTTAAGGAAGTCAAATGGAGAATGTAGGAGATGGTATGGATGTAGTCCATCAAGCCGCCAATATGATTGTAACGACCTCGCTTGACTCATGACATTAAAATCATTCTATAGTAATGATTCCAGAAACAAAGATCCCAGTCTTAACAAAATCACGCTTAATAAGTTTTTCTTTAAGAAAAAGAAACTATTCTCATTTGATTCTTTTTTAGAAAATATTAAAAAATGTATTGTCTTCCACATCAAATTCACAACAAAATATTATATTACACTCTGAAACGACGACATTCCACAGTTGTTGCAGTTTCTTGACGTGGTATTTATGATGTTGTTTCTTTTGTTATATGTATCCACAACATTTATTGCGTTGTCGGCGTTTGGCAGTTCAGCTTAACCAGCGGCGAGCGGTGTAGTCTTCTTTTTCGACGTCATCGTCGCGTTGCCATTGTCATCATCCTTTCCGTCCTCCTCGATACTCATTTCTTAAACAAACCCACGGCCACGGAAGAAACTGTGTGCAACGTCGCCTATTAGCGTAACGGGTACAATGGTTGGCACCCCTAAGGACTTTTTCACTTTTAATTGCGAATAACTCTCGATATAAAAGAGTTTGCAATATGTTTTATATGTCATTTTAAAAATCACATTTTTCTTAATTGATTGTTTAAATTGCTTAAAACAGTTTAATTTTCATTGAATTGTAAATAATATAAATTAGAAGTAAGTACCTACATAAATAAAAATTTGTAACGGATGAGGGGTATAAATATTGGCAGTCTTAAATGTACAATTATTGGCAGTGCCAATAATTGTAGTCCCAGTGCACGAATTATTGGCACCCCCTGCCAATAATTAAACCACTTCTTCTTAATATGGAACCAATTATTGGCACCCCTTTTTTAAATTTGTAACGGATGAGGGGTATAAATATTGGCAGTCTTAAAAGTACAATTATTGGCAGTGCCAATAATTGTAGTCCCAGTGCATGAATTATTGGCACCCCCTGCCAATAATGAAACCACTTCTTAATATGGGACCAATTATTGGCACCCCTTTTTTAATAATTTAAATAACTTTTTTTACGAAAAAACTTATAAAAATATTTAATTTATTATATTTTTATATTTAAAAAGAAAATTTTTCATCTAAAAACTCAAAAAATTATCAAAAACGGACACTTACCAAATCTAGTCTTCTTAGCAGGAACACTATATTTTTAACACTTTTTTCACTAATTTGAAACGACCTCATTCTTTCACTGACAAAAAGGAACTGAGAATTAAATAAACCTAAATAAAAATGTAGAATTCTGGAGAATTGATAAAGATTATGAAAAAACACAATTTTGTTTAAAGGTTAAGATCAGAAGCTTTATTACAAATTAAGTGTCAAAGATATCACATGGTAATTATGTCATTAGTGACATTACAATAATATAAAATCAATAAGTGATGCCAATACAACATCCCCTTCTAGATATTAAACTTTAATTATACTTTAATATTTACTTAACAATTTTGATTTTAATTAATATAGTAAGAATTCATCATTTAATCCAAAGTATTTCAAATAAGTTATTCAAAGAAATTTACATATTAAATATTATCATTGTTTTATCATATTTCATAGAAAATTCATAATTTAGTTCAAATATTTCATTTTTAAAAGTGTTGTTTCATAATCATATGTACTCGTATCTGTAGACTTGTTTGCCGGATCTTGTAACCAAAGCTTCACCTGAGAGTCGTCTTGGAATTCGTTTAACACGTTGTCGGGTTGATGATGGTAGGCTATCTACTTCAGTTGCTTTTGAAGTTCCATCTCGCTCACCCACTGCAATTTCATTAGTGTCATCAATATTCGGCTGTAACGAATCTAAATAAGAAGCTTTAATAAGGTGAAATCTGTTTCGTCTTATAATACGTTTGTTAGTTTCAATTTCTTATGATCTGCACTGTGTTTTCTTAATAATCTTCCCATGTCGTCTTAGGTCAGTTATCCATACAAGGTCTCCTGGATTCAATTCGTTTAACTTTCTGACGCCATGAGATTTGTCATAGTTTTCTTTGTACCCGTTTCTATATGCAGCTTCCCTACTCTTAAGACTTTGTAGATCTGGTTTCACTTGCAGATTAACATTAGGTAGGTTGTCCCGGAGTTTTCTCCCAAAACTCAACTCTGCTGGAGTGAAGCCATTAGCAATCGGTGTGTTCCTATAAATCAACAACGCCAGTTCGATGTCTAAGTTCTTTTTTAATAGATTTTTTGCTATTTTTACTCCAGCCTCCGCAGCACCGTTGGCCTGATGGTATTGTGGGCTACTAGTAACAATTTTAAATGACCACTCTTTCGCAAATTTCCGAAAATCTGATGAGCTCAAGTTTTGAAATTGTGTACCACTGTCGGTGTAAAGAAATTGTGGAATACCGTGGCGACTAAAAGTTCTCCTACAAAATTGTATAATGTCAACCATACGCATCCGATGCAACATCTCTACTTCAATGTAACGCGAAAAACAGTCTATTACAAGCACATACCATTTATCTTTGAATTTGAATAAATCCATTCCAACCTTTTGCCAAGGATGATCTGGAAACTCAGCTGCTATAAGTGGTTCATGCTTATTTCTTGAATGTTGAATACAACCTGGACAACGTTTAATTTTTCTTCTATCTCCCTTGAGATTCCGGGCCACCACATCGTCATCTGTGCTCGCAGTCTTGTTTTGGTTATCCCCAAATGTCCCTCGTGTAACTTGGCAAGCATTATACCTCTTAGATTCTTCGGTATTATCATCCTGTTTCTTCGCAAAAGTAAGCCATCGACAACTGAAATCTCATTTTTAACTGAGAGATATGACTTCATCTCTAAAGGCAATTCTTTCCCCTCTGGCCATTGATTCTTGATGAAACTCCTCAGCAATTGACATTCCGGATCTTTGGACTGTGCGTTGATAACGTGTGTGATGTTTTCATCTTTCGTGTAGATATTTTGCAAGGATATCTCGTGAACATATGCGTAAATTTCTTCTTCTAGTTCCTGTGAATTCGATGTATTTTTTATAGGTGTTCTAGATAAATGATCAGCGACAACAAGGTTCTTTCCTGGAATGTATGTGATTGAGAAATCATACCTCATCATTCTCATACGTATACGCTGCAATCGCGGCGAAAGATCATCCAGACTTTTCGTTTTAAGAAGTTGTAGTAGTGGCTTGTGGTCGGTTTCCACTGTAAATTGCCTCCCTACTAAATAGTTCCTCAGCTTTTCACATGCCCAAGCTATTGCCAAAGCCTCTCTTTCGATATTAGCATAGTTTTTCTCAGCGTCCGTCAAGGTTCTCGAAATAAATGAAACCGGATAAAGATCACCGTCATACCTCTGCACTAGTGCGGCCCCTAGTCCAAGCTTAGACGCATCGCATGACACTATGGTTTCCTTCTCGGGATTATACATTTTTAAATTCGGTGGTGATATGAGTAGTTCTTTAATTTTCTTGAATGCTTTTTCTTGTACTTGTCCCCAAAGGAAAGCATTTTTTTTGGATAAAAGGCTTGTGATAGGTTCAAGTATCATCGATTTGTTTGGTATATATTTGCCTATAAAATTTACCATTCCAAGTAACCTTTGGATTTCTGTTGGGCAAGTGGGAGCTTCCATCATCGTTATCGCTTTTACTTTTTCATCATCGAGCCTAATTTCTCCCTCCACGATTGTATGCCCAAGGTACGTAATTTGTTGTTTTCCGAACTCTGATTTCGTTTTACTGAGTGTCAGTCCCGCCTTTTGTATTTTCTTGAATACTGCCTCTAAGCACATGTCATGGTCCTGTAGTGTCTCTCCCCATACTAGAATATCGTCCATATGTACTATACAATTACGCAAACCAGCTAAGAGTTGTGTCATTTTCTTTTGGAAAAACTCTGGCGCCGAAGTTATCCCAAATGGCAATTAATTCCTGGGCAACGTAGTTTTTGAGAAATCTCTTATTGCATGAAGGGTGCCAATAATTAGAACAAAAATTGGGGGTGCCAACCATTGTACCCGTTACGCTATTTTGTTTGGTTTTTTTTTTTTGCATGACGTTGAATTTGACTTGAGAAATTAAACTTGAAAGTTTCCTGTAATAGATTCGTCGTTACTATTACTTTTTTGGCAAAGACGTCGCTTAACTAAGTAACTGCGATATTCACTTATAAATAAGAATTTTAGTAACATTATTTAAAGGCAATTTAAATATTTAAGCAAGCTTTACTTAACAACCTTTGAGAACCATTTTAAGAAAATCTGATAAATACGGCAGTTAAGCCCATTTGCTGATTCGAAACATAAACAGGGACGAACCGTCATATAGACATTTAAGACAGTGTCTACCCAAAGAAAATCACACGCTGAAGCAAATAACAAGAATAAACTTACCCAAAGTCCCAAAATTAAAATTAACCAACGCAACGGCTAACCCTAATTCAAATCGACCATATTGAAATTATTTCAAATGTGTACATTGAACAAAGAGGAGGTACATACACATTAGACATTACACATCATGATCATACACATACTTCATACTTCAACTTCATCATCATATCATACTGTTTCAGTGTTCTGTCTGAAGTCTGAAATTCTGAATACCAACCAATACACGAAATAAAACGACGCGAGTTCGGGAAAAAAACGAAGACATTCAAAAATATGTCTTCGTTCTCCATTGAATTTTGTGTGGGAAAAGAAGAACAAGCACACGATTTGTTCGATGTTTGTATGGGCAAAATAGACATAATTGAAAATGTCTAATTTCTTGTTTCTTTTCGTTCATTTCATCCTTTTGCGTTCGGGTCGTTCGGGAAGAAAACGAAAAAAGCCGAAGACATGTTTTCTTTTTGTTTGATTGACTTTTTTTTGTATCTTTGTATATACGGAACGGATACGGAAGAAAGACAATGTTGAAAATGTCTTAAATTGCAAGGTATAGGTGTTTATCGTTTAAATTTCTTTCAAAAACATAAATTACAAATGATTTTGTAATTCAGTAATGGTTAGGTTAGTGTTAGTGTTATAATTTTCATATTGCGGATACCTGCTTAATACATTAGGTAAGAAATTTTATTGGTCTGACTATGCCACTATGGCTTGTTCAGGTATATTTGACGATAAAATAAATAAAGTGTTTTTCTTTTTTCCATCGATCGTTTTATAAATTATTTTTAGGTAACGTTTTTTTTTCCTTTTCATCTCAAGAACTCCAGTTGAGACTTCAAATAAAACCAGATTTTAGATTATGCTTTAAGATTTATAACGATAGTTGAAATGAAAACGGCTTCATCTTTTTAGTCACTATCTATTTGTTCCACGACTAGGAACAATAATAAAACTGATTTTTTTTGTTGTCTACCCAATTCGAGTGGTTGCCAGTCGTCCCTGAACATAAATAAAAATTTCATTTTTATACATGGGACGTTCGGGAATTCTTAAGATCCACATAAAATCCCCATACAAAAGGAGAACTTTAAGTAGAACATAAATTTATGTTCCGTATGAGCAAATGGGCCTTATTCTTTTAATTTTTCTAACAATATACCAAAATATATGAAAAAAAAACCAAATAGCTCACGGGCGAAAGGCGTTAATTTTAAGTGGAACATGAATTTCTTAGAGCCCTTGATTGGGGTAATATAAAAATTAAATAAAGATTTTAGATAGTTAGCTAATTTTGATTTTTTTTGTTTAATATTAATATGTAATAACGTCGCCCGAGAATTGGTTTGTTCCATAAGCCACTTTTGTCGTTTTCGAGTTAGAAATGGATTCTATGGGAATTTTGTATGCTCTTTCTAAATCTGTGATCAGATTTGTGCTACGTCTTTTCAATCCCGAGATATCCAACATCAATTTTGTTCCATATCCACCAAAATCAACATTTTCTAGAATTGTTTTGCGCCATAAACCATTTTTTGGTGTTTGGGACATTTTTTCCATATAAAATTTGTCAAGTTTTTTGTCAGAATTGTTTTGTTCCACGTGCATATTACGGTGACAAGGGATAGAAAAAATCCTAAGAATGTTGAGAATTGGTTTGTCCTACGTGCACTTGTGTTAAAGAAATGCTATGTTTATGGGACAATCATCGCAAACAAAATTTTAGTATTGGTTTGTGCCATATCCATTACAATTGTGTAGATATCCTGAGATTATTGTATGAAATCATTTAGTCCTGGCTTGGCTTGGCAACTACTTGACTCTTCAAGCGATGAAGATGGTAATGAATTCAATTTTGAACACTTTTTTCGAAGAAGGTTAAGTTCAAATGACTCTGCCCTTGTTTTGCAAGATGGTCAATCAAAGTGAAAACTTCATTGAAACTATAGATGCATACGGTGAAGAAGATTTCAAGGCGCATCTGCGGCTGAACCGCTTGACTATAAATCAATTAACAAGTACATTACTTCCTTAAGAATTACTGTACCTACTATTTTTATTTAACTGCGTTTTTTTTTAGTTGAATATTCACAGTCGGAATTCATCTCAAATCCATAAACTTCGTTTTATGCTGGAAAACCTAGTATTGGCGCAAAAAATAGAGGTACATACTAATCTATGTATGGTACATAAGCAACACTATCACTTTAAGGCAATTGGGGAATCTATTCGGTGTATCAAAATCTTCAGCCTGGGGTGTTGTGGGTCGAGTAAGCAGCTGGCATGTTTCCAAAGCAGATGTGTATATAAAATGGCCACAAGGAGAACGTATCTCTGAAAACTGCCGTCAGTTCGAAACAAAAAAGAAACTACGAGGTGTAATCGGTGCCATTGATTGCACGCATATTACGATTGCTGCACCAAAATTAAACAAAGAGTGCTATTACAATCGTAAGCAAAACTTTACCATTGTTTTGCAAGGGGGCGTCGATGCTGAAAAAAAAATTCATTGACATTTCGTCGCCCGAGAATGATAATGTCGTAAGCGACATTTTTTTGATTTTGGGAAATCGCAATCAAAGTTTAAAAAATCATATCTCCGAAACGGCTACGAATAATTTTTCAAAACTTTAACTATAGTTGCAGAGCTGATGGAACTTCATTTTAGAATCAAAATTAAAACCCAGCTTCCATTTCTACAGATTTTAAAGCCAATAAACCATAGTATTATTTTGTCGTATGTTACATTTTGCTAACTAAAATGTTTATTCCATACACATACGACAAAAAATTTGCACATACGACAAACTTTTACCCAATTCAGTTACTTTTTATTCAAACAAATAAATAAAACTACGAGTTATTCAATATTTTTTTGAAACAAAAATAATTTAATTCACATAAAATAAAAATAAACAGTCTTCTTCTTTTTAAAAAAATAAACATTAAATCTAAAAAAAAACATAAACACATCCATGGTGATTTATCAACTTAACAAAACAATGAAACAAAAAAATAAATAATAAATAATAAATAATAAATAAATATGCCGTTATACATCTTCAATTTGTGGATAAGAATTATAAAAAAATTACACGAGCTTGTGTAGTTGGACGGTAAACTTCTCTCTATTTGGTTCGATGTCGATGGGGTTTCTATTTCGTTTGGTGCATTTTCATAGAACGACCTGAGAGTTGGCGCTCGTTGTTTTCAGTTGTGGGTAAAAAGGTGGGATCGTCTTCTTCGTCGTCAACAGAAAAGTCAACAGAATCAGTGTCATTTAGTATGTCATCACTCATGCTAGTTATTATATATTTTTTATTAAAAAAATATTTAAGTTGATTTATACTTTATAATACTAGCTGTGTTTTATTGGGAACTTAGCTTAGCTTAGCAATAGGAATTCCAATAAAACGCTATAGTCAGCTTTGAATTAAGTTTCGTTCACTAGAATGTCAAAAATCGAAATATTCCAAACGCCATCTTTACACCTATCTGAAACAATTTTTTTTACATTGAGTTGCTATGGTGAAAAACTATTTTCAAATATCGAAAGCTTTCAAACGCCATCTTGAGACCTATCTGAAACAATTTTTTTTTACATTGAGTTGCTATGGTGGAAAACTATTTTCTTCAAAAGGTTTTGACATTTGATAAAGGAAAAACACAACGAAAAACTCAAGTGTCGAATTGCTGAAACCTTATCTTCAGGAAATTGCTAACTAAAATTGCTAACTTATTTTTACTTAGCTTTCGGTTGTTGTTGTTTGACATGTAATTCCTATTGCTAAGCTGAGCTAAGTTCCCAATAAAACACGGCTACTCACGCTAAAAGTTCTGGCGGTAACTCCGGCTCAGGGGACCCGTCCGCACTCGACGACATTCTGAAGTCAACTGAAATTGTTCTTCTGCATACACATTCTTATGGCACATACGACAATAATTTACCGTAAGTTGGGTAAAAAATTGTTGTATGTGAAGGATTTCAAACACATACGACAATCATTTACGCAACCAACAAAAACCGCGATTTTACATAGAAAAAAAGTCGTATGTGAAATTTTTTTACACATACGACAAAATTAATACCCAAAACGCATTTGACCTTGCACATACGACAAAATAATACAAAATATCTCCAAAACTAAAGGAGATATCAAAACGCGGATTGCACCATTCGAAAGATTATTTTTTTCTTATCAAAACTGCATTCAAACCTCAAAAAACAATTTTTGTGATATACGACATTCTTTTTCTCAGGCGACGATTTGTGTTGGCGAGCCAGGATCTTTACACGATAGTCGTGTTTTGCGAAGATCGGCTTTGTATAGAAGAGCTCACTCTTACTTTGCCCAATTGTTGTCCAACAATACATTTCTGTTAGGTGATTCAGCCTACCTTGCTTCAAAATAGTTCCACCTTACAAGGACTACGGCCAACTTACGGACCAACATCTAGCATTTAACAACCTGCATTTAGCTACAAGAATGGTAGTTGAAAATGCATTCGGCTTGTTAAAAGTACGATTTATACGCCTAAACTTTGTGATAGCGCAGTAGAACTGCTTTAATTTTTTTTTTTTTAATTTTTTTTAAAGAAAAATGTTTAAAAAAAAGATATAATCGATTTTCTTTCAAAATTTTAGCATCCAGCTACATGCATTCTTGCCTTTCACATTATGCATTGATGAGAATTGGTTTGTGCCATATCCATTTTTGTGTGTCCCACGTGTATGGAAAAACAAATCATTTTCAAAATGTATGAGGTGGGACACAAGCCAAAAAAGTAGACTTTTGTGCTGATAAAGGTATCTTGTTAACGGTAAGGCAAAACACTTTGAAAATTGGTAGGTGAAGTTTGAATAAGACTAACTTCAATTTAAAAAAATAAAAAAAAAATCCTATCGCACAGTTTCGGAGTACTAAGCATGCGAACCTTTAAATGCGTTTTTCTCGAAAAAGTGCCAATGGCATATGGAACAAACCAATTCTCGGGCGACGATAAGTTGAACTGAGTACCTACAAAATGAATTATAGAAAAAAACAATCATATTTTCTGGATGTAACGGCACCTCTTCGAACACTTGTGGGATTTCTGAGCCCCATATACGGCAATTTTGTTTATTTTCACACTCACTGAGTGAGAAACGTGCGGCATCGCTAAAAAAAAAATTATTCGAAAAATTAAGTGTTTATTTTCTGTTTTTCCACATGAAACCAATACGCATTGTACGAAAATGGCAAACATTCAAGTAATATTATAACACTTCAGATGACAGCTAAGTTTGACACGTATCAAATGCCAGCGCTATCAACTTAAAACCACGAAATTAATGAACTCACTCTTTCGTGGTCTCTCTCACTTAAACACGCTCACCACTGACTGCCACGAAACAAAAGCCTGTTTTTAAAGTTTAAAACCGCATCTTATACCAGTCCTACAGCCGAGCACTTTATTTAGAAAGTGAATCCATTAACAGAATAAACTCTATACGATCTTTCTCCCAAAGAAGGATAGCAAAAAAAAAATCAAAATGAATTCACTAACCACTCTAACAATTATCGTACATCTTACAAGAACACTTCAGAAAAAGTCACACACAAAGACCTAACATAATCCCCGGTTTTTCAGGATGCTGTTTTTTGTGTGTGTGCTTACGTTCTTGGCTATTTATTTGTCGAATAAAGCAAGAGCATTTTTTGTTACTTCGACTTTTGTCACCAAACAAAAAAGTCGATAAAGTTGTGCTTTAAACTTGCTCGTGATTTCCCACTTAAATAAGATTTTAAAAGTGAATATTTTAGCCTGCTCCGCAGTTAGTCTAATTTAAACTTACATAATCACTAAGGCACGGTTACTTTCTTAAGTGCCGACTTAAGAATCTTTTACTTCAACACTAGTAAACTGTTTTTCAGTCAAAGATGAAAGAACCTCTTTTATGACAAAAAAAACTGAAGGTTTGTCCTCTTCTGTACATCAAACGTGAAACAAGAGCTCTGTTATCTTAACTAAATTTATTGGTTTTTTAGGTTGATGGTCTTATATCGCGGCTAATATGCAAAATAAATACCTATTCATTTTATCGCTAGTATTTTATTACTTCCAAGCTACACTCCCAATTTATTTCTTTTTATTTGAAGCGTTAACACCAACCCATTCCTTAAAATATTTACTGTATATTTGTCGTATAGCTGCGCGAAATTTTCAATTTATATCGTATTCAATTAATGCCTTTTATTACCTATAGCTTAAGGGGAATCTAAACGAACAGAAAGAATGTTAATTTAATTGATGAGTTTACGCTGTAACACCTTTTTAATGGGGCTCTTATAACACGAATATTTGGTTAATGAATAAAGCTCCCTGAAATCAACATGATACACATCGACCACACCGCAGATATGCTGCTAGTCACATTATGCCAAAGTCAACCAACCAAACAAAATGATTACGATACTTGCGGACGCTTATTTTAGGATTACATATAATGTCAAGCTTCTTCTCTCTTAACAGCGAACAGGTATAGACCAGGATATTGAGGGCATGCAACTTTGGAGTACCCACATCCTCCATGTGGATCATCATCATCATCATCATCATCATCATTGCCTTTGCTGTTGGTGACATTTCATCCCTATGACCATCCTCAGTGTGGTGCTTATCATCCCTAAATGCATGTTGATTTGAATTTCATTACTCTGAATGTTGTTGGGCAAACAAAACCAACAACACCATTACCACCATGTTGCAACCACCATTGCGCGCTAACCTGCAACCAAATTGTCAGTATCAGAACGAATTGGATTCATCTATGTTCTATAATCGAAATACGTGCAATTTTTGGCCTTCACGTTCTTTTATGTTGTTGTAAAACGCGACATTCACCGTACGGTAAGGCGTTATTATTTGTGAGGAAACACGGAGTAGTTAAGGATGTTGGCTCGTTGAGTTTTTATTGCTGCACTTAAAGGTGTTCATTCCAATTATTGCAAATATGATTTGCTGCGATACGGAACAGTGATACCATGATTCCATGATACGCTAGTAGGTATGTATGTACTTCTGTGTAGTATTTGCATACGTATGGAAGGATTTTCCTAACGAAAATGATTATGCTCTTGATTATGATATCTCTCATCTGCTCGTCCATTGATGCTGATGTATTGCAATTGCAATTTGCACTTGTCAAAAAGGACTTTTGCATTGCTTAGTGGATGTATCTCAACGGATTAAAATTGTAATGATGTGGAGTCATTACAATTCAACCCAAAAACCCGTACGAAGAAAACGTAGATCAAAACAGTATAATGTATGAACATACATATGAATGCTTCCAGACCAATAAATGAACAGCTTCAGTATCATATTGAGTACATTTCCATTTGGTAAATATTGATTTTTTTTTTTTGAAGCGTTTAAATGTTTGAGCTCTCACAACAAAGTTCTGTTCAAATTTACCTAAAGTACCTGGGGGCTGAGAAGAGAAGACTTTCTTGGATGGAGCGTTGTCTTCCATTCGTTCGATGTCGCTGAGCCAATAAAGTCGTCTTTTCTTGGCTTTCCGGAGAACATCCACATCTTGGTACAGCTCGCACAGTTCGCGGTTGTCCCCTTTTTTACTCGTCGCCGCGCCGTAGAGTAGGACAGATTAAATCAAAGTCTTGTATAGAAGGCACTTTGTCCTTCGAGTGAGAAGTTTTGAACCCCATTGTTTGGCCAAACCTAAGTAGCTGCGGTTCGCTATGTGTACGGATTGATGTTTGTTTCCAGGTAGGTGAACTCTTTAACTACCTCGAAATTGCTGCTACAACCTACAAACAGTGACGTTTGGTCCATGGCGGTGGACAGATGTACTTTTGGCTATCGATAACATGTACATTGTTTTGTCCTCGATCACTTCAAGACAAACGAACTTGAACGTGAAGGCCTAAAGCACAGCCTTTTGGTAGCGATCGATTATGTCTACGTTATTCGCATAGCTTAGGAGCTGTAGTGAAGATAGTATTTTCAGTAATAACACCTCCCTTATCTGTTCCAGGACTATGTTGAAGAAGTCACATGACAGCACATCTGCTTGTCTTAACTCTGCGCATGTTTGAAAAAAGTCGGTTGAGATGTTATAGATGTGCACGATGCACTGCGTATTGCTAAGCGTCATGCTGCACGCTAGGATCAGTTTTTTCATTCAGCCATCATAAGCTCTTGGGGTTGGATGCAATTATGAGCAGCTTTGAAGTCGATGAAAAGATGGTGGGTTTCGACTTGAAATTGTATAGTCTTTTCTACTATTTCTGCAAGTGCCCGTAGCTTAGTGGTACGGTGCGTTGGCTGCTACGCAGAACGTCGTGGATTCGAGTCCTACTCGTGTCAAAACTTCTGAGGGTATCAATCTGTCATGAAAAAGTGCTTCTCAACTTTGCCGTTCGGAATCGGCGTTAAATTGTAGGTTCCCTCAAATCTTCACACGAATTTAGAGAATTGTTGATGAGAGTAAGCCACTTAAACCTTCGCTCTTCAAGACCTGTAGCACCACTCTATTATTATTATTTTATTTATTAACTTCCCAGAGGAAGTTACAGTAATGGGTCCGATTTTGTGAATCTACAATTTTTGCAAATCTCCATGTTTCGAGGTCACTAGAATCCGAATCCAGCGTTTTTATGATGATGTCTGTGTGTGACATCATCATAAAAGACAACCTTAATATAATGAAAATTATGATAATTTCTGCAATAATTTCAACAATAATGCAAAAAATCTTATAGTTAGTGTGAAAAAAACAATATTCAGGAGTATCATAGACTATATTTGATTACTAGCTGACCCACCAAACGCTGCTTTGTCATATAAATATTAATTTTTGGAAATACTAATCCGATTAAAAAAATTGCTTCACTAATAGAAAACTGCAATATTCAGGAGCAATATAGGCTGTATTTTATTGTGCAAAGTAGTTGTGCATGAGTCCACGAGTTGGTACGATCAACTTTTGACAGATGGCGCCAATCTTATTCAATAAACTTAATGTATTTCCTAAAATCATGAGTTTTATGGAATTTGACTTTGAACCAACGTGCGTGTACAACTAAAACGGGATGCATCGGCTGAAAATTTTGCAAAACAAAAACAACTAATGTTTTTACGTATTTTTCTACTCTGGGAAGTTAGTCGTGTGGACTCCATGGGCCGCACTCATATTTTTTCCTGGGATTTGCCTCAGCGTATTATTCTGTCTGGCTTAAGGCCACACTGGTACGTGCCGATTATTGTATGCAACATTTAGTAGGGACATATGATCGCCTTTCTTGTAGATGGGGCATTTAGAGCTTAAAGACCAGTCAGCAGGGATGCTGACCTCCCATACTTTGTTTATGACCTGGCCCATGCGGCTCATCAAGGCCTCTCCCCCATATTCAAATAGTTGCCTGATTGGTGATTGTGTAATCTCACCAAAGCCAACGCGTTTTTGCAGAAGTAAATTAAGTTCTTATGAAAAACGGTTTTGAGAAATCCAAAATCTAAGTAAAGTCCAAATAGTACTAAGTCAAAGTTAAAAATAGCACATCACGCATTTTTTTGGGGAAATAATTGTTTTTCCTATTGATTTTATCTTACCAGAAGAATGTAGGGGTCTTTTTAATCCTACCAATGAAATAGACTGAACGAAATACTTGAAAATGTTTTAATATTGGATAAGCGACAATATTTAATAGAATCATATTACATACTTAGATTAAAAAACGGTAGCTCAGTTCATTTCTTAAGACACTAGGGCGTATACTTACTTTTTTTCTTAGATTTGTTTCTTGATTTTTTTTCATGATGTTTTCAGTTCTATAAAATGCAATTGATATACATAATATTCACTTTGGGATCGGAATTGAAGCGCTGATAAACTAACGTATACAAGACAAAACAATGGCATAAGCTTAAGGCGCTGCTAAAATAAACAAATAAATAAAATACTGAGCTAAAAAAAACAATAAATTTGATGCGGTTCAGTACTCCATAAGCTTCTTTTCAGTTGATTCATCAGTCGAAAACAAAACCACGAAAGAATCATCAAAATTTCTGAAGACATCAGTCCAAACTGAGCATTTTGGCTTTACGATTTTGAAACCAAAAACTTGTGTATTTTGAAAAATAATATTTTCAAGTTCACAACACCGAATAATTCACCTTCATTTTGCTGTTCAGGAAAAAAACCTGTAAGAGTGTGTTTCTCTCGAGAAACCTCAAACCTTTTGCTTTTTATCAAAGGCTGGGGTAACTCACCGGTTCCAGGGTTCTTTACCAAAGAAGCAATAAAACTTTGGTTTTCTATAAATATTGATTATAAGATTTATTATTCATTAATTAAATATTATGTACATTATTTATAATAGAAGTGTCAACATTATAATAACAATTGGTTTCAACAATATTTAACAATAACTGGTAATTACAATATTTAACAGGAAGGATAATCAATTAACCGGTAACAATATTTAACATGAACTGGTAATAAGTTAAGTGCAACAATATTTAACAGCAACGGTTAATTAAGTGTAACAATATTTAGTAATAGTGGTCAGGTCATTTATTATTAGAGACTGAGAAAGCAGTCGTACACTTTATCACAGACTGAGAACAGCAGCCGTAGACTGTAATCACAAACTGAGAAGCAGTCGTACACTTTATCACAGACTGAGACAGCAGTCGTATACTGTAATCACAGACTGAGAGCAGCAGTCGTACACTGTAATCACAGACTGAGAGCAGCAGTCGTATACTGTAATCACAGACTGAGACAGCAGTCGTACACTGTAATCACAAACTGAGGAAGCAGTCGTACACTTTATCACAGACTGAGAACAGCAGTCGTACACTGTAATCACAGACTGAGAGACAGCAGTCGTACACTGTTTTAAGTTGCTATGTCCACGTCAACTTTGGACTAGCCCCTTTTACAAAAACTTAATGAGAGTCTTTCTATTTTATTTAGGTATTTCTACCTGTATAGTATATATTCGAAAGATCTCCGATTTTATTGAAATTTTATTGTTCCTTTATTGATTTTTGAACAAAAGCAAACTATGAATTATAAATTTAGAATTCAAATTCATAAACAAAACGGAACTGATGTATGTAATGAATACGTTTCATAACAAACCTTTGCGGCCCTATTCATCCGAATAGGAGAAAGCTTTTTCAAAGGTGTAACGATTGAACAAGGTATGTGTTCACAGGTACATATGTACTTTATTTTTCAGCAGCAACAAAAAATTATTTAATTCATTCTATATATTCAAGAGACTAGCCGACCCTGCGAACTTCGTTTCGCCACCCTTCAGAAAAACTCAAAAATAGTTGTTATTAACACAGGTATTGTTAAAATGCAATGTGATTTGATTGAATCCAATTAAAATAGATAATTATATATCTGAATTTTTCCAAGCTTTAAAACTTACTTTCTATTCTCATTTAAGCATGCAGTAAAATCAAACTTCGTTGAAAAATTCAACAAATTTTCCGGTGTGTTTTGACTATTTCACAAAAATCAAAATTATATACGGCTTTCGATTGTCCCCCTTATTAAGTAACTTTGGAGTAAATTTGTCCAAGAAAATCTACAGTGAAAATTTATATAAATGTATTGAGGATTGAGCGGATTAAGTGTCTCTACCGGACATACAAACACACCAATCACTTTAAATTCTTTACAAAAGCTTGATGTTAGGTGTTGAAGTTCATCGTGCTTTCGCAGATTTTGCCGAGTTCCTTATCCAAAATTTTCCATTTTTCCATATGCACCTACAATTACACGCAATTTACCCTTTGTAAGCCAATGAGTTTTCCATTTGAAAACCAATGCACCTACAATTACATGCAATTTTCCCTTTGAAAACCAATGAGTTTTCCGAGATTTTTATCAAGAATTTTCTATTTTCCATTCGGAAACCCGTTTTGAAATTTTTCAGTTTTCCATTTGAAAACCAATGCACCTACAATTACTCGCAATTTTCCCTTTGCAAAGCAATGAAGTTTCTAGTTTTTCATCAAGAACTTTCTATCTTCTATGCAAAACCCATTTGGAAATTTTCCATTTTTCCATTTGAAAACCAATTCGCCTACAATTACATGCAATTTTCCCTTTGAAAACCAATGAGTTTTCCTAGATTTTTATCAAGAACTTTCTATTTTCCATTCGAAAACCCGTTTTGAAATTTTCCAGTTTTCCATTTTAAAACCAATGCACCTACAATTAAATGCAATTTTCCATTCGAAAACCAATGAGCTTACGACACAGGCCTAATTTTGACCGAGACCGAAATGTACCTAATATTCAAAATACGAAATATACATGCACAGAGATTGTACATGCTTTTTTTGAATATCGCTGTTAAAATTTTCTTATGAACAGAAAATCGTGCCCAAGAATTCGCATGTAAACATTGTTTTGGTCCAAACGCTTAAGTAGGAGTAGGAGTTCAGCCTTCAATATAATAAGAAACAATAAAAAGGAAATGAAACGAAAAACGAAAAACAGAGAGACGTTTCAAAAAATTGATGTCGGCTGTCAGTTTGCTGAATTTAAATACAAAATTTCGGGTAAGTTAATTTAAAATCAGTGTTTTTTGCTCTTAATAATTATAACTTTTAATTTCAGAACCTCCTGCTGCACATTCAGTGCATGAAATCACCAATTTGCATCATTTATAAAGCAGGATTTTTGTTTGTTTGTTCGTTTATCGACTACGAACATACAACCGACAAACAAACAAAAGTCTTACTTTATATATTAGTATAGATGTAGAAGATTACAACTACACGCTAATGCTCAGGTGCATATCAGCGTTTACCAGGCATTAAAACTATGCAAAAACGATGAACAGATAATTCTCAAAAATTGTCATTTTTTTCCTATCCAACTTAAAATTTATCGACCGTTAAACACAAAATCTAACAGCAAGGATAGGATACATCCTATACTTCCCCAAATATCCAAACAGAAACGGTTGTCTTAGAAAAGAAATAGAGAATAGGATTTCTCTTCGCTGAGATTCAAGTTTCCTCTACGAGAGGAGTTTAGTTTGTTTCGCATACAAAAAAAAAATAATATGTTGAATAAACAAACTTTGCAAAACCAACAAAAAAGAAGTGGAAGACACGATTTTCAAAACCATAGCAAATGGCTACCACAAATCTTTGCAGTTAAATTTTTGTAATTCAATCTCTTACAGGAGTATTCTTGATAAAAGTAGTTAACATACATAACTAGCAACATACGTTGACTTGGCTTGTCTAGTGAAATTTCGCTTCGTCTGCTAATAATAACACTGTTTTAAATTGCCAGGTGTGATGTTTTCTTGCATCATATGCAACATAGTGTCTATCCGGAAAAAAGTCATGATGTTTTTTTTGAAGGATTATTGGCTAGTTTATTGACTAAGGTGCTATTTTACGATGTCATTATGGAAGTTATCTTGGACAGGCCCTCTCACCGTAATAACCTTTAGAGTTAAGTAATGTTAAATGTTTCTTTTTATGCAAGGAACCGTTGCCCGTAGCTTAGTTGGTAAGTGCGTTGGCTGCTAAGCAGAACGTCCTTGGTTCGAGTCCTACTCAGGCCAAGTTTTTATTTCATCTTTCACGGGTACTGCCTCTTGCGAAGACCTGACAAATCTCCCAAGAGTATCAATCTGTCATGAAAAAGTGCTTCTCAACTTTGCCGTCCGGAATCGGCGTTAAATTGTAGGTCCCCTCAATTCTTCACACGCACTCAGAGAATTGTTGATGAGAGTAAGCCACTTAGGCCTTGGCTCTTCAAGAGCTGTCGCGCCACTCTATTTATTTTATTTTTAACCTTCGCAGTCTTTTGATGATCAAACCTGTTTCGAATATCACAAACATTACATTGCATATTACATTTTCTTTGAAATGCTAAAGACGGACGAACTTAGGAGATTTTAAGGGTTCTGCGGAATTAACGACTTAGCAATAGCAAATTTATCAAGGAAAAATAAAATTTAACAAAGAAACGTAATGTGCATGTGTTAACTTACATTTTCTTAAGCCATTTAGGATTATCCTTTAATCTGTACCTAACATCAAAGTCAAGAACATAAACAATCGAGGGCTGGGCGAGCTTTCTTTTGGGTTTCTAATAGTTATGTTCTATCTTCTGACTTATATTTTAGTTTCATGTAAATCTTTTCCATGCAAAAAATTCTGTGTTTGTGGAAGAAAGATTAACAAGATTAACGTTATGTAGATGACTCTACTCTGTGTGATATTTCTTAAACTGGATACATCTACGTTTGCCCAATGCATTATGAGGCCACAAAACACGCTTCAAATTCAAAAGTCTTTGGTATGCACAATGTAGGGGGTCAACTTTTAAGGAATTTATTAATTGTAGCTCATGTTTGTACATCCAGGGAATGTATACAAAATTGTTTTGGTTCCCTTTCTGATAAGAGATTGTATGGACTTTATTATTGCTAGAGCGCGTTTGAAAGGTATGTGCGAAACAGAGTGTACTTATTCATTCTAATGTTTTCAAAGAGGAAGTCAAGCAATTAAAGCAGGCAATACAATAAATACAATATAGCCTTGTCATTGTAAGACTCTTTTTTTTATTCTTTTTGAAAAAATAATTTTCTCTTTTTTACTACTAAACATTTATTCATTCGAGAAAAATTTGCTTCTTGGTTTTGAACAGAAAAATTAATCAATTGATGCAAATGCAAGATTTACTTACTTATTAAACGTGGCTCTACAGTCCGTTATGGACCTTGTCCACAACCAACAATCACCACCAGCCAGTTCGGTCCCTAGCTAGCTGTCAACTCCAAGTTGATAAAGGTCCTTTTCCACTTGGGCGCGCCACCTAAGTCGAAGACTTCCTCTACTTCTTCGATCCTCGGGAATGGTGTCGAAGGCTTTCTGGGCCGAAGCATTGGTGTCCATCTGCTCTTTATGACCGAGTCATCTGAGTCGCTGGACCTTGACCATTCTGATTTGGTCCATGTCGTTCTACAACCGTTAAGTTCGCTATTGAACGTTCATCTCCATTCCCCATCAATGCATACGGGGCCATAGATAACCTGAAGAACCTTCCTCTCACTGGGACTGGGATGATGAAGGTGTTATAAATTTACCTTATAGTTGATCGAGAGAGGCTTTACCACTCAATTGCTTTCATAGTCCAAAGAAACAGCGATTAGCAAGAGTTATTCTTTGTCTGATCTCGGCGCTTGTGTTAAAGTCCGTGTTGATAGCGGAGCCTAGGTAGACAAACTTCTCTAGTACCTAGAAGTTATATGCATCTCTTGTGACGTTCTGTCCCAACCGGCTCATAACTACAGTAAATACCTTCATCATTCCAGTTGAGACTATGTGCTTGCTTGTTGTTGTTATTTTTGTTGGTCTTGTTGTCCCTCCTTGGCTGTTGATTCCCAGATGAAGATGAGTAATGTTGTTCATTCGGTTTTGCTTTAACCTTTTGTCTGCAAAATTTAGCGAAGTGTCCTTTTCTTTCACAGCTTAAACAATTGACGTCATTTGCCTTACAAGAGCGCATGTGAGTTGATGTTAAAGGTGCACCGCAATTGAAGCAAAAGCGAGATACAGCATTGCATGCTGAGTCAATTGTTGTGTCCGAGACAGCATTAACAGTCGACGCATTGTTGTTACGACGAACGATTTAACAAAATTTTGTTTGCATTTGCCGCTTCATAAATTTTGCACGTTTCAATGACCTTTTTTAATGGATCATCCTTTCCATCCAATAGTTTTAACTGTAACTTCTTATCGTAAACACCGATAATTATGCGATCACTCAGCATTCGGTGCTTATAAATGGCACCACATCCACAGTTAAATTCACAGAATCGCAGCTGAGTTCTTAATTCGGTCTCGAAGTCAGCAAACGTTTGGTTTTCTTTTTGCACAACTGTGTTGAATTTATAAGATTCCATGGCGATATTTTTTTTGGGAAAGCAATAATCATCGAATGCCTTTAAAACGCCTTCCAATGTGATTGCCAGTTGAACGGCTTCTTCGTCTTGCTGCCCCCCATCGCCGACACCTTCGTGATTTTCACCTCTACCGCGCTCTTCGTCGTCGTCCTCCTCATGTTGACCTGCATCTGGATTTGCGTTCGCACCTGCACGTGCATTTGCAAAACCAAACATGTTGTCAAGTGTTCCATCATTCGGGTACAGAGTGTTGTATATATTTCTTCCATCGGGCCCGATTAGCCACAGAAATGTAGTGTTATTAGTGACCATGTAGACCATGAATGTGCGTTTCCATGTTGTCCATTCTTTTGCCAAATTGGAGCAGTCCAATGGTTTTGGCAAACGATCGGTCGGCGCCATTTTATAAGGATATAAAATGAAACTACGCACGTGTTTCTAATTAACGTTTCCGAATTTTAATTTGTGGGATTAACTTCTGACACCATGTAACGTGTGTCATCCACACGTTAAAATATTGTCTATGGAATGAAAACAGTTCACAATATTATTTTCGTTGCAATGGTTTTTTATTAAAATTGTCTATTAATATTCTGCTTAAGAAAGTGTTGTTATTGGTAACGTGGTTGAAGCTCAACTGGTTTGACGTTTTCTTTTCATACCTACATACACGCAAGTTGATTGATAGATATTCTAGTTCACAATAAGTGAGCATTTACATTAGTTTTGTAGTTCAAATTAAATAAGCATTTACATTACAGATATTTTAGTTCACAATAAGTAAGCATTTACATTATACGCTTCTTTTCAATAAAATAGATTTTTATTTCAAATTAAATAAGCATTTACATTACAGTCGATGTTTGGTGCCGTTCCTCGAAGACAGCATATACTTCGTTTTGACCACATTTAACGCTAATTTTTACCGTTTCTGTCTCAGTTTCATCAATATCATCGGCATACTCAAAAAATTGAAAAGATTTTTGCAAGATGGTACTCTGGTGTTGACGGTGGAGTTTTGCACCATCTTCTCAAAAATGATTTTATGTAAATCGCATCGCCTTGTCTAAATCCTTTTTTGACATCGAGAGATTCCGTAAGCTCGTTGCCAATCTCGATGGTGCAGCGTGAGTTCTCCATCGCCATTTTGGACAAGCGAACAGGCCTGGCAGGGATGCCAAAACTTGACATAGCTTAATAAAGTTCATCTCTGTAGATGCTGTCATACGCGGCTTTAAATCGATACAAGGAGGTGGGTGTCGATTTGGAGTTCATAGATTTTTTTTCAGGATCTCTCGCAAAGTGAAATTTGGGCGAAGCCACATTGATAAATACCAATAAAATTGTTGACGAAAGGCTTAAGACGTTCAAATATTACGGCATAGAGGATCTTTTAAGCGATGTTAAATGGGCTGATTCCTCTGCAGCTGGCGCAGCTTAGAGGATCTCCCTTCTTCAGGATCTATTTTGTAATATTGGGCCAAATCTAGTAATTGATCCTTTTCCTTTCTAGAACAATAAAATAAACTAGTCGACCTTGTTCTCGAAATTCGAGGGATTCACATTCTACAACATGTCTTTAAACTTCTGTCGTATGTGAACCCACCTTAATTCTTAATGGGAATTCCATTCTTTGATTTTAATTGGTGGTCTCTTTTCAAGTCAACAACAGCTACTGAGTTTGTTTTAACTTTCCAAAATTTTAAAATAAACACATTTTGTCGAATCGAAACCTTTGCTTTTTTGTCCAAACGTAAATATAAGAGATATGTATAAATGCATTCTAAAAGAATTTCAAACCAGCAAAATAAAAAAAAGAGTAGGTATCAAGTAATAGGAGCTCATGGTGCCGTTAGCTAATAATTCTCTGTAAAAGTAATATTCCTAGGGGGCAGTTATAAGGCTGGTTGTTTTAAGAAACGGGTAGGAGATCAATGTCTTTGTGGAAAGTGCGAAGGGGTTGAAAGTTAACACTTACTATCTAGAAGTCAGTATTATTATCATGGAACTCCCAATGCTGACGTCTATGTTGGTACCGCTTAAGTCGCATCGTATCGCACCAAGAACAAAACACCATCACAGAAGAAACTTAAACAATTCATTCCATAACGCCTGTGGTCTTCCGAGCAATCGTTGGAGCAGAAGAAATGATCTTAAGGATATGAATCTTTGTTTTTAGAGGAATATAAGACACCAAAGGGGGAAAATTTGACACTTTGATAAGAAAGTTGAACCCACAGCCACTTGAACACTTTGAATGATGAGAAATAAAGTAATAAACTCTGACAATTGTTAAAACGTTGTTGAGTTCGGCGGTAGTTACTGGTTACTTTGAGGGATGGTAAATTATTGGTTATTGTCTTACTTTGCTGACAAAATTTAACCATTATCAATATCAAGAACCTTCTGAATAGCAAATGAACAAAAAGCAAACACCGGTTTTTGTCATGTTCATACTTCAATTTCGATTATGATGAGTTCTTTTAAAATTCAGCCATCTTTTAAGATTCGGGTTTTTTGTGTTCTGGGTATTTCGGCTTTGGCCACAGCTATTGATCTGTGGAGAGGGAATATTGTCTTTTATGATTATTATCATTTGCCATTAGTTGGAGAGCGAAAGGTTTTTTCGAGTAACCGCGGCAAGAACATTAGTTTCAAACAATGGGGTTGGAAAGAAAGAATTGAAAAGTGTTTGATATATTTGGTAGAAAAAAAAATGAAAGCAGACTAAGTGATGAAAACTTTTCCAGTTTTTTTTTTAATAGCTTAGCCGTCTAAAATTTACTTGGTTTTGATGGATAACCTAATCAAAACCCGAAGATTGAAAACTTTCTTTTGTATGCATATATGTAGGTCAAACAGAAAAACAAGCTTTGTTTTCAGATGGTTCAGTTAAACACTTCTTAACGAGTTTGTAACTCATCAGTCTATTTGTAAATATATTATCCTTCTTTGAGCCGATATGCATTAGATCAACACTCCCACTTACATAGTTTATAATATGTTCATAATATTTTTTTCTTTTTTCATTAATGATTAAAAACAGTTCTTAAACTCAACCCTTACTGTATTCGAGTCTGAGGAAGAAAAGAACTGAATGAACGTTGTAAGTGATTCGTAAAGTA
Organism: Sphaerophoria taeniata; assembly: GCA_943590905.1. NCBI lineage: Eukaryota > Metazoa > Arthropoda > Insecta > Diptera > Syrphidae > Sphaerophoria > Sphaerophoria taeniata. The sequence goes on from OX016542.1 coordinate 66,484,766, forward strand.
CATATATTAAAAATAAGACTTTGAGTGCAGGTTTCAATACAGTGAAACATAAAAGTCTCTTTAATACCTCAGTGTTGCTATGAATTAGCTTGAGCTAGGTATATCAACATATTTATGGGCTTTTTGGTAAATTAAAGATTCCAAATAACTGGGCAATTAACTAACTCACTTAATTTTTAAATTTCATGCTTTCATTAAATGCTGCAGTCCAGGTAGCACGAAGGCCTCATCCAACAAGCGTCTCCAGCCAGCTTGGACTTAGCTGTCTCCAGTTTTGCACGCCAAGTCACTCTATATGATCCATCTATCTAAGTCGTTTTACATTAACTTTTCTGGCTAGGTCAGGGTCGCTGACAAGCTCGTATACAGTTCTTGATTGAACTTGCATCTCCATTCTCTATTTATGCAGACTGAACCAAAAATCACTCTAAGAATTTTCTCTCGGGGCCAAAGCTATTAAATCGAATGTTTTTCACGTCCATGTCTCTGCACCATAATACATGAGGACCAGGATGGTAAACTCATTGCTTTCTAAGTCCAAAGTAGCAGCGATTGGCAAGAGTGATTCTTCGTTTGATTTTTTGATTGGAAAATCATTAGGTAACGACACAAGAGAACAAAGTCAAAAATGTTCATCATACAAATCTTCATTTCATTAAAAAAATAACAGCTGCTGTCCTTGAATCTAAAATTAAACTGAAACAAATTTGTTTTATCAAAGCTTTCGATGGGACTTAATTTTTGAACTAAAACCAAGTCCTTGTAGTTCAAGTGTCAACACTATGCAATTAGTAATCTTAAACTGCAGATATTGACCATTTTCCTTCATAAGTTCATGAATAAAAAATGTATTCCCTTTCAAGGCAGCTCAAAAATTCAATCCTTGCGGGATGCCTTCATATTTAAATCCAATATGCTATCCAGTTAGCGGAGACTCGACCATAATGTTAAATACATGCAAACACATACATGGATTGAACTCTTCTTAACATTGCTCTGGTGTGGTTATAATTTACGTCATTGTCACCGGATGTGGGCAATATAAGAAAGGTTGAGAGTGGGATCTGTTCAGCTGGTAGAATTTCCCTCTGTTAATCCTTCGTGGTGAGAAAAGCAATCGGTGTTTGTGTTTTTCCCATTATCTTAAAAAAGCTCCCAAAAGGACCTACAAAAACATATTTTTGCATAGAGCAAGGTGTGTAGTGGAATACGTCTCACATACCTATCGTTTGAACATGCATGCAGCATGAGCAAAACTTTAACTTAACACCTGATGAAGATCAAGTTTGTTTTGCAAGGGCTTGCGTTTCTTGTGCTGCACGGTATCTTCTTAGAGAAGCAAGTTTGAATCCCTTTATTCCTTCCATGTTCATTAGTCCTTGGCTTGAATCAAGGGACCTAAGACCGAAGATTTCTCACAAGTAACTTGTTATGTTTTGCGTTGGGAAGCAAGCGACGACAATCTGTTTATCGGATAGAGATGGTTTCTTTTTGTTTCTTCCTAGGATGCTACTACCACCAACTCCATAGTCAAGTACAATGAGGACGATACGACGACGACGACGACGACGGCGACGGCTTTGGTGATGTTGGTGGTTATGGTTGGGGCTTTTTTAATATTTTATGAGACAAGATTACACCTCTTGCTTGCGGTCGAAGAACTTCACGATTTATGTGGCTTTTTGTTTGGTGGCCAAGTTACTTACATGCATTCTTAACGTCTACGGGACAGTAGAGTATCCCTATAAATGCTTGATACTTTGGAGAAGTATTAAAAAATGTGGAAGATTAAGTGCAGATTTGTTCGCATTGACACGAAGAACGAGAGACCAAACTAACGCCTCCGTAAATTAGTCTTTAGATTGCATAGAAAGCGACAGTTTTGTTCATCGAACATAAGGAATAATTTAAAAGAATGGTTTGAGTGAAAATAATTTAGGTTAAACGCTTGAGGGAAGAAATTATGTATTTATTTATATGTGCCTTTCCATTGTCTTCTTCTCTTAAGTGATTGTCAGATAACAACTTTAATGTTAAATTTACAGTTTATGGGAATTTGAGATGAGGGTATTATGTACTGTCACTTTTTTTTTTTTTTGTGAACTTTGCAAGATAAATAATCAGGAACATTCCTTATAAATCCAAACAAGTAAACCCAAAAACAAAGTGAATTAACTGTAATAATTTGAGTGCAAAGTAAATATTTATTCTGGAAATCTTACTTTCAAGCGGAATGCCAGGAACAATGAAACCAAGAATCCACAGGGAATAGACTTTCGTTTGAATTAACTTGGACCTGCATACAAAAAAATCTATATACGTATTTTCCTTGGTAGAAACACATTATGTATTCTCTTTTTATTAATAAACTCCGATGTTGCTGGATAGATTGTCGATTAACTTATATTTATACAGAAAGACAGTGGATAGGTCGACATTTTTTTTCTGTTAGCTACCGTTCGAACACAAGTAACGATATGCTGTTTTCAATGAAAAACCAAAACAGTAGAGTCGAATTTAATAAAATCACGCCAGGCCACTGTTCAAGAGGAGTTAAACACAATTGCATGAATTTGAAAGCTGCTGTTATTATCATAGATTCGAATTAAAAGTTTGTATTCACGGTCTATGAAAATAATGAACATGTATTCTGGAATAAAAATAATGAACCTAAACATACGTTTGTTGTATAAAAGGTTTTAAAATCAAAAATTCATAAACCGAAACTCTTAAGCATCAGAATTATTTTCCTCGTGTTTAAAGCAGCAATTGCTTTCGTTCAGCTCTGAAGCGTATATATAATCACAAAACCAATGTACAACTTTCTTAATATTTGTCTTATTCCTTGATGTTGAGCCGTATATGACTATACTATCCAGCATAGGTAAATACTCAATGTATGCGCGCAATGAGTTGCGAGAAGCTGCTATATAACTGCTACTTGGCTTTGCTCCTTTGAACTTTATTGGTGTTAATAGGCACACAAAATGACGTACCGCCATCATTCTCCACGCTCTACTATGAAAAGGGGAATTCATTGCTGCAATTAAATGTTGCCGCCTATGAAACGGGCTTCCTAGTTCCCTTTTTTTGCGTTTTATCTGTTTAAGAGTGGTATCCCGATATCTCCGAGGAAGTGTGTATTTTTTTTTATTTTTCGCATGTTGAGAACACAGATGATGTAGACGAGTGGAAATATAGGAAACCCCAATTTTGAAAGTTTTCTGAGTATTTGATTTGAGGCATTTGCTAAGCAAATATATTTCTTCCCTCATGATAATATTATTGCATCACTAGCGTATAGGTTTAAGGGTTAAAGGAAAGAATAGAAGGAAAACCGTTGTAAGTTTTGGAAATGCCGGCAACTTGGTTACATTGGATTTTAAAATTATAAAAACAGCCATCAGTGTGAGTCTGCTATCAGACATATTAATGAAAACGAAATGTTTTCAAAATTGTTTCTAGCCTTGACATATTTTTTTTAAAGAGTTCAAAATGGACCATAGTGGTGTGAACAATATTTGCTTTTTCTGTAAAAATTGCAAAACTCTCTTCTTTAATTGTTAATGTTAACCTATTGGCAACACAAAACAGCTAATAATTAATCGCAATTTTAGGGATAATTACTTAGTCGTATGTATGTACAATGTACATACCTATACGTACCTACATATATGAAACAAACAATAAAATGTTTATAATTTTTCGACATTTTCAAAGTAATTTACACTCCTTCTGATCATGTTCTTCTCCAAAACGATCTTAATAGGTTTTTTTCAATTGGTGCACACATTTTCTTGAATTAAATATAATATTATGGCTTATGTTAATATTCCCATTGCACGAACAACACATTTTTCTCATTTTTACACATTTACTGCCCCAAATTATTTCAACAAACTTCCACATTCAACGCGACTAATTAATAACTATAACATCTTTATCAAGCAAGTTAGAAATTGGTTATTTTCTTTCAACCACACTGATATTATACCAATATTCAGAACCCTAAGTTAATAAGGCGTCATATTAGGAATATTTGTTGTTTTTTTTCTTTTTTTCGATCTTTGTTTTTTTTTTTTTGGTTTGCTTACCTTATTCAAATTTTTGTTTATATACAACCATATTATGCATTCACATTTTACTTTTTCACTGATGTCACCCCACATCAGAAATCTCAAAACTTTTTAAACTTATATTGTTGTATCGTTCATCACTAATTTTGAACTTTCATGTTCACAAATTAGAGAACAATTACTATTTTTATTCACTTTATATTTAAATAAAATTATGTATATACTAAATATTTTATAAACTTAAGTTGAATGAAATAAATAAATAAAAAAAAAAAATTACTACAAATATATTTTTTTTTTATGTTTTATTACAAAAGCTACTTTCTTGCAAAAAAAAAGCTGAAACATAAAAAAATTTGGTGCAGTGCATTAACCCCCATGGCATTAAAGCCCGCGGATGCTAATTCCAAAAACAAAAGGAATTAACCCCCGTGGGTAGGTATTATTCCTTTTTTAAATGGTGCTAACACCCATGGGGGTTAGTTGCTATTTTTTAGTGAGCTTTAGTTCCAATTTAAATTGGAAATAAAACCCACACGTGAAACAAATAAATCAATACCTTAATATGTAATGTGTACCTTAATATTTTTGTTAATATTTTTAGACTTATACATTTTTAGTAAAAAAAAAGAAACAAAATCTTTGAAAATCAAACAGGAGAAACGAATATTTTCAGAACATACCAACGAAATTTCGCTCGAATTTAAACATTTTATATTTCTAACTTTGTACGATTATACTCTAGATAATTCAAGATTTATTCGGTTTGTGAATTTTAAAAAAGGGTATAATCGTACAAAAATAGAAATATAAAATTTTTAAATTTCGTTTGTAACGTTTTATTTGTTTCTACTCACGTGGAAAAGATGCCTACTATGCCAGCGCAAGTGTTCACACCCGAGGGTGAAAAGATCACTTCCAAAAGAAAATAACACTCGCGGGTGTTAGTGCCAATTCCAAATGGCATTAACACCCACGGGCGTAAGTTCTTTTTCATGGCTTGCCTTAGTGCTAATTCAAAAAGGAAATAACACCCGCGGAGGTAAATTCCATTTGTTTTGTAACTAACAACCGCGGGCGTTAATGCCATGTATCGTCAGATACAAACAAAATATTTATTGTTTTCATTATCTGTCAACAAAATTGGAGTTTCAAAAAAGAAAGGGTAGCACATTCGTTTTAATTTTCTTGGGCCTTCACCGATTGGAGATGTTTTTTAATTCATTTCTTCTCAAATTTACGATCTCGTTGTATTTTTCTGATTTATTTCTCTTTTTTTTCTGCTTATGTTAAGATCCCGTCACACACTGAAAGGAAAGTACTTTCAGAAAGCAAAAAGCTTTCTGAAAGCAAACATTTCATAGTGTGACGACCCGAAAAGAACTTTCCTGAAAGCGTTTCTCAAAATGATTTGCTTGCTTGAAAACACTTTCAGAAAAAAAAATTTCACAGTGTGACTAGTTCCTGAAAACGTTTTGAAGAAAGCAAATCACTTTCAGAAAACGCTTTCTACTTTCAGAAACTGTTTGTGAAAGTTTTTTTGCTTTCTTCAAAGCGAATGATCCGAAATATCACAACCGTTTGCATACAAAAAGCTTTCAGAAAGCACTCTCAGCAAACGCTTTCGCTTTTATAGTGTGACGACCAGAAAAATGTTTTCAGAAAATTTAGTTTCTTGAAATTAAAATGTTTTCAGAAAGCACTTTCCTTTCATAGTGTGACTGCTCTCTGAAAACACTTTCAGAAAAATAACAAACTCTAAAGGAGCCGTCACATACTGAAAGGAAAATACTTTCAGAAAGCGTTTCCAAATTTAAGAGTTTGTTATTTTTCTGAAAGTGTTTTCAGAGAGCAGTCACACTATGAAAGGAAAGTGCTTTCTGAAACTGCTTTCTGAAAACATTTTAATTTCAAGAAACTAAATTTTCTGAAAACATTTTTCGGGTCGTCATCGTCACACTATAAAAGCGAAAGCGTTTTCTGAGAGTGCTTTCTGAAACCTTTTTGTGTGTAAACGGTTGTGATATTTCAGATCATTCGCTTTCAAGAAAGAAAAAAACTTTCACAAATAGTTTCGGAAAGCAGGAAGCGTTTTCTGAAAGTGTTTTATGTGAAACTGGTTGCGATATTTGAGCTAGTTTCGTTATTGTTTATCCAGAATAGCAACAAAATGCAGTCCGCTGAAGAAGTTTTGGAATATAGGCAATTAACTATATTGGAAATAATTATCCTACGGATTTCACATCACGTTACTGAGAACAAGCGCTTGCTGCAAGTGGTTGGAAGGAGTTAAAATCTTTTTAGACAGCTAAGCGGAGCGGGCTATCCATACTCTTGTCCAAGAAATCTGTTGACCTTGATATCTGCCTAGCGAATGTACTGCCACAATTGCACCCTTACCACAGAAACAATTGTGAACTTATGACCTACTTCCTTTATTCTTGGCCCACCGGAGTAGGTTCTATGTAAAACATACGTTCGCTTTCAAGAAAGCAAAAAACTCTCACAAACAGTTTCTGAAAGAAGAAAGCGTTTTCCGAAAGTGATTTGCTTTCTTCAAAACGATTTCAAGAACTAGTCACACTGTGAAAGTTTTTTTTTCTGAAAGTGTTTTCAAGAAAGCAAATCATTTTGAGAAACGCTTTCAGGAAAGTACTTTTCGGGTCGTCACACTATGAAAAGTTTGCTTTCAGAAAGCTTTTTGCTTTCTGAAAGTACTTTCCTTTCAGTGTGTGACTGGACCTTAAGATTTGGAAACGCTTTCTGAAAGTATTTTCCTTTCAGTGTGTGACGGCTCCATTAGAAATGTTTGAATTAAATTGACTTTTTATTGAGTCACAATCTGACAATTTTTATCAGTATTTGAAGAAAAATTCATTGAATGTAGTAGATTATCATAGTTTTGGAACTTTTTCTTAAAGACAGGGACATGTCTTCATACTACCAATGGGTGATATGCATAAAAGCAAAGGCGCAAATTTTCAAACATTTAAACCCTACTCTAAATCCCCTTAAAAATAGGAGTCGGCTCTAAAAATAAATTTTAGATTCAGGGTCGACTTTTTCTCATTTTGAACGACTTAAAGTACACTTTTTCGTTAAAGTGGTCGTCTAACTTTAAAAGGGGGAAATCATTCGTTTACATTTTTAAATAATAGTTTTTTTTTTGAAGTTTGCCATTAAATACAAAAAAATGTTTGATGAGGAAGCAGATTTTGCAGATTTTGAGATTTTTGAACATTTTGTAATCATAAGAAAGTAAAGAGTTAATCAAATTCGTGTATCCTCTTATTTAAATTCAAATATTCATTTTATTTTCAACAGTATTTTCATTCTAATACATTTATCATTTTTGTAAAATAAAACCAAAAATATGAACCACGGAGATTACCAAGCTGCTTGCTGCTTGTTTTTTGACACTTCTTGCAGTTGTGTGTGTACGTTGTTTGCTTTTAAATTACACTTGTAGGGAAATTTATTCCTGTTTTTAAGGAATATTATTAACCCATTTCAGAGCACACTATTCCAACTTCACTATCACTGTTATACGTACATACATATATGTGTCAAAAATCAAAAGTCCAGAACATAAAAATTAATTTTATTTTATTATCTGTCAAAAAATCGTAATGCACAAATTTAAGGCCAAAGTCAAAGTACCAGCAAATGATCAGCGAGTGAACTTTGCTGCGACTGTACAGGCATATATTTCAATGTTTATTTTTTCCATCTTAAACGTTGTCCTTATTGATTTCTTTTATCTCTCCTTTTTTTATAAATAAGGATTTGTTCAACCTTACAAATGAGCCTTATTCATAGAAAAGCTATTATCTATATATATAAAAGAACAGCCTAATTTTTGTGTTCGTTCGCTAACCGGGCACACTGGTTGACCGATTTTCCTATTTTTTTCTCTAAATGCAAGAGGTATTAGGGTAGAAGGTTTAGCAAAAATAAAATGTATATTTTTCAAATGCAATGATATGACAAACGGTGCCAATGTTAAAAAATAATGAATTTCTCACTGTAGTACAAGCCGATCGAATCGATTGATATTTTTGCCAAGTTTTTAATATTTCCAAAAAAAAATTCAAAAGTCAAAGATTTCATTTCATAAACAACAAGATACATACATAGATACATAATATGTACATAGCTACATAATGTACCTGTATACATGCTAAGAACCGTAATGAAATTCTTTATACGTACCTAACTTCAGTTTTAGTTGCATTATTTGCATTGGTGAGTATAGCTACATAAATAATTATTGTTCACGAGGAACATTCAAATTTCATCTCATTTTTTTAGGTATCAGACAAATAAGTACTGCAATTATTTCCCGTTGTAAACTAAACAGGCCGTAAAATGTGTAAAAGAGGTCGGGGTGGAACCGCCGGGCCGGCCGGAGGTAAATTCCGTATCTCCCTAGGTCTATCTGTTGGAGCCGTCATGAATTGTGCATACAGGCGGTAAAAATCTGTATGACATTGCTGTCCATGGAATTCGTTGTCGTTTGAACCGTCTTTTGCCAGCCGCTGGTTGTTGATACAGTCAAGAAGGGAAAGCTTGAACTTCGCAAATAGGTAATCTCAGCTGTTGTTATCCGGCAAAGGAAACCTTTCAGAAGGAGAGACGGGGTGTTTATAATATCTTGAAGGATAATCCGGGCGTGATAGTAAACAATAAAGGTGAAATGAAAGGATCCGCTATCACAGGCCCTGTTGCAAAAGAATGTGCTGATTTGTGGCCACGGAGCTGAAGAAGGACATACAGATGAACACAAAGAGACCCCAATTTCTGGCGGTGAAAAAGCCTTAAAACAAGTTCTTCAAATTGAACCGGAAGATCTGGAAAAAGTGGCTCTGGCATCGGGTGAGCTTAAACTGGACGAGTATTGGCCAATTCTGAGAAACTTCTCAACCATTGCAAGGAAGTGGCTAATGAAATTCTTCTGAAGAACGCCGAAGAAGCAGCTTCGTCTGTTATCAAAAACGAAGAAATCGAATTGGCCGTAAATGGGGTTGTACAGGGTGTTCGGAATATTGAAAAGAAACAACAAGTCCCAGCAGCAATAACTATAGAATCAACCCCTACCGCCGATGCAGAAGAAGCTGATAAAGTCAGCATTCTTAACTCGAAAAATCTTAGCAATAATAACAATGAATCCTCAATTGTGGACACCACCACAACTACTATGACCTTGACCATCGCATCTGCCACAAAAGACAAATCTCAAACTGCAACAACAACAACGAATATTGAAGATACCATTGATAATCAAAAGACTGATTTATCGTTATCAAGTGCAATACTTATTACAAATAACAATATCACTAATACCAACAATAATAATAACAATAACAACACCATTATTGAAAGTGACGTCACCCAAAGTGGTAGTACAACTGAAACTAATACCACAATAACAAGCGAGAGTTCTTGTAATAGCTTAAGCAGCGAGGAGAACACAAGAAGTGTTTTGGGCACGATTCCCAGTACTACTGCAGAAAAACTTGAAGAAGTTATTGGTGAAGTCCTTAATACCGTCTCTGATGAGGTAGTTCCCATTTCCATACATACCGAAACAGATAGTGAACCAAAACAAGCCCCAGTAGAAGCAGTAGTTGCCCAAGAAGAACCTGAAGTCAAATCATTGCCAAAGATTGATGATGAATCATCATCAGCATTGTCTAAAGTGTAAGTTGATAAAACTACAACCGAACCTATAACAGAAGTCCTGAAAGTGGAGGAAAAGCCACAACCAGCGGTTGAAAATGAAACAGTCATCACTGCGTCCGCTCCTATAATAACGGTGAAAATGTTGGTGAATTCAATTTTATTTTCTTATGAAATAAACTTTTTGGTAATTAAAAAATGCATACCTACCTACCAACATACCTTAAAAAAAAAATTGTTTCTTGTTTGCTCATTGTGGTACTGTTTGATAAAAACAATATTGGGTGCGAAAAAACTTTACTTTTTGTGCGATCTGAAAACACTTTGATGAACATCCCTTATTTCGCTTCGTTAATAATCTTTCCCTTAGTTATTTTATAATTCAAACAAGCAGAATAAAGTTTGAAGTGGTCGAAGGCGAACCCTCAATAACTGGATTGGGGGCGGTATGTGTCGATAGGGAAGACTAAATAAGTATGTATAGCTATGTTGATAAAAAAGGGCAACAGCCACAACAATGGCAAAATTGGTAAAAAAAACGTTTTTTTTTTAGCTCCGGTGGTATAATTGAAAACATTTTAAGAGCCATATCGAATTTCGTTTTTTTTTTTTTTTAAGTGATGACATCAAGGGGCTTTAAGTGGCAAATCATCTATGAAAGTTCCAACGTCACGTTACCTTTAATTGGTGATGGGACTAATTGGGGAAAAAAATAATGAACGTTTGAGAAGGAAAAGGCAAAAAAAAAGAATTGATTTAATGGAACGTCTACATTTTTGGAATTCTAATTCGATGGCCATTTATGCATGTCAGCGGTGGGGATAAGTTAAGAGAGATACTGAAGTGGACAATATCTAGCCAAGCATAGAAAAACAATAAAATAAAAAGGAGACTTACCAAGTATTCCAGGAAGATGTAAGTTATTGATAAACAAGACAACAGCAGGAGAAAGTAATTTATCAAAATTATAATTCTTCTTTGAAAGCTTTACACGTTCCGGTGGTGCACTAAATAGCTGTAGAAGTAGGAACATTGTGTAGGTGTATTTGCCCGAATTAGAAGCATGTCAAACAAGGATTTATTTTAGTGTAATAGAGATGTTTCGCAGGAGTTGAGGGATTATTTTCTTGTAAAATGGAAGCTGTATGAGTAGACCAAGACCATAGACATAGTTTTTATTTCACCTGTGTTGGGTATGAGATTTGTTTGAAAACAATTCAGCGAGTGGCTGTTTTTGTATATGCCCATAAATTTATTACAATCTATTATTGAGTTGCCATTGTCTCAGATGTCGGGTGAGTTTTCCGCTTCGACAAAAGCGCAATAAATTTTCTTTTCTTTGTGTGTAGTTATTGCTACATTATTATGTACCTACCCATGTGTGCATCTTAGGCCGGCCGTTTTGCCTTCAATAAATAAGTCTACAGAAGAGTTCAGGATGGTTGCTGGCAGGATAGAAAATTATTTAGGAATTAAGGAAAGATTTCTAATAAGAGGGCGGGAGAGTTTCACTTCCACAGACGAATCTAATGAATTATAGCCTTTTTTTCCGCTGATTGTATGCGAGAGTTAACACGGCGCAGGGAAATAATTGTACGGGAATCTGCTCCACGCGGGAATTTACTTCATTCAAAACGGGAACTCGCTTCACTTTCTAAAGTGGAATAAATTCCCACTGCGAGTGGGAAATAACTGTACAATGTTTTTGGTGGAATTATTTCCCAGCATGAAAATGAGCTATACAGGTTTTCCGAGGAATTTTTAACTTCCCAGAGGAAGTTATTGTAATCGGCCCGATTTTTTGAATCTCCAATTTTTGTAATTATAATGCAATCAAAATATGTGATAAATTCAACCAATTTATTGAATCTGAACTACTACCATAAGAGTCGAATTCTATTTTGAGACCAGTCCAGAAATTAAATTCGGGGTTTCTGACTTTCGTGATTAGTTTTAAAAATTTAGTAAAACAATAAATTGAGTGGACAGTTCGAACATATTTTCAAGGTTAACATACCGCATTCTCTAATAATGTGACGTAAAAGAATCTCTTCTCAATGCAAACGTTCTTCTTAACTTTGGTGTTCGGTGAGAGTAGGGCACGGCACAGTGCGGCACACTGTACTTCAAGCCAGTTTCATCTTATTGTATATTTTTGTCACCTAAAATAACTGAGCTGTTTCAATTACATTAACAGCTCCATTAGAAAGACATTTTTATATTGAAGGGATGTTCAGTTTTCTTGCATCATGTGGATGCAATACTAACCTTTACTAAGTCTCACATGTTTTAAAATATTATTTCAATAACCAAAAAATTACGCAGGTACCTATTGCTAGCGAGCGAAGCGAGTGGATAAAATTTTGCCCAAAAGAGAATCAATTTGGGGTGTGAAAATAAAAACATTCGCTCGCTCGATGTCACGGATCCAACCTAGTCGTCTTTTCTTGGCTTTCTGGACAACATCCTTAACTTGGTTCAGCTCGTACAGCTCGCGGTTGAACCTTCTTCTCACGTCTTTCGGGTGAGGAGTTTTGAACCCAGTTGTTTGGCCAAACCGAATTAGCAGCCGTTCACTAGGGTCAGATCTCCAAGAAGGTCAATTCCTTAACTACCTCGGGTGCATGCGGTTCAACCAAACACCTCTTTCATATTTAAAGAGCTCCGCATGTATGCCATCCGAGGGCCGACCCGGAGAACTTGTTATTTTTTAGCTTTCCTATGGCTCTTTCTACCTACTAGTCCTGCTTCTATTTCGTTATTGGCTCGCTCGACATTTAAGTTTAATAATTAATACATTTTATTAATTTGGTAATTTTTTTTTAAGGTAGGTACATGCGGAAAGACGACTTTAGTTGTCAGCAGCGATATCTCAAGGCAGGCCAGACTAGACGGCACGCACATATTATGTAGATGTAAATGTATCCGCAAATAATCTCTTTTAAAATCATACACATATTTTTTTTTCTGCATGTGGAGAAACTTTTCTATACCACCCGGAAGCGATGTTTAACTTAGTTGAATTTATTTTTATGCTGTTGAAGGTGAACAAAAAACGAAAGAAAGTCTTGACAAGAAGAGCACAATTGTGTGATGCAAGACACAAAAAAAAAGTTATGAATCTGACAAAAAACCCTGAAGCTTGAAGTAAAGTTTCAGCTGGTAAATGACGCTTGCAACTGACTATGGCAAAAAACTGTGAAGGAAAATCAAGAATATTATAAAATCTTTTGCAAGTACAATTATTGTAGGTACATGTTTACCTACAGCCAAATAAAAAATGACTGGCGTGAGAAAACTACAGCAGTTTTGGTTTCAAAAGAAAAGTTTTTTTCTTTTCATATTCCATGAAACAGGATTAGTTGTCTTGCCATTAAAGTTTTCAGTACTACCTTATACATATAATCATTTTCTTAGATTTTTGCTACCTAATGATAAATTGTTTGTTTTAAAACGTTGACTATCATGCACGCAGCGGGAAGTTAAGGTTGCATGTTCTATAATAATATTAAAACTAATAAATGTGTGAAGGACAAAAATGTCATTCTCGTACCCATACTTAACGTTCGTCATTATACCGCCATAAGAAACAATTGGATTAATGGAAGCAACTTCAATGCTCATATCTATTAAAGTGGTTACTTAATAGGTAGGCCAACGATCAACGTAAATGGAATTGACGGACGCAGCCTAACTGCAGTGTTAAATAACACAAAATCAAACAATATTGATTGACATTGACATTACAGTACTTCGAACATGAATGATACGAACTACAGACACATAGCAGCACTGGCGACTGAGGCCATCGGCTGGGACTGAAACAAGACATACGACAGAGAGAGACAGAGAGACACATAGAAGGAAAGAACACATAACATAAACCTACGTGACACAGAGGAGGAGGCATAGATTTATATTGTCTCATATTATCGCACAGTGGCCTCAGATAAGCTGGCGATTATTGTAGAAAAAAGACTGCTGCCGAAGCTGGGGCTTGAACCCGCAACGTTTGGCTTAGCAGTCAACTACACTATCCTCTGAACCATGGCCACCTGCAACAAACAATATTTTTTTATTTACTGCTCCCACCTTCAAGAAATAATAGCAATTCTCATCAGGTGATTCTCAAATGTAAAAATTGACAACTTTACAAAAATATCATCCCAATCTATAAAAAAAGTTTCTGTAATAAAAATTCGCCTTATCTCCAGAGTCATCTTCTTCGTGTGAATATTTCTTGATATTTGACACGCATTTTTGACTGTTTCCAAACTTATTACCATATAAATGACACTCTAGTTATCCATATTAATTTAGTTATTATTCAGCCAGCTCAAAAGATACCACCAACGTTTATCCATCTATCTATTAACATCTTCAGCCTTTACATAGCACCCTTTATTCCGGTCTATGTGGATATTTTGTTTCTTAAGTCAGTCAAACAACTCTAGCATCAGTCCTATGTCATTAGATTCTGAGCTTGGTATACCGATGTCGGCACAGTTGGAATGCCTTGAGTGTCTTTTTTTATTTTTCATTACGATGGAATTTATCGCGAGCCACCGCACCAAACCGTTGTTCCTTATGTTGCCAAGCCTCGCCGCCAATCCTATACACTCAACAGCTCTACTCAATAGTCATCTAGCGCAAACAAAGCAATTATCCTGCGAACTCCCAGCAACCGTGAATATCAAGGCGCATAGGAATTTTTTCATTATGATTATTAAGAATTTTCTTTGATTATGATATTTCATCGTACATAGAAAGTACCACTAACAAGCTACAAAAATAGATATAACTTTACCGGGATGCCCAAGATAATAAAACTCTCTTGAGTCCAAACAGGATTATGAGTTCAAAACTGAGACATTATATTAAAATTCAAAACATATAAAAACATAAAGTTTTATTAGTTTTGGGGATGACAACGTAACCATGCTTCAATGACTACAAATAAGGGTGACTATTTCTAATATTCATCAAGGCATAGGGTGTTTAAGTTTCGCTATAAGTAAGGTTTTAAGTATTATTTAATTGCCCAGCAAAATTGTCATCTTAAAAACACCAATTGACTGCCAGTTTTCATGTTCTTATAACTACGATGAATCGGAAACACACTCACAAAGATGCACGACTTTTCCGAAGTGCAATGTATTAAGTAGTTTGCTGAAAATTTGCAGCTGCACTGTTCAGTTTATAGCTAGCTAACTAGCTGTCTCCAGTTTTGGACTCAAATATGATTGAGGTCCTCTTGCGCTTGCGTGCGCCACTTGAGTCGCGGTTTTCTTCTACTTCTTCATTTCTCGGGAATGTTGTCGTAGCCATTCCGGGTCAGAGCATTGGTGTCCATCCGCTCTGAATGACCGAGCAATCTGAGTCGCTGGACCTTGATCCTTTTGTCTAGATCCGTGTCATTGTATAACCCGTAAAGTTCGTTATTGAATCATCTTCTCAATTCACAATCAATGCAAAGGGAGCCATTAGATGACCTGAATAACTTTTTTCTCGAAACAGCCTAAGGCTGTGAAATTAAACCATATCGTTCTTATTTCACCTTACGAAACTGAAATTAGGCCAACTTAAGTTTTTAGTCAAAAATATTTTTTTTTTCAAGACTTTCTACATAACAATAATTGACTAGCTCAAAACAACAAAACTTTACTATGCAACGTACTTTGAAATCATCGGCTTGCTGATGTCTGAGTTGTAACGATGGTTAAACGTTATACCAACTACAACGTTAAATCAACTATCCGACAATGTCCTATACCTTTTTCTGATTGACGGAACTTTAAGCGTAGTTTCCCCATATTACTTCAAGCAATTCCTGAAAATTTTCTTTTTCCATGAACATGTAAGTAAAATTGGTTCAATACATACATATTTTTTTTTTTGTTAAATTACAGGTTGGAAAAATACTGCAAAATGTCCATGAGTGGCACTTGCATCAATGAGACCGAACATCTCGATATTCTCGGTGTGTGCATCACTGACCACCTTTAGTGGAATGAGCACATATGCGATGTCGCCGAAAATGCCACAAGATGTTTGGGTTTCCTAAGACGGTGTAAGAAATTCTTCTTCCCGTCTGATCTGGCTTGGCTGTTATCTATAAGACATACTTAAGCCTCTTGGATGGTATTCAAAAAAGAGCCCTAAGAATGATCGGTGATAGAGATAGAGACATCACTGCATCATTCTCTTCGTTAGATCACGTCGTAACGTTTCATGTCTCTTTCTGTTTTATCGCTACTTCTACGGTAAGTGCTCTAGAGAATTGTTTAGAATTGTTTTTGAGAAATATCTTTTAACCTCAACATATTTTCGGGGTTGGTTACTGCACTATTTTAACAAGAATCACAAAAAAATAAAAACTTGTTAGCCATATGGTTAGTAAATAATATTAATTCTTAAAGTATAGGGAAATATGTTGGTACTACTTTTTTTGATCCCTTCTTTACCTTGCAACATTCTCAAAGTCCAAATGGAACAAGAATGCATCTTTGTATGCCTCTTATTTTGGTTTTCGACAAATGTTGCTCATAAAAGCTACGTGCGTAACTAGGTTCGAAATTGAATAAAATAATTATGTTTTGTATGTGTGTAGGTACATTTCAGACTTCAGAGTCTAGCGGATAACCGATGACTTGGAAATATTTTCTAAAGAAACAAAAACAGGAACGGTTTAAGCATATATAGAGAGCCCAAAACCCTTGTGATCAGAGGATATATGAATCGGTCTAACTACCACCTTCCTACCTCCCACCTTCCAACTGCATAGCTCAAATGTTGTTGAACGGTTGAACAAATAAATGACGGAACGACGAGAAATTGCCATTCGACTTGAATATTATTCATGAGAGGTCTGGTATAAATCCTCTTTGATGGAAGAAAGTGTTTCTGAATGCAATGGAACAAGCATGCATGTACAATTGTACATAGTATGCATATGCAGAAGAATAAGGATTCGTACAAACAAAACAAATTGCTTATAAGGGACATAACTTTTGTTTAAATTAATGTCCCGAAAGCGGAGTATTCAAAGAGAATGTTTTCGGACCAGGCAAGGCAAAGATTCCTTATCATCCCAAGTCCAACATAACGACGCGACGACGACGATTGGGTTCAGCCGTAAATCCTTGCCTTCTATGGAAGTTCCATGTACCTTTTAGGTACTCTGGTAAATTGTATTTATACTTTATTGGTGTCTCCTTCTCTCGCACTTTTCGGTTTATTTATATACCAATGCACTTTTGTTTTACCATATGAGCAGTCAGCAAATCTTAGACCAATTCCATATATTATGATGCAAGATTGATTAACGTTCGAATAGATTTTGCCAAATTTCTCAAGTTTGTTGAAATGAATTTCCTTCTGGTTTTGCTTGGGTTTATTGCTCGTTTCACGACTCTCGTATCCCTAGCTTGTTTTCTGTACACAAAACTAGGAAACGTAAACTTTGAGTGAGATTTATCAAAAGGTAATTTATTTCAGTTGTTGTAAACTGAATGTTGCATATTTGCATGCCTCCAAAACATATGGGCAAATTAGAGAGAATTTAGAGTTATAAATTGCCTTCAAGCAAACTACTTATTCAAAGGGTGTGTCTGATTTCAATCATGCAATTTCAAGTCTTCCAAACGTCAAAACGGAATCATAGTCCAGACATTTTAGTAATTTTAAACCCCAAGCTGCGGAAAAATTCCTAGTGGGCTAGTGGTACATCATCGTGTGATTTGACCCCTTTAAACTTTTTCGTGCGGCTTCGCAGGTCTACGCAAACTGCTACAGCCTTCAACGACAATATAATCGATGCCACCGGTCAAATTCAGTCTGATTTATGAGCCAAAGTCATCGAAAACTATAGGGGAGAGTCGGCACCCTTCGACACCTTAACAGAAAATCATAGTTTATTTTTTTATTTTTTCAAAAACTAATTTTTTTTTATTCAATTTATGATTTTATCAACATATTGGCGGAACCTAAGATTTAAAAAAAATGTTTACTATTTTTTTTTTGTATTTAACCTTCGACAGCAATGCACATTCTTGAAAATTTATGCATTATAATGTTAGTTTTTTTAAATAAAAGTCATGATATAGTTTGCTATAAGAATTCAATTCATTGTTAAATTATTTTTATATAAAAAAAACAAATAGTTTTAACAAAAAATAAATAACTAGATTGGTATTAAAAACAGTAAAAAAAAGTAGATTCATAAGAAATATCATAAGATCACATAAATAAGTCTCTAACGAACGTTAAGATTTTTTAAATCGATATTAAAGATACTCTTCCTATGGGACCTTGATATGCCCGGAGGATGCGCCGGTTTTGGCATTTTAGCATAAATATCGCTCTGTCGGAGGTGCCCCAGATAAAAATGTCGAAGGTGCCCCACTTGATGTTTTTTACTTTTTTTTTATTATTTCCTAAAGAAAGATAAATCAAATTAGCTTTTTAAAATATAAATAAACACATAGTATTATATGTATATAAAAAACAACTTCACTGCTTGAAAAAATTAAAAACGCGACTACGAAAATCTTAAGAACTTACCCCGAAAATTATATCACGTGGTCCAAATAAATGTTTTATGTCCTATCCTGGCAGGATTTGAAGCCAGACTGCTGAAATTTTTGACATATGTTTGGCATTATTAAGGGCACATCCACAAATTTTTTACAGAATTTTTAAAGGTCTGCACACAGAGATAATAGTGACTGTCGAAGGTGCCCCACTGTCGAAGGGTGCCGACTCTACCCTACCTTTCGAATGCAGGCCACCTAGCCAAGCCGCGGTGGCTATTTGAACGATGTTTTATTTCACACATAATGTCATTCATACGGTCCTCAAATTAAGATAAAATCGAGTTGAAATCTTGTTTTATTCCGTTTTAAAATCGACCCGCCATTTTCCATCACAAAACACCCAAGTTTCACATAGAAGAAGAATAAACAATAGGTAAAGCAAATGTGAGCGCAAGTTAATAAAAGAGACACTATCAATTTTAAAACAATTATTTATTACAAAATTAAATTGAGGCGAACACTATTAATCAATAGGTACGCGACACCGAAAAGTACAACTGGCCGTTGACTAACAAGAAGTGACTTCTGTCGATGCACGCCGCTTCTCATCAACCACTTGATTTTTTACTAACGAGTGGAGAGCGTTAATCTTCCTCATTCCGAAATTACCGTTTTTGTATTAGATTAGAGAGCTTAACTCTTGCCGATCGTGAACGGTATTTTGTTTTTCACATTTTGGTTGTCGATGAGAATTAATCTACAACGGTATGTTGTTTACCAAATCGTATGCAATTGAATCATCAATTTTTTTGTGTGAATTTTGCAACATTAGTACAGGGTGTTAACTGCTCCCGCTTCAAATTCTGCCGTCCTCGGTAGATCTTAGATTTTTATTTCATTATGATATATACTTATAATTTACATACCTAACTTTTTTATTTACATTTTGTATTAAATAAAGCGGAGTGCCAATAAATGGTGAACATTTATTTACTTACATGAACTCTAACTCAGATAGAAAAATATAAAGTTTAACATAATAATTTGAAGATACATAGCAATAACTATAAAAGGAACTACATACATACATAAGTAATTAATAAATTCAAATGTGTTTATATAATTTTACTCAACATTTTGTTAGGTATTATCATTTTTTTCATTTCAATATTTCTTGCAAAATATACCTGTACATATTTTTAGTCAAATTAAATGATACATAGAAGAAAATTTGGTTCGCAATAACAGAAATTAAAAAAAAATTTAAATAAGTACAACAATTTTATAAACGATCTTAAATTTTACAAAACAAATAATTTCATACAAATGTTAGTGACAGCAAAAAATTAATATTATTAAGATAAATTATAAGCAGTTTTAATTTTTACAAAAACATGTGGCATAAGCAAGTAGTAATTATTTGCATATATTGATGCATTTCAAAATATTTCTTATTAAATTTACAACATGAAAAAATGTAAAAAAAAAAATAATAATAATAAAAATACTTTTTCAGAGCCAAACAAAAAATTTGAGATCTCTTAGAGATTCGCACACAATTTTTATGAAATATGTTTCATCAGTGGAATTAAGAACAAAATTTACCTCAGGTTACTTTTATGAACAAGTCGATTTTCAATTAGGACTGTAGTGCCCAGATCCTTTTGGATCACTTTTTCAACAAAAAGCTTGCTAAACTTGTTCCCCATTCGTTTATTTGTCCGCACATAAACTTTCTCGCCTGGCTCAAATGATCTTATTTGACTGTTTTTATTATGGAACCTTAAATCTTTTTCTTGTGTTTGAAAATTTTTGTTTCGTATCTCGCTTTGTAATTCTGATGAGATGGAATGTATGATGTCTATTGGTTTATGTTTCGTGATTGAATGAATGGTTCTATTGTATTTTACTGTTGATAATAAAATAAGTTCTTTTGTGTCTGTGATACCTTGCTCTAACTTAATGCATCTGGCTATTTCTGATAGTGTGCTGTGGAACCTTTCAACTTGTCCATTTGATGAACTGTGGTAAGGAGGAATGGTATAAATATCTATTTTAAAATAATCCCTTAGTAACGTCTTTATTGTTTCTGAATTTAAAGATTTTTCGTTATCACATACCACTGTTTTTGTACCAGCGAAAAAATTGAGAATTTGAATAAACGAATCTTTAATATCAACTATGGAGCGTGATTTTATAGGAAAAACACTTGAAAATTTCGAAAATTTATCGATACATGTGAGAAAATGCAAATTATCTGTTGAATAAATGTCGATATGTAATATTTCACCAACACGATTTGGTATGGGGGTTTTCCCAATGTCGATCTTAGGGGGGTGTCGTTGGTATTTTGCTTCTTTACATATTTTACAATTAGCTATTATTTCTTTTAATTTTTTTCGAATGTCAGGGAAGAAATAGTCTTGGAGTACTTGTTGTGTGTTCTCGCGCAGAGATCGATGAGCTCGATTGTGTTCTACAGCGAGAATTTCCTGTTGGTCATTTGAATTATAGATATCTATCACAAATTTTTCCGTGTGAAAAAATTTGGTAGATGGAAAAGCTGTAATTATGTAATTTTGAATTGACGCTAAAACATTTAGTTCGCAGTGAATTCCATTTACGACGTTAGGATTGATAACCTCATTTAGTATGTTTAGTAAATAATTTCTATCACAAAAGGAAATTTCATGTCGGCATTTCTTTTGAAATATTATTTTCCTTCGTATTTT
This sequence comes from Sphaerophoria taeniata, assembly GCA_943590905.1. Classification (NCBI taxonomy): domain Eukaryota; kingdom Metazoa; phylum Arthropoda; class Insecta; order Diptera; family Syrphidae; genus Sphaerophoria; species Sphaerophoria taeniata. The sequence goes on from OX016542.1 coordinate 66,505,787, forward strand.
GTTTTCTTGGCCTTCAGTTATGATAAGCTGGTTCCTAAAGCAGTTTATAGGATTTTTGATCGTTCGAATAGTTTCAGTCGAAGATTCTTCACTATGGGCAGTTATCAATTCAGATTCATTTGAGTGCTCTATGACGTTAATATATTGTCTTGATAAGGCATCCGCAACATGATTTTCCTTACCTGGCTTATAATGGAATGTCGGTGAAAATTCTTCCACAAAAGCTCTCCACCTTTTCATTTTTGTGTTGGGATTCTTTTCAGAGATGGCAAAGGTTAGCGGCTGGTGGTCTGTAAAAATGTTGAGCTCTCTGGCACCATACAAATAGTTGCGAAGTTTTCCTAACGCCCAAACTATGGCGAGAAGCTCTCGCTCGTTGGTTGCATTGCATAGCCCTCTTCGGTTTCAGTCAATGTCCTGGAAATCATTGTAATTGGCCTTCCACTTTGTGACAAAACTGCCCCCAAAGCATTCGATGATGCGTCAGTGGTCAGGTCAAATGGCTTTGTGAAGTCAGGATAAAGCAGCAGAACATCCTCTGAAGCTTCTTCATCAAGTTCGATTAAAATATTCTTTGATTGTCTAGCACTAACATTACCATTTTCCCCACGCAAAAACTTTGTTAAAGGCTTCGTAATTTGAGCATAATCCCGAACAAATCTCCGATAATACCCCGACAATCCTAAAAATGAACGTAAGCTACGCAAAGTGTTTGGAGTTTCATATTCAATAATGGACTTGACTTTATCTGGACACGTCTTGATACCTTGATCTGAAACTGTAAAGCCCAAAAATTCAACGTTCTTTCTAAAAAATTTTGACTTTTCGGGAGAAACACGCATATTGGCCTCAAAGAGCTTGGATAAAATCCTGTCAACATCTTGAAGGTGCTGTTGCTTAGATTTTGAGAACACAATTACATCGTCAATATAAACATGGCACGACTTGCCAATTTCATCCCTCAGCACATCATCAATGGCCCGTTGGAAAATGCTTGGCGCGTTCTTAAGACCAAACGGAAGCCTGCAGAATTCATATTTTCCATTATTGACGGAAAATGCAGTTTTCTCTCTGTCTCTCTCAGAGAGTTTGATCTGGTGAAATCCGGATTTTAAATCCAATGTGGAAAAAAATGAAGACTGGCCTAAATTTGCAAGAATAACAGACGTATCCGGAATCGGGTATTTATCACTAGTTGTTTTTGTATTAAGCTTCCTAAAATCAACTACAAGGCGCATTTTCCGACTTCCATCCTCATTAAATCCTTTCTTATCAACAACCCAAATCGGGTTATATTGTAAGGTGATCGAGATGGCCTTATTATTCCGGCATTAAGAAGATCGGAAACTTCTTTGTTGACAAACTGCGCCGTTGCCATTGGATAGGGATAAGCTCTGGAATAGACTGGTTCATTGTCCGTTGTTCTAATGGTAGCTACAACTTTGGTGTTAAATGGCAAAAAATCATTTGAATCTGCGAATACTTTTTGTCTTTTTGAAATAATATCTTCGAATTGTGGACGTACATCCGGTGGTACAAAATCGTTTTCAATTGAAATATGATTAACATTTCTACAGAATAAATATAAAAGTTTCTCCTCTCGACCATCATAGTTAATAACACCCTTCTTTAAATCAAGATGTGCGCCTATTTCATGTAAAAAGTCGCATCCAATGATGCCATCAAACCTATCGAGGCGAGGGAGAATAAAAAAAGTTGTATTTTTGTTGAATAAATGTACCAAACACTTAAATCTAATTTCGTTTGATCCGTGTAAGGATTTAACAGTAAAAGAATTTTCTACTGGCTTGACTCCTTTCAGATTGCTTAGGTTTTTAATATAATTTTTGGCGGCACCTGTATCTATTAAAAATCTTATTTCCTTCCCTCCTAATGTTCGGCTTATGTATGGTAGGAGGGACCTATCCCTAAAAAAATTTACTTCATCTTCAAATTCATCTCTCTCATAATTGCAAGAAAGTCTTTCGTCGTCAAAATAATTATTTTCGTTGTAATGTTGCTCACAAGGAACAGTATTTAGATGTGTTGCCTGATTCTGAACTAAATTATTTACTCGTTGAATTTTTGAAATCGGTTGCTGTGTTGAATCGTTATTTGTAGTAAAAGTTTTGTTGCGGAAATATTTGTCTGAAGGTCCTGGTCTTTTTAATTGTGGTTTATTATTTATAAAATTATTATTTTTGAAGCCATTATTAATTGTTTTTTGAGATGAGATAACCTGATTCTGAGTTGGAGATCTATAGCGTGAAGTTGAAGGGTCTATTTCCATCGGCTGTACTCTAGGATTTTGATCTAACTCACGTTTAAATTGAGGGGGATTGAATGAATCATTTCTATAGCTTTGTTGGATCGGAGCTTTATATGGTCGTTCAGTGTAACTAGAAAACGAGTTTGCGAACATGTAACGAGTTTGATTAGCCTCTAATTCCCTTGCGATTGCTAATGCAGAGGGCATATCTTCAGGTCTCGAAGAGAATAAAATATCACACATTGGTTTTCGCAACCCGGAAATAAATATTCTTAGAGCATCCTGCCTATACTTTTCATTCAGAGACGTGATTAAATCGATTTTACCTTCATGAGTCATTTTAACTTTATTGATAATTAAGGTTAGCTTCTTTTCGACTGCATCATAGAATTCAACTAAAGACGATGATCCCTGCTTCAAAGTTGACATTTCCTGTTCGATTATATAAATTGGCCTTTTATCGGCGTATGTAAAATCTAAGCGACTTATTATTGCATCAAAGTTAAGTACAGTATTATACGATGTTAATACTGAATCAGCACGTCCTACAATTTTGTTTCTTATCATAGCTACTGCCTGATAATACTTAGAACTCCCTTCATATCCCTGAAAAACCTTATGTGCGGCAAACGCAGCTTGACGCCATGAGACATAGCTAGTCTGATCACCTTGGAACTCTGAAAGTGATTTCACAACATCTAATGTTTCTTCACAATTTATTTGACGATTGATTGTGACCTCATTATACTCTACTGCCCTTGATGGCGTTTCCAAAGAGGAAAGTCTATTCGTAAGTTCACTGATTCGGGACTCAAATGATTGTTGCGCTTGTTCGACTGCGGTCTGAACAGCAACTCTTAATATTGCACGAAATTGCACTTCATCCATTTTCTATAAATTACTTTTTGTTTTAGCTCTTAACAATGATGTTTAAAATAACTGTTTTTATTTGTTTGCTGCTGTGATAATACACCTAAAGTACGTTATTCAATTAAGTATAATTTAAAGGAAATAATATTATGTATAATTATTCTACTCGCTATAAAAATAACAAATAATATTCGAGAAAGTTTTTTTTATATTTTTATTTGAAAGAATAGCACTCCACTGTTAATATCGTTTTTAATATATTAATTTTAGTCTTTATACGGAAATTAATTCTTTGTTAAATCTGCTTTTGATTGCATATTTTTTATTTGTTCAATATGTGCAGAAGTTTGGTTAAATCTGTTGGTTTAGATTTTGTTCAGTTTATGAATTTAGAGGAAAATCACTCCACGTAATTGTTTGTAATTTGCTTATGTTTTTATCTGTTTTAATATTTTTCATATAAATTCACTTGATAGGTCTTGGAGGTATTATAGTTTTCAGGGTTTTTTTTTAGTACTCCCGTTATTTGCTATATATATGTATAGTTTTTTTTCAACACACTATTCTTGGTGGGATCTTATAATTAGGCAACCGTTTTTCTTAAATATTTTTTTTTATATTATTTAACAAGAAAAAACGCGTTGCAATCGTTGGGCGCCAGTTAATAAAAGAGACACTATCAATTTTAAAACAATTATTTATTACAAAATTAAATTGAGGTGAACACTATTAATCAATAGGTACGCGACACCGAAAAGTACAGCTGGCCGTTGACTAACAAGAAGTGACTTCTGTCGATGCACGCCGCTTCTCATCAACCACTTGATTTTTTACTAACGAGTGGAGAGCGTTAATCTTCCTCATTCCGAAATTACCGTTTTTGTATTAGATTAGAGAGCTTAACTCTTGCCGATCGTGAACGGTATTTTGTTTTTCACATTTTGGTTGTCGATGAGAATTAATCTACAACGGTATGTTGTTTACCAAATCGTATGCAATTGAATCATCAATTTTTTTGTGTGAATTTTGCAACATTAGTACAGGGTGTTAACTCGCATTCTAGTCTCTATACTTCGAAAACGGTTAATTTTAGAGGGAATTTTTAAAGGCGCAGGGAATCTGGTCCCGAAGTCAGAAGTCCCGAAAATGGTTTTCGGGACTAATGAGAATGACCCACTATGGTAGGTCATAAGTGCCGAATTTTATTTTGGGACTAATGACCCACTAGGGTGGCCATTAGTGCAGAAATCAAATTCGGGGGTTCTGACCTTCGCGATTAATCTTAAATATTTTGTAAGGTGCCGTGTAATAACGCCAAGCGAAATAAGGCCAACTTGAAGAAATTGGTCTTATTTCACTTTCTCAAAGTGAAATATGACCGACTTTTTAAGGTTGGCCCTATTTCGCTTTGAGAAAGTGAAATAAGGGCAACTTTTGTTGAGAAATAAAACCTAATTGGTCTTATTTCACTTTACGAAAGTGAAATTAGGCCAACTAAAGTTTTTAGTCAAAAATATTTTTTCAAGATTTCCTAACATAACAGTGGACTTGCTCAAAACAACAAAACCTTACTATATACACCGTACTTTGCTAGCTGATTTCTGAGTTGTAACGTCCAGCTATGACGGTTAAACGTTATACCTACCGTTCAACGATCTTGGAAGCTGATTTTTCGGAAACAGTCCTCCAAATTCCTCCAAAATTACTTCCTTAGTAAATCAACTATCCAACAATGCCCCCATGTCATTTTCTGATTGACGGAAGGTTAAGCGTAGTTCCCGAATTTTAATTAAAGCAATTCTTGATAATACTTTCTTTTTCCATGAACATGTAAGTAAAATTAGTATTTCAATAAATAAACATATTTTTGTAAGTGAAAAATAAGAACTTCGCACGAAATTGCCGCTTCCTTTGATTTGGAAATGCAATTACTACATTTATCTTGTAATACATTCAATTGTTTTGAAAGCAGATGATTCATTTTAACCATTTTTTTTCACTCTTTGCGGATGATGCCGATTCGGAACATTCAAGATCATTTGGTTTTTTTTGGTTTGTTTGAGAGCGAGGCGAGCGGAAAAAAATTTTGGCCAAAAGAGAATCAATTTGGGGTGTGAAAATAAAAAAATTCGCGCGAATTTTTTTATTTTCACACCCCAAATTGATTCTCTTTTGGCCAAAAAAAATTTCCGCTCGCTTCGCTCGCTAGCAATTGCAACTAGGTACATTATTTCTTGTCTTAAGATCCAAATCCAATTATTTTTATTTTACCAAATTTTAAAAAAATTTAATGTTAGCTGAAATGTGAAATCTTATATTACTATTCTTACTGCAAACTTTCTTTCGCACTAAATTTTTAACTTTTCACAATCTTTCTCCGAAAAAAGTTTGCCGTATCGATTCAGAGCTTCTTTTTTATTTTCTTCAAACTTAATTTCGGAATGTGGGGAAAGTTCTTTACAAAATACTTCATACATCAGATGACCACAAAGACAAATAAAAAATTTATTGACGAAATTCGTTTTAATTTACATGAGAATTGGGAACAACAGAACTAGGATCTTTTCTTAAATAATTGTTTATTATTTTGTAATTTTGTTTTACATTTTTTCTTATATTCTTTTATTTAATTTTTGAGCAATACTAATTAAAAAAAGAACAAATATTGTAAAACACATCTGTTGAAAGTGAAATAAGGCCAACTTGGCCTTATTTCAGTTTCGGAAAGCGAAATAAGGCCAACTTTAAAAAGTTGGTCTTATTTCACTTTAAGAAAGTGAAATAAGGCCAATTTCCTCAAGTTGGCCTTATTTCGCTTGGCGTTATTACACGGAACCATTTTGTAAACAATAAATTGAAAGGACAGTATTTGCATATTTTCAAGGTTTTTTTTTGTGCATTACGGTTGAAATACACATCATGATCTAAGTCTATGTGACGTAAAAGAAACTTGTTCCAATGCAAACGTTCTTCTGAAATTTGATGGGATGTTTAAGTTCGGTGAGAGCAGGGCGTTCTGCAAGCACACTGCACTTGAACCCCGTTTCATCTTATTTTCTCATTTTTCATGGGTAATGCCTCTTGCGAAAAACTGAAAACACTTCCAAGAGTATCAATCTGTCATGACAAAAGTGTAAATTGTAGTTCCCTCAATTCTTCACACGCACTCATTCATGCACGTAGGTGGGATATAAGTTTCTACCTTCTGTGCGCTCTGTGTAGAAATATTTTTCAACTGCCTCAAACCCCGTTTTGCTTATAAATACATTTCCTCATGATCAAAGGGCACGGTAGTGCCCAGCCAAGTTCTAGCACTACCCCCTTTTTACAGGATCGAACTCAAGCACATTTTTAACCCCCAATAAATTTTGAACCCATAGAGTTAGAAGCTTCAAATTTGAATTACGTATTAACTTCATGGGCACAAAGGCCCTGTAAAAAAATAATTTTGTTGAACCACTACACTACTTCCTGAGATATTGAACAACAAAAATTTCAAAAACCGTAATTGACTCACTGACTGACTCACTGACTCACTGACTCACTGACTCACTGACTCACTGATCATCAAAATTATTAAGCACTTCTAACAATGGCAGAATCTTAAAATTTGATACAGTGGTAGGTTTTCGGGTGCATACAAAGGAAAAAATCGAACATTTCAAGTTGCTCATTCAGGGGGCGTGGTATCCGCCCACTTTCTAAAACTGGTCGTAGGATCTTGAAATTCGGAATTATTACAGGGTTTTGGTTGAATATAAGGAAAAATATAAAGAAAATATTTTGGTTTCATTTAGGGGCGTGGTTTCCGCCCACTATCTTAAAACGGTCGTAGGATGTTGAAATTTGGAATTCTTGTAAGGTTTTGGTTGAAAAACATAAAAAAAAATGAGAAAAAAAATCTATTTTCATTTAGGGGCGTGGTATCTGCCCACTTTGTTAAAATGGTCGAAAATGTTTAAATTCGAAATTCTGATAGGGTTTCGGGTGAGTATAAGAGAAAATATAAGTACAAAATTGCAGTTTCATTAAAGGGGCATGGCTGCCACCCATTTTCTTAAAATGGTCATAGGATGTTGAAAATTAGAATTATGGTTTGCTTAACTACATAAAACTCCATGAGTTATTGGTTTCACAATGGAACCTTGATGTCTGAATGTGACATCTAGACAGCCAGTCTAACCTAACCTACATATTATTTATTTATAAATTGGCAGAGCAATTATATTGTTAAAGTTTGTATAATGCTTCCATAAAATAAAAAAAACTTTGCAAAAAGATGTGAAATCAGAACAAAAACATAAAATGTAAAAAAAGAGCCAAGTTCTCTTATGTGCGAACAACACTGTGTAAACAGTTAGCCACCAAAAGTAATGAGATCTAAAAGAACGCCAAGTTCTGACATGTAAAAGTGTTATATTGAATATTTTAAATCATAGAAAATAAAACAACAATATTTAAAGCAAATAGAAAATAGTTCGGATGAAAATTTACAAGTTCACTTGGCAAGTTTTTGTTTGAAGCGTGATTAATAACATTTTAAAACTTGAACAGTGAACTTGTAAATTTTCATCCAAACTATTTTCTATTTTCTTTTAATATTGTTGTTTTATTTTCTATGATTTAAAATATTCAATATAACACTTTTACATGTCAGAACTTGGCGTTCTTTTAGATCTCATTACTTTTGGAGGCTAACTGTTTACACAGTGTTGTTCGCACATAAGAGAACTTGGCTCTTTTTTTACATTTTATGTTTTTGTTCTGATTATATATTTAGTTCAGACAAATAGATCTGCAAGCCTACGAAAGTAATAAACTAAGTGTTTCAATTGACTTTGATTTTTTTGCGCTTAAACTTTAGATCTCTTGTGGGGAAACTTGTTTTCCCTATTTTATATAGTAAATATCGCATTCAAGGATTTTAGAATAGGTATCCTTTTTATGTCGAAACAGGTGTTGTTGAGCATTGGTCGTTAATTAATGATTAATGCAATGACCTAGAAAGACGTGATGTACGGCTAAAAAATGAATCTCTGAAATCATAAAAAAAAGTAAAAACAAAAACAATACAAGAATTGGCTGACCCAAATAAGTACCAACATTCTTAAGTTTGTTTTTAAACTTTAATTCCGATACCCTACCTATATATGTCTGCTTATATTTGTTTGTTTTTATAAGAAGGGTATTGCAAAGCACCCTTAACGATATTTAATGTAGGTATTTTTTGTTCTTTTCTTTATAATAAATATTATCCTCCCTGTTTCGCGACGGTAAAAACGACAGAATCCACCCGTACTTAGACAAAAATAAAAAATTCAATGTTAATAATTTATGGAAAGGAAAATTATTTCGATCTCTATATTACCTCGTCGCGTCGTCTTCACCGCCGCGCCCGCCGTCGCGTGTTTCTTTGTCGCCATACCGCATCGACTAATGTTGTAGTAGTATAGGTGTATCAAAATATAGGTGAGCTCAAAAGGCTTTGGTTCTTTTCCCAAAGAATATATATGTAAATTCGACGCAATAGCAATCACCTCTAATGTAAATTGCTTATTCCACAGGAGACAGGACCCTTATTAACCAGCTGAACCTTAAAGAATGGAACGCAAGCTATACGAGGGCATTATGACAATCGTTCATTTTACGCCCCCTGTCGTCATCCCCTTTATCAAATGGAAGAATTGTATAATACCAAAGGCCATCATAATCATCTATATTCATGGATTAGGATTCAATTTTTTGTGCTTAAATACATTTTGTACGTATCATCTTTAGCTTCAGCTTCAGCCTCAACTAGCTAGCTAAGGCAATGAGTGGTTGTATACAGATTTTATTCACTGTTTTTTTAAGCAGGCGGATTGTGGAATTGAAAATTTTATTATAGGTAAAACGTAAGAAAGAAAAATAATGGAACATGTACATTATGTTTTGAAATTTATTCTAGCTGGGACGAACGAGGGCAAGGGTACATCTATTAATGAATAACATCGCTGCGGGGGATGATATTTTTGAAAGAAGAATCGAGTGGTTTGGTTTCGTTCAAGTTTCGTGTTGTTAGTGTTTCGTGTAGTTGCTAGAAAAAAAAAACATTTTCTTGAAAGAAAGTATGAATTCTTTTGAGAATGAATTAATTCAACAATTGGCATATATTATTTTTTTTAGTCTTAAGTCAGCTATACCTATAGTTTTAAAAGAATATAATTACTGTTCCCAGTTACATATGTAAATTGCGAAGCATGTCTGTTGATATATACATAATACATACGGTGCAGGGAACTTACTTCACTGGCCTCTACCTTGACATGGCAACTAGCTTCACCTCAAATGGGAAATATCTTCACTTTTTTCTGGCGACGTTATATCCCAGCTATGGTGGGAAATTACTTCATCAGAAATTTATGTGAAGTTAATTCCCACCCCAACTTCGTGCGCAGCCACAAAGCTATATGAGCTTTGTGGCTGTGTCACTTGACCTACAGCGCTCTAAAGACTTGTTATTTCAAAGCAGATTTCATATAAGCTCCCTAATAGGTGTCCTTACGATACACTGTCTTATAGGCAGACACGCTATACAACTTGGTGTAGCCTCAAATGACTTCTGCAGGAGCTGTATGGACGAGGAAGAAGAAAAAACAATCTCTCACCTTCTCTGCACATTCCCTGCTCTTTCACTAAGACGCAAACTTCATCTGCGAGAATTTTTTTATGATAATCCCAGTGAACTAGCTTATAAGGATATCAAATATCTTCTTCGCTTTATTAAAAGCTGTGGCTGCGCACATAGGTGGGGTGGGAATTAACTTCACACAAATTTCTGATGAAGTAATTTCACCAGAAAAAAGTGAAGATATTTTCCATTTGATGTGAAGTTAATTCCCGTGTGTAACGAAACGAAACAGGACTCTTAGGCCGTTCCAGGTGGCAGGCGATGGATAGAGTATATTGGAAGGCTACGACTACGCCGTACACTGAACCAAAAAGGTACACCATATTGATAAAAAAGGTCATCTATATGATGTAGAATTCATCAATTTTAGTCCATATGATGAAGCATTGTTCATTAATATGATGAAAATTTTCAGCGACAAATTTCGATCATCCTTCATCAACTTTGTTCATCAATATTATGAAAAATGATGAACCAAATTTTGATTTATTTGTACATCAAAATGATGAATTATTTCATCGATCTGATTATCGTATTCATGAATATGATGAAAATTTCTTGCAGCCGCAGCACTGGCTGGTGTTACCTTTTACGGCGCAGTGTCATAAGTCCGTAGGTCATAAGTCCGTAAAGGAAATTTGACCCAGAATTTCGTTTTTGAAATGATTTGCTGTTTCAACTACACTTGTGAAACATTCATCACATAACTAAATATGGTTACACGGCATAAGAATTGTATTAATTTTCTATACTTTTTTGCCTGAATTTGACTGTCAACTATCAAAAATCAGCTTACACGATTCCACCCCAGGTACAATAATTGCTAGCGAGCGAAGCGAGCGGAAAAAAATTTGCCCAAAAGAGAATGAATTTGGGGTGTGAAAATAAAAAAATTCGCGCGAATTTTTTTATTTTCACACCCCAAATTCATTCTCTTTTGGGCAAAATTTTTTCCGCTAATTTCGCTCCCAAACAAACCAAAGCGATTTTAAATGTTCCAGTTTTCAGATCGTCATAATGCTCAGACGAAAGTGAAAAAAGAAACTCAAAACGAATCATTGCAATGCAGCATGTGCTTTCCAGACACAAGCGTGCATTACAAAGGTGCGTGGTGGTTTCTTTTAAAAATTAAAGGAAACGGTAGCAGTTTTGAAAAATGAATTGCAGTATTCTATATGCAAATATATTAATATGGACATTTATTCACTTAATTAACCTATTTAAAAATAATAGGTTGCTATTTGCTTTAGAAAAAGCTTTAAAAGTAATATTCGCAAACTCAGGTCGCTGCCATATGAACGGACCTTTAGGGAATTAATATTTTTTTTCGCATGCACCAAAAAACAAACCCAGTTTCAGAAAAACTCGAATGAAGTGACGCTTACAAGTCAGAGCTATCAAGGCAGATATGTTTTCATTGAGCATATTAAAACCATGTTCTTGATTACTATTTGCCGATGTAAGATTTAAAAGAGAGTACTTATTATTGAAGGTTGTAAAAAAAGACCAGCTAGTAGGTAAGTGAAAGGAACGCAACAAATAACAATTTTCGGAAGCATTCGCTTCTCAGAGAGAATGACTCCAAAAAACCGTAAGCTTTGGGTCAGAATTTCGTAGGAAATTTTGACGGACTTTTGACTCACTTAGGTGGGTTATAAGTTCATAATCGATGTATGAAGTTTTGACCCACTTAAGTGGGTCAAAAGTCCTTAACGGACTTATGACCTACGGACTTATGACACTGCGCCACCTTTTACATGCCGAGAATAAACAATGGGGTTCAGAAAAATTCCTGAGATCCGAAGCTTTGAAGAGGAAAAGGGCGTGTTGCCGAAGGGGAAGGGTCTAGATCCTAGAGACCCCCGGAGGATTTACCCACCCTATGTATCCCAATAGGATACCACCATGGCTGCTGCTTCCTCCAAATTATGCAGCAGCCCCAAACCGGATAGAATTAAACGGTTACCCCTATCTACAGCACGGTAGGGACATTGCTCCGCAGGGGGGTCACGCCAAGTGAGCACCAGACAGATGACCTTAGTACTATAAATTACTATAAATGGTTGCCATATTTGCTAAGATTCAAAGTGGTTCCATTTTTTGCTAGAGCAAAAGTTTTAAAAAAGCTATTATGTAGAGGTATTTTTTGATTGGTTAATGGTCTGAATTTTTGCTTGTTTGTTTGCAAAAGCTAAGCCTTTGGCGCAATGAAATAGGCGTGGCGTGACGTGACTTTTTTTTGTTGAGTTGCTGCTGTAGAAAATAAAATTAATTTAGGAATTTCATTTTTTGTTGTGGAACTCATTTGTTATTGGCTTGCTGCCTTTCATTATGAGGAAAAAATGTGTGTGTGTGCTTATACTTGGTGTGAGAGCAGAGGAAGCATGCTAATTCTTTTTTCTTTGAAGATATGAATATAGAATGAGTCATGCAGAAACTGGATTTGTTGTTTTTATTGGGTTATACTTTTTGAAATACATATGTAGTAATGTATTTTAATTGAATGAACAAAAGGCTAGGAAAATCAACATTAATCGCAAATGCATGATAAGTGGGAATCGTCGCGACGACGACGACGACGACGACGACGACGACGACGACGACGGCGCGTCGTTGCGTTGTTCGAGTTCATACTGTACCTATTCTTGTTTTTGCTTTTATTGGGCTAATTGATTTCGTTTGGTTTGCGTTGTTTTTTGTTTTTTGCCTTGTTAAGTGTAAGGCGTGACGACTGTGCTAGTAGCCAAAGCAAGTCAATCGTTATTCGTTAATGAATGCGCTCGTTTTCTTGATGTATTTTCGGGACATGAAAAATCAAATTGCATCATGAAAACAAATTAAATAGGTTTACGGAAAAAATAAGTTGTTTGTTGGCACAAACGTGCCAGAAAAAGTATTTGTTTAAGAGATTTTCGATAAAAAATAATAAGATCTATAGTGGTGCGTAGAATGCATTGAATGTAGGTCTTTTTCGTAGACTTTGAGAAATTTTCTTGCATTTTTGGATGTAGTTCTTAAGGTCAAAAATAACAGTCGCTCCGTCCCCCACACTCCTAAAAAAAAAGGTTTATATGGACAGCCCTAGTTCGTGCGTCTTTACATATTCGTGATTTTTTGCTGGTTTTTCTGTTTTTAACTTATTTGAGTTTTATAAATTTTTTCCTGTTGGTTTTGTTGTGTTTATCTTTTTTTTTTGAGTATACAAACATTTTCTTGTTTGTTTTCTTTTCTTTATTATGCTTTTTTATATTTTTGTGATTTTTTATTGTAGTGTTTTGTTGTTTTTAAATTTTGGAGTTTACTCCTTTAGAACCGATTCATATATAGAGCCCGCTAGGAAAAATCAAGTGTTGAGAAAAAGCGTTAACAAAAAAGTGAGGTATGAGGCATATTTTAACTCTTAAAAACTTCTTACCTACTGAATCAATTTAATTGAAATTTGATACAAAGATAGTCTGGAACCTTGGGAAGGGCATTTTACCGCAATAAAAGTTGTGGAAAGGATTGCAAGGGGTTGACATACTAGACCAAAGTTTGTGTAACTCTTGATAAGGCTAGAAATTTCAAACTTTTGTTAACGTATTTTGATTAAACATAAATAAATACGACATTCAATGTTCAAAATTTTAAAAACAACAAAACGCACAAAGATTTCAATCTAGAACTTTGAAATTTTAACACATATAGTAAAGAATTTCATGCTCTTCAATTTGTGTTCCTTTTATTATAACGGTAATTAGTAAATAATATATATATATATATATATATATATATATATATATAATATATATACAATGAAGACATTTTTACATAAATTTGTTTAGGTATAAGTTTTAATCTTACAGACTGGTTTTTAAAATTATCATATGACACCTCATTTGTTGGGCTGCATCTAGTACAAGCATCGCAATCTTAATTTTAAAATAAGTAGGTATTATTGCACACAAAGGACCTGTTAAGTTCGTTCGAAATGACACCTCACCTGTTGGAGAATCCCGCTATCGCCAAAATTCGATCGATGTTCTTCGATTAAAAGCGTCGGGGCGTACGTTCTAATGATCGGATTCAAAAGATTAAGTTCTCATAAGAAGCACAAGGCTTAAAGTCGGTGTAGAATTGAATCGGTCATTTCAAAAACCGCGTAAGTCAGTCAATTAGAATTTTTCAGGAATCAATATCCTTGATTGTCGCAGTAAAAAATAGTCAGTGGTGCATCAAGTTCTTTTAAGATGTTACGTAAATATAAATGGTTTCTTCATCAACGCCATATACTCTGCTTCCGTACCTACTTGACAGTAAATACCAGTGAATCCAATATATATATATTCCTCGACTATGGTAAGTCCTTTTTTGTTTTCCTGATGCAATTTGATTTTTCATGTCCCGAAAATACATCAAGAAAACGAGCGCATTCATTAACGAATAACGATTGACTTGCTTTGGCTACTAGCACAGTCGTCAACACGCCTTACACTTAACAAGGCAAAAAACAAAAAACAACGCAAACCAAACGAAATCAATTAGCCCAATAAAAGCACAAACAAGAATAGGTACAGTATGAACTCGAACAACGCAACGACGCGCCGTCGTCGTCGTCGTCGTCGTCGTCGTCGTCGTCGTCGTCGTCGTCGTCGTCGTCGTCGTCGTCGTCGTCGTCGTCGCGACGATTCCCACTTATCATGCATTTGCGATTAATGTTGATTTTCCTAGCCTTTTGTTCATTCAATTAAAATACATTACTACATATGTATTTCAAAAAGTATAACCCAATAAAAACAACAAATCCAGTTTCTGCATGACTCATTCTATATTCATATCTTCAAAGAAAAAAGAATTAGCATGCTTCCTCTGCTCTCACACCAAGTATAAGCACACACACACATTTTTTCCTCATAATGAAAGGCAGCAAGCCAATAACAAATGAGTTCCACAACAAAAAATGAAATTCCTAAATTAATTTTATTTTCTACAGCAGCAACTCAACAAAAAAAAGGTCACTTCACGCCTTTTCATTAAGAACACAAGGAAAAGTATGCGCCATAGGCTTAGCTAACGAGCAGAAGAGCAGTGCGTCAACCAATTAGAAATCGTCAATAGTTAAGAAAAGCTTTACAATAAAAATTTGAATTTCAAAAAAGCTTCCATCCACATTATATTATACAAGCTTTTTCTAAGGTGGTGAGATTAGCTTTTCTATTAGCTAATCTGTTATACATAATACTAAGGTCAACTGTCTGGAGGTCTGTTATACCCGACCCCTCCGCAGGACATAAGTCCATAATGAAATTATGTCCCACTTAGGTGGGACAATAGTCGGTAAATCGATTTTGGACTTAAATCCCACTTAATTGGGACAGAATTCCGCAAAAAATAATTCTGGATTTATGTCCCATAAAGAAATTGATGCCTTTTGACGAGTTTTAATGGTCATAAAAATCCGTTGTCTGAAGAATCGAAGTGATTTCATTCCTCCTATTCAGTTTTTTCTCTGCTTTGATATGCAAACAATTTTCTTTTATACAAACATACAATATTATTGTGTCAGAAACGAATCATATGTACATATATTTCTTCTGACCTGCTACTCCTTAGTGAGGAAAGAAAAGGATATGGTCATATTATGACACATTGTGAAAGTTTCATATAGCCATATTGGAACATAGGCTATTTGTTACTTTTCTAAGGCGCCATCTGGCCATATTTACTTTCGATATTTTGCCATATGGTCACTACAGAAAACATTATGTATTTTCAAGAATAAATTTTTATTTATTTACGATATTAAATTTAAATCAATGGAAAAATAATACCCGTTCTTCGCGCAAAGCGATGCGAGCGGAAACAGAATGTTTGCCCAAGAGATGTGAAAATAAAAAAATACGCGCGAGCGGAAAAATAATCGTCATTCGCGCAGCGGAAATATAATTTTTTTTATTTTTTATTTTCACACCCAACATTCTCTGTGGGGTAAAAACAAAAAAACAAAATCCGCTGCGCGAATGACAATTATTTTTTTTTTTAATTAAAATTTTAAATCAAATAAATAAAATAAAATATATCCTTGTAAATTCATAATATTTTGTAAAGAAAAACGCATGTAAAAATATGACACATGGCCATATGACACGGCAACGTAATTAAGTCAAGTCAGAAGAAATGAATGTAAATTATTTCGAATGTTTTATATTTTATCATAATTGTTCTACTTTCTGACCATAAAGGCTCAAAGTTTAAAGTAAAACAATTATTTTGTTCATAAAAATAGTGTTTATGTCCTATTTATCAAACAAAAATTGCGGAATTCTGTCCCACCAAAGTGCGACTTAAGTCCAAAATCGATTTACGGACTAATGTCCCAACTAAGTGGGACATAATTCCATTATGGACTTATGACCCGTGGAGTACCTAATGTCCCTGCCCCATCTTCAGCATCATCAATTTGATTGGGTCACATCCACCTTTGACCAAAACAAACTAGAATTTTTACCAAAATGGCCATGACCGACTTAAAAAAATAAATAAATTAGAGTGGAGCGACAGCTCTTGAAGGGCCAAGGCTTACTCTCATCAACAATTCTCTGAGTTCGTGTGAAGAATTGAGGGGACCTACAATTTAACGCCGATTCCGAACGGCAAAGTTGAGAAGCACTATTTCACGACAGATCAATACTCTTGCAAGTTTTGTCAGGTCTTCACAAGAGGCAGTACCCGTGAAAGATGAAATAAAAACTTTATGGGCACGAGTAGGAATCGAAGCATTCGAAGCCATGACGTTCTGCTTAGCAGCCAACGCACCTAACCACTAAGCTACGGGCAGCTGCTCCGACCTCAACCTACATAAATTCACCTCCATCGAGTCAAACAAATTTGTTGAAATAACAGATTATTTACATATACCTATTTTATTTATTAGTTAGTTTAAATTTGTATTTTAATAGAATTAAAACCTTAAAAGAATCTATATCTATATGTACTAATATATAAAGCTGAAGAGTTTGTTCGTTTGAACGCGGTAATCTCAGGAACTACTGGTTCGAATGGTATAATTCTTTTTGTGTTGGATAGTCCATTAATCGAGGAGTACGTCAACTCCGCTTAACTGAACTCCGTTTAACTGAAAACTTCGGTTATCTGAAACAACAAATTTATAACCGAGCCATTTTGAACATTTTCCACAAAAACTCCTTCGCTTAACTGAACTCCGCTTAATTGCAAACTCCGTATAACTGAAACAAAATTGTATGCCTTAAATTAACATTTCTCACACATTCAACTCCGCATAAGTGAAACAGCTGAACGAAGCCACAATCGTTGACTATTGTTTAAAAAAGAACGCAACATTTTATTTTATTTATTTCTATTTCAGCAAAAGTGTGATGTATGTGGTCTTTGTATGTCTAAAATATGGTACGCGCATGAATTACACTAGCGGCATCTACGTAAGCTACTTTCAAATCTACGAAGCAATGGAATATCTGACGAGTACCTGTTATAATTTACACTGCAATGATGTGATGTAATGTGCCAGTCGTTGGTTTGTTGAAAACTGCTCTGATTAAAGCGTATGATTCTCTTCAAATTTAAAAAAAATTCTTTGGTGAAAACTCATAAGTTTCCGATACAATAGGTGATCTTGAAGATAAGATGTCTTTTTATAATTTGCAAAACACACAACAATTGGTTTATTTTTTTCTTAAATAATTTTTAATTTTTAGGGTTCCGTACACAGAGTGTAAACGAAACCCTTATAACATCACTTCGCTACTTTCGTTTTCAGTTCATTCGTCTTTCACAAGCGATTTCTTCGGATCTGTTAGGCCGATTCCAATGAAATTTGGTACACATATTTTAGTATTTAGTAGTAATCTAAAAATGTTGTTTTCATGTTTTTAAGATAAATAGTTTCGAAGTTATTAAAGAGAAAAGATAAAAAAATACAAAAATTACCATTCTCCCCCCTGATCTCCGAAACTACTGGGCCTAAGATTATGAAAAAGATACTGAGAATAGATCTTAACCTGTAGATTACAAAAAAGCAAATAAGAAGACTGTACTGTTACATATAACACAGATATGACTCAATATTTGGAGTAAATTTTTAATTTTTGACTCAACTTTACAATTTATTTCCTCCAAAACCGTTTTACCGATTGGAATAAAAGTTGGCCAATATATCAACGTGTTAAGTAGAAATATAATCATATTTTTTTATATTTTTAAGAGAAATATTTTTGTAGTTATATAAGAAAATATGGAAAAATAGGCAAAAATGTCAAAAACAGGATTTCCCCCCCCCTAATCTCCGAAACTACTGGACCTAAAATTCTTTAAGAAAACTGAAATATAGGTCTATAACATGAATATTACCGGAAAAGTGATAAGAAGTCACAGTTATTTATGTAACATGCAAAATTTTTCAATATACTAATTTCCAATTTCATAAAATTTTAAAACCATTTTTTTGAACAGGTAGGTGGTAACCCTATTGACTTCAAATTAAGTACAAACATTCATTAATTGCCTGCGATGACAAACATATTTTTTTTGTATTTTTATGACAAATAGTTTTGAAATTATTCAAGAAAACACAACAAAAAAGCCCGAAAATGCAAATAACCAAACTTTACCCCCTCCTCATCACCAAAAAGGGTGGGCCTGGAATTTCCTAAAAAATTTCAAAAAATAGTTCCATACGTATAGATTACAGAACAACAAAAAAAATTGCACTAATAATGTAAATAACGATATATTTTCAAGGCAAATGGTTTTGAAGTTATTCAAAAAAAAAAACAACAAAAAAGGACTATGAAAAACACTCAATTTCACCCCCTCCTCATATCCGAAAGGGCTTGGCCAGGCATTTCCAAAATATTCAAGTTAAAACGTGTAGGTTACAGAAAATACAAAAAACATTACAGTGATGATGTAAATAAGCATAAATCCGAATACGTATTAGGGTTCCGTACACAGAGTGTAAACGAAACCCTTATAACATCACTTCGCTACTTTCGTTTTCTGTTCATTCGTCTTTCACAAGCGATTTCTTCGGATCTGTTAGGCCGATTCCAATGAAATTTGGTACACATATTTAAGTATTCAGTAGTAATCTAAAAATGTTGTTTTCATGTTTTTAAATAAATAGTTTCGAAGTTATTAAAGAGAAAAGATAAAAAAATACAAGAAAATTTGCCCCCTCCCCCCTTTACACTCTTTTATGGGATTTTCTTTTGTTGTATTGATTTTGTACTCTAAGTCCTAAGTGTTGTGAATAAAATTTTCGTACCGTTCCACCGGATTTGAACCTAGATCACTTCACTCAAATGCCAGACGTCGCTAACCATTCGACCACGGGCCCTAATGTACTCAACTAGTACAGTTTGAATACCATTATAATTTTTTGAAAATTTGTATGCTCTCATCCAAAATATAAGACATTTGTCACAAGACAATACATGTGTGGTGTTAGCTGGATAGTAGAGTACTCGCCTGATGCTCTTGATGTGCCTGGTTCGAATCTTGTCGGGGGATTGTTTTTTTTAGAAAAAAAAAGTACTGTGGTGTTTCGTTTTGTTTGCCGATGGCCAAAATTTTTGTTTCGTTTTAGGGTACTTACACAGGTGAAAACGAAAACCTATAAGATCAGTTCGGTTTCCTTTTATTTGTCTTTCACAAGCGATTTCTTAGAATCTGCTAAGCTGATTGCAATTAAATTTGGTTCACATTTTCTAGAGTAGATAGAAGTGATCCGAAAATGCTGCTAGCAGATTTTTAAGATACACAGTTTCGAAGTCATTGAAGGAAATAGGCAGAAAGACCATTCAAATTATTTTCCAAGAAAATGTTTGGTTTCAAATCTTAATCCTTGTATAAAAAATCCTTCAAAACTGAAAGAAAGAAGGGTCGGATAATCAAGTACGGAACCCTCCTCGAGCGAGTTTATCTCGCACTTGTCCACTTTATAACTTAACATGAGCTGTTGAACAAGTTGAACTCAACGTGAGGATTTTTATTCTCAACTTGTGATTTTGGTTTTCCTTAATCACATTTGACAATTTCAATTTTTGATTCTCAACTCTCAAGTAATTCAACTTCCGATTTTCTCAACTTCCAAAAAAAGTAGAAGTTGAAAGACGAACTTGAGAGTTTTCTCTCAAATTCAAATTTTCATATGAATTAAAATAATTGTTTGAATATTTCGGGAAAACTAGTATCATTTGTCACTAGCCGGTCTTCGTCTCTTTTTTGGCAACTTCTTTTTTTTCGGCCATGACAATCTGTATATTGAGGAATAAGTCTGGCGAGAGGTTTCTGAAGGCGTAGAAATAGTCGATCTTTTGTTTGGCCTTTTCAAGCAGAAATAATTTCAATTATATTGATCGTCGTCGGTTTGTGCTTTCGGGTAAGGTTGTTTTTCGTACATTCTCGAAGACAAGCAATGCCTTGGGGAATGCTTATTTCGACATCGTTTAGTTCTTTTCTGGCCTTTTGAGCTTATGCGGGAAAGATTGGTCGAATGCTGGCAATTTTTGCTTGAGTATGAATTTACAGAAAATGAAAAAAGTGTGCGGACTGATAAGTTTTTGCACTTAGCTAAGGACGTTTACAAAATGACAATTTCCGACGGTATGTAAAAAATTTATTTGACATAAATTCAAATTTAAGTTGAAACAAACTCCAAAATATTCCAGGGAAATTTACAAAAAATGAGAGAACCCAACTTTTGAATTTCACCTCTCGAGTTGAGGTTTACAGAAATGAAGAAAAACGATTTTCAACTTGTCCCTTAACGCTCCAGTTTTTCTTAACTCTAGAATTGGCCAACTTGATGGCTTCCTACAAGTTGAGCACTAGTGAAGACTGAAGAGAATGGCTCTAAGTTACTTACTTTATCTTTTGTTTGTTTTTATTTATATATTTTTTTTTTTTTAAACATGGCGGTATTTAATTTTGACAAAACTCCGCTTATTTAAAAAGTTTCAGTTATCCGAAGTTCGGTTATCTGAAAACTCCGCTTAACTGAAACAAATTGTCTGCAAAAATGGTGTTTCAGTTAAGCGGAGTCGACTGTACTTAACAATAGGCTGCAACTAATAGGAGCGAAGAATATATGGAAAGTGTTGAAAAAAAAGGCAAAAAATATTCATTTTTCTGCGTTTTAACGCGCGTATCTCAGGGAGTGTTTAGTCAAATTGAACAATTCTTTTTGTGTTGAATGGTCCTTTTATTAAGGAAGGCTTGAAGCTATATATTATTACGCTGCGACCAATAGAAGCGAACCATTAGAGAAAAATGTTGCAAAAATGTCAAAAAATATTAATTTTTGAAGGCTTCTATTGTTTGCTTGAATGCGTTGTTCTCAAGAACTGCTAAATCAAATTGAAAAATTCTTTTTGTGTTGAATATTTTATATGGAATATATCTATTTAAGCTATACAACGTTACGGTGCAAATAATAAGAGCAAAGCATGAGTGAAAAGCGTTGCTAAAACGTTAAAAAAGGAGTTTCGACTAAACTTCAAAACAAAATTACGACGGGTGCATGATGCACAACTCAAGACGCACATCTGGCCGGTGGAGGAGGGACAGGCGGACGAAGTTGCGAGCAACTGCTAGTAAAAGAATAAAGAGAAACATATAATCTTTTTATATCGGTTTTTATAAATTAAAAGAAGTAAGAAGGAAAAAACTATTATTGACTGGAAAAGTTTAGTGCGGTTATGGGCAATATGGTTATAATATTGAAATTAATATTATTATTTGTTTCCTAAAGCAATGATATAACAAAATATTGAAAATGGATGTCCCAATATAATTATTATACAAAAGAAAGAAATGAAAAGAATTGCTATATGAATTACTTACTTGGTATATAAAAGATGCGTATCCACTGTAGTGCACTGCCCTGAATTGCTTTGATTTCAGCGCTAGTATCGTTGTCTGAGTTTATAGCGGATTCTTGATAGATAAAGCCCTTAACTTACTCTAACTTAAATCTGTCTATACTGACGTTGGCTCAAATATGTTGATGTTGGGTGTTCTTTCTTGCTGACAGCATTAACTTGGTCTTGCCCTCCTCGTTAACCGCTAGATTCATTTCCTGGCCTTGGATTCACAAAAGTTTAACTGACATCACGCTGGCGCTGTGTTCTTCCAATTATGTCAATGTTGACTTTATATCCTCGACTTTTGAATGATTGTGTCTCTTGTGTTGACTTTGGAGTTTTGCACACTCTTACAAGAATGATGTGGAAGAAATCGCATGGCAGCGCATCTAAAACCTTTTTTGACATCAAATGCATCCGTGGTAGTGTGATGGGATGCCAAAACTAGACATTGGTCTATTTAGTAGGGCTCTATAAACGCTCTAATAATATAATACGCGGCCTTCAAATCGATGAAAAGGTGGTAGGTACCGATTTGAAGTTCTTAGGACCACTCCGAGATCTGCTGAAGATTTAATATTTGATCGGTACGATGGTGGACTTTTAGGGTCTGAAAAGAAACTGATAAGGACTTATTAGATTGTTGACGAATGGCTTCAATTGTTTACACAGCACGGCACACAAGATCTTGTAGGCCATGTTTAGGAGGCTTTTACCTCTGTACTTGGTGCAATTCAGAGGATCTCCTGTCTTGAAGATCGGGCATACAATACTGACGTTTCATTCGTCGGGCACTCTTTTCTCCGACCAAATCTTACAGTTTAGCTGGTGCATACTCCTAAGCAAATCATCTCTACCTGTTTTGTACACTTCAGCAGACAGGACGTCTGCTCCGCTGATAGCGCTATCTTTACTTCGTCAATGTCGGGTGAGTGGGATTGGTGTTCTGCTTCACCCAAATTGAATGGTTCTGCATAACTGGATGAGTTTTGCTCTTCATCGCTGTTATACAGCTTGGAAAAGTGGTCTTTGCATATCATCAGCACTGACTGTGGTTCGATAACGATGTTCCCACTATGGTATCTGTAGGATTCGGTTCGAGGTGCAAACCTATGGAGGTTTGTTTCAACTTTTTCCAAAACTTTCGAATCTCGTTCCTGTTGTGACGTCCCTCTATTTACTCGAACTTGCGATTCTCATGCTCCTTCTTTTTACTTCCTGAGATGTTTGTGCTCCCCACTCCTTTTCTGCTTTTAGAGCTCGCGAGCGGCTCTAGTCTTTCTTTGCAGAGCCACCTTGTATGCCTCTTGTAAAGCTTCATGTTCGAAATAGTAACGAACCTACAAATGTGTTAATTATTTTTATAAAACAAAAAAGCCAAACGTAAAAGAAATAGGTAGTTTGAATACGGTTCATGCACTTCCTCTTGGTAGATTCTCTATATTCTCTTTTTTTATCATCATGGATAAGTCAAAGGGATTTCTCTCTCGGATGTTCCTTGTTTCTCTTTGAGCTTGTGTTCAATGAATTATGAGTGTCAATAAATATTCTTATTTCATAGCTCGTTACATTTTTTCTTCATATTTCATTAAAAATTATCTTGGTTTGGCTATATGAATCGATGTGACTTATTTTTTTTTTTTTTTTTACGTTAGTTTCATAGTCTGCAAGGGTAGATTCTGTTACATCTAATGGTTTCTTTTCTTTATCAGAGGGTTTGCTATAAATTTAAAACTCAAAGATTTTTAATTACAAAATGTAATTTTTTTACTCTGCGGTTAATTTATTGGATGCATGGGGATGGGACAGAAGTCGTGAAAATGTGTGGGTGGACTGAGTTGAGTTTAATAGTGATGGGTATATCTTGGGCTGAGCACAAACATTTTTCAATTATCAAGTAACATCTTTGCTGGCGACGATGATGATGATGCCGAGGACGAGGATGACTACAATATACTGGAACGGAAAACCCCATGGAAGTCCTATCGTTCGAGCATGTAAGATTTATGTATAAAAGTAAACAAATAGGAAAACGCTGTCTTTCGTCCTTTGTGTCGAAATGTAATTTGAATAAAAACAAATGAAAATATTCTTTACCTTAATGAAGCACCCTTTTCTTTCTGTGTGGGTGGTTGAGTGAAGGGATATACTTTTTCCACTGTGTTAGTGTGCATGAGAAAGAATTTGAAAGCTTTAATGTTTTCTCAGTGGCGCAAGTCTCACTCAAGTCACATGGAATCGAATTCGGAATGGATGTTGGCGTATGTAGAATTTTCTTTACCCTTAACGGGAACGACCCCATCCATCTGATGGGTGAGTAGTAAAACAAAATTAAAATAATGCTCTTGGGATGATATGAATATAAAACAAAACAGGACGTAGCGACAGAGCATGGGGATATCTTCTTGAGACGTGCAAGAACAAAAATGTTTATGCATGGAACTGGAATATTTAGGCTGTTTCTTGATAATGACGGTGGTAATGACAAAGACGCCCGTTCATTCGGTGATGTTCATGGTACCTATACAACAGATCGCAAATAAACATTGATGCGTTCTCGCATAAATATTTCCCATCCTTGCTTTTTACATCAACTCTTTCACTGGTAATAATGCTGAAAAGAAAATTCTCTTCCTGCTTCTGTTTGACTTTTATCCATTAGAGGAAACATGTTGTTACCTATTCTGAAAAGTGATTTGAGACTTTGGTTCTAAGTGCACATAACAATTATAAGGTCCCCATATTAATCGAGAGCTTAGGTGGTGAGTGTTTAAGTGTTAGCTATAAAAGACGAAGAAATCAGTGAGTATACTGTGTTGATTAGGTATTAAACTTGAAGGAACTCAATCCTCTTACTGATTTTTAGAAAGGATTTCTAAGTTGTGCACCAGTTTCATTAAAAGAGAGATGTTAAATATTATTAATAGATTCTCACCAGTCAAGTTCTTCGAGCATAAATATTATAATGACCGACATATTTGCTGTTACGTGTTAGTACATTCGGCTTGTAATTAAATTATAGTCAAAAACTCTGGAAAGTAAAGGCCTATAAGTGGCTTACACACTCCAACACTTCTTAGGTACCTACGTGTGAAGAATTGAGGTAACCAAATGATTTTCTACGTGAGGAATGTTAGCTCTTGAGAGTTTTGACAATGCCTTGTTAGAGGAAATAATAATAGTACGCCTGTTTCGTAACGGTTTTGTCCGAGCAATATAACAGTAAGTGATTCAATTCTTGATTTTGGAAAAAAAGACGCATATCGAAATCAAAAAGTAGTGGCTCTTCTCTTTCGTTTACCAGACAGAATAACGTGATAAAAATCTATGAACTCGTTTGTATTGGGAGACTGCCGATTAACTGCGAGATAACTAGGACAGTAGGCATTTCAGAAGATAGCCCGGGTCATGAAAGTCTTAGCATGAGAGGTAAGCGCAAATCACTGCCAACGGCTACAAACTGCTGCCGTTTCCACCGTATTCTCTAGATTTGGCTGTTAGCGATATCTTTTTGTTCTAAACTTGAAAAATGCACTTGCTGTACACAAATTTCAGCCGATTGAGGAGGTTGTCGCTGAATTCGGTGGTATGCATCACGTAAGTCAAATGGTTCTTGAATGAAAGCCCAAAGAAGGTTCATCCGATGTTGTCGCGGTAAATGTCTCTGCACCGTAAATTATGACTGGGATGATGAGGATTTCGTACAATGACATTTTAGTTGCTCTCGAAAGAGGACTTTACTAGTCACTTGCCTTCTAAGCCCAAAGAAGCAGCGATTGGCAAGAGTGATTCTTCGTTTTATTTCAGCGCAGGTTAGGTTAGGTTAGGTTAAAGTGGCTGTCATGGATGTTAAAAGACACACTTAGACCAATCAAAGGCCCATTGTGATACCACATGAATCTAGGAAGGCTATTCTTCGAAGCTCATTGAAACCAATTAGAGTTCCTTACGAAACGTAGAAAATTATTTAAGTTAATATGTTCGAGATCGTTTAGATCATTGTCGAAGTATTCTCCTAAGTGAATCCTACGTTTATGAGCAAGAGCAGGACAGGTGCAGAGGAGGTGAAGAACTGTCTCTTCCTCCTCCTCATCCATACAGCTTCTGCAGAAGTCATTAGAAAATACGCCCAGTCGCGCAGCGTGTCTTCCAATTAGACAGTGTCTGGTAATGACACCAATTAAGGAGCTTATATGCAATCTGCTTAGAGATATCAGGCATTTGGATCTCTTTAAGTCCAAATTTGGCCAAATGTTTTTCGTTGCCTGACAGGTGGTTATGTTATTCCACCTGATGTTAGTTCTCTTAATAGCATCTTGTTGTAGCAAAAGTTTACATGTAGCGATTGGTATACCAACATTAGCCATTTGTGGTTTAATGGGTAATGTTGTACCATGTTTGGCGAGTTCGTCGGCTTTGCAGTTTCCTGGAATATCTCTATGGCCCGGCACCCAGTGAAGGTGAATGTTAAACTGTTGTGCCATCTCCATTAGAGACGATCGACATTTTTGGACCGTAATCGAGTTTGTAGAGACAGAGTCCAGGGATTTTATAGCTGCCTGACTGTCTGAGAAGATCCGGATATCAGATGTGGATACCACGTTTTCTCTGAGCCAGGACAGGACCTCCTTAATCGCCAAAAGTTCTGCCTGGAACACGCTACAATGATTTGGAAGGCTGAATGAGAGACTTAGTTTTAGTCGTTCGGAGTACACACCTCCACCAACCCCATCATTAGTTTTCGATCCATCTGTATAGAAGTGGATTGCCTCGTCTTCCAGGAATGTTTTATTTTCCCAGAAGGAACGGGGAGGGATAGAAGTTTGAAAGTTTCTATCGAACTGTAGTTGAGGAATGGTGTAGTCTGTGTGCTTAGGGATTGATTCTATATAGTTAAGAATAACAGAGTGGCCAATGTTGTTGTTAGTCCACTGTGAAGAGGCATTCAGGCGAATAGCAGAACTAGCAGCTATTTGTTTGCTGATTATGTCCAGAGGTGTTAGATAGAGTAGGGTGTCTAGTGCCGCAGATGGGGTCGTACGAAGTGATCCGCTTATACTTAGGCATGCTGAGCGTTGCACTTTACTAAGCTTATCGCAGTTCGTTTTTACGTTCAAGGCAGTCCACCATACTGACACACCATAAAGAAGAATCGGTCTGATTACCGATGTGTATAGCCAGTGAGTGATTCTGGGTTGCAAACCCCATTTGCTACCAATGGCCTTCTTGCAGGTGAAAAGAGCTACCGTAGATTTTCTTATTCTTTCAAATATGTTGCTCTTCCAATTCAGTTTTCTATCTAATATAAGACCCAGGTACTTAGTTTCATCTGAAAACTTTAATTGGACACCGTTTATAAAAGGAGGGTCGATGTGCGGAATTTTATGTTTCCTAGTGAATAGGACCAAATCGGTTTTGTGTGGATTAACGCCTAAACCACACCGATTTGCCCAAAGTGATAGCTTATTTAGAGCGTTTTGTAAGAGTTCTTTTAAGGTATTTAGATGCTTTCCTGAAACGGCTATAGCAACGCCATCAGCATAGGCCATCACTCTGAATCCCTCTCTATCCAGACAGGTAAGAATTTCGTTCACTACCAGATTCCAGAGTAGAGGGGAGAGAACACCACCTTGCGGCGTACCTCTGCTGACAGATCTTCTTGTGGAAAAGCCGCCGAGTTCTGAGTTAATTATTCTGCTGTTAAGCATTAAATGAATTAACTCTCCAAGCGAACTCTCCACATTCAGAGATGACAGTGCAGATGTGATTGCAGATGTGTCCACGTTGTTAAAAGCGCCTTCAATATCAAGGAATGCAACCATAGTATACTCTTTATGATGGAGGGAGTATTCGATAGTGCGCACTAAGGTGTGTAACGCTGTTTCAACCGATTTTCCCTTACAGTAGGCATGTTGAGAATTAGACATGAGTCTTGTATCAATGTTTGCCCTGAGGTGTATATCTATCAGTCTTTCTAATTTCTTAAGAAGGAACGATGATAGACTTATGGGTCTGAGATCTTTAGGGTTAACTTGCGAACATTTTCCCGCCTTGGGTATGAAAACAACTTTCACTTCTCTCCATATTGAGGGGATATGGGCCAGATGCAAGCAGCTATTGAACAATGCCTCAAGGATTGGTGTTATTATGTCTGAGGCTTCTTGGAGTTCAGCTGGAATGATGCCGTCTGGTCCTGCTGATTTGTACGGTTCGAAGGTGTTGATAGCCCATCGCAGTTTATCCCTTGTGATTAGACCTTGTGGAAGTGATGTTGTAGTAATTGAGTGCAACTGATTGTTACAGGTTACATTTTGAGAGCTACCTGGAAAGTGAGTGTCTAGTAGCAAGTTAAGAGATTCTTCACTTGAGGCTGTCCAGGAGCCATCTGCTCTTTTTAGACAGCTGGGCATCACTGGATTTGTTGAAAGAATTTTTCGTAGCCTAGAGGCATCGGAGGTTTCTTCTATTTTATCACAAAAGGATCGCCAGGAAGATCGTTTAGATCTTCTTAGCTCCGTTTTGTATTTGTTCAGGGAACTTTTGTATGAGTCCCAGTCGGAAACCTGTCTTGTATATTTAGCTCTGTTAAAGAGTTTTCTACACTCTTTCCTGAGCGAATCGAGATCCGAGGTCCACCAATGTGTTTTTTTTTTTTTTTTTTTTTTTTTTTTTTTTTTCAGCGCAGGTGTTGTTGATTAAGTTTACAGCGGATCGTAGGTAGACAAAGTCCTTAACTACTTCGAAGTTAAATCTGTCTATACTGACGTCTATAAGACGTCAGTGTTGAGTGTCCTTACTTGTTGACAGCATTAACTTGGTCTTGCCCTCGTTAACCGCTAGACCCATCTTCCTAGCCTCCGTCTCAAGGCTCAGAAAAAGGTGGTAGGTATCGACTTGAAGTTCATGGGTCTTCTCCAAGATCTGCTGTAGTGTGAATATTTGATCGATGGTGGACATTTCGGGTCTGAGGCCACGCTGATAAAGATCATCAGGTTGTTGACGAAAGGCTTCAAACGTCCACTCAGCACCACAGACAAGATATTGTAGGCGATATTTAGGAGACTTATACCTCTGTGCAGTTCAGAGAATCTTCTTTTTTGAGGATCGGTTCCACAATATGCCTAGCTAAATTCTGTTCGTCATCTGTATTATTAAGTTTGGAAAAGTGCTTCTAATACGATACTCTCCGTTATTATACCCCTCCCGGTTCGGGTGGGGTAAAATAACTCATTTGTTTTACTCTTTCGTAAAACTTCCGAAGCACATTCATGTTCCTCTATCTCCTTGATCGAAAACTTCATGTTTTTCTTTCTGAGAAGTGGGTACTTGCCTCTCCTTATCTTCTTGTTGAGCTCGCTAGATTCTCGAGTTCATCTTTGCACCGTCGTCTTGCATTCACATGCGCAAGTTAGCGATTTGCCACGTCAGTAAACCAGTTTATGCTAGCTGACCCAGCAAACGCTGCTTTGAGTTTGTTATCCATTTTTCGAAAACGGCCTTAGGCCATATACTAGCAGTACCAGCAAACGTTGGTTTGCCATGTAAATTAAAAGACTCAAAATGAATTGAATAATTGAATGATGTCTTTCCTTCAAATTTATTTTAGTTGGTGGGCGTCTTGTAGCATCGTGTGCAGGGTAAGGCATACTTCACTATGCGCTATGCAAAATAATTTTACATTATTTCTACAATATAAAGGCGGGTGAAACCGTATGGAAGTGCTAGTCAGAGATAAGATTCGAGTACCTATGTTTTTATCGATATCTGTATAGCCGAAATTTTTCATGTCGGCCTTTTGATTCGTCGACATTGAAAAAGTCGACATTGTTAAAGTCGAGATTTTAAAATTTTAAACTTTGAAGTGCTTGAATCGACATTTTATTTTTCAACATTTAGTACGCTTCCTGCAATATGTACACGTAGGAGGCGTTATCTTCTTCTACAATGTTAATACTTTGTTGATTTATCAACGGTTGTAATGCAATGAATATAGAGACCCCCCAACAAACGAATACACGGATTAGCTTTAGTAGCTGTAAATTGAATTCTTTAAAAATAGAGGAAGAGAGCAAAAAAAAAACAAACAACAGAGGGATAAAAAATGTGCACGACTCCATCGTATTCCAAATTATAACTCATAAAAAAAATTTAATTCGTAAATAAAAATTTAAATTGAAATATCTACCTTAAAAAAAAAAGATTTAATCTGAAAAACAATTACGTCATATGATTTCTTAAAAAATTATTGATTTTCCAAATATTTGTTTTAAAAATCGTTCGTCGGAGCAGTTTTTTTTTAAATAAATTTTTTGTATATAAAATTTTTCGAAAATGTCTTAAAATTAATTTGGGTATGCAGTATTCAAGAATGTGTATCTATACATTTTATAAGTAAATTTCAATTTTTAATATTGATCCGTTTTTGAGATACAGAATTTAAAAAAAAAGTTTAAAAATATTTTTTAAAAATTTTTGAAATTTTTTTGAATACAAAATATTATTTGAGCAATATAAACGTACTTTCAAAAAAAACAAACTACCATGATCGGACTTTTATTTTTCGGGAAAATCTGATAACAAAAAAACGGTTCTATGGGCGGTACCGTTTTGGAGCAATACAAAAATTTTTTTTTTACATAAAATACATCAAAGTTTTGAACAAAAATTTTCGAGGAAGCTTAAAAAAAACGTAGGAGCCGTTTTTGAGAAAATTGAAACTTTTGGTTTTTGGCCAGGAAAATCGTATAATGGCTACCCTAAATTTTGATCTTAACAAAAAAATAAAAAAAAAAGACCCACGCGAATTCGCTCAAACTTTTAGTTTTCAAGTTTGAAGTCAATCGGACCAGTGGTTAAGGCTGTAGGTGCGTTTACAGACAGACAGACAGACAGACAGACGGACGGAATCGCCGGACCCACTTTTTTCGACTTCTCTATCATCGTAATGTCATATCTCATCATAACCTCATTTTTTTTTTTTTACGAATTCAATAGGTACTTGCCATATAAGTACATATTCTATATGTCGCAAGTAAAAATTATGACAAAAAAATTTAAACAATGGGATTTGTATGGCTTAAAAATAAAGGCAGACCAAAAATATAATTAAATGTTCTATTAGGACATGCTGAACATTTTTTTTTTTTTGTGACCACATAGCCTGGTCCCCAAGAAGAAACAAAAAAGAAAAAAAAAACGCAGGAGATGTTCATGCTAATTTCTGTACACTCCACATTATACCTAAAGCTCGACGGAGTGCAAGTCACGGGTTTCGTATATAAAAAAAAATTAAATTTAAAAATGGACGCTCAGTCAAGACAAAAATACTCGCAAATAATTGAAGCTATGATATTTAACCTACATACATTATAGTATGTAATGTTCATTTATTTGTGTTTTCACAATCTGAAACCAAAATATTATATCCTTGTTTTTATACAACCACCATATGCATGCATTTCGTTGCTAGCTTCGTTTATCACTTCGCACGTCTTCCCGCGGGTATAAGAATGATAACACAAATGTGCACTAAGTCAACTTGCTTAAAATTTATCATCAACTTGGGAGGTTTCCTATCTATGCATGTATTATTATAATAAAGGTCTAAAGGCAGATGATTCTTCTCTTGGCATTTTTAAATGGTATGTATTTAGATTAGACAAAAGTGATTAAAAGGATTTTTTTCTTCTATTCACATGTTTCTTCCTGATAATCTTGTTTTATTTTTCGGAAGTACCTAGCTTTCAAACAACTGCTGCGTTTGTCCTCCGTCGTCATCTTCATCGTGACAAGAGCTGTCACCTGTCACTTATCACCTTATCTTCAAAAGGTAAGTAATATCGGAGTTACATCAATGGTGGTGCATTAAGTGACGAAAACAAGTGGATTCCAGGTCCCATCACTTTTCAGGCTTGATTTGGGGACAATCAATGCTGCTTTGAAGCTTGTGAGTTGCGACATGTGACATTAACAAAATAACTTCTGGAGTTTGGATTGCACTGCATAAGATAGGGTGGGTAAAATATAGTTGAACTCAAGAAAGAAGACTAACTCGGCTGGTGGTTAATACAGAAGAGAGTTTTTTTTATTTGCCGTTTATTAATTACATGAATAAATGTTACCTATGCTAGTACTTATTATTTAATACTAATGCATAATAGTGGGCAAATAAGAATTTTTTAATATATTCTAGACTACCCGATTTTTTTTGCTTGGCATTTTCTTTTTCAAAATGGGTTTTCGAATGGAAAAATAGAAAGTTCTTGATGAAAAACTCGCAAAACTCATTGGTTTTCACAGCGAAGATTGCATGTAATTGTAGGTGCATAAGTTTTCGAATGGAAAATTGGAAAATTTCAAAATAGGTTTTCGAATAGAAAAATAGAAAGTTCTTCATTAAAAACTCGGATAACTCTCTGGTTTTGAAAGGGTAAATTGAATGAAATTGTAAGTGCACTGATTTTCAAATGGAAAAATGGAACATTGCTCAATGCTCAATGCATTTTTATAAAATTTTCACTGTAGATATAGTCTGAGTAAAAATAAGTTTTTGGACAATCTAACGAGACAAAAGAAAACTGTATGGAATCCTGATTTTTTGAAATGGTCAAAACACAACAGAAGAACGAGAATTTCAGTTAACTACATGCTTTAATGAAACTAGAAAGTAAGTTGTAAAGCTTGGAAAAATTCAGATATGTAGTTCACTATTTGGATTCAAGTAAATCACATTGCATTTTAACAATATCTGTAGGTATTAATTATAAATAATTATTCTGGAGATGGTCTGAAGGATGGCGAGACGAAGTTCGCAGGGTTGTTTAGTTTGTTAATAATATAATTTTTTATATCTAATTTCGTAGGCCTTCACCTCTTCATTCAATGGCATACATGGTTTTCATATGTAAGGTAAAAAATATACCTTTGTTTATTGAGAACATGACCTCATTTAGCCCCTCTTTCTTATGCCAGAAAGGCAGCATAACAACAACAAAAAAGAAAGAAATATTATTGAGTTTTAATGAAAACACTTCTTTAACCTTCCAAAAATAGGTTTTGAATTTGCAGACATCGAATTAGTTTCTTCTGATGGTGAATGCTATTTTAAATGCTTTCATTTGTTCGTCACAACTGGAACTTAAATTATTAAATAATATTAATTCAGATGAATTACATAAGACCCAATATACAATCTCACAGTTTGAATAAAGAAGTTGTCTTTGCGGTTATCTTTATCTAACAATAATATACAATTCACCCTCCTTTTGAAATTTTTCACGATTTCGTACGTCGCATTATTGCTCATATTCGTTTGACTTTCTGATTTCCAATGCTTTCGGCATTTTGAGTAATTCCCGTATTGAACAGCTACTGGTGTTAAAATTAGACTAGCTGCGGATCAGGCTAAATATGACAGTAGTGCTAGTGGTTCAATGTAACCAGTATATTTAACGTAAATCATCCAATTCGCACACAGCCTTACTAAAATATGCGATTCGGTTTTTACTGCTTTTAAACTTAGCAAAATAATGTTAAATGCATTTTACAATTTCATATATTTTATTTGTTTGTTTGTTTGTTTGTTTGTTTTATTTTGTAAGCTTACACATTAAGAAAACATTTCTTATAAAACAGCATAAGACTGATATTTGAAAATTTAACAATTTGAACAATATTAGAAGTAAAAATTAAACAAATTAAAAATTAAAATAGGAACGTAAAAGTATATCTGATAGTAGAAGTAGAGGATAGAGACAGAAGGAAGAAAAAAGATAGAAAAGAGAAAATTTTCTTTATTAATTTCGAAGAAAAAGTTGCAACTCCCTGCGAAACCGAGCTTGATCCACTTCTATCATTATGTGCCTTGGCAAAGTGTTCCACAACCGGATGGCATTGATGAAAAATTGTCTTTCAGAATTAAGACACGTGAAACGCGGTAAAATTAATTGATGGGTTCTGTTTGAGGAACCAAATTGTATCTTGTTGAACAGGCTACAAGGTTGTTTCGATTGGATGACATTAAATAACAGGACGAGGGTACGAAAGCGCATAAACTGATCAAAGGACATATGGTATACCCCCACTGAGAACCTAGAAATGTGGTCATATCTACGTAGCCCATATATATATCGCACTGTATTGTTGAAAGCCACATTCAATCTTTTTCGACTAATCGAATCACAGCTACAAAATATTTCGCAGCCGTATGTTAGAATGGGTAATACTAACGTTTTTGCCAAGAGGAGACGCGTTTTTTGAGGGATGTAATATTGGGATGACCAAAGCGTACGTAAAACTCCATACATTTTACCCACAGCGCTATTTATATGAGTATCCCAGGAAAGTTTATTGTTAAACAACATTCCGAGATTTCGAGCGTTTTGAACGTAGGTTAGCGGTATATTGTTCAAACACAAGTTTGGAAAGTAATCGGTGCTTACGGGATTTTTGCTAATTATAAGACATTTGGATTTAGTAGGGTTGAGATGTAAGCCATTAAGGGTAGACCAGTTCAAAATTTCTTCGAGGTCCTCGTTCATTCTAAAAACGCAGTCCTCAATCAAACCAAGCGCACAACTTCTGTGAAGCTGGACATCATCGGCAAACATTTGAATTGAGGATGCGGTGACTGTTCTTGGAAGCTCGTTTATGTATAAGGAGAAGAGTAAAGGTGCTAATATTGAGCCTTGCGGGACACCTCTAGTTATGGAAAGGAAGTTAGAGGTTTGATTTCCAGTACTTACACATTGTTTCCTGTTACAAAGATAAGATGAAATAAGGTTCACTGCGGTGGGTGCAAAGTCGTAAAGATGAGAAAGTTTGTGACACAAATTGTTATGATCGACTGTGTCGAACGCTTTGGAAAAATCTAGAAGAACCATAAATGTAATTTTATCTTCGTCAATGGCGTGCCTTACTTCTTCGACGATATTTATGACGGCTGTAGTGCAACTATGCTTTTCACGAAAACCGTATTGCTTATTAGACAAGATATGTCGAGAACTGAGGAAAGCATTTATTTGTTTTTGTAGGACTCTCTCAAAGACTTTCGATAAGAACGGAAGCACTGATATAGGCCTAAATTCATTGCTACTACCTCCTTTGGGGATAGGTAGAACCTTGGCAAGTTTCCACTGTTGAGGATACCAGCCTGTCATGAGGACAGAATTGAAAACATGTGTTATAAACGGTAGTATTATGGGTAGAATTGCTTTCAGAAATACAGGGTGGATTCCATCAATGCCCACTGCATTCGATTTGGTAGACAATAAGCTTTCTACAATGTCGGTACTACCAACGCATGAGAAGCAAAACGATTCTGATGATGCAGGGTAATGGTGAGCAATGTTTTCAGAGGTTTCATATACTCTTGAAAGAGTAGGGAGAGGTAACGAAACGAAGTTTTGATTTATGGTTTCAACGTCGAGGTTTTCTGGTATGTTGAGTTGTTTACCTACCCCCTGGTTCTTTAAATTTTTCCAAAGAGTACTTCCGTTCATTGAGCTGCTAAATTTCTGTTTATAAAAATTAGTTTTTGCAGTACGTATTTTTTGTACCCCAAGATTACGTAGGTTACGATAAATCTGATGGTGGATTTCCAATTTGTACCGTTTCCAGACTTTGTATGCTTGGTCTCGTTGCAATAATACGGCTCGGATATCATTATTAAACCAGTCGTTGTTTCTTGAAGTCAGAGTTTTGATTTTTAATGGAACAAAATCATTGAACAAGCATAACACGTTACCGTTTAAAAATTCAACTTGGTTCTCCGGCGAAGGCATTCCGTAGATTTGTTCCCAATCAATGCTTCGAGTGGCTTGTTCTAGTCCAATGTAGTCAATGTTTCTAAAGTCTCTGTATTCGAATGTTGTTGGAGTCCAATTAACCTTGAAGTTGAATGTCATATAGATCAGGTCATGCTTAGAGAACCCGGGTGCAGGTACTTGATCATAAAGTAGGATGCTATTAGTGTCATCAACGAAAAAAACGTCCAACAATGTACTTGAATGTTGAGTGAAATGTGTTGCCTCACAAGTATTTACCGGGAACAAGTTAAAAGTTTGAAGATCTTCAACGATGGAGTTTTGTGAAAGCAAGTTGCTATTTAAGTCGCCACATAATATAATTTTGTCTGGTCCTAGGGAAATGACTTCTAAGAGATCTAAGAGCGGCCTCATATCAACGTTGTTATTAGGTCTATAGATTGTGCCTAGAAGAAGGGTGCCGTTGGTACCTTTAATATCGATGAATACATAATCCATCTCGTGAACCGATCTTGACTTACAGTTGAGCTTGCAAGTAATACCGTTTTTTACGTACATGGCTACACCTCCCCCTCTTCTGCCAATTCTATCGGCTCGAAATATTTTGTAGCCGGGTAAACTATACAAGGTATCGTTAATTTTGTCTGAAAACCAAGTTTCTGAAACACATACTACGTCAACATTTGATTTCTCGAACACATCTCTAAACTCATCAATTTTGCAAAATAAGCTTTGTGCATTCAGATGACAAATCTGAAGACCAATTTTTTGTTTACATAAGATAGTTACCATCGCGCGAAGAATTCCATCAGCACCCCCCGTTGATGACACTGTATTATTATTGTTATCAGGGGCTGGTACCATCGTATAATAACAAAAACAGCAACAACGACACAGTTCGATAAGAAAAGGATACAGTCAGCGTTGCGGAGATATACAACATTTTTGGAAGAAGATTGTGGAAAAAGAAAGTATGGAAATGAAATAAAAGGAAGAGATATATGTATAGAATTATCAGAGAGAAAAGCGGAAAAATAGTTATGAAGTTAAGAAAATAAAGAGAATTGTAAAATACAAACATAATTAGAATGAAAAATTAAGAACAAAAAATAAATAAGATAATGTATGTATAAAGTTTAACAAATTTAAATTTTTCTTAATATAATGAAATGATATTAACATAATGTAAGGCTGGCAATTCCGTCCAGTGTTTCTATGTTTTCTATGTTTATACCTCTTTCATCTGACAGCTGACGTTTGATGTAAACAAGTCCTCTCATCGTGTATGCTGACGCAATTAGTTTTTGTTTTTTAAGTTGAAGTGCCTTTTTAAGAATTAAATTGTTTTTTTTGGATAAACATTCACGAATATATATTGTAGAAGACGAATTGAGTCCAACGTCGTTCAGAGAAATTTGTGCGTTTCTTGCTTTACGGGTTCTGGCAATAGAGGAGAGTACAAAGTTTTTGTCGTAAGCCGATCTAAACTTTATTATAATTGCCGAATTTCCATTGTGTTGTGTACTCGATCGAATGCGGAAGATGTCATTTAGTGCAGGTGGTTTAATGTCCAAATTATGGCACAAAAGATTGAAAAGTGCTCTTAAGTTTTCGTTTGGGGTATTAGGAATGCCAAACAATACCGCATCGGCTGCCACCCTTTTGATATCCAGTTCGTCCTGAGTTTTAGCAATTTCTTGTAAAGATGTTTCAAGGCAATCCAGTTTATTATTTAATGCAGAAATGTGTTCATTGCTGTGCTTTATATGTGTTTCGTATTTTGTTTGCTCGTTGTGTATAAGCTTAACTGAATTTTCGACTTTATCGATGTTAGATTTAAGATGATCAAAATCCTTCTCATATGCATCGATTATAGTTTCAAGCTTAGAAACTCTCTTGGTGACGACCGACAGATTGTTATTGAGTTCGACAAGTTGATTTTGAAGTTTTTGTGCAAGTGTCTCAGTTTCATCTTTGATTTGTTTTGTTAAGTTTGAAATAATTAACTCACTTTGGATTTTTAGTTTGCGTTCAATTTTGCTTATTAAAGAGCTTTCGTCGGTAATTTTTTGTTTATTCGTGTTAAAAGGGGTCCGAGGCGAGGAGGTGGATTCGGATTTTGAGTTCGCTCGGTTGTTGTTTTGACCACTCATTTTATAGGTCTGAATAAACAGTTTGGGTTTGAGCGTTTTTAATAATCACGAACAAATATATGTATTTATTGATAGACTGAGCGATGATTTGTTTTCAGAATTATTTAGTGTTTTTTCACAAATTAACTAAAAATTTGTATTATTAATGCCGATCTACCGATAAAGTTTCGATTCACACTATGTAGGTAACTTTTGGAAACTTTTAAATGGTAAGAAACTAGATAGAAAGTGCCCGCCAAAGAGAAACACGTCACTTAGCTTGCATAGTTAGAAAGCTTTTGTTTTATTTATATCGCAACTAAAATATTTAATATTAAAATATTAGTTTAAATAATTTGTTCAACTTTTTCGATGTGATGTGTTATAACTTTTAATTTTCCTAAAAAAAAAAAATCGTCTTAAAATATGGACTATCAAATAACTAATCAGGAGTGTGTTTAGCCTACCAAAGCAATAACACTGATAGTTGATTTTACTAACTTCTGTATCAAAGCTATGGATAGTAGAAAACGGGTGCATGTTGTATACACTGACTTTATTAAAGCTTTTAGTAAAGTTAATCTAGAGATTCTTTTGGCATATGGTTTTCATGGGCCACTTCTTCAATGGATTTCTTCATATCTATTTGGACGAAAGCAACATGTGAGAATTGGAGACTTTTATTCTAAAGAAATTAAAGTGACTTCTGGAGTTCCGGAAGGCAGTCATTTAGGTCCTTCTTTATTTTTACTCTTTATTAATGATCTTCCAAGTTCTATTAAATATTCTCACTGCCTCTTGTATGCAGATGATATCAAATTTTTTTCTACAGTAACATCTATAAATGATTCCCAACGTTTTCAAAAGGATCTTGATAGTTTTGTCGGCTGGTGTAAATTAAATGATTTATTGCTCAATGTTGAAAAGTGCGCTTGTATGGCCTATAACAGAACACTGTTAAATATTACTCCCAACTACTCATTGAATAATGTGCCCTTGAAAATTGTAGAGCAATTTAAGGACTTAGGAATCGTTTCTGATTCGAAACTAAAATTTAATTTGCACATCAATTATATTGTTTCCAAAGCAAATTCACTTATGGGTTTCATTAAGAGAAATTCTATTGAATTTAAGGACCCGTATACGATAAAATCTTTGTTCTGTAGCATTGTTCGACCGGTTCTTGAATACATCTGCGTCGTGTGGAGCTCTTTACCTGACTATAATGTAAGAAGAATTGAAAATGTCCAAAAGAAATTTCTGAGATTTACTCTTCGGGGTGTATCGGAAAACAATAATTGTAGTAATCTTTCATACAAATCTCATTCAATCCCTAGAAGAAAAATGTATAGTATCATGTCTGGTACTATAGATTCTGAGAGTTTACTTCGTTGTGTACACTTGTATGATCCATCAACTTCTTTAAGAACTAGACCGCTGCTGCCAATTGAGGCACATCGCACTTTTTACGGGCAGCAGGAACCTATTTCCGCAAGTTGCAATGTACTAAATGCTCATTTTAAAAATCTAGATATATCTTTATCCAGAAATGTGTTTAAAAATATATTGATTTCTTTATTGAATTGAAAAGTTCTTTAAATTAATTTTAGTACTAGTTTTAATTTATACTTGAACATATATCTAAATTTAAAAATCTGTTGAATGTAAATTCGTAGATTGGAAATAAATAAATAAATAAATAAATCTCATTTTCTTATTTAAAAATAGATACTTAAAGATAATTCTAAATAATGGAGTAAGTCAATCATTGTATATTAATCTAATTTTTTGAAACAAGCGAAAGCTATTGACGTCTATTTTCAGGGTTAAAACAAAACTCTTGTCTTATAGGTACACAAATTACCTCAGCATTGCGAAGCACCTTACATACAGTTCTTACTCGATAACACCAAGCATACCATAACTTAAGTTTAAGTCCGACTATTTATCTTTTTTGACATTTATGAGGAAAGAATATTTTATTTATTACAAATTGTTCACCATTAATGGTAGTAAATCGTCGTAACAGAAAAAAAAATGTAATAATAAAAGAAATACCAAGGATATCACTCGAAATTTTATCATCTTTCTTTATTGTTGACAGGGTGGTTTTATAAAAGATTGAAAAGAAAGATCCAGGTTTCGCTATATTGAGAAAACCATTTCAATAAATTTATCAAGCGGTCTGGGTCTGACGAATACTTGAATGGGCGCATCCAAGGTGTGAAAATTGCCTCGTTCCCCAACATTAAAATTTTATTTTAATATTACTCCGTTGATTTACTGCAGAAGGACGACAGCGAATTCCCATCATTTCAAAACTTGCAACTTTGCAAATTGTTTTGCCAGTAGCGTATGGATAGGGTAGATTGGCCTTTTTAATTCCTTAAAAACTCAGGAACAGATGTTCCTACAACACAAATTAGGCGTTTTTCATCTATTGTTCAGTTTGGTATGTATAGGCATAGCAATAACATTGTTGAGAATCATGCTCCATCGAATCGTAATCACATCATTTTGAATTGCCAAGCATTTTGGAGTTGCCAACGAAGTAAAACATCGAGTAATTCTGGCCGTATTGCTGTCGAAATAATACTGAATATACCTAATGAAACAGTCCCACAAACTATAGGAAAGTTTAGTCCTTTGAATCATTAGTGCCTGAAAACAAAACGCAATACAATTAATAGCTAGTCAAATGATCCTTGAACGTAACGGTTTGCATAGTATTGGCTACGAAGAAGATTGGTCATGAAAATGTCCTTGTCGATTTCTTCCGAATTCCGCTCTAAATACATTCGAACCACCAATGCATCCATTCATTCCATTTCACTGATCTGAAACATAATATACACAATCATGTATTAAAAAGGCGTAAGCTTAAGTCGTTGGACTTCTATACACGAGGAGAAGGTTGACATTGTGTTCTAAATAATTATATCTTTTGATATAAGCGTAGCTCCATGTCAGCCATATTCAATTAAAGGCTTGATATTTAAAAAATCATAAGAAGCCGAAGAAGAGAAGTTAAAACTAATTTTTGACATACAGATTTTCAACGTTTCGAACTTTTTATGCATAACCTCTAATATTGCTCAATGGCAGCTCTAACATGACCAATATAGGTAAAATTGTTCTATGCTTCTCATGATTACTCAATGAATGGACTTGTTAGAGGTAGTAAAACCTATCGACAGTAGCGTGCGTTTACGTATTGAATGCACCAGTGGATGATGCTTCTACTTGGGAGCAACTTAATTATAGAATAATTTTTTTGACTGTAAAGACGCTTGAGTTATTTTTACACATAAACAGAAGGTAGGCAAATAATTCTAGACATTTTGTTTTGGACGAATGCATGTATGAATTTTATTCGTCAGAGAATTGAAGGGTGTAGAATAGAATAGAAATCCACAGGAAATTGCACTCATTGTCGTAAACCGAGAAAACGAATGTTGCATTTGGGTTTTCTTCTGCAAGGTACTTACCAATCGTTTGTTTTTATTACAAAAGTTATGAATAAGAAAACTTTAGAGTTCTGAATTGGGAGACTGGGTCACAAAATTGCTCAACGTATAAAACAAAATAGAAGCTGAAGCTTGACTTAAATTTTTATTTAAGAGAAAAAAAGTTTAGGTTTTGCTAAATAATCTAATTAAATCACAGTTTAATCTTACTTACTTAAGGTGGTGTTACAGCCCGTTGTCAATAGTCTCAGCCATCAGCTCTATATTACCAAGACATCTGAGTCACTTGACCTTGACCCTTCTGGCACGGGCACTACGTAGATATGTACCTGCTAGAGTGCTAGATAAGATTACTAAAATAAATTATTTTATTTCTAACTGTTATGGTAGTCATTGATTCAATTCAATTGAAAACTAAGAATTTCGGAAAGTAAAAAGATGACTGAAGTAGTCTTGAGACAAAAAACAAAAAGCACATACAGACAGTTGGATCCCATCCAGGACATAAATTATACAATGCACTTGATTCTACCACCCCTGAGCTGAAGTTGAACAATTAAATTGAGGGTACCAAACAGAGCAAAATTGCGGAAATGTATAAATAAGACTGTGACATTTCACAGACGTCATGGTCAATAGAATTATCTACTAATATATTTTGGGCTTGTGTTCCGGAACTGAGCACGAAACTTATATAGGTATCTCCGTAGAAACAAAATTATTTCTTTCATTTTCAAACTTCAATTCACAGCTAAAGGGAAACCTTTACGTACTATTAAGGAAACAAAGACGCAGACAATAAGCGCTTTTAGCTTATTGAACAACAAACACTACCTTTACAGAAAACATACAAACACGTAACGTCATTAATGCCAATATTTAAACATAAAGTGCTTTCATCGGAAGTTAAAGTTTTAAATTCATCGATGTTATGCTTAGAATTGTTTCCCCTTTTGAGATATTCAAAAATGTTGATTAGAATAATTATAACCAAGATTAAATGCAACTAGAAAGATTATGTGGCATTTGTCCTTTTGGTAGACTACAATTGCAAGTAGCGCCGCCGTCCCCCACCTTCTTAATTTGCATATCAATCCAAACAGACTTGGACAACTTACCCATGTGCCATGTGCTATTTCGTATTCTATGTGGCATAGCCTGCCCAAGCTGGCATCCTCTAGGCTTTGTCCTTTAGCCTAAGCCTATGATGACCACTTTATTGCTTACCGTTCTTCTAACGTTTGGGAGAGTGTCTCAACAAAACTTTGTGACAAACAATGATTTGTGTTTTGTAAACTCTTGGAGACAAATGAGCGAACCAACCTAACATACAGACAAACGGAATAACGCATATTGGATTGGGGGTCGATGATGGATTTCCAAACTTAACCTTTGCTCGACAATCCAAGATATCCTTTCGAATTGTGCAGAATATGCAATAAGGACTACTTATTAGTCAATCATTGATTTATGTATCTTTGTAAATATAATGCTTCAACGACGACAACGACGTACGAGGACGACCGGCTAGCCGGTTCCAGTTGCATGAGAGAAGACTAGGGATTTTTCGTTCTCAGTTCTTTCATTCATGAAGCAACTGCCATTTGGCAAATGTATTAAATCAAGGTGAAGGGTGCAATTGCAGTCTCGTTCTCATCGTTGGTCGTGCGTTGTCGACGTAGCCAAAGTCCTTGGGATTATAGGTGGTGGCAATTTATACTCATACAAACTGAATGACAAGCAGATTAAGCATACAATACATAACGAAATTTCCGTCATAAATCTTCTCGTGTGATTTGCAACTAATTTTATTGATTCTGCTTAGTTTGAGAAGGACAATGGATTGGATTTGCCATACCGGATTGTAAGGAGCATTTTTATCAATAGGTACAGATCGAGAATGTCTCATGCATGATAAATAACACTTGAAAGGAGCTCCATGTGACAAATTCTATCCAGATTGAAAAATTGCATATGTTTCAGAATTCTAATGTGTTTGGGATCAATTAAAACAGAATTAAACTCAACTCAATTGCAAAATGTTCACACACATGCCTTAGTGTAAGTTCATAAACGCACCACTGCAGTCATGATGCACAATCATTTAAATTCAAACGTTCACAAACGCAAATTTTTGCATCATATTTCTCGTCAACTGTTCACTATTGCAAACTGATGCGCAAAAAGTAAACAAAAAAGCATCACTGCTATAGACTGATTAGTTTTTGATTCCATATATTATTTTGCAAATATGGAGAAGGAAAACGAAAAGTAAGTATAATTTGATAGCAATTATATAGAAACTTAATATTTATTGAAGATTCTTTTGTTTTTCCATCATTAATAAATAAAAGAAAAAATGTGTTTTTTAACGTCAACTAAATAATCGATCAGAATCGCATCAGCATCAGCTGCATAAGCATCAGCATCGCAAAAAAAGCAGTGATGCGGAATCACTGCACAGAAATGAGGCGTTTGTGAACTTACACTTAATTTCAATCAATTGCTTAATGAGAATCACCTAGATGCAGATTAGGGTCCTTCTCTCTATTAAGTGAAAACATGTAGAAACAAGGACCAGCAAATGAGAGTATGTAGGTGGGAGAGATTTCCTTTCAACTCAAAGTCAACTCGAAAAAAATGGTGTGCACGTAATCGTTTCGCCTGTCAGTCCATATAATCTCACTTTTTCGAACGTGCGTTGATGCATCAATGATGCTTTAAAAAGAGGTGTTGCATTTCATTTCCATGCATTTATAAAATTATCATTCGCCCCAAGGGCCATTCGAGTGTAGTGTGAACACACAGTACACAGAATACAAGATGTGCGTTTTTGCGCTGACGATAGTTGACTATAGTTTTTGTGTCAAAAAAAATGGTTGATTTGTCATAGTTGAAATAGTCAGAAATAGTTGAAATAATCCAAAAACGCTTTTTAGTTAGGTTTGGTTGAGCTGTCAAACAAGAAAAACAAAAACAAATCTTTTGAGGTTACATTTTTCTTTTCTTTTGATCATAATAATTAAAACAATTTTCTCTGCTCTAAATTTATTCCAAAAATTCAAGAATGATCCTGATATTGTAAGTTTTCAAAGACAATTGAAATAAGAACATATTTATTTATTTTTGAACAACCCACAGCAAGAAAGGCAAATGGAATATTCGAACTGAAGACCACCCTCCATAAAGAAATCTTCAAGTTGTTCCAAGTAAGCCAGCTCCTGATATTCTCCTAATTGCTGCTTCCAGATACGCTGAAAAACTATCAAATCAATATCTAGTTCGTGCTTTTATATAAATAAACGGAGATAGTCTTTATTTTCTGATACTAATGAAAATTTTTTTTTTTTTATTGTCGACAGAATACATAAAAGCAATAATAACAATAAGGGCTACGACTTTTTCTTGTGTCTCGGATTTGCCGATCAAATTTTTCAAACGTCCTCGCCGAGTTTTTTCGCATGTTTCTTGTTGATTGTCTTTCAGCTTACTGATGGGCTCGTCCTTCTCCCGGACACTCTTGTACATCGCATTGATCTTCTCCTGCGACGATTGATTGCGCTTCTGCTCGGCTTCCAGCATTGCCTCGACTTCGGTCAGCTGGCGCATGCATACTTGAGTCGTTTTTGTAGTTGTCTTCGAGGTTTTTGAGCTTGATTTCGATAGCTGAAGCCGCATCGATGGTGTTTGAGGACTTTTTCCGCTCTTCGTTTAGTTCACGAAGGAGTTTCTTGTT
This sequence comes from Sphaerophoria taeniata, assembly GCA_943590905.1. Classification (NCBI taxonomy): domain Eukaryota; kingdom Metazoa; phylum Arthropoda; class Insecta; order Diptera; family Syrphidae; genus Sphaerophoria; species Sphaerophoria taeniata. The sequence continues at coordinate 66,550,576 of OX016542.1, forward strand.
CTCCAAACGATGAGCATGTGAAATTTGTTCGACGACCTAAAGAATACAATAAACGTTAAATGAGATCTGTTTGGAGATGAAAAACCTTACCTAAGATTTCTCCTTCATCTTCTCCTGCTCGGCCTATTCCCACATTTTGTGCTCCAATTGCTTCTCCACCTTCCACAGGTTTAAGTTTGCCTTTCGTGCCGACTGACGTTCGACAATCATCTGCTCATTGGCAGCGGCCAACTTGTCCTCCAATTTTTCGTACTGCTTCTCGATTAGGTATATCGCCGACGCTCTTCGGTCATTCACTGAAATTCTCAGCCATGTCCTCTCGAAATAGGGATGTTTGCGGATAGCAGTGTAGTCAATTCGATTGGAAGGGATTGTGACCAGGGAGAGATTGAGATTCTTGAAATTGGCGCTGACTTTTAAGTCACTCGGAAAGGCGATCATTTCCCTGGCGTGACTCTTCTCGCAGTGACTGAGGATTTTCGAGTATGTCTCGTGGACATTGTGGCATTGTCCTCGTGAAATGGTGTGACTTCGCAGATGAGTTCATAGCCTATAATACCCATGGACCAGAAGTCACAGCTGACCTGTAAGTAGTTTTTAGCATCAATGTTTTGTTTAAAACTCGAGGTTTGAAAGAACTTACGCTATGCTGGGATTTGGTCAATCTGCAATAGGGAATTGTCTCGAGCAGTTCTGGAGCAATGTAATCACGAGTACCAACCGGCGAGGAACTGTGCACATGCCCGTCACGATTCAAGGCAGCGGGATTTCAAAAATCTTCCAGTTTGATGGCGGTAGATTAGAATGTTTTCCGGTTTGATGACGCGATGGACATAGCCCATGCAATGGAGAGCATGAATGGCAAGAGTCAGGTCGGGCAGATAGAATCGATAGAATGTACATTGGGAAAACGTGAGAATTTATTCTGATTTTGAAAAGAAGAGGATTCCCATCGGATTTTAAAACCAGAATGTTTTTACGAGTACACACTACACTACACATTTTGAAACCAAAAAAAAAAAAAAACAAATGCACGAGAGAAATTTCCTCATGATTTGTTTTCGTTTTTCTAATGAAGTTCCTTTTACAAAAATCTCCGGCGAAATAAAGTTCTTTTTTCCGACAATTTAAAATTTGTAAGGGGAACCTTATTTTCTTTATTTTGTAATGAAATAATTGAAGACGAACAAATAATATCCTCTGATTGTAATTAAACTCGCGGCGGTACGGATACGGACGACTACGCGGTTGTAAAAACTGCACATATGCACAACCAGAATGTTTTTGTTTAGATTCCAGATTGACAATTATTAAAGACGCCATTTTACAAAAAAAAAAAAACGCTTTGACACACCAACCACTTTCAACTCACCTCCTGAGATGGATTGGAAATAGTTAGAGATAGTTACGATTTGACACATCAACACAGACCGCAAAAACGACAATAATTGTGATTACGAATCGTAACTATTGGCGTGCAAAAACGAGAAATAGTCAACCATTGTTGATTAAAGTTGATTATAGTCAGCGCAAAAACGCACCTAAGGTATTATATTCCCGATTTTCTTCTACTCAAGTTCGCGCATATTATGTCAAATTTCAGATCCAAAATGTCATAATAAAAAAAAAGTAAAAAGAAAAGAACAAAACTTTAGATTTCTGTCTCTGTCTGTCTCATTACTAAAAATATCAGCCATTTTTTCCCTTGACGAATTTGACATTGGATCTGAATTTTTTGGCATTTCTTTTTGTGCCTTTTCTCACTTCTGTCATTTTGGTTTCTGACAGATGCTCAATATAATACCTTGTATTCTGTGTACTGTGGTGTGAATGTGAACAGCTCTGAATCTGTAAGCGGATGTGAAAGCTTGTGGATAGAAACATTTTCAAATATCAGATCGAAAAGGCCTTTTAGAATTGCACGAGACACTACTGACGACGACAGAGAGTATAATATGTTAAATGGAACTCTCTATTTTGGCTTCATCCCTCAACGTTCCTTTTGTTTTCAATGATCAATTTTAATTGGAAAACAATATTGGTAGCCCCCTTAGTGGATTAAAATTGTTCGTATAGACGTATACCTAGAAGCAAAGGCTTGTCGTCGCCTTGCATTGAAATGAAAGATAGCAAAGTTTCATTGGTGGACTGTATAGTATTGTTTGAAAGTGAAATGAATAGAGCTTCAAAAGTTTAAGGTTTACTTACGCCTGACGGGTGATAGGCTTATAGTCATTGGTATAGGTACTTCAAGTAACTTTTGGTTTGCAATTAAAAGTGTCCCATGTTAATCGTCAGTCTTAAATGGTGATTACACTTTATTAAGAAGTGAGCCTATTGATTACATCAATTTGTGTTTTGCAAGTGAACTGAGGTGGAATCCGAAGCCAATGTAAGGAAGGCTATAGATGCACAGTCTAATAAATGGTTATTCGTTCTATGATAATCAATGCATTCAAAAGCTTGTAAGTAAGTTCGTACACGAACTTTAATGGTTAAATCACAATTTATGCATGACGATAAGGGCATTTGAACACATGAGAATTAAACTTTAATGCATGAGAGTTATATCTTATATGTACAAGAACATAACAGTTGACATATACATATTTACCCCTATTTCATAATATGTTCAGTTCTATAAATCTTAACCCGGGAAATGGTTTTGGTTCTAAGCGAATATATTACTATTTTTTAAAATATCTCTTCAAAAAACCTTTTACCCATTTCGATGAATATATGTAGTTCGACCCGACTTTTCTTTTGATGCATCATTTGATGGGTTTTTTAAGAATTTTTTCCGTCCAAAATTTTGGCAAGGATTTTCTAAATTCAACATATCTTATAGATCTTATTAACCTGACCTCACTTTTGAAAGCCGAACTCCATTCCGAGTTCTGGTTGCCGAGATATTTGCATACAAAGATATTCTTTCTATGGGATTATAATTAGCTAAGGACAAAAACCGAAAAAAAAATTGTTTTTGATCATAACTTGGTAACCAAACGCAGCTGCCCGTAGTGTAGTGGTATGTGCGTTTGCGTTGGCTGCTATGCAGAACACATGAGTTCAAATCCAGCTCGTGCCTATAAAGTTTTTATTTCATCTTTCACGGGTACTGCCTCTTGGCACTGACAAAATTTCCAAGAGTCTCAATGTGTTATGAAAAAGCACTTCTCAACTATGCCGTTCGGAATCGGAGTTAAATTGTAGGTCACCAAAATCCTTCGTATGCACTTAGAGAATTGTTGATCAATGTAAGCCCCCCATTAGGCCTTGGCTCTTCAAGAGCTGTCGCGCCACTCTCTTTTTTTTCGGGAACCAGACATCGCAGATGGTTTTGGTTTTCAGTGACTGATAGAGGGCAAATAGATCTTTTATCTCGCGCATCATTTTATATAGGCTAGCTGTGAATATGCAGATATCTGGCGATTTCAAATTGGGGGAAATTTTCTGAAGGCAGAAATCGAAAGAAACTATTTTTTTACTATAAGTTGATAACCGAGTGATGAAAAAAGTAGGTATTGGTTTTCAATGGCTGTTGGAATAGGTAATACAATTATTATATTACTGTTTCGAGGAAGATTGTGAATAATATAGTTTTGAAATTGCGCGAAAATACAAACATTTTGTTTTCGACTACTATTTGATCACTGATCAGTTATAACAAGATAGGAAACCTACCTACGTTTTACCCTCCAAATACCTCAAATTTTATTTTTTTCATACTACTATTTTCAAAGGAACTATGCTCGACTAAGCTATGCCTACAGTCAAAATTTTATAAAAATGCGTTTGGCGGCTTCAGAGCTTTTACCGGATTTGTACAAGCAAAACAACAAACATCCATTTTATTGGTTAGGCGGCTTCGCTGGGGCCTGGGTGGCGCGCATTCGAAAGATCAAGTTTATGATGATTTTGGCGCATATATCAGGTTAAATTTGAACGATGGTATTGATCTACCGCGATATCTGCTGCATACTTTCACGAATAACGGCGATATTTTCGGTAGTTTTTTTGTTTCGTTGGCGTACGTATGTTGGGTGGTTGTTCACTGAACCGGTGAACTCTAATTTGGTTAACAAACGTAAAATAATGTACTTCGAAGGACGACCATGTACCTCATAAAAAGGGCGCAGCGTGCTCATTGTTGCCATTTTTTTAATAAAGTTTTATCATTTGTATGTATTGCTTGACGCTGTAACTTGAAACTTGCTATCATGATTTGTATAGTCCTGGAGTGACTGAATAAAAGATAATACACTAGTCAAAACAATTAAAGGAACACTTGAAAAAACTCAAAAATGGAGTGGTTTTTATAAGGCTGTATCTCAGTAGAAAAAAGTCGGATTGAAGTGAAATAAAAAGTTTTTCAAAGGTTATCATTTTTTCTTTTCAAATTATTTTGAGTTCAGAAAGTACCGTTAGTAGTCGTTTTCGCTTGACCTTAAAATTGTTCACTCAATTTCAAAATCGAAAAAAATAAACTTTGATTTGTCATAAAATGAACGGAATTTTTTTTTTCAATCCAACCAATCTAAGATTCAATTTTAGAATTTTGTTGGATATAATTCACTGTTTGGTTCAGATCGCTACGATTTTTTTTCTAATCAAAAAATGGGTTTACATGCAAAAACACAATTTTAACTTTGGACCCTAATAACTCTGCTAAATATTGATTTAAAAAAAAAATAAAGGCAGATTTGAAAAATTTGTTAAATTTTCTACACAAAAACATTTTGGAAAAATAAAAATATTGCTTTTTTCAATTTTTTCTATCAATTTAAAAAAGGTCCAAAATACTAATTTTTCAACCTTTTCATAAGAACTACCGTTATTTTGGGGTTTTCAGTGATACAACTAATCTGAGGCTTAATTATTAAAGCTCATAAAAATTTCCTTGATTTTGGTGAAAATTACACATCAATACGATTGACCGTTTCGCTGTTTCGATCAATCAAACTTACGAAACACTTTTTTTTCAATTTTAAGTAATGTTTTGTTTTTCTTATTTTTCTGTTCTTTTGAATTTTTTTATTTTCTTAATTTTTTTTATTTTTTCCATTATCATTATGATTATGTGAAATTCGGATGAATTTTCATCAAAATCAAGGAAATTCGTCCTTATTTCACAAAGTCATAATTATAATGAAAAAAAAAAATAAAAAAATAAAAAAAAATAAAACAAATTTAAAAGAGCAGAAAAATAAGAAAAAAAAAACTTTCCTTAAAATTGAAAAAAAGTGTTTCGTAAGTTTGATTGATCGAAACAGCGAAACGGTTAGTCGTATTGATGTGAAATTTTCATCAAAATCAAGGAAATTTTATGAGCTTTAATAATTAAGCCTCAGATTAGTTGTATCACTGAAAACCACAAAATAACGGTAGTTTTTATGAAAAAGTTGAAAAAAGAGTATTTTGGACCTTTTTTTAAATTGATAGAAAAAATTGAAAAAAACCAATATTTTTATTTTTTCAAAATGTTTTTGTGTAGAAAATTTAACAAATTTTTCAAATCTGTCTTTATTTTTTTTTTGTAAGTCAATATTTAGCAGAGTTATTAGGGTCCAAAGTCAAAATTGTGTTTTTGCATGTAAACCCATTTTTTGATTAGAAAAAATATCGTAGTGATCTGAACCAAACAGTGAATTATAGCCAACAAAATTCTAAAATTGAATCTTAGATTGGTTGGATTGAAAAAAAATTTCCGTTCATTTGAACACATAAAATGCATAAAATATCTACTCTTCTTTAAAGTTGATTCAAAAAGTAGTAAAATTATATATAATTTGAATTTATTTTTAAGAAAACAAGATTGATTAATTACCATCAATTCAGGTGATAACCTTACATACGATACCACATTTTTTGCTTGAGACATCATGAGAATAAAAGCCTTTCCATTCAATAACAAAAAAAAAAAGAACATGCCATGAGATTTGAACTCGGATAACTTGACATTCCTAATGTAGTAGTTACTACTGTGTGAGATACTGCATGCTATCCTATTGTCGTTGTATAATATCTTTCTGTATTTTAGTTCCTAACACAATTACTCTTACTGATACAATAACATAAACCGATTGTCATTTCAAAATATACATATGTACAACAGATCGTTATTTCTGCTTATGCTATTTATAGACTTTACCCCTACCTCCATTGTACAAACGCTATTCTCTTTTCCTTTTATCTTCTCCTTCTTGTTTAAAATATGAAAATAAAGACAGTTTCAAATTGGATGCGAAACGGTGCGGTCATCAGCTCAGCTCTCGGTGTTTTATTTAAATATTAGAAAATATTAAAGTCGATTAACAAATATATGTACTATAAATTATTCAGAAGTGGGATTAGTAAATCCAAGTAAAGTTTCTAATAAAATAGTTCATCCCAGTTTTAATTAAAGTGATGCTGTTCTCCTCGCGAAAAAAAAAACAAACTCGAGTCAATTTGATGTTTTATTTTGTTGTGTGACACACAAGCAAAGCCATAAATTTTTTTTCCCTCCTTTCTAAATTCTTGTTTTTTTTCTCTCATCTTGATATTTGCTATACCTTTGTCGTGCGCGGTGTGCAAATAAATTCAAAAAAAAGAAAAAAAAATGGAACAAATGATCGATGTGTCTGAATACACAGCTGCCCAGCTGCGCGAGTGGTTACAGCGCTTAGGCAAATCAAGCGCTGGTACGAAACCAACTTTAGCTGTGCGTTTGAACGAGATACCAGTAGAACAACGCGGTTTGCCTCCACCAAAACGAACGGCAAATGGAGAAAAAAACTTGCTTGACGACAACGACGAAGAAGCCGACGACGGTGAAGAAGAAAACGAGTTGTTACGAAGAGAAATAATAGCGAGGGAGAACGAACTATTGAAGATGAGGGCAGAGCTGAGCAAACAGAAAAGACAAGAGACGGAAAAGACAACGGGAATGACAACCGAAGAGGCAGCTGGAGTTAAAACAAGTTCAACGGTGGTGACGACAACGGGAACGACAATTGAAGAGACAACGGGAGCAGAAAAAAGTGCGACAGCGGTGACGACGACGGGAGCGACAACTGAGGAGGCAACTGTAGCAACGACAAATTCAACCGTGGCAACTGGAGTGAAAACGAGTTCGATGACGGCAACAACAGCACAAATGACAACTAGAGTGACGACCGGCAGCCTGGCAGTGCAACAGTATACTATGTATAAAGAATTAGTGCCTGAATACGATGGTGGAGCAAACGTTGAAGTCTGGTTGACACAGCTAATGAACGTAAAACAAATGTACGACGTTTCCGATGAAATGTTGCGCACGCTGTTTGTCACCAAGTTAAAAGGCAAGGCAGAGGAGTGGCTGAATGCACAACCAAATTTTTTGTGCCTGAATGTCGAGTCGTTGTGTGGAAGTCTAAGAGACGATTTCACGAAGAAAGAAAACAGGATGGTAGTCAGGAAACGGTTTGAGGCAAGACAGTGGAAGACAACGGAAAGTTTCGACGAGTACTATTTGGACAAAAACCGATTGGCGACTGGACTGGACTTGGATGAGGAAGAACTAGTTGAGTACATAATCGAAGGTTTTTCGGATGAAAATCTGAGACTACACGCTCTGGTTAGCAACTTCACGACAAAAGCAGGATTATACAGATCGTTCCACAGAATACAACAATGCGCAAAGGAGATGGAGGGAAGACCAACAGCAACGGGATCGACTACGAGTGCAACGACAACAGTATCGAGAAGGCCATACGACACGGTAAGGTGTTACAACTGTAATTCAATGGGACATGTTGCGAGTGTTTGCCGTAAGCCAAAGAGAGAGTATGGTGTTTGCTACGCGTGCGGGGAAAAGGGACACATAGTAGCTGCTTGTCCCCAACGGAAATTAGCACAAAGGGTTCATCAACTGAACGAAGAGGAGGAGTCAAACGATTTTATAAGAAATTTTTTATTTAGTTTTGATTCACATAATGATGTGAAAATCTCTCTAGATTGCCTCATAGATACCGGAAGCCCTATAAGCATGGTAAAGACGTCACGAATTCCGGATGTCATTAAAAAAAATTGTTGTAGTTGTGTAATAAAAACAAAAAATTACTACGGAATAAATAAAAGTAAATTAAAAGTTCTTGGAGTAGTGTCTGGTGTAATTTTTTTCGAGAAAGAAATTGGAATTGAAGTTAATTTGATTATTGTAGATGATGAGGCAACTGGATATGAGGCAATCTTGGGAAGGGATTTTTTAAGAAAAGGGAAGTTTAAATTAATTACCGACATAAAGAAAAAAATTGAAATTAAGTCAAAAGAAAATATAACAACAGATAGTCAGAGCGAATTTGAAAGACAGCTTATGTCAATTGAGTATAAAGACGAGATGGATGTCAAGTTAGAAATAGATAATGATGTTAATTTTGAAACAAAAACAAAACTGATCGAATTATATAAAAAAAATTATTTGTACGCCGATCGCCCCACGGAACCTACAGTCAAAACAAAGATGAGCCTTGTCCTCAACGATGTTAAACCTTTTCATTGTCGTCCACGTAGACTTTCTTATGCAGAAAAGGGTGAACTCAGTTCGTTGTTAGATGAATATCTAAGAAAAGGTTATATTAGGGAAAGTGAGTCGGAATACGTTTCGCCGATAGTGTTAGTGAGGAAAAAGACGGGAGACATCAGAATGTGTATTGATTTTCGGACGTTAAATAAGATAACAGCAAAGGATAGTTATCCAATCCCTATTATAGACGATTTGTTAGATAGGCTAGCCAACAAAACGATTTTTTCAAAACTGGATCTGAAGAATGGGTTTTTCCATGTTTACATGCATGAAGATTCTATAAAGTACACATCTTTCATTACGCCGCTGGGTCAATACGAATTTCTTAGAATGCCGTTTGGGTTAAAAAATGCTCCGTCGACTTTTCAAAGACACATCAATAGGATCTTCTCAGACATGATTAGAAATGATGAAGTTATAGTCTACTTAGATGATATAATGATCGCAACAAAAAGTTATGAAGAACACTTTAGAATACTTGGAGAAGTTTTTAAAAGAATGACAGAAAATCAGTTGGAGTTAAGAGAGGATAAGTGTATGTTCCTACAGCAGAAGATTAAGTATCTAGGTTTTACGATCACGGGACAAGGGATACAGGCAGACGATAGAGGAATTAAAGCGATACAGGATTTCCCTATACCACAAAAAGTTCACACGGTACAAAGTTTTCTAGGCTTATGCTCATATTTTCGTAGATTCGTCAAAGATTTCTCGATAATAGCCAAGCCTTTGTACGACTTGGTCAGAAAAGACAGAGAGTTTAACTTTGGACCAGAACAATTGCATGCGTTCGAGACGCTAAAGAAAAAGCTAGTAGAAACTCCGGTACTGGCACTTTATGATCCTAAAGACGAAACAGAATTACATTGCGACGCAAGTGCCATAGGTTTTGGTGCCATACTGCTTCAAAAGAAACAGGATGGGAAATTTCATCCGATTTTTTACTACTCTAGAAGGACTACGGATGCGGAGGCCAAATACCACAGCTTCGAGTTAGAAACGTTAGCGATAGTGTATGCCCTAGAGAGATTTAGGATTTATTTGCAAGGGAGACGGTTCAAGGTGGTGACCGACTGCAATTCTTTGACGATGACGTTGAAAAGGAAAGAACTCAATCCAAGAATTTCCAGGTGGGCGTTAGAGTTACAAAATTATGAAATGGTATTAGAACATCGAGCAGGAAGTCGAATGCAACATGTAGACGCGTTAAGTAGGTCAACGAATGTATTGACAATAGAAACAAATACGTTCGAAGAAAACTTGATAATATGTCAAAACAAAGATAGTAAAATTGTTAAGATTAAGCAAATGTTAGAGGAGACTGAAAGTAAATCGTATGAGATGAGAAACGGAGTGGTGTATAAAAAGAAGAATGATGGTACCATCGTGTTTTTAGTACCCGAAGACATGATTGATCATGTTTTATACAAATACCATGATGAAATGGGTCATGTAGGTACAGACAAAACCTGTGAGTTAATTTCGAAAAGTTATTGGTTCCCCAATATGAGAGAGAAAATAGGATCGCATATAGAAAATTGCTTAAAGTGTATAGTTTATTCAGCCAAACAAGGTAAAGAGGAGGGTTTCCTTCACAACATCCCAAAAGGGAAGATACCGTTTGAAGTCATACACATAGATCATTATGGACCGGTAGACAATTCTAGGTCTGTCAAAAAACATGTGTTAGTGGTTGTTGATGCTTTTACTAAGTTCGTAAGGTTGTATTCAACAAAGACGACGAATACCAAAGAGGTTGTTAGAGCACTAGAAGACTACTTTAGAGCATATAGCGTACCGAAATGTATAGTGTCAGATAGAGGGAACTGTTTCACTTCAACTGAGTTTAAAGAATTTTTGATAGCTAGGAATGTTAGACATGCCAAAGTTGCAACGGGATCGCCTCAAGCGAACGGTCAGGTTGAAAGAGTAAATAGGAGTTTAGGGCCTATGTTGGCTAAGTTAGTGAAACCGGAAGAGGGATTGTTTTGGGATCATGTCTTAGACAAGGTAGAACATACTTTTAATAATACGGTGAATCGAACGATTAAGCAACACCCTAGTGTAATGCTGTTTGGAGTAGACCAAAAAGGAAAGTGTTCAGACGAACTCAAGGATAAATTGATAGAAATAGAAAGATTAGGAGAGAAACGGGATCTTAAGAAGGTAAGACAAAAAGCAATAGAAGAACAAAAAAACACTCAGGCATATAACAAACAATATGTAGATAGAAAAAGATGCAAACCAAACGTTTATAAAGCTGGCGATTTTGTCATGGTTAAAAATTTCGATTCACATCCTGGCGCGTCTAAGAAACTGATACCAAAGTTCCGGGGACCTTACGAGGTTACGAAAGTATTGCGAAACGATAGATACGTACTTAGAGATGTTGAAAATTTCCAACAAACAAGGTTACCCTACCAAGGAGTGTGGGCGGTCGGCAATATGAAACCGTGGCTTAGAAAAATTGATAAAAGAAAGAAAAATTGTAAAAAATAGATAAAGATCAGGTGATCTCAAAGGTCAGGATGGCCGAATTGTAGTAGTTACTACTGTGTGAGATACTGCATGCTATCCTATTGTCGTTGTATAATATCTTTCTGTATTTTAGTTCCTAACACAATTACTCTTACTGATACAATAACATAAACCGATTGTCATTTCAAAATATACATATGTACAACAGATCGTTATTTCTGCTTATGCTATTTATAGACTTTACCCCTACCTCCATTGTACAAACGCTATTCTCTTTTCCTTTTATCTTCTCCTTCTTGTTTAAAATATGAAAATAAAGACAGTTTCAAATTGGATGCCAAACGGTGCGGTCATCAGCTCAGCTCTCGGTGTTTTATTTAAATATTAGAAAATATTAAAGTCGATTAACAAATATATGTACTATACTAAGAGTGTCCGCTTTCTTAAGTGAGCAATAATTATCATAAGGAAACCAGAGTACGCATGTATTGAAATGAACAATCAAAAAACAATCACACATACATACGCGAAGTGACAAGATTGACATTTCGTTTGTTATAATTTGCACAAGGAGGCCTTATCTGTGTTATCAATTGCAGATTGTTATTAGGAAACAAATAAAAGGCCTTATACAAGCTATTTTAAATGTGCTTTCACGAGGAAGCAAAGCGAGGCCTTATGTGATTTCGGTAAATCAATCTCGTGCAAGCAGTTTGTTATAATTTGCACAAGGAGGCCTTATCTGTGTTATCAATTGCAGATTGTTATTAGGAAACAAATAATAGGCCTTATACAAGCTATTTTAAATGTGCTTTCACGAGGAAGCAAAGCGAGGCCTTATGTGATTTCGGTAAATCAATCTCGTGCAAGATGTTTGTTATAATTTGCACAAAGAGGCCTTATGTTTGTTATCAAATTGCAGACTGTTATAAGTAAATTACAAAAGGTCTTATTTAAGCAAAATAAAAATAATCATCCTTAAATAAGTCTTAAGATAACTCTATGGAAGCTATTGCTTCTAAATATTCAGGAATCGGACCTTATACAAGATAAATTGTTACTTGGGCTTATGACAAATCAAAGTTTATTTTTTTTTCGATTTTCAAATTGAGTGAACATTTTTTACGGTCAAGCGAAAACGACTAACGGTACTTTCTTAACTCAAAATAATTTGAAAAGAAAAAATGATAACCTTTGAAAAACTTTTTATTTCACTTCAATCCAACTTTTTTCTACTGAGATACAGCCTTATAAAAACCACTCCATTTTTGAGTTTTTTCAAGTGTTCCTTTAATTGTTTTGACTAGTGGATTTTAACAGATATCAAAATATGGCCAAGAGCCATCAAAATCTATTGGATAAATAAAAAATAAGAGCCAAGGCCTAAGTGGCTTAATCTCATCAACAATTCTCTGGGTGCGTGTGAAGAATTGAGGGGACCTACAATTTAACGCCAATTCCGAACGGCCAGTTAGTAGGATAAAAAGAACTTTATAGCCGTCTCTTGATTCTAAGCTACTTCCCTATCATTTGTGTGCAAAACTACGTTTACCGAGTCAGCAAGTAGAATAAAAAGTATCATACATACCTTCACAAAACGATTGAAATGAGTGAAAGAATGAATGCATACCAAAAATTCATTTAACTCGATCCAGCCTTGTAGTTGCAGTATAGATAACGACTGTAGCGCAACCTGTCGGGCTGATAAAACTTAAAAGTGTTATTTCAAGAAATTAGAAATAAATGAAGCTTGTGTAACTCATGGAACTTGAAAAAAAAAAAATTTAAAGACGACTTTTGATTTTTTTTTTTCTAGATGCGCTTACCAACATTCTTTGCTATTGACCACCACTTTTCGACGCGGATTTCAAATGTCATCGGATGATGCCCTAGCTTTCCATAATATTTATTCCAAAATAAAATAATTTTGAGTAGGTATTAAAGAATGCGTACCTACATAACTCACAAAAATCATTATTATCATTATTGCCGAATTTTACAGGTACACACAATTTTACACGACTGAAAATAATGGAACATTCCTTTCAAGCACATTAACTTAACTGACATCTAAAACTTCAAGCAAAACCATTTCACATACCATAATTAACCAAGTTTGGCAATTTGTTCTTATCTTCCATAGAAAACAATAATGATTATGGTGTAAGGAACAAAACGCTAATAAACCTGTTCGATTATAAATTCATTAAAATTTGACAGGAAACCATCGGCGAGGCAGAAACTTTGTTCCAAAGGAAGTCTTTCGTTTTCTCCATCATCGTAAACGTAACATATTCGATACAAAATGGAATGGGTGTTATGTGTGTGTGTGTTGCGGTGGTGTAAATTAGTTGTTTATCTCACCTATATGTCTAGACGTTTTGTGTGTTGAATGAGTTTACAAAAGGATTCCCATTCACCACATTATCGCCAATTATTCATAACATAAGCAACTAAAGGAGCAATAGGGTGGCAACTTTAATACGAAAGCGAAAGGCAATCAACCAGTTCTTCAATAATTAAACTTTGCAGGTGTTGATCAACGTTGTGATGGAGATGCTGAACTGCTGATGGTTTTACTTTCAAGCGATGGGCATCATGGGCTGTGAAGAAAAACTGTGTAACAAAGTTTAATATGGGGACCTTGCTATCTCGATGTCAATGTCTTCCGGATCATTGAATACCAATTAACGTCGTTAATCTTTTTAATAGGTACTCATGGCTTTGTCCGAGATCCTTTTAATCCCTATACACTTGTCAATTAACTTAACAAAAACCAAGGCTCAGGGTTTTTAAATAAAAATCAAATAATTTTTCTGAGTATTGGTAGGGATCCACTTAAGCGTATCCATTTTTTTGTTTGTGTATTTTTCATTTATCGCGTTTGGTTCTGTTTGTTTAAGCAGATTTGTTCTTGCATCCGGTCACACCAAAGGGCTCTTGAACAATTCAGCACGGAGAATGTGGGCTGCAGGATTTCCCAAAATTAAAATTAAATGGTCTAGAAACTGTCCTAGGTAAGGAGGGTATTAACACCACATGTTATTACCTACATACATACCTCGGTTTATGCTTACATACCAAACGATGATGTTATCGGTATTCAAAAAAATCACACACAAAAAAACCCAACCATGAGAGTGAAACAATTATCCCAACGTTCAATATAAGTCCTATTTTTTTAGTATGTGGTCTGGTTTATTTGCCAATGATGTGGATTTTTGTAATATTTGAGCTTTCGCATATAATGATGATGATCATCCTTTTGACTTTTATACACTTAGGCAGGCCGCATCGTTCAAGGGTAGGACAAGTACCTACTCAGAATTTATTATATGTATTTCAGGAATTTTTTACTCCTTTTGAATGGTTTAATGGCTGGAGGTTATATGGCTTCCATCGGTCCTTGTTTGAAGCCTCATGTAAAATCTATGAAATCGGCTTTATGGTCACCATTGTTATAATATAATTGTATTTACAACGTAATTGAACGATAATTTTTTGTTTGCGTGTTGCAGTTGGTTATTATTTCAAGTACTAATGCAAATAGGCGCATGTTTATGTGTGCATAACGTAACCGCTAACCAACCACTAATCAGCAGCTTTAAAGCTGAACTTTAACAACTACGCTGAATTGAAACCTGATATGGAATTTCCCTAAGCAATATTTGCAGTATGTAGTAAATTTTGAATTTATACCTTGCTCTGAATGTTGGTTGATCACAAATAGAAAATACCTTCCAAGTATGGACATGAGGTTTCCTCCACGACTTTGTGACACCAGTGTTGAAATTATCCTTCAAAAGGTTTGAAATAGTTTTTTTTAAATGTCACTAATTCAACTGGACCACTACCTACTTCATCGTAGCCAAAGCAACGACCAAAACAAGGAAATGCTGCCAAAGCGGAACCCCTGTTTTGACGATGAATGTAGAAAGGCGCATGAAGCCACGCAGGAGACATATAAAGCTGCATAGTCGGAAAAGAGCTGCTCGTGAGCTCTGCGAGCAAGAGAGGAGAGAGGAACACAGATTTCTCAGGAGAAAAAAGGGGGAGCATTTGAAGCGTCAGATCAGGGATATTGAGAGAGCCAACAGCAGGAAGGAAGGTAAAACAGCTGTCTCAAGCCCATAGAGCAAGAACCGATGCCTGCAGAGATGAGCAAGGGAACATCATATGCAAGAATCGCAGTCGGTGCTGGGGATGTGGAAAGAATACATCTTTAGACTGTACAATGTACATTGTACATGTATAACGGCGACGACACGCACAGAATCCCGCCGTCAGGCAGGATCCATTCATTGGACACGATGATAGTCAACAATTCCGTTAACCCGACTTAGAAGCAGATGGTCTAGCTGCCGAGCTGTACAAAGCAGCAGGCGACTAAATCATCGGAAGAATGCATGCCCGATGAATGGAACCTCAGCATTGTTTGTCGGATGCTGAAAAAGGGAGATCCTCTAAACTCCGCCAACTATAGATGAATCAGCCTCCTCAACATCGCCTTCAAAATCCTCTCTTTCGTTATATGTGAACTTGTGAAGTCTTTCGTCAAGAATCTGATGGGTCCTTATTAATGTGGCTTCAGACCAAGAAAGTCAACCAATTTTCACCTTCTATCAGATCCTGGAAAACCCTTTGAATTCCAAATCGACACGCACCATCTTTCTAAAGATTTTAAGGCCGCGTAGTATGACAGTTTCTATACAGAGACGAACTGTATAGAGCTATTTCTAGTTTTGGTTTTCCTGCCAAGCTCGTTCGCTTGTGCAAAATAACGATGGGGAACTCACGGTCACACTGCGCCATCAAGGTTTATGGACTTTTTCGATGTCAAAAAAGGATGCAGACAAGGCGATGCACTGCTATGCGATTTCCTTAACATCATGATGCTTGAGAAGGAGTGCCAAACTTCACCGTCAACACCAGAGGCACTTTTTTCCAGAAGTCTGTTCAACTTCTCGCATACGCCGATGATATCGATATAATGGGAAGAACACATCGTGATGTCTATGCACCTTTTTGAGAATTGAGAAAAAAGCGGCAAACATGGGTTAAGCGGTATGAGGACAAAACGAAGTAATCGTTGCGTCCGAGGACGGACACCCAGCGCCGGCGGCGCCTCGGACAGATTGTTACAAGAAACGCATATAACTTCTAGGTAGTATAGAGGAGCTTGTCTACCAAAGGCTCCGCTATTAACAAGGGAAATACATTTTTTTCTATTAACCATCTCTACAAACTGTTTGCTGTTTGTTGTATGGACATTTATTTCAAAAGAAGACCTACGCTCTACTAATTGTATAAGAAGAATTAGTCCAACCAAATAACAGTTCAGTTTCTTTACAAATTTTCAAAAAATATGGTATTCAGAGAAAAAGGAGCACCATTTCATTTCACTTGTTTTTGTTTTTTTTTTTAACGTTGCGTTCATGGTGTCTCAGATTTTAATTTCGTTTTCAATCATGAACTTCACTTAATTTTAAATAATTATATCATTTATTTTGATGTTCCTGAAATTTCTTAAAGGTCCTCTGTGAAAAAAAACATACATGCCTATGTACATTGTACATACACAATCACAATATTTATTTCTTCTAGAATCAAGAATATTTTTTATACTTTTGACAGCAAATTTCACCACAATCTGGAAATAAAGTCTTTGCAAACAATTCAATGACAGTCTTATAAGACATGTTTACTTTTAACCAGGGATCCTTTGAGTATAAACGGTAGATGCATAAGAAAAGAAAAGATTCCTTCCCTTCCACAGAAACGTAATTTCTATTGTAAAATTGTTTACCAACGATTATCTCCAAAGCGAAATTTTTCAATACCTCCTTTTTACCTATATAAAAGAAAAAAACGTTGAAAAGGAAATAATCTTCGTTTTTATTCAAGAGTTAGGATAATTTTTTTATCATCAATTTTAAATTTGGCGGAGCAGTCGTTGACAGCCGCCTCTGCCAATATCTTTGAAGTGAAAATAAAATGAATGTACATAGCTTTACTAGCTACAAAAGGATCACACGGTTAATGGCTTTTGCCTGAATCGACTTTCAAAGGAGTTTAAACATTAAAGATTAAATTATTGTTTAGTTTGGTAAAGGTACATCCTTGATAAAGACATATTCATTTGGCGGACCAAATCTTATTCTTGGAGAGATAAGTACCACATCAAAGTGTTTGGTTTATAGTAAATTTTTCAATCTCTACATACTATTTAAAAGCTAACCAAAAGGACTTCTATGTAAACTTTCGAAAGAATGCGCATGCAAGCCCAGGTAGAGCAGGCATTTGAAATATGTATATGTACATTCTGCTTATACATACATGTCTACGAAAAACACATTAAGGATTCGAAAAACAAGCTGAAAGTTTTCTTATCGCTTAAGAAGAGAAAACACTTTTTGTAGTTCTTCATCAAGAAACTTATAATGCACTCTTCGTGAACACTACCTACTTAGCACTCAGGTGTGGTGTATTTGACATATGTGACAATCCGGTTATCCTTTCTAAAACTAAGTAAATATTGAAAACATTCGAGGCACAAATGTGATTTCTTCAGCGGGGCCCACCAAAGAGTTGCTTTTAATTATTTCAAAGTACCTTGCTAATTGAAAGTTATTTGTTCAGACTTCAGATAATGCAGGTTGAAAAGTTTGGAAAATGTAAATTTAGCGTGGTAGGAGTCCAAGTCTCAATGTGAAAATATAAGGATGAAGAATAGGAAAATTCTTGGTTTTATAGTTGAAGAAAGTAACAAAGGCTATTAAAACTAAGTTTATAAAAGCAGGTTTTCTCAAAGAGCATAACTTATTTACTTGGCAACCAGTCGTTCATGGCATTGTATTTCTATCTAGCTAGTACCCGCGAGATGACAATCGATTGTGGTGTCATCTTGAGATCTGGCGCAAAAGCTATTTTTTTCCCAATATCAAACTATGTAAAAAAATAGCTCTTGCGCCAGATCTCAAGATGGCACTAGGATCGATTTTCATCTCGCGGGTACTAGGTAACAGAAATACAATGGTTCATGGGTTACAAATGCTATGAAATAAGTAAACTTAACCGACCTAAGAAAGAAAATGTACTTTTATAACTAGAGGTGAACATTGGCATTTCGCAATTGGAATTCCATTTATGTTTGATGTATGTATTTTGTTGTGACCTACATACATTAGCACATATTCACTCACATATAGACTTAAAACAAATGACAACAAATTATTCTATCAAGAGCAAGGTGATAAATCAATTTTCCAATAATCTTAGGCAAGTCGCATGAAGATCACGTCCCATATCACTTACCTTCAAGGTAGTGGGCGCACACAAATCAACAGGGAATCAATTCATAGCTCAATTTTTGTTTGTTTCTTTTACCAGAAGTGGTATGAAAAAAAAAAGTGTAGGAATCCGTTCTTCGTGAAAGGAATAACAAGTTTAAAGGAATGTGGTCAATCGGTTGCTTAACAAATGAAAGCGCATTGCGATTACAAATAACATCATCGTTAGCTATAGCTATACCCCCAACTGATGGTTCTTATACGTTTTTGCTGCTTCAGTTCTGCCAAACAACCCAACCCTCAAAAACACCTCCCACCTTGGTTCTTAACAAAGGAGAATGGGCATTTTGGCCTACAAACCAAAAACAACATGCTCTATGTATATCAATGGAAAGGTTTTTTTGTGGACTTCAATTTTTTGTATGGCAAGAAATCCCAAATCGCTGTGTGGACAAAGTAATTGCACAATTAAGTCATTCACAAGTAATAAGTGTTTTCTTGTTTTCGTCTTGACCTTGGAACCAATAACGACATGATGTATATCAATTGAAAGGTTTTTTTGTGTACCTACTTTAACTTTTATTTCGGCAAGAAATCCCAAATCACTGTGTGGAAAAAGTTATTGCACAATTAAATCATTCACAAAAAAATAAGTGTTTTCTTGCTTTCATCATAATAGAAAAGCATTACAAAAGAAATCAAAACAAAACTTCTTTTTAATCTTCATCGCAATTGGCATTAGTGCGATAACCCAATATTAGGTGTGCGTATATACGCTTAAAATGAACAGTGTACAAAAAAACGACAATTTTATTGTTTTAGTAATTTTGGCATCACTTGTCAAATGCTGAGCTGTAATTGGTCAAATGTTGTTTTGTAATAAAAACTCGAGTTTAGGGCCGCATTTATTTTTGTTGGTGATCGTTAGGCGCTACACAATTTCTTGTACTTTTTAACACTTGATCAAGTTGTTCATAGAATGCGCTTTCGAATACGACCCGAAAAAGGACAATACATATGATGAATTAAGGATGAAAAATGAAGAAAATGTAAGGAAAAATAAAAAATAAAAAAATAAATATCGTGAGTGTACACCTTGAACGTTAAAAAACCATGTAGTCCAAAAAAAGAATTGAAATTGAAAAATAAAATTGATGCACTATCAATATAATCTTTATTCAATCATTTTTCGCCTGGCGCCCCTGAGATTAACCATTCAACTGCAGACCAGCCCTGTTGTAATGCGCTTGTGAACAGAGAACAAAAAATCTAATGCTCAAAGAAGCAAACCAAGAGAATGGAAGATGGCACATACAAAAGGTCAACGTGATTTTGTTCTGTGTGTTAAATACACAGATCATTACTTTGTTTGTGTTTTGTGTAGTAAGAAAACCAACAAATAAAAAACAACAAAATCCTAGCTTGCTCGGATCTGTATGTAAAATGGAATGAATTTCGAAATGAATATGTTGAAAATTCATCGCAGAGAGTGAAAAAGATATATGGAAGCACTGTTTTTATAACCGCTTATTTCATTAGCGTGGATAATTATCGCCGCTTACTAAGCGGATATAGAAATGTGTTGTTGTTGCATTTTGCATGTAAGTATTTTTTTAAGCGTATATACGCGTGCAAAAAAACACGCCTATTATTGCACTTGCTTAACGTTAACAGGGCACCGGGCAATAGGGAGTTGTGCCCATAGAACGTCTTTTGTCTGGTATCTAGGTGTATTATAACTGATGAAGATTAAAAAGAAAGCAAGAACACATTTTTTTCTGTGAATGAATTAATTGTGCAATAACTTTTTCCCCACATTGACTTGGGACTTCTTGCCATAAAAAAACTTAAACTATATAAAAATAAAACCTTTCAATTGATATACATCATGTCGTTATTGGTTCTAAGGCCAAGATGAAAACAAGAAAACACTTATTACTTGTGAATGACTTAATTGTGCACTAACTTTTGCCACACAGCGATTTGGGATTTCTTGCCATACAAAAAATTAAAGTACACAAAAAACCTTTCCATTGATATATTATATAGCATGTTGTTATTGGTTCGTAGGCTGGAGGGTCATTCCGTAACTTTGAAAACGACTATTTCCAAACGATTGTCGTCGAATGCTTCACATTGGCCGAATATAAAGTAGTTAAAGAGTGTCTAAAAGTAGCCACTGCTGAATTCTTCAGCTTCACTCCTAGGAGTGAAAAACCGAAGACGGTCCTTTTGAAAGGCATCAGTTCCTGCACGGAACCAGAAGAGCTCCTAGCTGAGCTCCGTCAGAATGCCAGCGATGACCTCGAATTCATCGGAGTCAAGCCTTTTTCTACGGTAAGGTCCAGACGGGAGGGGCATAAACTGCCAATTTTCATAGTAACTCTGTAGCCCCAAAGTAGACTGGAGAGTCTCAGGAAGATTACTGTCCTAGACTACCAGGTCATACACTGGGAAAAATTAATGAGGCACGACGACATGCTGCAATGCATGCGCTGCCAAAGGTTCGGTCACGCTGCAGCCAACTGTGGAATGCAGGAATGCTGTGTGAAATGCGCCGAAACCCACAATAGGGGTGAATGTAGGCTAGGGACTGAGCGGGTCGAAGACATGACCCAGCTTAAGTGTGTAATATGCGGGAACGAGGGGCACCCCGCAAATTATCGGGGCTGTCCTAAGGTCCAAGAGATACGGGACAAACAGGCCAGCCAAAAAGCCGCAGAAAATCGACCCGTACGACAAGCTCCGACAACAAATTCACTCATGAGACCCGGTGTTTCTTACGCAAGATCTGCGAAAGGAATGGGTAAAGCGAGACAGGCTCCACCACCGGTCGCCCCACAGGCCCAAGTGCCGGAGGGGCAGCCAGACATTCTGTCCTTGTTGCTGAGCATTCAAGCCCAGTTGGCAGGACTGCAAAGTCAGATCGTGGAGCAAGCCGGAAGAGTAGATAAACTCTACTCTATGATGGCTGGCCCAGCGCAAATTCAGGGTTAAGGGCGCGCTGCCGAAGACGCGCCTTAGGATCCTAGGTTTGAATGTAAATTCATTGATTAGGATCGAACGTAAGGCCAATTTGTTCCAGCTGTTAAAAGACCACAGTCCTGATGTGTTTATGGCTAGTGAAACCAAGCTAAACCAGAAACATAAACTGACTAACAACAATTACAATATCGTAAGAAGGGATCGACCCGACTCTACTCAAGGAGGCGGTGTTGCCATCTTCATACGAAAGGGCATCAATTATAAAGTCATATACAATAATGATTTGCGAAAGCTCAGGACGCTAGAAGTTTGCGTCGCATGCATCTCTCTCACTCAAGGGAAGCGGATGTATATGATTGCGGCTTATGCGGCTGAAGCTCCGCAGGCTACTATCTTTATTTCAGAGCTCGAGATTCTTTTCAGGGTACTAAAACTAAGCTTGGAAGAAAACTACTTCGTTATGGCCGGAGATTTGAACGCCAAACATGAAGATTGGGGAAATCAAACTCATAATCCAAGAGGTAATCATCTTTTTAATTTGATGAATCTTCACAGTGTTGAATATGGTGTCGACCTGCTGGCTACTGAAAGGCCATCGTTCCCAAGGAGCGGTTCCTTCCTGGACGTTTTGCTGTACGATACCAGACTGACAATAACGGACAAAGTGGGTAATCACCCTCGGAACTGCTTACAGACAATCGAGTACGACAGTGATCACTGTGGCTTGGCTGCTGTAATTCAGATTCCGAACGAACTTGTGGAATTGGATGAATTCGTTCCAACGCATTCTTACAATTATAGTAAGATACGATGGTCGCATTTCACCCAAGTCCTTGCAAGAGAACTTCGTTCGAGTGACATAGCCCCACCAAACAACAGAAACTTGACAAATATAGAAATTGACCAACACCTTGAACAGATGGACAACATAATAAAACGAACAATGGAACGGACAATACCGAAGTACAAGGAACGCGACCAAAACAACGTCTATAGTAACGCAACGATAGACGCACTGCACAGACAGAAAAGCGGACTACTGACAAGACTGAAAAACTTGTACAGACGATTTACAGACACGAACGACCTGGAGATTAGGACACTGAAGTCGTCGATTAAAAACGTCAACACCCTGATCAAGGAAAACTACAGGTTATCTATTAACTTGTATTGGGACAAGAAAATTCGGGCCGATAATTCTAGCGACCCGAGTATGTTCCCTAAGATAAATAAGATATTTAGGTCCAAGAATCAGAACGACCTTCCGTGTCTTAAGCTCCAGAGAACAATAGAGAACAGAGACGTACTTCTGACAGCGCAAATTGATCCTGAGGAAGCCGTCTTGGACGATGACTTCTTTGTAATTGAAGATCCGCAGGAGAAAGTGGAGACAGTTGGTGCTGCTTTCCAGCAAGTGTATAAGGTGAATGCTTGCACTCGCCCGAACCACGACCTGGAGAACAGAGCCTTACTTCACCACTTCTACCTGAGGAATGATATTTCGCATTGGCGATCCGAGAACCGTGGTTTTACCCGGTTTGATGACGACTTCTTAGCAAACGCTATAATCGCCGAACGAACGGACCCAAGTCCCTTGCTCATCACGAAGGTAGAACTCCAGCTCATCTTCGATTCAATAAAGAATAAGAAGTCAGCAGGTGTCGACGGTATATCCAACATTGTACTAAGACACTTACCGATTGAAGCCATCGACATTTATACCACACTCTTCAATAACGCGCTGAATAATGCATATTATCCAGTGCGTTGGAAGACAGCTGTGGTTCATCCTCTCCCGAAAAAGGGAAAGGACAACTCCAATCCTTCAAATCTCCGGTCAATAAGTCTTCTTCCAAGCATCAGCAAGGTATTCGAAAAGGTAATCAATAGGGCTCTGGCTGAGTGGGCTGCGGACAACAGTATAATTCCGGATAATCAGTTCGGCTTCAAGGCAGGACATGACACCATTCATGCCGCGTCTAAGCTCGTTTCTGATATCCAATGGAACAAGTCCAAGAAACAATGCACGGGTGCTGTTCTGGTGGATTTGGAGAAGGCCTTCGACACCGTATGGTTAGAAGGTTTGTACCTAAAACTTTGCTTTATGATATGCTCAACGGTAGAAAGTTTGTTGTCAAAAGTGGCAATGTAACTTCTACCACCACCTTTGAAATTAAAAACGGTCTTCAACAGGGAGCGGTGAACTCGCCGATCCTCTTCAGCATTTACACCAGCGATCTGATAGGTAGCTTAACTAACGCAATTGCGTATGCCGACGACCTTATTGCGTACAGAACGGCTCGAAAGGTTGAAGTTATTAGAATTCTCTTGCAGCGTGACTTCGAGAAGATTCAGCGTTACTGCGACGATTGGAAAATGAAAATAAATGTCCAAAAGTCGGAGACAATTTTGTTCCGGACTCCGTTGGCTAAAGCGTCGCGAGATACGTGTAAGAATAGGCGCAAGATGGTCATTGTTGATCCTCACGGACAGCCATTGAAGAACAAAAGTGTAGTGAAGTACCTCGGTATCTGGTTGGACCAGTTTCTGTATTTCGACAGACATATAGATGCTGCTCTGACTAAGGCCAGAGGAGCCTTCGCTCTGAAGAAACGGCTGTTTTGCAGCAGTCGGCTTGACCCCAGAATGAAGGTAATTTTCTACATGGCCCTCATACGGCCGATGATCGTTTATGGATGTCCAGTGTGGTTCAATATTGCCCCTTCCCAAATGGAGAAGTTTCGGGTGTTCGAGAGGCAGTGTCTTCGGCGCTGTCTCGGTTGGTATCGGACACCGGAATCTTCTTATCTGCACTATTATTCAAACGAGGTTCTATACAACGGGGCTCGAATCAATAGAATTGACAATTTCGTGATAAAACTTGTTCGGGGCCATATTTTGAGAGCTATGAACTCGACCAACAATTTGATTTTTGGGCCGTTCTATCCGAACGACAACTACTTCGACAATGCATGCTTGAGCGGCTTCATCCCACCAGAGGCATTCCTCTATTTAGACCAGTGCGGCATGATACAGGATAGATTGGCAGTACCGCTTATCTACCACGTCAGGCGAAGAACCGTAGACCGGCGGCTTCTGTATGAACGAGGCATCCTCGCTCGTGAGCTGCTTCGGTTCAGTAGGGCTGTGTCCGACAAGGACCGCATTGATAGGGTGAAGCAGGAGAACCAGTTTTGGTGGCTTCAAACTGTATCTGACAATGGGTAATCCGGGGTGGGGTATTTTTGCCTTGGCCGGCTTACATGCTTGTTTTAGTCTTAGGTTTTAGGTTAAAGTAGAATAGGTACGGTGGCACTATAGAATATAATAAAAAAAAAGAAAAGAAAAAAAAATACAGTGAAAAATACTATTAAAAAAAAGTGAAGAAAAAAAAATGTGAAAAACAGCAATAAAAAAGACAATTACAAAAATCACGAACTTGTGCTAATGGACATAGTTTTTGCCGCTGAGGTTGTTCTAGTTTTAAGTAGTTTGTAGGTAGATTAGGTAATTTTAAGTTTTATTTTTTAGGACCCTAGTATGTAAGTTAAACACACAAAAAAAGTTACTGGAATTAGTTTTTTTCAAATTTTCTAATAAATAAAAAAATAAATTGAAATAAAATTAAAAATTAGTTCGTAGGCCGAAAGGCATTAAATTTAAGAACCATGAATTACTTAAAGCGCCCGATTGGGGCCAGTAAGTTATATATAAGTAGAATTAATTAGGCTAGTTTCCCATTTTGTCTAGCGTGTAAGTAGAGTTAAGTTTAAATGAATACAAAAATGAATTGAAAAAAAAAGAAAACAAAAAAAAAAAAACGATTGTCGTCGACGATATCGTCTCAAATTTGCTTCACGTAAGTTGATCGTCATCGTCGCGTTCGTCGTTTTTTTTTTCTATGCAGTTTGAGAGCTACAGAGCCTCTCAAACTGTAGACGAAATGTCATCGTAGTGCACGTGTATTACTATCAGATCAAGTTTTGTGTTTGTATACTTCACCCCTATGAAGCATTTGCAAGAAAGATATAGAGAGAACTTTATAATATAGATGTCGCTTCTGTGTTTTCACCTGATTGCAGTACTCCTTAATAAAAAACACTACCATAAAAGATGACAATTCGAACTAAGCGTTTTACATATTTATTTTTTGTTTACCTCGGAGATTTTTTTAAACACTAAAAATATATGTAATTTCATGAGTCATTACCAACAATTGAAATGAGTGTTATTCCTATTTGAATATTTTTCTTTTTCACTTCAAAGAAAATTCATAAAGTCCATTTCTTGACAAAAATCTAAAAGTCTGTTAAAAACCGAGAACATTTTGTTTTATTAAAATAAATGATATAACATAAAAAGTTTCATAAGTTTCAACCGTGTTTTGAATCAAAAAATAAATTGCCTTAAAATGTTTGTCCTAGACGATACCTAATTAGCTATCGTTAAAATTACATCGTTTTGACGATATCGTCTTGACTATAGTCGAGATACGGAAAGCAAATTTCGATCTGATAAACGACGATATCGAGATACGGAATGACCCGTACATACATTTTTGCCCATCCTCCTTTAATTCTATGTTTTTTCATAGGTACGGCCATATGGGATCAAGGTCATGTCATGCCATTTCCTTGGTTGAACAGTTGATATCTGTCTTTTCTATAGAATGAAAAAAAAATCACTTCTTTCTTATGGTAAAAAAGCAAGGGCTAGACAAGTAAGCCCTAAATATGTTTTTATAAAAAATCAACCGAAATAAGTTTATCTCGATTGCCCTTTACATAAAATTCTAATAGTATGTTCTGGTTAAGAATTTTGCCTTGTAATGTCGTCT
Source organism: Sphaerophoria taeniata (assembly GCA_943590905.1). Taxonomy (NCBI): domain Eukaryota; kingdom Metazoa; phylum Arthropoda; class Insecta; order Diptera; family Syrphidae; genus Sphaerophoria; species Sphaerophoria taeniata. The sequence continues at coordinate 66,576,710 of OX016542.1, forward strand.
TCATAATCTATACATATTATAAAAATCTAGCTCCGTTCGTTTGCGGCATATAGGCATAAAAACCGGTTGGCCGATTTTCTTAATTTTTGTCTTAAACTAAAGAGGATTAAGGGTAGATGGTTTGAGACAAACAAAATTAGTACTTTTTAAATCACAAACGGTTCAAATGTTAAAAATAATGCTTTTCACACTACAACAAAATATATCAATATACCTACGATTAATCAATTTCATTTAAAATTTCGTCAAATATTTTTATTTTCATCACACAAAAAAAAAAATGTCAGTGAAGAAAATATTTGTCAAAAATTGTTTTTCATCAAAAAAAAAAAAAAAAACTTTACTCGACATTTTTTTGTTGTCGATATTTTTCCTTTTTTAGATTTGTTTCTTTTGAGATATGGCCTTGGAAGCGGGAAGTGGAGTAGCGGGGTAGTGGGGTAGCGAGGAGTGGGTAAAGGTGTAGCGGGTAGCAAGTAGAAGTAGCGGGTAGTGGGTAGCAGGTAGCTATGGAGGTTACGAGGGTAGTAGGCAGTGTACTAGGAGGGTACCAAAGTTAAGGTCTTTTTTTTATCAGATTTTTTTTGATGAAATACTCGGAAAACTCATTGGTTTTCAAGGGGAGAATTGCATGTAATTGTAGTAAAGTGGTTCTCAAATGGAAAACTGGAAAATTTCAAAATGGGTTTCCGAAAAGAACTCGGAAAATCATTGGTTTTAAAATGGAAAATTGCATATTATTGCAGGTACATTGGTTTTAAAATGGAAAATTTCAAAGTGGGTTTTCGAATAGAAAATAGAAATTTCTTGATGAAAAACTCGGAAAATTCATTGGTTTGCAAAGGGAAAATTGCATGTTATTGCAGGTGCAGTGGTTTTCAAATGGAAAACTGGAACATTTGTGATGGGGAACTAGAATGCAAGAAAAAGTAAAAAAAAAAAATGGAAAATTTGAAATGCAAAAAAATTTTGACTAAACAAAATCTCAAAAACACTCTTTCAAATGAAATGCATTACTTTTGAAATGGTTTAAACGGAAAGTTCGTGCTGTTTGTCATCAAATTTTGACAAAATGTTAGATTATTATTACAGTAGGGTTTTTAAGAAAATTGTACAAAATCGGCCAAGCCGTTCATAAGATATAGCAAATGTGGAAACACAATTTTCCCTATAGAACGTTAACTATGCATTTGACCATATCCTTAACAAAGTTGTTGTGCATGAGGCAACGCAGATTTCTGAGTTGTTACGACCTTACTAGCTGACAAAGTAAACGTTGTTTTCTTAGATATATAAAAATCTCATACAAATTCGCGGAGGACTCACAGATTTTACCAGTGGAGTGTTTAGAACCAAATGTTGAGGTAATGTTCGGTTAGTGGCGTAGATGGGTTCTTAGTATTTTGTACAAAATCCGACCAAGCTGTTTTCATGAGAAATGGCCAGGGTATTGGTTGATGGGGTAGCGGGGTAATGGGAAGCGGGTAGCGGGTTGACGGATAGTGAGTAGTTAGACACTGCTGGGAAGCGGGATAACAGGTAACGGGGGTAGCGTGTATAGCGCGTAGAAATAGGGTAGCCGGCAGTGTTTAGTGGGGTGATGGGTAGCGGGGTAACTGGGTAACAGAGTAGTGGGGTAGTAAGGTAGCGGGTTGTGTAGTGGGCTACAAAAGTTTAGATCTTTTATTTATGGATTTAGGCAGTGCGAAGTCTGCCGGGTCAGCTAGTTTTGTATACAAAAGGTTGGTGCTCAATTTTTTTTGTAAGAGTGGTTGATCCTTCTGAATAAATACAGAAGGGAAGATTTTGTATTGGCATGGCAATTGCAAATGGAAATTTGCGTATAATAAATTTATGATTTTGTGACGAGATACACAGTAACATAGTGGCATTTTCTATTTTATGTTTGTGGTAAAGAAGGGATGAACGTTTTTTTTTATATTTTCACAGGAAGTGTGCCCTTATCTGGCAAATTGGTCAAGTGATTTTGCAAAAAGAAAGGAAACAAATTTATTTCCTGAGTGACTGACGTAAGTATTCGTGAATTCGAGAGCGTTCCCTTGTCTTATTGATAATAAAAACATGAAAATGTAAAGGCAAGCTATTTATCTGTGATTTTTATAGGTTCACGAAGATGGCCTTGCCTTAATTTTTCCCCAATTTTACTGAAAGGTTGCGAAAGAAGAATTTTTCGATTGGTTTTCGTCCAAGGGTGGTTCCATGCAACAACTTGAAAATAAAATGTAAAGTGAACAGTTTGGCAATAAGAACAAATACAGTTTCTCAGTAGATACAATTGAAAATCACACTGCCGTCACTTATAGATTTTTTTTCCTTGCAATAAGCTGGTACAATGCTTTGATCCGAGGAGATGGTAGGTTTTCTCGTAATGCGGGTAGAAATATAAAACATGTTGAAGCTCTAACAAAAGCAAGTATAAATACTCAAGCAAATGTAAATAATCAAGCAATCGATTTGTTATAAGCTATCGAATTTAATTTTTATTGTTTTTATTCTGATTCCTAACTTTGTACGATCAACATCTACAAATAAATTCTTTATTATTTCAAAACCATTACACTGAACCAAAAAGGTACACCATATTGATAAAAAAGGTCATCTATATGATGTAGAATTCATCAATTTTAGTCCAGTGAACCTTTTCATCCATATGATGAAGCATTGTTCATTAATATGATGAAAATTTTCAGCGACAAATTTCGATCATCATTCATCAACTTTGTTCATCAATATTATGAAAAATGATGAACCAAATTTTGATTTATTTGTACATCAAAATGATGAATTATTTCATCGATCTGATTATCGTATTCATGAATATGATGAAAATTTAAGCAAGTAAATCATCAATGTGATGAATGCATTCATCATATTGATGTTTTTTTTTTTCAGATTGATGATCGTATCATCGTATCATAACCAAAAAAAGCATTTACGATTCAGGAGCGTAATTTACGATCAGCCAGTTATCAACTACGTAAATTATCCTTTTTGTTTCCCTCCCCCCCCACACCATCCCCGTTTTGGGGGGATCTTGCCTCTTTTTCTCTCTCCCTTCCTCGCCCTTCCCCCGGTACTATATTCTCCCTTCTTTTCTCTCACCTCACCGATCAATCTCCGTACTTCCTTCTCATTCTGCACTGCTTAGTGGCGACAATTTTTTTTTTTACAAATCCGTCACTCCGCACTGCTGGGATTCGAACCCAGGCATGAGAATGCACGACGGTCTCTTGATCGGCACCTCTACCCACTGAGCTACTTGACGCTTCATAAAATTGGAATTGATTTTCGACCGCATGAAAACTAGGGAATAAATAAACAACACAAAACGTTTTTCTTTTTCAGGAAATATTGTCGTAATTTACGATTCAAGAATCGTAACAAAAAAAACAGTTTGGATTCAAAAGTAGTAAAATGCGATAAGAATTCATGATTTAATAAACACCTATTTTTTAATTCAGGAAATATTTTTGTAAACTACGATTGTCTAAGATCGATTCGTTCATTTAGCTTCAAGAGCTTTGTTTTTAGAATATTGAGATCATAAATCTCGATCTTTGATTTTGTAAATCAGAATTATTTAGTCGTACAATTTATATCATGCTCCAAATGTTTAAAATTACGAATACAAAATTTGTAAATTGCTCTTACAATGGAAATCTAAAATCCTGACATTTTTTCGTAATTCTCAAATTATACAGTTTTGTAAATTTAGACGGAATAAAGATTGATTTACAATATTGACTCTCATTTTACGAAAAAAGGGGGATGATTTACAAAAAAAATATTTTTCATAATTTACGACATAGAAATTCGTGATTACTGATTTTTCATTTCTTTCCGTGAATATGATGAACATTTTTCATCAATTCGGTGAATATTTTCATCAATAAGATTCACATTTTCATCATATTGAAGATCGTATACATCAATATGATGAACATTTTTCATCAATTCAGTGAATATTTTCATCAATAAGATTCACATTTTCATCATATTAAAGATCGTATACATCAATATGATGAACATTTTTTATCAATTCAGTGAATATTTTCATCAATATGAATAATAGGATTCATTCATGTAATGATACTATTCATAAATAAAAAGCGTTTATATTCTTCTTCGTACTGATGATCGACTTCATCAATATTGAGGTATATAATGGACATGATGAAAACACAAGTCTGTTTTGTTCATCAATATGATAATCATTTACATCACCTAATTTTCTTCCAAATTCAAATTGAAGTCGATTTTTTGATGATAGTCTTCATCAATATGATGAAATAAAATTGTCATTTAAATATGATGAATCAATTTTGTTACGTTTTTAAAGTTCGATCACAAAATTACAAATAAAACAATCTCGAACAATTGAACAAAACGATTGACAAGCTTTATTATCATCAAAAATAAAAATTATATCTCAATCTAAAGTTAAGGAAAAAGTTCTATTTATACACAAATTTATAAGAGAAAATTCATATCGAATGTGATTAAAACTAACAAGTAAAGGATTGTAAGTTTTTTTTTTCATATAACGTCACACTACCCTCCACTTAGACATGTTCGTCCCGAACATGATTACTTTGCTTAGTTCCGTATAAGGCCAATCTCTCAAGATGAACGACCTTCATTTTATTACGTCGATTACCAGATTTTTGTATTCTATACACTACGTCATTTATTCTCTTGATTATTTTATAAGGACCTTCCCAGTGTGTTTGTAACTTTGGAGAAAGACCCTTTTTGCGTTGTGGATTATAGAGAAGCACCATATTTCCCTCTTGAAAACCAACAGAATTCGCTCTTGTATCATATCTGGCCTTTGATTTATCACTCATAAGCTGTGTCCTTGTTCTTACTGAACGGTGTATGAAATCCAATTCTTGTTTCAATTTTTCAGGATATGTCGCACCTGAATGAAGACCTAAAGGACCATGCACACCAAATTTTAGGTCGGCTGGGAGTCGCAAGTCGTTTCCGAATAATACACACGCCGGAGTGTTTGATGTTGTCTCATGGACGGCAGATCTATACGCCATTAAAAACATTGGAAGGTGTTCATCCCAATCTTTTTGATTACTGCTTACGACTTTTTTTAAGTGTTCCTCAAGCGTTCGATTGAATCTCTCAACCATACCATCTGATTGTGGATGCAATGGTGTTGTTCTAGTTTTTCGAATACCAAGTAACTCGCAGAGTTCTTGAAACATAGTTGACTCAAAATTTCTTCCTTGATCTGAATGCAACTCCAATGGAACACCAAAACGAGATATCCAATTTTTAACAAACTCACTTGCGATAGTTTTCGCCTCTTGATTCGGAATAGGATATACTTCAGGCCATTTACTGAAATAATCGATTACAACTAACACATATTTATTGCCAGAATTACTTGTAGGAAATGGTCCAGCAACATCCATAGCAATGCGTTCGAATGGAGCTCCAACAACATACTGCTGCATCTTACCACGGGTTTTCAGTTTGGGTCCTTTTGAGGTTATGCATTGCTCACAATTAAGAATGAAATCTGCTATTGATTGTTGGCATCCAACCCAATAATACCTTTGTTTTACCTTTTCAAGGGTTTTCGTGATCCCTAAGTGCCCACCGCTCATTCCTGCATGATACTCAGTCAGAATTGTGTTGATTTTCGTTCTTGGAATAACAATCAAATTGCGTGTTGATTTCCCATTTGCACTTTCCCATAAACGTTGAAGGTATCCGTTATGTAAATCTAGACTTTGCCACTGTGACCAATAAGCCTTGCATATTGGACTTTCACCAGATATTTCTTCCCAAGAAGGTCGTACACCTCTTTCTTTCAAAAGTATAATTTTAAGCAAATCTGGATCATTCTTTTGTTCTTCGTAAATCTGTTTTGGAGTCCAATCCTGCTCGGGTAAAATACTTAGTAAGCGGATGTCAATTACCTGTTCTTTGGTTTCAGCTTTCGAACAATGACGACATTCAACAAAACAGGGTCGTCTTGATAAGGCATCTGCATTTCCATGTAAACCTCCTTTCCGATGCTCAATCTTGAAATCGTAACTTTGTAGTCTTTCAATCCATCTAGCAAGCTGGCCTTCTGGATTCTTGAATTGAAAAAGCCACCTCAAAGCTGCGTGATCGGTTCTCAAGCAAAAATGTTGCCCATATAGATATTTGTGAAAGTGTTTAACGGATGCTAAAACTGCCAAAAGTTCTCGTCTTGTAACACAGTAGTTCCTCTCAGATTTTCCAAGAATCCTGCTATAGTAAGCCACCACTTTCTCTTTCCCGTTTATAACTTGAGATAAAACTGCACCAATTCCTTTGTCACTTGCATCAGTATCTAACAGGAACTTTTCGCCAATAACAGGATAAGATATAGAATTGGTGATGTACAAAGTCGATTTTTGAGTTCTTTGAAGTCGGTTTCTTGGGAGTCCGTCCATTGAAATTTCTGATTCTTCTTCGTCAATTCATGTAAATTACTTGCAATGTTGGCAAAATCAGGGACAAATCGTCGGTAGTAGGTTCACAGTCCTAAAAAGCTTCGAAGTTCATGTACGCTTGTAGGTCTTGGCCATGTCTTAAATGATTCAATCTTGGTTTCATCAGTACGAACACCATTCGCAGATACGATATGTCCAAGATATTTGACTTCTCTTTGAAAAATTGAACACTTCTTCGCACTAAGCTTCAGTCCAGCACATTTACACTGAACCAAAAACAGCAGTCATATTGATAATTTTTTACATTCAACTGACAATTTTGTTGTCAATTTACAACCAATGACCGCAGTAGTAAATATGACAATTTAAAATTTTCAATTTCATGATTCGAAACCGGGATTGTCACATTGATAATTTGCGTTGGCAAATCGAAAACCATGCTTGTCATATTGAAATCTATGGTAGTCGTATTAAACACTGCAGTAGTCATTTGGAAAACCCATATTATCAAATTGAAAACCGAGGAAGGCTTATTGAAAACCATTACTTTTAAATTGAAGACCACGGTAGTCAACTTGACAACCGTAGTAGTCATATTGATAACCACAGTGAATCAATTTTAAACCACGGTAGTTAATATGAAAACTACGGTTGTCAAGTTGAAAGCAGTAGTTGGTAGATTGAAAATCATTCTTGTTAATTTGAAAACCACGATTTTCAAATTGACAACCGCAGCAGTCATATTGAAAAATAAAGTTTACTAATTAAATACCACGGTAGTTAATATGAAAACTACGGTTGTCATATTGGAAACTGTGGTTGCTAGCTTGAAAATTTAAAAATTTGTTTTATTTTCAATATTAAAATCATTATGATACACTATAAAATTTCGATTTTCAATAAGATTACCGCTTTCGTATCCAGGACACCCCTTTTTCTGAAATATGAGTTGCAAGAATTGTTTAAAATATAAGGCAGATCTAGTTTCTTGGAATATGTTTAATTATTTATTATTACAACTAAGTCAACGTACAAATACAATATAAATACATATAATTCTTATGAAAATACTTACATTATAATTCTTAATAAAATATGGTGTTGGATTTGAACTTGGTTTTAACAAATGTTTTGGTTTTGTAGTTGGAATTGATGTTGGAATTGGTGCTGGTGTTGGGTTGGTGGTTTTCCTTTGGTGGTACTTCATTGGAATAAGAAAATTGTGCACACTTTTAAGTACTCGCATCTATAATAATTTTAAAAGAAACAATTAGAATTACTTTTGTTAAGAATCGAATAGTAGTTTACCTTTTTCAAAATCCGCTTCTTTTGTGTTTTTGAGTGTCCAATACGTACTTATCTGCAATTGCCCGTATCTTAGTTGGTAAGTGCGTTGGCTGCTAAGCAGAACGACGTGGGTTCGAGTCCTACTCGTGTCCATAGTTTTTATTTCATCTTTCACGGAAAGAACTAACAAAACTTTCAAGAGTATCAATCAGTCATGAAAAAAAGTGCTTCTCAAACTTACCTGTTTGGAATCGGCGCGGCGTTAAATTGTAGGTCTCCTCAATTCTTCACACGCACCCAGAGAATTGTTGATGAGAGTAAGCCACTTAGGTCTTGGCTCTGCAAGAGCTGTCGCGCCACTCGCTATTTATTTATTTAATTTAATTTTTGTTTCTTTCTTTATTTATTTGTATATTTTCTACTTTTTTACACTTCACTTACGAACGTCTGATTGACTTGATGCACAACTACTAAATGAGGATAACACTACTTGTTGAATTCAAGATAAACTCGGTTTTCTTATTGAAAACAATAATTGTCAATTTGATGACCATAGTTTTCAATATGACAACCTTATGTGGTCGATCATCGTACTGAAAACAGCAATTGTAAATATGACTTTTAAAAACGGTTAAAGCATCACATTGACTACTGCGGTTTCAACTTGACAATTATGGTTTTCAATACAATAATTTTGATAACGGCATGAGCAATTTATCGTTTGTTTTTGTTTGTTCTAGCTCAATTCAAGATTAAATCGATTTTCGTACTAAAAACAATAATTGTCAATTTGATGACCATATTTTTCAACATGACAACCTGATGTGGTCAATCATCGTATTGACAAACGCAATTGTAAATATGATTAATTTGATTAAAGATTTGAATTTTTCAAAACTCGACTTGGAAGGCTTTGCAAGTAATAAAAAAACTATTTTTTGATTTTTTGCAAGGCTTTCTAAGTCAAGTTTTGAAAAAAATAAATTATAAACAAAAACTCGTATTTATGCATTAGAATTATGATCATTATCATAATCATAAACAACAATTGGTCGAAAAATCCTATTTATTAATGTTAGTTTAAATTTTCTCAAAAACGGCCACTACCATTTTCTTAAAACATTCTTGTAATTTTTTTTGGAACACTGATGTTTTTAGTGTAAACAAATTATTTATGTATTGCTCCAAAACGGTTCCTCTCATAGAACCGTTTTTCAACGTCCCATAGGAAGTTATTGTAATGGGGCTGATTTTGTGAATATCCAGTTATTGCATATCTCAATGTTTCGAGGTAACTAGAATCCGAATCAACCCTTTTTATCATGATGTCTGTATGTGTGTACGTACGCAAACCACAGCCTTATTAAAGCTGATAAGGTTTTGAGCAATATCGGTTTAGCGGTTTTTTAATGGAGGTCAAAAAACTAGGACACAGACATCATGATAAAAAGGGTTGATTTGGATTCTAGTGACTTCACAAAATCGGTCAATTTTTTGTTTTTGTTTTGTAAATATGGACTTATTTCCTCCAAGAAAGATGCGGCTTTATTTCCATAAATTATTCCAATTTCGTCTTGAAAATAAAGCTCCATTTTAGATCACGTCATATTTCGATAACTAAAAAAAAAACTCCATCATCATATCGACATCATGGGTTTCAATACGAAAACTTTGTCGACCAAAAGTCTTCGCTAAGGAACTTACTTGTTTTTTTTTTACTTCTATTTATTTTGATTTATATTCTAACAATCGAAATTATCAATATACCAACTCTAGTTTTCAATTTGATGCCGGTAAAATTCAGTCATCATATTAACAACTGCAACTGTCAATTTGATGATTATATTTTCAATGCACTTGTTGCATTAAGGTAGTAATCATATTGATAATCATTGTTGTACAAATGATGATTGTAGTTCTTAACTAACTGACGGACAACCTAAGGTTTTCATATTGACAACCATAATCTTCTAATTGATCATCTCAGGTGTTAAAACGACAACTTTGATTTTCAAACTAGCAACAAGATATTGAAAATTTCAAATTGTCCCATTTACTATCAAATTGTTAGATTTTGAGACGACTTTTGAAAATTTACATCACATTGAAACTTTTTTTGATCAATATGACAATTTTCGGTTAACAACCAGTAATTGTCAATATGACAACGGTTATTTTTTTCAGTGTAAGTCTTGCAAAAACATCTTCTACATTCTTCAAGTGGTCATCGAAACTCTTGCCCATTACAATTATGTCATCAAGATAAACCAGGCATGTTTTCCAGTGAAGTTCTTTTAAGACACGTTCCATAAGACGCTCAAATGTGGCTGGCGCGTTGCAGAGTCCGAATGGCATAACAACAAATTGCCACAACCCATCACCTACACTGAAAGCTGTTTTCTCTCGATCATTTTCTTTCATTTCTACTTGCCAGTAACCACTTTTAAGATCTAATGTAGAAAACCACTTAGCACCAGATAAAGTGTCCAAGGTATCATCTATACGTGGTAAAGAATAACTATCTTTCTTGGTTACATCATTGTATCGTACGCAAGCGTACGAGCTTGTATTAGTCCATAAATATATGTGTTATTATTGTCAGTATTGTATTATATTGTATGAATGTAATTGTAGTAGTATATTATCTATGTATTCATGTGTATACTAGTAAGCTATGACTCCAATAAGAGTCAGTCTCTCACCGAACAGCTAGAAGAATGGTCGTCCAATAAATGTTGGGTTTTTTTACGCTTTTCCCAGCACAAAAAGTTTCAGTGTTTCATTTTAAACGGAATATAATTTTTATTGGGTTTCGGGAATATACATTATGGTCCTTCGAGCCGGATGAAGCTGCGACCGATGGATAGCTTAGTGCGATTATAGTGCGTGTTTAAAAAAAAAAAAGGCCTAAAATTCGAAAGCTAAATGTAAGCCAAAGTTCGCGAGTGTAGTGTTGAAGAGTTATGTATACAGCTAAGTATCGCAAGTGTACAACGTGCAAGTTTAATTCGTAAAAATTTATTTCATCTAATATTTAATTACTTGCATTATATTTCACAACCCAAAATACAGCTAACCACAGCGAAGAGCAAGCTCAGTGTACATAAAAAATGTACACGTAAAAATCCAAAGCAAAAAACACATCCAGCTGCAGCTCAAAACAAAATTAGCACGAATACATATAACAGTACGCAAACTCCACAGCAAAAACACAGCCAGCTACACTGAAAACAAGAATCATCATGAAATCGAAACTAGCTTCACGTCGCGACGGCGACAGTCAGCCAGCTGGCCTACGTGCCCAAATCACTAAAAGAACCACATAGCATCAACCGGACAAACAGGTTTATTTATTCTTTTTCTTCTTTTCTTTCATCCATATGGTGGGGAAAAAATATTTTACATATGTTCACTATGAAACAAAGAAAAAGGGGTACAGCTTGCCTGAGTGCACGGATTTGATTTTTGTTCTGCGCACTCATTAGTGTTTTGGTGCGCGAGTGTAAAGGTTCATAAAGTAAAATTAATAAAATCCAGTACAACTCACTCCTTGTATGTTCAACAAACAAAATATTTGGTACAGCTCACTTCTTTTGCATTTTTAAGAAGCAGAAAATAAAGCTAAAAACTTAGTAAGTATTAATAAATATATAATCGGCAAGCTCAGGAAGCTAAAGGTGTAAATAAAAAGTGAACAGTGGTATATTAGAATTTTTCCTTGGTCGTTTGGTGTTTGTGTGTTATCTCCAGGGTAAATTTAAATAGGCACAGCGTTGCGTCATCTTGCTTAGTGTGTGTGATGTGTGTATATGTGGAACTAGAGATTTAAAGCAATTAGAAACCAGTGTAGGCAGTGTAGGAATGTTAAATTTAGGAGTGGGAAACAAAGAGTAATTTTGTTTTTTTTTCTCTTCTCTTTTTTTGGAGAAAGACGCAACACACGAGTAAGCGGTTAGGTAGGAAAATAGTAGTGATAATGTGCACATTAGGAAGGAAAGCTGTACAGGGAATGTAACCATTGTTAAGCTTAAAGAGAATAGCTTAGGGCAAACACTTTTTCTTTGTGTATAGTATGGAAAGCTGGTTACAAATGATAGATAGCTAATCCGAATCCTCATGAAATTCGATGTAACGTAAGGGTCAAGCGGTAAGCTGCATGCAATGGTAAGCTTAGGAGACAAATCTTAGAAAGAGACTGATAGCTGGAACAAAGTAGTTCTGAGAATAAAATCGAAAGCTGCAATGGTAAAGCTAAAACTAAGATTTTTAGGGGTTCTGATAAATCACCACTGTTCACCGGAAAGCTTTTGTTTGCCTCAGCTCATCCACGTAAATGCCACCATCCTTTACTTATTGTACTCTCATTTATTTTTACGTCAGCAATGCCTTACAGAGGGGTCTACGGGGCATTCATTCGATCCATAGAACGGATCGCAGCTTTTGCTAGTCAGGATAATTTTGAGGTTGGAGATGCGGAGATGCTCCAAGTGCGACTAGAGCATCTCGAGCAGTGATGGGGATATTTATCACGAAACAATCTTAAATGGTTAGCTGACGCCGACGATGAGCTAATGGTGGAGATCAACAAGGGACAAGACACAGCTAAGCAATGGGAGCTACAACGCCAGTCAGAAACACCGACAGCTAGGGAGATGCTGGACTTCCTTGATAGGCAAGCTGCTGCCAATGTGCAGCCGTCAGGCAGTCAGCGTTGGCGTCCCACGGAAAGCTCGAGTAAAAAGGTCGAAAGGGAAACACAAAGGGTCCGATATAGTCGATTCGAGAATGAGGTCAAGAGAGAAGAAGATAGGCGACATCAAAGGGGTAGCAACACTAATACTAGCTCAGCTATCAAGTCAGCTACTGGTACTAATAGGGAGCCACGTTTTTGTGAGATGTGCAGGGCCAATCACAAATTATTTAATTGTGTAAAGTTTTTGTCACTAAGCCAACCAGCCAGGTTGCGGTTTGTTCGCCTCAGAAAGCTCTGTGAAAACTGCTTCAAGCAGGATCACGACGTTTCCAGCTGCTTTCAGCTGCCATGCCCCAGGTGCCCAAATCGGGTAATGCATAACAAAGAGCTTTGCCCAGTCTTTGAACAACGTAAAGGTACGATGCAAGTGAATACAGCTGGAATTAAACGTAAGGAAGCCTGACTAGCCGAGAACAGGAAAGCTAAACGGGCAAGACTCGTATCTAAAGCTGTATATCATAACAATAAAGCTTCAGCATTAGCTTATTCAAATGTGTTTAATTTAGATTTAGATTGTGGTTTAGGTTCTGGCATTTTAGAAAGCAATGGCAACACATTGTTGCCTACAATTCTGGTAAGAATAGAAAGCTTTGGGAAGTTTTTAGGTCCAATACGTGCGCTTCTTGATTCTGGAGCGCAACCAAATTTGATGCCGATCAGGATAGCTCAAGCATTTAACATTCCTATAAAACAGGCAACACGTAAGGTAGTTGGCATAGAAGGCAAAGGATTACAAATACGTAAGCTAGCAAGGGCAAATATTGTACCGTGGTTCGATACAAAACCTTGCTTAGATTTAGAATTTTGTATTCTACCAAAAGAATCGAAATGGTCTCTGATATCTCCGCAAGCTACAGGACAGCCTTTTAATAATAACTCCGCAAAACCGTTAGCTGATCCCTCCTATTGGATGAGGAATGGGATAGATATAATATTAGGGGTTGGTTTCTTTGCAAGGGTCATGGTAAGCTCTATATCACGAAACATAGGTATGATAGCAACGTTAGAGACAGCTTTCGGTATAGTGGTATTTGGTATTTCAATAAGTGAGGGTAACGATCAGCGCGAGGACCTCCCAGTATTGAAATGTGTAGGTTTAGATAATCTTGATGTTTTAGTGCGACAACTATGGGAAATGGATCAGCTACGACCATGTGCCGTCAGAACGTCAGAGGAGGAAGCTGTGGAAAATAATTTCATTAATACAGCAAGGCGCGATGAAGCTGGCCGTTTTGTAGTTACTATCCCATTGAAGCCTGGGATACAGGATATTGGGGATTCTAGAATGACAGCTTTAAGAAGGTTTTTCTACTTAGAAAAAAGATTAGAAAAGGAGCCAGCTTTGAAAGAACAATATGTTAATTTTATGAGAGAATACGAAAGTCTCGGTCACATGATGAAAGTCAACGGTAACGCTAATAGTGACAGCTTGGCATACTACATACCACATCACTGCGTGACTAAGAAGTTTAGGGTAGTCTTTGACTGCAGCTGCAAGACAGACAAGGGAATCTCTCTGAATGACGTGCAACAGCTGGGTGAAAAGCTACAGCGAGACCTTTTCGAAATAATTATGCGCTTTAGGCGACACAGAATAGCTTTCAGTGCGGATATCAAGATGATGTTCAGACAGGTTCGGATAGCGCCGCATCAGTGGGATCTGCAGCGAATCTTTTGGAGGGAATCTCCTCGAGAAAAGCTACAAGAGTATTGGTTGACAGTTGTCACGTACGGAATGACATCATCAGCTCATAATGCCGTCCGATCACTAATACAGTGTGGAAGAGATGTAAGCGAATCATTTCCGGATGTAGAGCAAATCATTCGAAATGATTTCTATATGGATGATTGCGTGTCAGGTTGTGATAGCGAAGAAGAGGCGTTATATTTAGCTAGGAATTTGGACAGGGTATTAAGGACAGCTGGCTTTGAGCTAAGAAAATGGAAGTCGAATAGCCAATGGTTGGCTAGTAAGCTTGATACAGAAAGGGGCAATTTAGTGACGTTCGATAAGGGCGAGCAAGCTACTGTCTTAGGATTGCAGTGGATGGTGGAACAGGACCAGTTCACATTTATCGTCAAAACACCAGAGATAGTCGGGAAGATAACAAAGCGAAGTGTAGTGAGCTGCATGGCACAATTATATGACCCGAATGGCTATATTGCGCCAGTTGTGATATTAGGTAAGGTATTGATACAAGATATATGGCGGATTGGTATAGGGTGGGACCAGGAAATTCCGCCTGAAGTAGAAGGCAAATGGAAAGGGATCAAAGCTTTGGAAAAGTTTAGGATCGATAGGTGGATAGGGACGAGTAGGGAAGCAGGAATGCAAATCCATGGTTTCGCAGATGCCTCCACGACAACTTACGGAGCAGTCATATATTTAAGAGTACAGAAAGCTAATGGCGAAATAACAAGCAAGCTTATCGTATCCAAGTCAAGAGTAGCTCCGTTGAAAACAATTACGATTCCACGATTAGAATTAGCTGCAGCAGAATTACTGGGAAGGTTGATAAGAGAGCTTTGCAAGGCAATGGAATGGGAAGGCATGCCATATGTGCTTTGGACCGATTCGATGGTTGTTTTGCATTGGCTGAGAAAGATACCAAGGGATATGAAGACGTATGTAGGTAATCGGGTATCATCAATACAGATGAATACGGATATCAACAGCTGGCGGCATGTCGGGACTAAAGAGAATCCAGCTGATCTACTGAGCAGGGGGCTGTTCCCCGAAGAGCTTATTGGATGTAAGCTATGGTTACAAGGTCCTTCATGGTTGACAAGCGCAGAATGTGATTGGCCAGTGAATCCAATGGAGAGCGAAGTTTCACCAATAGTAGCAAGCGAAATGAATGTAGTTGCATACACAACTATGAAAGCAAATGACAAGTTAGGTATCTGGAGAGCTGAAGAACATGCCATAGTTCCTTTAGAGGAATATGCCTGGAAGTTAGAAAGGGCAACAAGTATATTAGCGTATATCATCAGGTTCATTGACAAAACAAAGGCCAAGATAGCAGAAAGGAGATCGCAAGCAAAAAGGTGGAGAACAAGGCGTTTCGAAAGGCAGGCAATCATGCCGCCTTCAGCAAAGGAAAGGGCTAGCGCTATGCGATATCTCATAAGTAAGGCACAGCAAGAAGCATATGGTAAGGATATAGAACAGCTCTCTAGAACCGGGCAGTTGCCGACACATAGCAAGATAGAAGCACTTAAACCGGTTTTTGATAATGATAATATTTTAAGAGTTGGAGGGCGTCTGGATCGTGCCGAAGGTAGCTATGAGCAACGTCATCCAGCTATTATACCACAAGGTTCAAGGTTAGCGTGGTTATTAATTGATCAGGCGCATCGTATAGCTAAGCATGGGGCAAGTCAGGTAATGATGCAATATTTGCGTCAGCAATATTGGATTCCAAGGTTGCGCAGTGAGCTACGGAATTTTATACACAAATGTGTAGTATGTGTACGGTACAATTATCGTCTAGAACAACAGTTAATGGCAGAGCTACCAGCTGATAGAGTGCGAGCTGGAAGGCCATTTATAAATACAGGCGTCGATTATGCAGGCCCGTTTACTATTAAGGTATCGGATCGGAATGGAAAGAGAATAAGCTTCAGTAAGGTGTGGATAGCTGTCTTTGTATGTCTAAAGACAAGAGCAATACATATAGATGTGATTAAGGACTTAACATTACTCGCGTTTTTAGCATGTTATGAACGTTTTGTCAGTAGGAGAGGGCATTGTCAGCGAATGTATAGTGACAATGGCACTTCGTTTGTTGGTGCAGCGAGAATCATGAAGAAAGCTTTAAAGGATTGGGAAAGGGATGAGGTGTTCAACAAGTTGAGTTTGCGAGGTACAGAATGGGTATTCATGATACCGGCTGCCCCTCATCAAGGAGGGATTTATGAAGCCGCTGTCAAGTCCATGAAATACCACCTTAAGCGTATAGTCGGACAGCGAGTTCTGGAATATGAGCAATTTGTTACCTTATTAACAGAAATTGAGGGTATATTAAACTCACGTCCCATACATCCACTCAGCGACGATCCGACAGATCAGCGAGCTCTCACACCAGGGCATTTTCTGATTGGTGAGCCAATAGTATTACCATTGCCATTCTCGATAGCTGAGGAAGGAAGTTCGAAAGGAGTAAAGCTTTTTAGAGAGCGTCAGACTATGCTTGAGCACTTTTGGAAAAGGTGGAGAGAGGAATATCTGGTTACACTGCAAGAGCGAAAGAAGTGGCGACGAGAAAGAGAAGGAGTGAAGATGGGACAGCTAGTAATAATTAAGAATGAAAATTTTCCGCCAGCTCAATGGCTTATGGGCCGGGTGTGTGAGCTAATAAGAAGTAAGGATCTTACGATGCCGATCCGTAGTGCTACAGACAGAAACAGGAAAGCTTACAAGACCGGTACAAAAAATATGTATATTGCCAGTTGAGCAGAGTCAAGAGGCAATCAGTTGTTAGGAAGAGAACATTGTAGGTTTAGGTAGTTAGGTGATATTTGACCGATAGGAAGGAAGAGGTTATGGCAATTCGTAAGCTATTATGACATATTGGAAAGCTATTTGTTTATCTCATTGCAGTAACCAATAGCCTTCAAGTTCGCCGGTATTTATTAAGAGATGCCAGAGGCATCATTGTAACGTGAGCTGCGATATAAGCAAGACATCAGACAAGTATGATAGATCGAACCAGCAAGAGGAGCTATGGCCAGATCAGTAGTCTAAAATGTCCTAATCAAAAAACAGTCGTTTTTGTCGGGACTGTATCGTACGCAAGCGTACGAGCTTGTATTAGTCCATAAATATATGTGTTATTATTGTCAGTATTGTATTATATTGTATGAATGTAATTGTAGTAGTATATTATCTATGTATTCATGTGTATACTAGTAAGCTATGACTCCAATAAGAGTCAGTCTCTCACCGAACAGCTAGAAGAATGGTCGTCCAATAAATGTTGGGTTTTTTTACGCTTTTCCCAACACAAAAAGTTTCAGTGTTTCATTTTAAACGGAATATAATTTTTATTGGGTTTCGGGAATATACAATTATTGAGCTTGCGATAATCAACGCAAAATCGAGTAGTTCCGTCCTTCTTTTTAACCAGGACAACTGGAGAATTCCATGGACTTGTTGATGGTTCAATACCATTGTTGAGTTGCATATCTTCTATAAGTAGCTCTACTTCTTTCGCTTTAGCTAGAGGAAGTCGTCTAGGGGCTTGTCTGATGGGTTTTGCATCGCCAGTGTCAATTCCATGTTGAGCAATTGAGGTTCGGCCATTGTTGTCACTTCCGGTTAAAAATAAATCGTAGTTTCGTTTCAAAAAAAGCAGAGCTCTGTTCTTTTCTTTGTACGTCAAGTCCTTGGTCCATAATTTTGACAAACTATTCATTTGGTCTTGTTCTTTTGTAGCCTGTTGAATATTGTGTTGATCTGATTCTGTTTTGTGATTCACTATGGTACTCACTTCTTCACAGTTCCCAATGACAAAATTAGGACCGATCTTCTGAGGTGAATTTGAAAAGTTAAGTGCTCGAATTGGGATAAATCCATTGTTGTTTTCAGATACTAAGGTTCTTGCAAATATTACTGATTTTGATGAAAGATCTTCTTTTGCTTCGACTAGCCAAACTTTGGAAGTATTGAATTTCTTGTTAATTTTGGCCCAAATTACTGTCTCGGAATTCGGAGCAACGGTCTGTTTCTTGAGCACAATAGCTTGAAGATTGCAATCAATATCACGATTTAGATTCAATGGCATTTCAACGCATCCATATTTTAAGACTTGATTTCGAAAGTCAATTGTAAAACCATTTGCTAACATGAAGTCAACACCCAAAATAAGTTCATCTGTAATATCAGCCACCAGAAATACATGCTCTATTTTTGCGGTTCCAATTTGAATTTGTTTCGTTACCTTACCAAAAACTGTTGCTTCTTCTCCTGTAGCGGTCCTCAATCGAATTCCTTCTAATGGTTCAACATCTTCCATCAGATCTTTCCTTATAATTAATTAATTAATTAATTAATTAATTATTCCCACGCCTCTTTCCCCCCCAGATACCGCACGCGCTGGGGTCCATTTTCACCGAGTACGATTGCAATTTCGGTTGCTAGTCGTATCGGCACTTAATTAGAAATTATTTGTAAAAAATAAAGTAAAAAAAAGCGATGGCGACACGAATATCAGGAAGACAAGAGTTAGGGACTGCTTAATGCAAGCAGGTACAAAAAGGAAATACAAGATAAATAAAAATTTTAAATTAAAGTCTTACAAAAAGCAAAAAAGAAAAAAATGCAAAATTTTAAAATCGAAAAAATTTTAAAATTTTAAAGTCAAAAAAATTATAAAAACACGAAAAAAAACAATAAATAAGCGTGTAGAAGACACTTGTCAAGTTCGTAAAAAAGAAAAAAAAAAGAAAAAAGAGTCAGTTTCTCTCTACTACAAATACGTTTTTAATTTTTTTTTTTTTTTAGTTGTCTAAGGAAGTACAGTATAAAAGTTTCTTTTGTGTGATCTTGCTATGGTTGAAATCAAAAATGTTTGAGTTTTCGTTCACTTTACGTAACATTCTCGTAATTGGTTCATTACAGCCGTAATCAGTTCTGTGATGAGCTAAATGAAATTGGGGAACCGATCTTAGAGAATGAAAGTTAACATTAATACTCATTGCCTCAAGGAGGGTGGAAGATTCTGTAGCACCGGATAGAATTTGGTGTACGAAAATAATATCGGCAACTTCACGACGTTTCTCTAGAGATTGTAAGTTTATAAGCCGCAACCGTTCTTGGTACGGAGGTAAGTTAAAATTGTCAACCCATGAAAGTCCTCTTAAGGCGAAACGGAGGAATCTACGTTGTATTGCTTCAATTCTCTTTATATGGACTTGGTGATAGGGGGACCATACTTGGCTGGCGTATTCAAGAAGAGGCCTTACAAACGTGGTATAAAGAGATTTCGTAACGTAAGGATCCGAAAATTCTTTAGACCAACGTTTGACGAAACCTAAAGCAGAATTAGCTCTGGCTACGATATTGTCATAGTGAGACCTAAAGTTAAGCTCACTATCACAAACAACCCCTAAATCTCGGATAGTTGTTACTCTGTGAACAATACATTCGTTGATATAATAGTCCCGTGTTTGCTGACGGAACCGCATACGGGAATATGTGATAGTTTGGCATTTGGAAACATTAAGTTCTAAATTGTTTTTTTGACACCAAACATAGAAATTGTTTAAATCGGCCTGCAGGGGTAAAGCATCATCGGGTGAAGAAATCATTCTAAAGATTTTCATGTCATCTGCGTACATTGAAACTTGGGAATTTTCAATCACAGATTCTACGTCATTAATAGTCAGAATAAAAATAATAGGGCCTAGATGACTACCTTGAGGGACTCCCGATTTTGCAGTAAATGGTTCTGATACTGAAGATCTAAATAAAACGCGATATTTACGGTTGGATAGGTATGATTCCATCCATTCAATGAAACCAGGAGGGAATCCAAGAGCCTTTAGCTTGAAAGATATAATATTGTGGGATATTTTATCAAACGCCTTGCTAAAGTCCGTAGCAATAACATCAACTTCTTTTTTATTTTCTATTGAGTTTATTGCATAAGAAACAAATTCAGTTAAATTTGTGGTCGTTGATTTCCCTTTTAGGAACCCATGTTGTTTGGCCGAAAATAATGATTTGCAATGAAAGTACATAGTGTCGAAGATAATACTTTCGAAAAGTTTTGGAATGCAGGATAATTTGGCAATCGGCCTGTAGTTAGAGATATCTGATTTGCAGCCTTTCTTGTGAATAGGTATTATGAAAGAATCTTTCCACATAGATGGAAAAATTCTTTGAGAAAGAGACTTTTGAAAAAGAATAGTGAGAGGCTGAGCCAAATTAGCTGCACACTTCTTTAATACAATCGCAGGTAAACCGTCAGGTCCCGAAGAGAAATCATCCTTAAGTTTATTTATTTTGTTAACCACATCGTCAACAGTGATGTTGATCGATACCAATGATGTTTGGTTACAGTCGTTCAAATAAGTGAAATAGTCAGCATCAGGTACAAAATTACTGTCGGAAAAAGCAAGACTAAAGAAATTAGCAAATAAATTAGTTATAATTTTTGAGTCGTTAGAAGAGTGATCTAAGTAATTAAGGGTATTAGGATATCCATCCGATTTTTTTTTTATGTTGATGAATTGCCAAAAGCGTTTGGGATCTGAGATAATATCAAATTGCATTTGATTGATATATGCTTCATAGAGGAGTTTTGAGAGAGCAGAGAATTCGTTGTACACTACTAAATAGGAGAAATAGTCTGTTTCTGATCTATCTTATAATTGAATGCGAAGCACCAGTGTCCAAAGTTATAGTATACATTGTTGAATCTATGCTTCCTAAGATAGTAAGGCTGTTTGTGTTGCGCGAAATTCTTGAAATTCTAATAATAGGGTTTGGGGTCAGCTTAAGCCCTTCAGAACTGACTCCATTTAGTTTGTTGAAACGTTTTCGATTCTGTTTGATGTTCTTGAGCTTCTTTCTTGACAATCTCGTGACATATGTCCTCTTCTCCCACAGTTGAAGCAGTTGCCTTGATAAGAATTCTGTGGCTTTGTGTTTGTTTGTCGTTCTGATTTGAGAGCCATTTTTACAGCTTGCACAACAGCGTCAGTAAAGACATTAACGTTATCTTTATCAACATCCAATTTATGTACCCTTGAACTATGAGTACACAATTTAGTTGCAGTTTCATGTGTCATTGCAGTTGCCACGGTTTCAGTAAATGTTGGTTTTGGAGATATAATCGTAGCACGTTTTGTATCTAGATCATGAATTCCATCGATAAAGGCATCCATCATGCACTTTTCAATAAATTCACGGGATGAATTAGAGTACGAAGAATAGGCTAGTTTTTCAATATCGGCTGCATATTCTTGTAGAGTTTCACCACGTTTTTGTAGTCGATTTTTCAGTTCAATTCTGTGAATTTGCATCAAATGATCATTGCCGTACTTTCTCTGAAGAACGTTTAGAATGGCATCGTAGTTGTGAGTATCGTCTTTTGGAATGGTCGTCAGAACATCTGCTGCACCTCCCTTAAGGCTCACAATCAATGCTGCCGCGCTCTCTTCTGTATTCCATTTATTTCGATTCTTAGCTGTCTCAAACTGTAGCTTGAACACATCAAAAGAAGTTGTTCCATCAAAGATAGGTGGTTTGATTTTTATTGATGTTGTCGGTAGAGAAGACGTAATCGGTGGTTCGCCTTCAATTTTTCTGTTTTTCTAAATCAATTAAGCGGTCTTGAATATTCGAAATATTTTCTTTCAAGTTGCTAGAAATATCCAGAAGTTTTTCATCAACAGATCGTTGTTTTTCAAGCATCAATGTCGTCATTTGTACTGAACGTTCAACAGTTGTGAACAATTTTTCCATTCTCGAATTTTCTGGTGAGTTTTCCTTTACAGTGTTCTCGACAGGCTCATTTTCAAACTCATGATTTGCGAGATCAATTTCTTGGACTTCTAATGCCGTGCGTAGTCTCTGTTGTAATTCGCATTTAGTTCCATTCGTTGTTAGATTAAGACGAGATAATTCTTTTTTAAGCTGATCAACTTTCAATTGATCGAATTTCACCATTGTTTTGATTATTCGTAATCCCACTTCTGACACCAATTGTTACGTTTTTAAAGTTCGATCACAAAATTACAAATAAAACAATCTCGAACAATTGAACAAAACGATTGACAAGCTTTATTATTATCAAAAATGAAAATTATATCTCAATCTAAAGTTAAGGAAAAAGTTCTATTTATACACAAATTTATAAGAGAAAATTCATATCGAATGTGATTAAAACTAACAAGTAAAGGATTGTAAGGTTTTTTTTCATATAACGTCACAATATTGAAGAAGAAATCATCAATGGGATGTAAAAACATTTTTTTTCGTCAAATAGATGCTTTCATCCTATTGACGAAAACTTTTGATGAACTGATGAACTAAATTTTTATCAAATTCTGCCGAAATTCTCCCAAAAAAAGTTGATGAATGCACTTTCATCTTATTGATGATTGGTTCATCCGTCATCAAAAAGTTTTCATGAATTTATACATAATATGCAAGAAAAGTACATCTTATTGATGAATTACAGTTGATGAACGCCATTCATCAATATGATGACGGCTTTTTTTCAGTGTAGCACATCTATCAATAAAACGTATATTCGAAAAAGAGATGTTTAGCTGCTAGCCCACATTAAATGCCTAATTTCATTTTTTTTTTAACCAAGGTTTATCAAGCCAAAATTGCAGATTCTAGTAAAATAAATAAAAAGCTATAACGCTTTTCAAAAACAAAAATATATGAAATAAAATAAATTATTACATAAAGATTGTTTCAAAAAACATTTGTTCAACGCATATCAAGAGATAAATACCTAGATACAATCAGGGCTGTCATGGGATCCACCGGATGGATCTGCTAGATTTTTGATTTCGATTTTCAGCGGGCAGAAAAACTTGGGCTTGGATTAAGCAGAAAAACAGGAGAAATATTAATTTTGTTATGTTTTTTTATGAAAATAAATAGAGAGAAACCTTTGTTCAGTAAAAAAAAAAAAAAATAGGAAACATTTATAAAAAAAGTTTTTTTTTAGAAAAGAACAGGTTGCTTTATCACATTGAATATTATGTACTTACAATTACAATCAAGTCAAATTTTTCAATAAAGTGTCATAAATCAGCCCTCAAAATGAGCAATATTGCAAGAAAAAGCCATAGATACCTACATTAATTAAAAGATCGTTCAAGACTAGAACAAAGAAAAAAAAAGAAAAAAAACAATACAAAGCCCTTAAGAGCATTGTTTTTCTATAGACAGAGAAAACCCTGTAATAAGGAACTTAACTTACCCTTTATAATATGCGAAGTACATAATGTGAATTCATGTTATCCAATGAATTCATATCAACTGACAAATTGTTGATGAGTACAATCAACCTGGGCATGAGATCTTTCAAATTGATGCATCAGCATCACATCTTCTATTTTTATAAAATTTTGTTACGATTATTTTGAAAACAATGAGTTTTGTTCTACAAAAATCAAACTAGAAGAAGAATTTTAGTTAAGCTAATTCCAAACAATTATTCGTTTTGTTGAATACGGTATACCTAATGTATCTTTAAATTTCCTTTTATAAAATCTTTGACTTCTTTTTTCAATTTCACAATTTTTGATCTCAAAAAAACATTAAAAATCGAAAATTTATAGCTTCACTTCAAGAAAACGCCTCTAGATGTGTCGGTATATCAATATGAGTAATATTCAAGAAAAAAGACAAATTTTATTCCAATTTACAATTCAAAAAAAAAAAGTTAAAACAACCAAATAAAAAAAAGAAACTCATGACACGAGTATAGTAAATAGTAAATATTAAAAAAAAAGAAAAACAAAGCAGATAAAGTTAATTTTGAATTTAGGTCCAGCTGTACTATGTTTGTTAAGAGGAACAACAAGCCCTTATCTATTCATGACGAAGAAAAAAAAAACTTAAAGGATGAACTTAAAAGTTTTCATTACACGAAATGAACATACAACAAGTATTTCGTCATCTTTTGAGCAGAAAGTTGAAAATAATTATATTTCTTCTTCTCTTTTCTTTTAAAAAATTCAAACTTTCAACGTGCAAATTTCATGCTTCAAAAGACAGTCACTGCATAGCAGCAGGAGCAGCAGCTCGGCCTGAAAGTGGGCTAATTAGAATTCCAGGGTTGTCTCCCGCAAACAATTCAAAAGTTGCATTAAGTGTTCTCGATTTTTTGGAAATTTTGTCATAAAAGGAAATGCCGTAAAATAAACTCATCTCCTAGCGTTTGTAAACATTCAAGTAGCCACAATGTTTTTTAAGAGATATGAGACTAGGAGTCTGTAAAAAAAAAAACATTCTGTGACAAGTTCTGGACACAAATTACAATTTTTGGCTGCATGTAAAATAGAATAATCCTCAAAGAGAAGACAGAACACTTAATTGTTCCGCTTTTGCTAACTTAGATTCGTTAGAAAAATGTAAACCTTTATCCGTTGCCGTTTCTATGTGAAAGGGGTCAGAAATTTACTGCGAAATTTCATCAAGTGAATATGACAAAACCACTCATATCCTGGGATTGGAGCTGGCTGTTTGAAAATTTTACTACCGTATGGAGGCAAGCAAATAGAGTACCATACAAAGCTATAATGCGAGATAGCGACCTTTTGTTAATTAGTTGTACATGTTGACCAAAAAATTTCTAGAATTCGTAATGTCGACAATGCGAAGGAACCAAAATACCGAGGATAAAAAGGCTGTCGCTGTAACTATACAATCCACAATGCTATGTCTGCTCAAGCTTTTCTGGGTTGGGCCGTTTTGTTCTGTTTCGGAGGATAGTTATTAATAGTTAAACCAGTGTTTCAGTTTTAGAAAAACACAGAAGGACGGAATGGATAGGCTAATCGTATTTTTACGACACATTATAGAGAATTTTTGCGACAAGTAGCAAAAGTTTATGTTTTGACATTTAATTGTTTTTCTCTCCTGGGAAAAAGTAGCAGGAATAAAAGTAAATGAATAGTGGACAATATAAAATGTTATCGGTCTGTTTTGTTTAATATACAGATGTCAGCAGGACGACTGGAGGCATTTTATATATAGAACCGTCATCATCAGAGCAACGAGTAAAAGTCACGAAAGGCAAACAAACAAAGCCAGGTCCTTTAGATGAACTCTCTCCAAACGTGTTCTTCTTCTCTCTGATTGCAGTATTACCCTCCTTGTGTTACACAATTTTTCATTTGTCAACTGCTGTGTTTCGGATTTTTATTTCTTATTTCTATTGAAGGTACTTACGTACCTTCCGACTCCTACATATTATTTTTGTTTGCCTTTGCATTTGAAAATATGAAAGTATATGCGGGTATACAAACAGGGTGTTTTTTTTTTTGTATGAAAAACACATAGGTATTAAAATATGTTGCAAATATTTTTTTTTTCAAATTATTAAAATATTCTAATTGTTTGATTTGCTCTTTCATTATTCAGTGTGGTAACTCCTTCTTTGTTGAAAAGAAATCATCAGGGCTATTCTTATAGAAGCTGTAGTTCATACGAAATCCGAAATCCTGGGCACTTCTTATATCTAACGAAAATCACCCTATGCGTTTATATGTATTGCAAATATAGCTGCAGGTGTATTTCATGCCATCAACAGCCCATGATTGTCGTCCTGTAATCAGCTACCATAATCATCTGTACAATAAGAGGGACTAGAACGAAACAATGCTTTCTCGTTAATCATCATCGTAATAATCAACACAAAAATAAGCTGTTCCATCAGTTGCAGCAGTCGTACAGAACAGCACAAGGCCCTGCTGCAAATCTCTACCTTACATCTATCACAGAAGTCGTCCTTTTGTCACTATCATCATCGTCGTCGTCTTCTAAAAGTGCCGTCGAGAACAATGCATATTGCGCTAGAGGCAAATCAAACGTATAAATCAGATGGTTATACTGTTGATTCGGGTTTCTAACGCAAAGTCATGAGCCCACAAATACATACCTGCAAGTCCGTGTTATCTTAATGAAGTTCATCGTTCGTCGCTATGACAAGTTAGGTATATTTTTGCGGGAACACTGAAAAAATTGCACGAATACATTGGCAAACAAGAATTTAAAAGAATCATTCCTAAGAAAATAAAGTAGATCATGCCAAGTAGTTTAATAATATTTTGGGATAAGAAAAAGCTTAAAATATCTATTATATGGATTAGAGATATGCAGCCTTATTTATTAGATTCTCCTTATACACCTCTGTACAGTATTTTAGCTATGCTATGAAAAGGCTCTTATGTTACGTTGAATAAATTGTTATTTATAAAAATTTGTTCAACATAGCATAGTTATATTAGATCTCTGTCAAAAAAAAGTACCAAAACGATGATCTACTACATTCGACAGACATTTGAATAAAAAAAAAGTATTATTTCCTGTCAACAGGAAGAATAAAAATTCGAAAATAAAAATAAAAAAAATGCTCATTGGGTCAAACCGTTATTTTATAAATGTCTTGCCCTCGGGAAAGCGAATTCATGTCAATTACAACACTGCTAAATTGGTATGGCATTTTTTGTTGCTGACAAGACTCAAATAAATTACAAATTTCTTTGACAGATTATGATAATCTATACTAATATACAGGGTGATTCACGAGCGTTGTGCCAAAAAGCTAGAGCGTGTAGGTTGAGTTGAGACAAGAAAAAAATCGTATGGGAGGGGGGGTCTATTCCCCCCCGTTTAGCCGGGAGGGGCAATTTTCTGAAAAATTGACTTATTTTGTTTAAAAAAATATTAAAAATCAACGGCTTCGTTTACAACACCGTGCTATACCTTTCTGAAAAGCCAAAAACTTCTTCTTTCACTTTATTTTTAAATTAAATTGTTTTAACGAATAGTTTAAAAAAAATAAATTTTCAAACTCAAAATTTTCAAAAAAAAAAGCAAAAAAACATTTTTGAACTAATTTTTTTCAAAATTTTATGTAATTAAGTACTAATTTTGTTTTAAAAATTCAATGTGTTTATTAATTTTTAGTCGAAAACAGAAAACCGGATGCAAAAATGTCTTTTTGTTTTTGAGAAATTAAGAAAAAACTAAAACCACTTTTTTCTAAAAAAATCTTTGTTTTTATTTTTATCTATCTGGACTTTTAGTTTTTTTTATTAGTTAAATTTATAAATTTAATTTTTTATGATTGGAGTTTTATGAGGACTCAATAAAGTAGAAAAGTATTGAATTTTCCCTGGATTAATCATTTTGTTCATTGATAACGTCTGCCCTTGATCTTTCACTTCTTGCTCTCAGTGCTCTCGTCGGCGGATTCTTGAAAACATGCTACGACTTGGGCGCCATCTATTGGGATATCTTTCAGCGTAGAGTCTTTCGGCTTCCCGTATGAGCGTATGAGTTTGTTATTGTTATGTGTTGATGAAATAATATTTTAATTGTAAATGGTTGTTTAGTAAATATGCGATGCCTTTTATTAACCTTTAGGTTGTTAATTGTTTTTTCATTCAAGAAAAAATGCGGTTTAATTATCTTAAGCCCCTAGCAGGTAGAACACTTCGCCGGCGAGTGGCCACGGCCCCAGGTATAGTAAGAAAAAATTACAGGTCAGTTTTCAGACGTTATCAATGAACAAAATGGTTAATCCAGGGATAATGTAATACTTTTCTACTTTATTGAGTCCTCATAAAACTCCAATTACAAAAAATTAAATTTATAAATTTAACTAATAAAAAAAACTAAAAGTCCAGATAGGTAAAAATAAAAACAAAGATTTTTTTTAGAAAAAAGTGGTTTTGGTTTTTTCTTAATTTCTCAAAAACGAAAAGATATTTTTGCATCCGGTTTTCTGTTTTCGACTAAAAATTAACAAAGACATTGAATTTTTGAAACAAAATTAGTACTTAATTACATAAAATTTTGAAAAAAATTAGTTCAAAAATGTTTTTTTGCTTTTTTTTTTTGAAAATTTTGAGTTTGAAAATTTTTTTTTTAAACTATTCGTTAAAACAATTTAATTTAAAAACAAAGTGAAAGAAGAAGTTTTTGGCTTTTCAGAAATGTAAAGCACGGTGTTGTAAACAAAGCCGTTGATTTTTAATATTTTTTTAAACAAAATAAGTCAATTTTTCAGAAAATTGCCCCTCCCGGCTAAACGGGGGGGAATAGACCCCCCCTCCCATACGATTTTTTTCTTGTCTCAACTCAACCTACACGCTCTAGCTTTTTGGCACAACGCTCGTGAATCACCCTGTATAAAGTAAGACTTTTGTTTGTTTGTCGGTTGTATGTTTGTAGTCGATAAACAAACAAACAAACAAAAGTCTTACCTTATGAATGTAGCGGAATTCTTCTTCGATGCACTGAATGTGCAGTAGGATATCCTGAAAGTAAAAGAAATAATTATTAATAGGAAAACACATTGATTTTAATGTACTTACTCGAAAATTTTGTTTAGTAATTCAAAAAACTGACAGACGACATCAATTTTTTGAAACGTCCCTCTATTTCTCATTTAATTTCATTTTGTTTCATTTCATTCATTCTTTTAAGGCTGAA
Source organism: Sphaerophoria taeniata (assembly GCA_943590905.1). Classification (NCBI taxonomy): domain Eukaryota; kingdom Metazoa; phylum Arthropoda; class Insecta; order Diptera; family Syrphidae; genus Sphaerophoria; species Sphaerophoria taeniata. The sequence continues at coordinate 66,605,409 of OX016542.1, forward strand.
CTCCTACTTAAGCTTTTGGACCAAAACAATGCTTACACGTGAGTTCTTGGGCACGACTTTCTGTACAAAAGAAAATTTTAACACCGATATTCAAAAAAAGCATGGATTTTTGTTTCCAATCTCTGTGCATGAAAATTTCGCATTATTAATATTGGTTTTCAAACGGAAAATTGCATTTATTTGTAGCTGTAGGTGCATTGGTTTTCAAATGGAAAATTGGAAAATTTCAAAATGGGTTGTCGAATGGAAAACAGAAAGTTTTTGATGATGATGGAAAATAAACCGTGCTTGATGACATACTCGGAAAACTCAAATTACATGTAATTGTAGGTGCATTGGTTTTAAAATAGAAAATTGGAAAATTTCAAAATGGATTGTCGAATAGAAAACAGAAAGTTCTTCATGAAAAACTCTGAAAACTTAATAATTTCCAAAGGGAAAATTGCATGTCATTATAGGTGCATTGGTTTTCAAATGGAAAACTGGAAAATTTCAAAATGGGTTGTCGAATGGAAAACAGAAAGTTTTTGATGAAAAACTCGGAAAACTCATTGGTTTTAAAAGGGAAAATTGCATGTAATTTTAGGTCCATTGGTTTTCAAATGGAAAACTGGAAAATTTCAAAACGGGTTTTCGAATGGAAAATAGAAAGTTCTTGATGAAAATCTCGGAAAACTCATAGGTTTAAAAAAAAATTGAAAATTGCATGTAATTGGAGGTGCATTGGTTTTTGAAATGGAAAACTGGCAAATTTGAAAATAGGTTTTCGAATGGAAATAGAAAGTTCTTTATGAAAAACTCAGAAAACTCATTGGTTTTAAAAGGGAAAATTGCATGTAATTGTAAGTACATTATTTTTCAAATGGCAAAATGAAATTTTTTTTATTGCGAACTTGGAAAACTCTGCGAGGGCACGAAGAACTTCAAGACCTTAAATCAAGTTTTTGCATATTATTTGAGCTGCATTGTTTAGTTTGTATGTCCGGTAGGAACCCTATATCCGCTCAATCCTCAATGCATTTTTATAAAATTTTCACTTTAGATATAGCCTGAGTTAAATCAAATTTTTGGGCCAATCTAACGCGTGAAAGTCAGCAAACAAGGGGGACAATCATAGCGGTTACTAGGGTAGCGCAAAGGGGGTAGAGGGCAGAGGGTATTGGGTTAACGGGTAGCAAAGGGAGCGGGTAGCGGGTAGAGTAGTAGCGGGATACTAAAGCCTAGAGTTTTATTTATTGATTGAGGCAGTACGAAGTCTGCAGGGTCAGCTAGTAATTAATAATTTTTGTTTTATTGACGTGTGATGTGTGACACATACGAATTATAGTACCTTATAATAAGCTTTATACAACCCTTAACGTTTGTATAGCTTATTCAATCCCTTATTAGTCATATATGTAATAAGTCTATGTTCGGTTTATAAATAAGGCTGATAAAATATATGGCAAGTACTGTACCTACTCGGAAGCAAAAACTGAGATTTTGATCAAATGTTACATAACGATGATACAGAAGTCGAAAAAAGTGGGTCCAGTGATTTCGTCCATCTATGTGTCTGTCTATAACCTAACTTACGGCCTTTACTACTGATTCGATTGACTTCAAATTTGGAATTTTGTTTGAGCGAATTTGGGTGAGTGGTTTTTTTTAAGATCAAAATTTAGGGCAGCCGCCATACAATTTTTCAGTTAAAAACCAAAATTTTCAGTTTTCTCAAAAACGGCTCCTATCATTTTTTTAAAACATCCTTGTACATTTTTAACGGAACACTGATGTATTTTATGTAAGAAAATTATTTTTGAATTGCTCCAAAACGGTACCTCTCATAGAAACTTTTTTTTGTTATAAGATTTTCCCGAAAAATAATAGTCCGATCAGCATCATTTTTCTTAGGAGATTTATTTACACATATTAATTAACTGCAAACAACATTAACTTAATAACAACATTGGTCACTCTGCTATCAACTCAATTAAGTCATCTCATAAGCTTAATGCGTGACTAGAAAAGCATTCTAGCACGCCTACCAGTTGCCAATGCAGTGGACAACCCTTTTTCTATCCGTTTTGGAAATCCAACACTTCGGGTAGGAAAAGGAACCTTCACCAGAGTGGAATTTTGCTAAAGTAATAATGAAAAGAACAACTATAGGTAGATTAATTCATTCCCTTGTTTTGTTTTTGGTTTTCTTCTTAAATAACTAGTAATCTAAAAAAAAAATAGACTAGGGCGTATACTTGTTTTTTTGTTGTTTAAACTATCTATTGATTCGATTCAAATAAGAGATAGAAAATAACTAAATTAAAAATTTGAGAAGATAGGAAAATCATTTCGCTATCCGAATTTTTGTTATAGGATTCGCATGTTTTATGGGCATATGGTTAGTGCTTCCCACAAAAACCAATCACAGTCAATGCGTTATGTTGTCGCAGTCACAAATTATTATTTTTTTTTCAACTTGTGAAACAATTTTATTTCATGTTGCTTAAGTTTTGTATTATTATTAGTAAGTAAACGTAAATAGAAAAAAAATAAAAATAAATAGAGTGGCGCGAAAGCTCTTGAAGAGCCAAGGCCTAAGTGGCTTACTCTCATCAACAATTCTCTGAGTGCGTGTGGAGAATTGAGGGGACCTACAATTTAACGCCGATTCCGAACGGCAAAGTTGAGAAGCACTTTTTCATGACAGATTGATACTCTTGGAAGATTTGTCAGGTCTTCGCAAGAGGCAGTACCCGTGAAAGATGAAATAAAAACTTGGCCTGAGTAGGACTCGAACCAACGACGTTCTGCCTAGCAGCCAACGCACTTACCAACTAAGCTACGGGCAACTGCAAAACGTAAATAGAAAACTGTTCAATAAAGAAAGTCGAGACTATGGCTGGATTTCATCGGTTTAGTTTATTGATTTATGGTTTTTCAAAGCAACGGCAAGAAACTTTACTCTCAAAAGTACCAAATTGAAAAAAACACCCAAGCAATGAAAACAAAAAAATATGTTTTTTCGGTCAATCAAATCACGATATATTCAAAATATTGTTTTTACTGATTTGATTGATTTCTCTCGGTCATTGAAAAATTTAAATATTTTGACAAAGATACTCTAAAGGACGCAGTGCCCTTGCCCGGGTGGTGTAGTAGTGAAGTGCGGCGGCTCTCTTTGTACCTTGCAATGCATAAGAGGTTTATCTGAAGGTTTGACCGAATTCATTATAAGAAGATTTAAATACAATGGCTCAATTTAGTTTTATTTTCGTCCTGTAAGGCCCTCCGCACACGAAGCAACTGTTTTGCAACTGTTTTGCGACTAGAATCGCAAATCAGTTGCTCAAGCAACTTTGTATATGAAGCTCTATAGGAGAGCTCCCACGCTCGACTGAAATGAAACCGGTTTGCAACCGGTTTGCAATCGGTTTCCAACTAGTCGCACGCAACTGATTTTGTAGGTCGAATTTGAGTTGCTTAAGCAACTTTTTTTGTTTTTGTTATTAAAATTATAATATTATATTATATATATAAAAACAGATGTGTTTGTTTGTTTCTATGTCTGGTATGGACTTCTAAACCCAAAAGATATTTATGGATTTTGCATGTTGTATTTTTGGAATTTTTTTGGCATTGGAAAAACCATACCGAAGAGTCGGAAAACTGGAAATATGAAATATGATACATAGACGTGAATTGGTTTCTTGCATGTTCTTTTTGTTAAAGAATCGCTTATCGAATAGAAAAATAGAAAGTTCTTGATGGAAAACCCGCAAAACTCATTAGAGTTGTAGGTGCTTTGGTTTTCAAATGAAATATTGTTGATATAAGACCGCGAATTTTAGGTGCATTCGTTTTCAAATAGAAAAATAGAAAATTGTTGGTGGAAAACTCGGAAAATTAAAAAAAAAAAGTGAATCATTTGATGGTTGATAACATTTAGGATTTTGATTACGTAAAGGTAAACGATATTGATAAGATACGTGGTGTTTAATCAATCAAGGAGTTTATCTGAAGAAGCTTAATTGGGATGAAAAGGGCTTGGTTTGTTTGTATGTCTGGTAAAGAGACCATCAGCAGATACACATTCTCTCATGTTCGTGTCCATCTTTTGGATGTTGGAAGCAACCAACTTTAGCATCCGTTTGATTTAAATGTTCTGCAACCATAAAATCTGCATTTAAAATTTTTCTGTATGTATGGATGGGTCCAATGTTCTCTTCGTCTTCAGTACTGGTAATAGTCAATTAAATCGTCTTCATCAGTACAACTGTTTGACATTTTGAATAGTTTCTTATAAAAATTGTGAACAAAAAATTAAAAAAATAAAAATTCGGTCGTACTCGTGTGCGGAGAGAAGTCACAAATCGATCGCAAACTAGTTGTAAAACAGTTGCTTGAGCAACTGATTTGCGACTCTAATTGCAAAACAGTTGCTTCGTGTGCGGAGGGCCTAAGTATTGAAATTACTTTCTTTTTCAGTTCACTATTTTTATTAATGTTTATTTGGACTTAAGAATAAAGCTGCGAGTATAATTGAATGTGTGAATTTAAATAGAGTATTTAGTTGAGATTTCTTATGATTTAAAATAAATGAAATTCTTAAGTCTCGAGATAAATAAATTACAAAGAAAAAGCTATATGTAATTGTTTTTTTTTTTATAATTTTTATGTTTACCCTTACATTTGAAACACAAATTTCAGGGCCTTTTTATTGAACTTTGGTGTCAATTAAAGATTTCTTCCGTGTATGCAATAAACTCGAAATAGGTTGGTATTTTTCATTCCAAAACAAAAATATCTTCCATAGCCACAAATTATATTGAGAAAAAATAAAAACAGTGACCCGGCTCCATCCCCTTCCTGGGTTATTATTTTCTTTTATACTATCCAAACATAGCGCATCAGCGAGTACCTAATAACAAGTGAATATAAATAGTAAAAATACCTATGTTAAGGTACAAAATAACTTAGTCCTAATTAACACACATGCAAGAATATGGATATGGTGTTCATGAGTTTATGAAGAATGAAGGGAAGGAGTTTCGTTAAGGTCTCACAGAGAAATGCTGGTAAGACAGCAATTGTTTGGATCATACCTACATACGCAATCCACAATAATCTATGTTTAACATCATTGTGTTAGCGTTGATGAACTTTGCTGCGTCCGAATGAAAACATAAATTCAAAAGCGAGTAAACAAATGTATATATACCAAAAGAATTGTATATTTGTACCTCAGCTATAACTTAATAAACTAGGCAAAATAGCTACTGCTAGAGCTACTGCTAGAATCTGCTAGATTAAGATATATCACTAAGTGCATACACTTGATTTTTTTAAATAGGTACAAAAATAATTGAAAGGGTAATTTTTTTTAATTTGAATTCTCTTTCGTTACCTTGTCGTTGTTCAAGTTTATTTTTCATAGATTGAATAATTTTGAAAGAAGCATTATCATGAATAAGTACCGTTGGTCTTTTGAGGCCATTATTTCAAATACTAATTTTTACATCTGAAGTTAGTTTTAACATGTTCCTCAAAAATATTTAATTTTTGCTACTAAGCTTTGTTTACTATGCTGTCTTTTTCCCGTTTTATTTTGGCCTTTTACTATGGCCTCTTAAATCGATTTGTTTTTGTTTGTTTAGCAGCCACTATACTCAAAATGAAGTGCCAATTGAACCGTTAAGTAAATATACAGCATTTTTTTCCGGAATTACAAAGGGCGGCCAGGGTAGTGTTGGTATGTTACGCGATATCTACAAATTTTAATTAGTCACGAGTAAATAATTTAACTGAGCTTTTTACGTTAGCTATGATGATTTTGACAGCAACATTAACAGATAAACCTTTACACATAGTAGAATAACAAGAAAACAGCAAACCCACGTGAAAAGAAAAATACTTATTGACGAAAAATCATCAACCCGGAAGGTTTTACAAATATGGTTATGAGGATCTTGGATTTATTCCACAAAAATGCCCGCAAACCTGCAATAAGAAATTTTTAATAATTGCCATGCAGATATCAATAGCTCATAGATACGTTCTAAGCAAACTCGGAATGATGTTTGTTTAATTGGGCTTTTATGATCGATCATATGGATGCAATTAATAAAACTACTAATTCATCTTTTTGATACTTTGAATATTTTGTTTCATAATGCAGCTATTGCGTCTTCACGAATGGTTGTAAGACGCTAATATCTGTAGTTAATGATGAAGAAACATATCTTAAATGCCAGTGCTAGATCACTGGATATTTTCTGAAGGCTGTAATCGAAAGAAGTTATTTTTTGACAACAACTCATAATGAATCAAGTGTTTCTTTTAGTGAAGACGAGTTAAATTTACTTAACAAAGGTTTGAAATTTACCCCTAAACCCCCACGAACAATAAATCCTTTCGTTGTAAGAAATGCTTTGCTAAAAAGAGGCTTTCAATTCATCAGCCCGACTTTGAACAAAATATCTCCGTTGATTACAATGCACAAAGTTGCTCCAAAACCAAAAGTGATGTGAATGTGTCTCGCTCTCGCTCTAATGAACTTGAGAATGAGGAGAATGTGTATACGCTGCAGATGATTTATCAAAAAGTGTCGAACTTGGAAGAAATAAATAAAGAATTTCTTATTTCTCTATCAGCTCTAAAAAAAGAGAACGAAACTTTAAAAACAAAAGTTCAACTGTTGGAAAACAAACTGCATTGGCTGCAACAAAGTCAATTGGTTAATTGTATTGAAATCACCGGATTAAATAATGTCGACAATAACAACTCAAAGAGTGTTGCGCTTAATATCTTCCGAGATGCGTTGGGAGTTGAAGTAAAAGAGAGTGATGTAAGCAAATGTTATGTGAAGCAAAAAAGAGGCAGTGAAAAGACTGATCTAAATAAAGAGAGCAAACCGATAATCTTCATGCAACTAACTGATCTCTCTCTTAAACATCGAATTATGAAGGAGAAATCGATACAGAAACAGAAGCTTAACTCTTGGGGAGTAGAACGCAGCATCAGCAGCAGCAGCAGCAGCAACAGCAGCAGTGGAAGGAGGCAAATTTACATTAACGATGCACTTACAAAGTTTTCTCATGCATTGTTGATGAAAGCGAAGGCAGCAAAGAAGGAGAAATCTTATAAATATGTATGGATTAAAAATAATAGAATTTTTATTAGAAAGATTGAAGGTAGTGATCCCCTCCCAATTAGGTCTTTTGAAGACCTTGAGAATATTCCTTAACCCTAGAAAGATAACCTTACTAAAAATTACTTAAAAGATAACCTACGTCGATTCGACGTATATAAGTTTTTATGCTTGTTTATCCCGAAATATCGGTCTATAACTGTTCGTTTATAAGCTTAAATTGTTTTGTAATAATAGTACAATAAAAGAAAAGGCGTTTTGTTGAACTTTTATTGAAAAAATAATAAAAAAAAAAAACAAAAACAAAAACTAATTTCCAAAAAAATCTTAAAAACGAACAGTTTTCATCTTAACACAAAAAAATATAAGAAAATTAACAAAAATAAATATTTCTTTCTTTTAAATAATTTAAAAATAACGAAACTTAGTATTCAGCCTCAAATCTTATTATAAAAATCACAAAATCAAAAAAAATTTCGGTCCCAATATGGAACATAGTTTCCATCTATTCATCTTGGACTGCAAGGCAGATCGGGCAGGCTAGGATCTTGTGCTCTCAACAAATAGTGTTTTGACATTTTTCGCATACTGATTTTGTCATTCTTCGAATGCAAGATGGACAAAATGCACAATACTTCCGTTTCTTTTGAATTGGAACATTTTCGTCTTGAAAAGGCTCACTGTTTCCAAATATGTCACATATTGATCCAACTGTGCATTTGTTAAAGTTTTTCGTGGCGCCATTTTATATTTTACGGTATCCCTTAAAACAACATTAACATACACTCATAAATAAAAGCATACCATGGAAAAGAAAATAACAAAAACACTTGATACTTTTTTTTCAAAATGTAACGCAAAAGCTAACGTACGTCACTTCCATAGCCGTATTTAGAGGGAGGATTACGGGGTTTAACCCTCCCCGAAATAATTTTGTAAAGCAAAATCAAATAACTTAATGTTTTCGTTTTTTGTCTTGCTAACACTGAATTTATATTTTTTTCCATTGAAGCTTTATTTGTTTTGGTATAATCAAGATATCATTTAGCATTTACTACTCTCGCCGTCTAAGTAGAGATAACCATATTTCTTTTACATAAGTCGTTTCATGACCAAAAATTAAGGCAAAAAATACTGCAAATGTCCCAAAGGCAGTAAGAATTTTTGGTCTTTTTTAAAAAGTATGAAGAATTTTTCTTCTTCTTCTTCAGTCCCTACCGTTGACAGTAAAAAAACTCCAGTTGTAGGCTCTCTCGCGAAAGCTGCTAGAGAGTAACATGATTCCCCCAGTTCTTAAGCGCGTCAATGATTCCATGGGAAATATCTTTTTCCGCACTCGTTCTGTGGCGAGAGTCCTAGAAGTTCTTCCACGCTGGCAAAACCCTTGCGTAAGCTTTTCTATCTATCGTTCCGAGTAGTTGGAAAACAGCATTTGTCCGGCCAATTCCAAAAAAGCGAATCTTCTTCTCCCTCCAATTATCGTCCGATTGCACTTACCTTTGCTTGTAAGGTCATGGAAACGCTGATAAACTATCAGCTACACTACTACCAGTTGTATTGGACGGATTCAAGTCTGAAACCCACAATATAAATGCTGGTATACCCCAGGGCTCCGTTTTGTCTCCGACCCTCTTTCTCAGTTTCAGTTCAATTGTTTCGCTGACGATAGTAGGTACCCTTAGCTTTTTTTATTCATTTCCAGACACATCAATACTCTTCGGATTTGGAACTGCAACGGCAAAATATAATAAGCTCATTAAACACTGACTTCAACAGCATTGTACATTAATGCTTCGAGAACTCAATGCTGTCTTGTATAGTGAAAGCGAGATATACCTCCCCTGCAACTGTCCATGAGTGGCACTTGCATCAATGAGACCGAACATCTCGAGATTCTCGGTATGTGCTTTACAGACCACGTTTTGTGGAGCGAGCACAAATGCGATGTCGCCAAAAATGCCTAAAAATGTTTGAGTTTCTGAATACAGTGCAAGAAATTGTTCTCCCCGTCTGATCTGGCCCTTATCTTTAAGACATATAGCTTGAGTACAATTCAAATCTTTGGGCTAGTGCTCCAGTTATATACTTAAGCCTCTTGGATGGACGGTATACAAAAAAGAGCCCTAAGACTGATTGGTGACAGAGACATAACCAACTCATTCACCTCGTTAGACCACCGTCGTAACGTGTCGTGTCTCTTTTGGTTCTACTTTTACGGTAAGTGCTCAAGTCAAATAGTCAGTTGCATTCCTACCCTAAAACAATTCGCCCGTAATACTCGCGCTTCTAGGAATGGCCATCAGTTTACCCTCGAGTCCAACTTTGGACGTACTCTCAAGAATAGAGAGAATCGTTCTTTAGCCGTACTTCAAGAATGTGGAACTCCCTTCCACATTCTGACTTTCCAATTCAATGCAATATTCACGTATTTAAGACCAATGTACACCGGCAGTCCGGCACCTCCTTTCCAACCCATTTCCATTAATAAAGGGTAATAGATACAACTCAAGAATTATTTCTAAACTTTCCATCAAACATTGTTTCGTGAACAAATGAATTGGCTTCGGTGAATTGAAAAAATGTGATAAAATTGAAAAAATTATAATTTATCTTAACCCCCCCTGAAATAAAATCCTAGCTACGGCTATGGTCACTTCGACGTATAGTATCTAAAAAAACTGCGATTTTACATGGTTTTTGATAAACTTATGAAATTAGCACGTGAGTCTCTCGCAAGATATTTTTACTGACTTAGTTGGCAAGAAGCAAGAGAAGGATAGTGCTTTAAACAAATAAATTATAGGGATATATTCAAAACTGAATACGTCGATTCGACGTAGGTTATCTTTCTAGGGTTTTAATCTTTGTTATAATGAATCCTAATTTTGAATTAAATAATGATGATGTTCCTACCTTTAATCTTAATATTTCTAATAATAACAATTGTGAACAGATAATTACTTCTAAACCTTATTGCTCTAACAAATTCCTCTTGATTCACCAGAATATTAGAAGTTTGCGTGAGAATTTCGCTTGCCTTGTTTCCCACCTAAATTCTTTTGCATGTTTACCTGACTTTTTGTGTGTTTCGGAGATTTGGATATATAAGTTTGAGAAAAATGATTACTTTTTGCCAGGTTATAACTTTTTTGCTAAAACAAATGATGATTATTGTGCTGGAGGTGTAGGTTGTTTTGTTAAGGAAAATTATGAATGTGTATCAACTGTGATAGATTTTGTGAGCGCTGATATATTAAAACTTACTTTTAAATTAGATAAAAGAGATTTTGTTATGCTTTGCATTTACAGATTGCATAAATTTAGTTTAACGGTGTTTATGGATGAATTTTCTAAGCTCTTGAATACTGAAAAAGCAAAAAATTTATTAATATTGGGAGATTTAAACATCGACATTTTAGAAGATTCTGATGCTGTTTCTGCTTATTTGTCCTTACTTGCATCCCATGGTTTGGCTTCTTTTATAAATGAACCAACAAGACCGGTTTCCGGAACATGTTTAGACCACATATATGGTCGTTTTTCCAATTGCTCTTTAGACAAAATTGAAAAAGGCGTATTTAATTTAGGTATAACTGATCATGCCATGACTGGTCTTTTGATGTGTTCCCCTGGTAGCATTGAACCATTATCTACTGATAAAAGTTTTGAAGTAACTAAAATTGACTATTTAAAATTGAAAAGCAAACTTTGTTTTGAAGAGTGGCAGTCGGTTTACTTAGAAAGTGATGTCTCGAAAGCTTTTGATACTTTTTTCGATATTCTTAAAAATTATATTGTTCAATCCAGTGTTACTTTCAAACTGAGGAGTAAACAAAAAAAACTTAAGCCATGGATAAACAACCATATTTTAAATAAAATTCATCTGAAAAATAAACTAAGAACTAAATGTGCCAAACATCCGCTAAACCGAAATTTAATGAAGCTCTTTGCTTTATTTTTCCAATTGTACATATTTATATTTATACTTGAAGTTTAAAATTAAGGGTCACCCCACCCAATTTATATATTTGATTTTTTGTTAAATATCGATGTGGCATTTAATACTGTTTTATTTTCTAACAATAATGCCACTACTTATTTCTAAATAAATTTATTTGCATTGTAGTCATATTGAACTTGCTGTATCTAAACTTATCATAAGAAATAAATGAATTTTTAAACCTAAAAACCTAACCTAAACATATGCCTTTATTGGATACAGTGATACAGTTGTAGATATTGAAACATGTTTGAAGTTCAAAGTCCCGTCAATTCAACATGATATAAGAACAACTGCCTCCGCCATAATAGATTCAAGTAAACAAAGTTACAAAGTTACAAGTACATCAAAAAATCAAATCGATACTGTTAAAAAACTAAAAGAAAAAGATGTTGTGTACGTGAAAGCCGACGAAGGTAACCAAATAGTTGTTTTAGATAAAAGTGATTATAAAGAAAGAGTGAATGAATTGATAACAAAGTGCAAATACCAAAAAGTAAAGAAAAATCCCTTACCAAAAATGATTCGCGACAGTGATGTTTTAAGAAAACGTATAAGTGAGAATTTTGGTTCGCGTCTGAGTAGATCGTTGTTAGTGTCAAACCCAAAATTAGCTTGTTTATATGCCTTACCAAAAATTCACAAAAGTGGTAAACAAATGAGACCGATTGTTGATAACATCAATACTCCTTGTTACAAACAGGCTAAATGGTTAATACAAGAAATAAAGAAACTACCTCCGATAAAAAGCTGTTCGGTTAAAAACTCCTTCGATTTTGTACAAAGAATTAAAAACGTAAAAATAAATTCTGACGAAATAATGATATCTTTTGACGTTTGTTCATTGTTTCCAAGTATACCAGTGGACTTAGCTTTGATTGAATTTAAAAGACACTTAAATGAAACAGAACTTTCTGAAGACAAAAAACTGATTTACCAAGAAACAGCTCAACTCTGTATGGACCAGAGTTTTTTCCAATTTGATGGTGAGATTTTTAAAGTTACCAAAGGTACCAACATGGGCAATCCTTTAAGCCCATTGATTGCTGAGTTATTTATGTCTTCTTTTGAAGTAAATTTAAGTGATCAAAGTTTATTACCCAGAGTATGGTGGAGATATGTCGATGACGTTTTTGCGGTTATAAGAAGAGAAGATATCTCAAAAATACTGGATTTACTCAATTCACAAAACAGTTCCATAAAATTTACTTGTGAAGAAGAACAAAATGGTAAACTTCCCTTTCTTGACTTAGAACTTCAACGGTTAGGAGAGAAAATAGAAGTTGGAATTTACCATAAGCCAAGTAGTACTATGAGAACGATAACCGCCGATTCACATACCCCAATCCAACATAAAAAAGCAGCATATCATTCACTAATACATAGACTCTGTAATTTACCACTTTCATTAGCGAATTTCAAAAATGAATACGAATATATTAAAAATGTAGCTATAATAAATGGATACAATGAAAGGATGGTAGATGAGTTAATTTTTTACCATTCCAATAAAGCGAGAAAATCAAATCTCACAACTTTATACTCGCAGGAAGAAAAAGTTAAAAATCAACGAGTATCCATATGTTTTGTTCCCGAAATAACAAACAAATTGAAGAAAAAAATTCAAGGAACATGGTTACGACATTGTTTATAAAAACAATAAAAAACTTAGTAACTACCTTGGTTCGACAAAGGACAAAACAAACGATTTGGATAAATCAGGTATTTATGCTGTACAATGCAATGATTGTGGTAAGGAATACGTTGGACAAACGAAAAGAAGCATTAAAAAGAGATTCAATGACCATTTAGCATATATTCGATTGAACCAACCTTCGCGATCGGCAGTCGCAGCACACGTCATAAATATGAATCACAATGTTAGCCTAGGCAATGTACGTATAGTCAAACAAGTGCGAAATGAAATGCAATTGGATGCATACGAAAGTTTTTACATCCAGAAGGGCAACAACCTTCTAAATCAAGACAACGGCAATATCGATTCTTGTTTGTTTGCCAAAATATAGCAACATACTTGTTTTGAGTTCATGTTCGATGTATGTAACCGTTGTTTTTCGTTTTGTGTGTTCGGTTTTCCTTAACGATGCTTACGTCGCGCTTCAATCAACAGCCGCAGCCACAGCTTCAATAGTGCAATGCTGATGATGAAACGAATGTGTTTCGAAATGCATTCATAAGGTTAGTTAACGAAATTTTAAAGTATAAATTCAGATAAGTATTTTATTTTCGTTAATACTTTCTGTAAAATCAAATTAAGGTGATTTTTTAATTTTAAATTAATTTTGAAATAAAGTATTGGCTATCAATGGCTGATAGAATACTTGTATGTAAGCCCTTATTTTTATGTACAATCGTATTACTGTTTCGAGGTAGCTTGTGAGTAATATCGTTTTGAAATCGCGGAAAAATATTTGCGAATAGTTAACATTTCAACCAATATCTCGCCCACTAAGTCTTCAAAAAACTTGAAACACATTTCGATGAATACAGTTTGACCACACCTTTCTTTTGATGTATCATTCGATGGGTTTTGGAAGAATTGTTTTTTTCCGTCCAAAATTTGGCAAAATTTGCATCCGAAGATATATTCTTTCTATGGGATTACAATTAGAGAAAAATAAAAAAAAAATGTTTTTTTGAACATAACTCGGTAACCTCACAGATAGTAGTCAACATATGGAATTATTAATTATTCATTAAAAATTGGTATAAATGTTGTAATAAATTTTGATCAAGGATGATCTGAATTTATAGGAAGGCAAAATTTATATAAACAATTAACAATTAATTCCCAATTTTTTTAATACCTGGGAAAAATGAGAATTGAAAATATTTGTTGCTAAGACTGGGACACCTCGTATTGGGATATCTTTCACCTTAGAGTCTTTCAGCTTCAATAGCAAAAAATATTTGGTATTTTTCTTATTTCTCAAAAAACGAAAAGAAATCACGCATTAGATTTTGTTTTCGACTTAAAATTAGCAACGGCATTGAATTTCGAAAACAAAATAAGTTCTTAAAAACATGAAATAAAAAAAAAAAAAATAGTTCCACATTTTTTTTCAAAATTTTGAGTTTGAAAATAAATTTTGAAAAACTATTCCTTAAAACAATTTGATTTAAAAACGAAATGAGAGAAGCAGCTTTTGGCTTTACAGTAAAGTACCTATAGCACGATATTCTGATCGAAACCGTTGATTTTTAATATTTTTTGTTTGCAAAATAAGGGGGAATGGACCCCTCCCATACTTTTTGAGTTGAGTTCTAATTTCTAACGTTTTTTTTTTTATAAAGCTGATGAATAACATAATCTGATATATTCTCTGACAATAACAATTTGGATTTAACCATCAAAAATGAAACTCAAAGTACATTTACCAATTATTCACTTCTATTTTCGCCTATTCGGAAAGAATAATCATCCTTATTTATACCGTGTCGTCTGTCGATATACGTTGTCAGTTGTCATAGTAACAAAATAGTGACTGGGTGGTTTATGACATTTTTATATATACTGCCAGGACATACATACTATGTACACATATAAGAAAAACAAAAAGAAAAAAGCAGCTTTTGGGAAAACAAACGCACAGCGTCCATCAAAGAGAATTTCTCCGAGATGGATTTTATCCATCTCTAAAAACATCTGAGCATCCATTGGACTTTTTGCCTTTGCTACTTTAGTATTTTTCGCCATTACTGCTGAAGTAGTTTTATATGTTTAAATTATCATCCTCCATCGACCACCAACATATTCATTGACAAACACAACATAGCTAAAGTCGTAAAAATCCTTATGGCCGCCCAAGACAAATTTACACAAAAGAAACAAAATTAAATAAAACAAGAAAAAAAGGTAATCGAGGCTAAAGAGAGCTGGGAAAATGAAAATAATAATAAAATAAAGAAAAGCAGCACAGCATAAACAGAAAGTATGAAAAAGATCTCAATCACAAAAATAAAATAACAAAAGAGATAGAGAGCCTATAAATATTTGAACTCACCATCTCTGAGGTAAGCACTATCATGTTCCATGAATAACTGTCAATTCAACATTCAAAATCAAGAGCCCTCAAAAGCTTGTACAAATAAAAGTAAGAAATAAGAACAAACATAACATCAAGTGAGTATACATATACCTTCACGTACAATACATTTTTCAACCAGAAAGATTGATGGGCCTACTACTGCAAAATCATGATTTCCAGCATTATTATGTTGGCACATAAAATATTTTCTGTGGAGAAAAATGACAAAACATTTCCTACTCAAAGTTGGGCCTTACTTTCAAATGCTATTCCCAAGACATGCTCACAGTAACGTAGGTTTATCTATTCAACTAATTTGCACACCATTTTTACGATATTTTTATTATCATGGTAGCGGGAGGGAATAATATTCGTCTTCGTCTCTAGGACAAAATCCCCCTCCGACACCCACATAAAACTTTACCTATAACCTGACCGATAACGGAGACGAAGTATTTCAAAAGAAAATGTGTGTTATTGCAAAATGTTTAAGATACATGTACAAAATGTACGTTGTACATTAAACTAGTTCGCAGTGATGGTCGATATCTGTAAACGAAAACAAGGAGCATGGGTATTCTCAGACTTGAAAAGATAGAAAGACTTTTTGCAGACTTTTGGCTCTTGGTACAGTATTACCTACATCTATCGGGCCCACCAATGTGGAACACACATTCATATCATTTAGAGTCACATTTTTCGCCTTCTTCGACATGGAGCTCCAACATCTTTAAGATGCAAGTTTATTGTTTTAATGTCATACCTGCGATAGTAGTAAATATAAACTGGTATTAACTAACTCACTTAAGGTGGCACTACTGTCCGTTGCGAACTTGGGCCTCAACCAAAAGTCTCAGCCAGCTAGCTCAGTCCCTAGATAGCTGTCTCCAGTTTTGCAGTCAATGTTGATTTAGGTCCTCTTCCTCTTCGTCCCTGGAGAATGTTGTCGAAGGCTTTCCGGGCCGGAACGTTGGTGTCCATCCGCTCTACAGACAGCTCCATCTGAGTCGCTGAACCTTGACCGTTTTGGCTAGGTCCGTGTAGTTGTACAACCCTTAAATTCGCTGTTGGACCTTCTTCTCCATTCCCCATCTATGCACACGGGGCCATAGATAGACAAAGAACTTAGCTCTCGAAACAGCTTGTGCACTTTCATCCGATTTCGTCAGGATCTTGGCTTCTGCACCATATAGCAGGACTAGGATGATGAGGGAATTATATAGTTTTACCTCAGTTGTTCGAGAGAGCCTTACCACTCAATCGCTTTCTTAGCCTAAATAAAAAGCGATTAGCAAGAGTTATTCTTCGTCTGAACTCAGCACTGATAATGCCCATGTTCATAGCAGAGCCTATACTTCGTTTTTCCCTCATTTACCGATAAAACATAAACCCATTTTTGCAACTTCTGTTTCAATTCTCACAAAGGCGCCATCGTCATCACGCGTTGTTCTTCCCAATGTCATCGGCGTACGCGAGAAGTTGAACAGACTTTTGGAAGATAGTGCCTCTGATGTTGACCGTGGAATTTTGCATTATATTCTCAATCACGATGTTAAGGATATCGCATGACAGTGTATCGCCTTGGCTGACATCGAAAGATTCAATAAGCTTGTTGCCAACAATAGCTTTATACAGTTCCTCTCTGTCATATCGCTTAAAAGGTGACGGGTGTCGATTTGAGTTCAAGAAATTATTCCAGGATCTGACGCAGAGTGAAAATACATTTGATGGTTGACTTTATTGGCCTGAAGCCACATTGATAAAGACCAATCAGTTTGTTGAGGAAAGTCTTCAGACGTTGATATATTACGGCAGAGAGGATCTTATAAGCGATGCCAAGTTCGTTGATTTCTCTGTAGTTGGCGCAGTTAAGAGGATCTCCCTTCTTCAGGATCGGGCAAACAACGCTGAGGTTCCATTCATCGGGCATGCCTTCTTCCGACCACATCTTGCAGATGATTACTGGCATGCTGCTGCTTTGAAGATCTCGGCAGCTAGGCCATCTGCTCCATCGACTTTGTTGAATTTCAGCCGTGATATTGCCGTTTTCACTTCTTCTAGATCGGGTCTAATGAATGGGTTCCTTCTTGATGACCAAGTACGCTAGTTAAATTGAAATCTCTTAAATCGACCAATTCTTTACTCTAAGAAATAAAAGTCGTGCAGTTGCCTTAATAACAGCCGATTGAGACTATCATGTACACTGAAAATTTGTCTACATATATGTAAAAAGAAATTACGAATATACAATTTCTCCTCTGTAGCAGTACCTATACTTACATAATTAAAATAATTTCCTTAGAGGTATTGAAAAACCAGATGCTACTCCAAAGGGTTGAAACTTTCCAAAATATCAAGTCACCCCATTGTTCGAAATAACTTTACTCGGAATTAGCACAAAAAAAAAACACGAACCAAAAATTATAAACGTCCGGGCAAGCAATAAAAATTGAATTTCTTCTGGCCATTGGATGGGTACTTTGAATAGTGACCACATCACACTTATGGTTGTGGAGCTCAATGCAGTTATGTAGTGCTATTTACCATTCTCATCCTATCCTTTATCTTTTCATTGCTATAAGTGCGTTTGAATGGACGACAGCCATCATGATTCACGTTTCGTATTGGATATATTTAATTAAAGGTTCCATTCGTTGAAAACCGTCCGTTTTGTTGAATGAGTATGTCTCCCCGGCTATTCCATAAGAAAGGTCCGGTCCGGTCTGATTTTGTCCCAAAGGGTTCTTGCGTCAAGCATGTCCTCATTTTAGATCTGTAGTTGTTTCAATATTTTTTGTGCCATTTTAATGTACACACATCCATCAGCAAGCGCTATGGAGCTAGTGTGAAGGAAGAAAAGCTTTCAATTTTAATGCCTTTGATAGAAATTGTAAGGGCAGAACATTTATTTTTATGAGTATGCCTGTTGGACCGCACTTCTGCATATATCATGAGATATTAGATATATTTTAGCTTTTGACCCTGAAAATAAGTATACACTACACTCATTACTCAAAATGTAAATCTAAATCTATTATATTATATGCTCTTACACTCATTTGAGTTTAACAGGTTCAACATTTTTTAAAGTTTAAAACACTTTTTGAAGTTATTCATCTTGTTTCTTAGAAATTACAAGCGAGTTGTTGGCATCGTTTCTGATTTGAAGAGAACTTCGGTATCTGAGGGGAGAACGTGCGGTATCTGGGGGGGAAAGAGGCGTGAGAATATTATTATTAAAAAAACTTCAAAGTTCAATCTTACATTCATTTTACTCTGAAATTAATTTTGAACTGAAGCTTAAACATTTATTTGTATTGTTGAGCTTGAATTGAATTTAATGTTCCTTCGACTCATTTTAGTGGCCCATTTCTGGTAAAAGTTTTCTAGACGAGTTCCACAAGTTCCAGTTAATTTTTTTTTTTTTAATAATGCGCGAGTATAAACTTTTATCGAAAGAATTCAACCAAAATTGTGTCTTTGTTCTCGGCCCACACATTTAGGTCTAGAATCGTCCGAGAACGCATGAAGCGTCAAGGTAGATGCATTTATTAGAACAAATAAGTAAATTGAATACAAACGTATTTCTATTATATTTTGTCCAAACAACTAGATTCCAAACAACTCTTCCAACGAGAAGTTATAATTTTATTATTTCTATAAAATTGAAAAAAAAGCAAAAAACATTTCTTTTGCCTGCAAAAATGAACCGAAGAAGTTTATATTCCACGCAAAAGAATTTAACACAGAAAGCTGTTAAAAGCCCTAATGTAGACTAATAAAAAAAATATACTTCGCTCCCAACACATTTCCATTAATAACACTTAATAACGATTTAAAGCACAGTGCAAGATTTATTTTAAATCCGAGATGGAATTTTAATTGTGATATATTTAGATTTTTAGTGCCGTGAAAAGGGGTCTAACTGCAACAAAAAAAAAAGAAATAATTAAAAGAAAAAAAAAATATAAAAAAATATGCATATAATGAGCGTAGATATACACTAGTCAAAACAATTAAAGGAACACTTGAAAAAACTCAAAAATGGAGTGGATTTTTATAAGGCTGTATCTCAGTAGAAAAAAGTCGGATTGAAGTGAAATAAAAAGTTTTTCAAAGGTTATCATTTTTCAAATTATTTTGAGTTAAAAAAGTACCGTTTGTCGTTTTTGCTTGAGCGTAAAAAATATTCACTCAATTTCAAAATCGAAAAAAAAATAAACTTTGAGTTGAAATGAGCGAAAAAATTTTTCAATCCAACCAATATAAGATTCAATTTGAGAATTTTGCTGGCTATAATTCACTGTTTGGTTCAGATCGCTACGATTTTTTTTCTAATCAAAAAATGGGTTTACATGCAAAAACACAATTTTGACTTTGGGCCCTAATAACTCTGCTAAATATTGACTTACAAAAAAACTAAAGACAGATTTGAAAAATTCATTAAATTTTCTACACAAAAACATGAAAAAATAAAAATATTGTTTTTTCAATCTTGTCTATCACTTTAAGAAAAGCTCATAAAATTTCCTTGATTTTGATGAAAATTCGTCCGAATTTCACAAAGTCATAATGATAATGAAAAAAAAAATTAAAAAATAAACAAATTCAAAAGAATAGAAAAATAATACAAAAAACAAACTTTCCTTAAAATTGAAAAAAAAGTGTTTTGTAAGTTTGATTGATCGAAACAGAGAAACGGTTAATCGTATTGATGTGAAATTTTCACCAAAATCAAGGAAATTTTATGAGCTTTAATAATTAAGATTAGTTGTATCACTGAAAAACACAAAATAACGGTATTTTTTATGAAAAAGTTGAAAAATGCTTATTTTGGACCTTTTTTAAAGTGATAATCTGCATCATATCAGAGCATTTCCTACAACAATCAATACAACTATCACAAGTCCACAACTTAGCTAGAATTGTCATGGAAAATTGAACTCTTCTAGCAAAATAATAAACACAGAATAGTGAAATATAACCCTTATCTATAGACTAAGAGGAAAATGCAATTAATAAAATAAAATTTCTCGTAACTGAAGTTTACTAACTTATTCAACTTATTCGTTAAGTAACCGCAATCAATTCATATCAATCAATATATTATAATGTATGTTATGCATAGCAAAGACAACAACAAATCGGTTGTCAAATATCGATAGCAAAAAAAATCCTAAAGGGCAAAACGTATTTGTATAAATGAGAAATTTCAGGGATCGTGACGTTATCTCGAATACAAAAATCACTTATGTAAAAAATCTCGAAACAAAAAAATAAAAGTCTCGAATGCAATAATCTCGAACGTACAACAATCTCGAACGTTCAAGACTCTCGAAGGATAATATCTTGAAAAAAAAATGTTAATTCGAGATTTTTCGAGATTTATTTTTTAATTATACTTATATTTAAAAGAAAACATGATTTTGTAATTCAATTCAATTCATTCGCACGCGCGAATGGAACCATTATCTGAACAATTATTTATTTTATCAAATTTTGGCAATCGAGATTTTTTTTTTTTTTTCAAGATTTTTGCATTTCGAAATTTTATATTCGAGATTTTTGTTTCCGAGATTATTTTCGTTTGAGATTTTTGGTTTCGCGATATTTGCATCTGACATTTCGTGGTAGACCCGAAATTTCAACCCTTATATTAACTATTCGAGATTTTTGTTTCCGAGATTATTTTCGTTTGAGATTTTTGGTTTCGCGATATTTGCATCTGACATTTCGTGGTAGACCCGAAATTTCAACCCTTATATTAACTCTTATTCATTTGGTTAGTTAACCTGTGGAGGAGAGGAATGGGCGTTTTTATTATAGCTCTTTGTGAAAGACCTTTTATTTTATAAATTGACTAGCCGACCCACGGGATTTTGTACCCGCATCCCATTAATGTGTGGTCGTTGTACTCAGAAATGATTATTGAGATTAGTATAGCATTATGTAGATAAATGGTTTTGTTTTTTTTTTTTTTTGAGTTTACTGCTTAGTAATCGTTTTATATACTATGGGCACGGTATGAAAAAAGATGAAGAGTAAAATCATAGCATGGGCAACCCCTTGTCAAAATTTTGGAAAGAAATAATGTCACCAGGTACCACTTTCCGTGAGTTGGTAAACATGGATAAAATTGGGTATCGATTGTTGATCGCAGACTGAAAGTGCGGGAGTTAGCAGACATGGTAGGAATATCAAAAAGGGGTGTTACTCGTATACTTACTAGCCCTTTGGTAAGAGACTTATAATGAAAAAAAAAAACAACGTTGGAAGGATGTTTCAAAGATTTGCAAAGTCTCATAGATAAAAAGCCGAGTTTTTGCGTTGATCAATACCATGTATGAAACATGATTCCACCACTTCACACCTGAGATACAAGAACAGTTTATTTTATTTATTTATTTAAACAACAAACAACAACCAACAATAATTAGAGTAACATAACTCAGTTAGACTGAAAACGATAATTAAAATTATAACAAATTTATACATATTATAAAAATCTAGCGCCGTTCGTTTGCGGCATATAGACATAAGAACCGTTTGGCCGATTTTCTTAATTTTTGTCTTAAACTAAAGAGGATTAAGGGTAGATGGTTTAAGACAAACAAAATTAGTACTTTTTAAATCACAAACTGTTCAAATGTTAAAAATAATGCTTTTCACACTACAACAAAATATATCAATATACCTACGATTAATCAATTTCATTTAAAATTTCGTCAAATATTTTTATAGTACGGGAGGCAGCGCTTAATTTTTAAAGTCATTTGCTCAAGGCTGAAATTAATATATATTGTTGTTTTCGACCCATCTTTGACAAAAGTGAGCGTCAGTCGCCTAGCTAGTGGTGGAATCAGAAATAGCAGCTCGTCAAAGTGGCAAAAAAATCCCAAAAAAAAAGTCATTTGCTCAAGGCCCAAAATTTGTGTGACAGTTATTTGGATCAATACAAACACAAAAACGACCATCAGCCGCTTGGACAGTGGTGGATTGACCGTCAGTCGGCCCCATGAACAAGCCAAAAAAAATGTTTACAAAGTCATTTGCTCAAGCATGAAATCCATACAGTCGAATATTTATTCTATTTAAGTAATAAAAGTGACCGTCAGTCGCTCGTTTAGTGGTGGAAAGACCGTCAGTCGGCGTCATGAAAATTTTGCCTGTTTAGTGAATCTGTACAAAAAACTTAGTTTTTTGCTGGGAAGACGTTATGAGGAAAGGTTTGGGTGCAAAAATTAAAAAGCTATCAAACGAGAAGCAAAACCACCATTTTGCAAACCCGAAACCTTATAACCTTGGCCGCCATTTTGTTTTTAACGCTTTTTTTTATTTTTACTTGCAACTCCGTCAGTTTTCATTTTAGAGAAAAATGCCCGATAACAAAGTTATAGAAAATTTTATTTCCTAAAAAATTTAGTGCCCTATTTTCTTTAACCGGCCATATTTTTAATAACAAAAGGAAATTTATTTATATTCTTTTCACAAAATGCACTTCTCCAATGGTTTGTGAGATAAATGCAAGAGCAGGCCGCAATTAAGTTTCTAAAGTGGCCGGTATCCCATAAGCCATAACTATCGAATAAATTTTAAAGGCGGTACGTTAAATGAAAAAAATAACTATTTAATTACATGCTTTATAAAAGGCACGGCTTGTCTAAATGAAGTATTTGTGTTTTAATGTTCGGCCAAAAAAAAGTGCTTAAGATGTCTGCCCAAACGAAGGCTTTTTGTGTTTTTTGTTTTAAGAAATTGAACCGCTTCATTTATTTACTTTAAGTGCCAAGGAAAAGTGCAAAAAACTTCTTGAAATTCGAAAAAAGTTTGTATTTATAAACCTTTGGCTTACCACAGTCAACTCCAAATTACATGCTTCTTCTTGAAACTGGCCTTTCACCCATATCTTTTCACTTTAAGAATGCATTTTGAATATATCATAAAAGCACTAGCCTCTGATGATAGTCGACTTCCGAAAATACTAGCAAAACACAGCGTATACAAAAATATTAGCTGTGTGGGGCTACATTGCACTCTGTAGATATCCAGGATGCATCTCTAAGGGAAACATTAACACACATACTTGAATTAATGGATGCATGGATAAGAGTAGATCTTAGAGAAGAAGCCAAAGGCTCATCGCATCGATCACTGTATCCAAAACTTGATTATAATTTAAATAAACTTAATTATTTCTCTGACAATTTTAGCGTGTTTGAAATCTCTAACATTTTCCGCATTAAGGGAGAGCTCCTTGATTTAAATTATTATAGACCATATTTTACAACCGGAATACTTCACTTTGTAACTTACAAGAACAAGAAACATCTTACCACTTTCTATCCGTGTGCCCGATTTTAAAAGAACTAAGATTCGTATACTTTAAAAAATCAATACTAAGTGAAGTAGAATCCATTAGTATCTTAAAAGGACAGAACTGGAAACTTCTTAACCAATTTTGCATTGAAACTCTAAGGTATTGAAAAGATTTTTGTTTTTCAACATAGGATCGTATTTTTTTTACCTAAAGTAATACCTCCAAAAAAAAAAAAACAGTTATTAGGCATTTAAATATGCATGTTTAATTTATTGAAGATATTCATATATACCTATATTAAAGATATTAAAGTACCTACATATTAGTAAAAGTCATTACAGAATTATATAATAAAATTGTTTTCTTTTTAATTATAAAAATATTAAAAATCAAATGAGTTGACATCTGGCAGACGGTTTCTAACCACGGCCAAATTTTATTTATTATATATTTTCTTGTTAATTTTATATTAAAATTGAAAAAATAAACTAACTAACTAACTAGTTATGGGATACCGGCCACTTTAGAAACTAAATTGCGATTTCCTCTTGCATTTATCTCACAAACCATTGGAGAAGTGCATTTTGTGAAAAGAATATAAATAAATTTCCTTTTGTTATTAAAAATATGGCCGGTTAAAGAAATTAGGGCACTAAAACCAAAAAATCAGCTGTAGCTCCTAAACGGTAAGGTTAAGAGAAAAAAGTTACTTAATATTTTTTTTAGGAAATAAAATTTCCTATAACTTTGTTATCAGGCATTTTTCTCTAAAATGAAAACTGACGGAGTTGCAAGTAAAAATAAAAAAAAGCGTTAAAAACAAAATGGCGGCCAAGGTTATAAGGTTTCGGGTTTGCAAAATGGTGGTTTTGCTTCTCGTTTAATAGCTTTTTAATTTTTGCACCCAAACCTTTCCTCATAAGTCTTCCCAGCAAAAAACTAAGTTTTTTGTACAGATTCACTAAACAGGCAAAATTTTCATGACGCCGACTGACGGTCTTTCCACCACTAAACGAGCGACTGACGGTCACTTTTATTACTTAAATAGAATAAATATTCGACTGTATGGATTTCATGCTTGAGCAAATGACTTTGTAAACATTTTTTTTAGCATGTTCATGGGCCCGACTGACGGTCAATCCACCACTGTCCAAGCGGCTGATGGTCGTTTTTGTGTTTGTATTGATCCAAATAACCGTCATACAAATTTTGGGCCTTGAGCAAATGACTTTTTTTTTGGGATTTTTTTTGCCACTTTGACGAGCTGCCATTTCTGATTCCACCACTGGCGCGGCGACTGACGCTCACTTTCGTCAAAGATGAGTCGAAAACAACAATATACCTATATTAATTTCAGCCTTGAGCAAATTCCTAAAAAAAATTCACGCTGCCTCCCGTACTATTAGTTTCATCACACAAAAAAAATGTCAGTGAAGAAAATATTTGTCAAAAATTGTTTTGTTCTGTTTTCCTTTTTTAGATATGTTTCTTTTGAGATATGGCCTTGGAAGCGGGAAGTGGAGTAGCGGGGTAGTGGGGTAGCGAGGAGCGTGTTAGGGGGTAGCGGGTAGCAGGTAGAAGTAGCTGGTAGTGGGTAGTAGGTATAGGAGGGTAGTGGGTAGTGTACTAGCAGGGTACAAATGTTAAGGTCTTTTTTTTATCAGATTTTTTTTGATGAAAAACTCGGAAAACTCATTGGTTTTCAAGGGGAGAATTGAATGTAATTGTAGTAAAGTGGTTCTCAAATGGAAAACTGGAAAATTTCAAAACGGGTTTCCGAAAGGAACGCGGAAAACTCATTGGTTTTAAAATGGAAAATTGCATATTATTGCAGGTGCATTGGTTTTCAAATGTAAAATTTCAATGTCGGTTTTCGAATAGAAAATAGAAATTTCTTGATGAAAAACTCGGAAAATTCATTGGTTTGCAAAGGGAAAATTGCATGTAATTGCAGGTGCAGTGGTTTTCAAATGGAAAACTGGAACATTTGTGAGGAGGAATTAGAATGCAAGAAAAAATGTTCGAGTATTATTACAGTAGGGTTTTTAAGAAAATTGTACAAAATCGGCAAAGCCGTTCATAAGATATAGCAAAAAATGTGGAAACACAATTTTCCCTATAGAACGTTAACTATGCATTTGGCCATATCCTTAACAAAGTTGTTGTGCATGAGGCAACGAAGATTTCTGAGTTGTGACGACCTTACTAGCTGACAAATTAAACGTTGTTTTCTTAGATATATAAAAATCTCATACAAATTCGCTGAGGACTCACTGATTTTATACCAGTGTAGTGTTTACAACCAAATGTTGAGGGAATGTTCGGTTAGTGGCGTAGGTGGGTTCTTAGTATTTTGTACAAAATCGACCAAGCCGTTTTCATGAGAAATGGCTAGGGTAGTAGTTGATGGGGTAGCGGGGTAATGGGAAGCGGGTAGCGGGTTGACGGATAGTGAGTAGTTAGAAGCAGTGTAAGGGGAAGCGGGATAACAGGTAACGGGGGTAGTGTGTAGCGCGTGGAAATACTGGGTAGCCGGCAGTGTTTAGTGCGGTGACGGGTAGCGGGGTAACTGGGTAACAGAGTCGTGGGGTAGCAAGGTAGCAGGGTAGCGGGTTGTGACAAAAGTTTAGATCTTTTATTTATCGATTAAGGCAGTGCGAGGTCTGCCGGGTCAACTAGTAATAATATATAATTAATACAAATTACAATAAATAAAAGTGAAATAAGCATATTTTTAAATGAATTTCTCGACATATGAAAGTTGAAGTCAATATTTTCAGATAAATTATTTATTTCTCTGACACAGTGAGTTATGGGTTCATTTCGATATCTGAGCTCTAGAGAAGTAGCATATAAATCAATAAGTGATAACATTTAAAATAATGGACTGAAAGGGGAGAATCGGCTCCAGGGAAAGCATAGACAGTTTCTTCAGAAGCTAATGTCATTGCGTCAATTATTTGGGATGCACATTATGTAATTTTCATCGGTTGTCCCCAGAAAGGAAAAACAATCAACAGCGAGTCTTATTCATTTTTTGTTCGCAACGTTTAGGTGATGAAATCAGGGTGAAACGTCGCAATTTAGCAAAGAGAAAACATATGTACATCCATACATGTTCATTGGTGGAAGCACTCAATTCGCGAAGCAATCCAAAATTTACTGGCCAGTAATCAAGGAATGCGTCTCTTGTTCTTGAGCCCGGCTCGACCAATAAAGAAACTGTGTATAGTTGTCTATGTTAAAACAGACCGTATTTAGGATAATCGAACGTATTTTCAGGGCAGAGCTCATATAAAAAAAAATATTTTACAAAATTGAAAAACGAAATTGAGTATTCGATATATTGATCAGTTTCGTTGATGTTTTGAGGTAGTGAGAAAAGTATTCTTTTTTAACATTTGCATTTAAAAAGTATCAGCTTTGTTTTTACTAAACGTTTAACGAGGAATACGTGTAAGTTTGGGGAAAAAATTAAGAAAATGGGTCAAGCGGTTTGACCGGTTAGCGAACGAACACAAAAATAAGCTGTTCTTATATATATATATATAAATAAAGTTGATTTTCTTCAAATTATTTACATACCTTCAATCATTGTAAAAAATGTCAGATAATGAACTATACAACTTACACTTTTCATCTAATTAGAGACACAACTGCATTGCGGAATGCATTCCTTTTGAAACAAAATTGTTAAGAATTAAATAATTTGTAAAAATACAGAAAACAAAAAGACCTATGAATAAAAGTAGGGACCTATATTTAACTTTTTGTTTGAGAGAAAAATTCAGTGTAAAGCTACTAAAGCTAAAGATAAGGAGGCGGTTATAAGAGAAAAACGAATAAGTTTCATTTATCCTTGCACATGTTACAACAATTCATCAGAATTCCTATGCAATTACAAATAATTAAACATTCATCTTATGACAATGCTAGGAAAAGAGGTTAGTATAGGTCGGTGGTTGGGGGTGGTGGACACGTAGGTAAATGGTGCAACACTCATTATATTACTGTGCGGCTATGCGACAAATTCCTCTTTTCACCTTCTCGTCACTTTCTTTTCGTGCAAAGTTTGTACATTCGTAAAGCGAATGCTTGTAAAATTATAAAACCAAACAGAAGATGATGAAGAGCAAGAATACAGAAGAAAGAGAAAAGTATTTTTCTGCAATTGTGCATGTAACAATTTCACTTACGGCGAATTATTTACAATTCAAAAGATTTCACAATACGTAAAATATGCAGCACAATTATTTGAATTTTCATTTGTTTTTTTGTTGATATGTACGTTTGTAAAGGTACTTTTGATTGTTGGTATATTTGAAAAGATTTAAGGTAGGTGCGGGTAATAAGGCCTAGCTAAGGGAGATTTGAAATAAAACAAAAACTATTTACAAAAATGGACATATTTTATTGATAGTTAATGTGAAAAATATAATACTATGCACAAATAATAAAAACTATCAAATTCTGCATCAAACAAAGATAGAATTAAACATTTTCAAAAACCTTGTCAATAGGCTTTATTAAACACTAGTCGGGTAATAAGGCCTATGTTTTTAAAATGCAGAAAAATCAAAATATACTTCACATAAACAGTAATTCAAATAAGGAAAATATAAATAAATTATTACTGATTAAAGTGGCTCTTTCTAACAACCATAAGGGCACTCAAGACTGTATTTATCGTCCGCTGAGAAGTGTCTGATAATCCTTAGTGTTACAGGCAGCCCTACCTCAGCAAACCTCATTAATCTGCTTACCAGATTTTTTTTTCCTGGACGTCATTCAAAATTGATTTTCGACCTAGTGTTTTTTTCATCTTCCGGTCTCGTAAATAATTCCTTATAGTTCTTCTAGGAACTTTATACCTCTCAGCAGCTTTATAGGTACTATCAGCGGTCCTCTTTGCACTGATCGTACAGCACAAATCAAATTAGTCAAAGATGCTCGTTTTGGAGACATGGTAATTTTGGTCAATAAAAAATCAATGAATCAATAACAATACGGTTGTAATTACTTACAAATAAGTTAAGAAACTGTTTAAGACAATTCCATTATACTTTTAAACCGAAAAATGATTATGGAAAATAAGGAGGATAATAAGGCCTACCATCAAATTTGGTAGGCCTTATTAACCCCATGCACTATTTGAAGGAAAAGTTAAATAAATTACTATTGAAACAAAAAAAAGCATTTTTGAAACATAACAAATAAACAAAACAATAAATAACGGAAAATGTACGCATACATTTATAAGCATAAGTGTTGTTTTGGAAATATTACTTGCGACACAAAAAGATTAATTCTTATTATTTTGGTCGCACAGTTACCTCTCACAATATATTACACAACACTGAAACAAAATTTGTGAATGAACACAAAGCGACAAGTCTGACAAATCATATACAGCAGTTAGCTTCATAGCAGGCTGACCGTTAACGCCTACTTCGATTATAACTAGGTTTTTCAAAATATAGGCCTTATTACCCGACAGGCCTTATTACCCGCACCTACCTTATATGCACGTAAAATTCATGCATTTCATCTTGGAGCCAGACATCTTTATGCATGAACGTACTTATAACTTAACTTTATTTAGTTGTAACATTAGTTTACTTGCTGACAACCACGTTCATGTTGTATGTGTTTAAGGTACAAATAATACAAGTAGCTTAAGACCTAACACTTTGGCTCGTGGAGAAAAATTAGAATAACAACTTGTAAAAAAAAACTCTTACTTTGATGCTACTGTCAAGTGGACATGCATACAAACAAACGTGCCATGGCTCTTATGGTACCAATTCTGTATCTACCTACGACATAATAATTCAAACTATTATTCAACAACAGAACAAGGAAAAAAAATATTCAATTGTTTTATAAATAAAACATTCATATAGTAGATGTTCACCGGGACCATTACCTATGTTCGTCGTCGTGAACATCTGCATTTGTGTACAGCAGATTGCCAGTTAAATAGTGCAACTGTTTTGCATGCTTTTCTTTCCTCTTTATCAAAGCTTGAGCAAAGGTAGATCAGGTAGGTAACTGCTACCAACAGACTTATGAATGTGGGCTACGATGACGATTCTTCCAAAGTGCCTCCCCTGGCATTATTACTACTTTCATCATCAGCCCCAGCGTCCACATTGAGCAAATAGACGTTTTCATCCCTCTCATAAAGAATATCCTTTTCTGTATTGAATCCTTGCATTGCAGGGATCTTTTAATTTTTGTTTTTCTTCATCTCTTACTGCATACTTTTGTTTTCTTTTTATATTTGTACAATGAGAACAAAGTAATCGCCTACGCCTAGCTTGCATATTCGAAGCCATGTGTTGATATACACTTGTCCTTTTCTGTCAGTGCATTTATTTTACCTTCGTTTCTTGGGGCTCTTTCTTGAACAATATGCCTGTTTATACCTGCCGTAAAAGCAGGGGTGGATTGATTAAAATATGTTTGTTTTATTTTAAACATTTAAAAACTAAACATTAAAAAGTCAGCGAATATTTCATTTCTGTAAATAAAGAATAACATTATATAGAAACTTGACAGTTTTGTTACTTAAAAATTTGGGGAGAACAGTTTATGTCTTAAACAATGTTTTTCGACTGGATAAGGCAGGCTGTGGAAACGAAGAGAAGTTAAGAAAAATATTCGATACATGAAGTCAAAAAATGTAAAATGTGAAAACGGCATAACGTCGGCTTAAAAACAAAACCTCGTAACTCCAAATTTGAAGATTTTTTTTTTTCTTGCAGAAATAGGTAATTTAGTTAGGTAAGCATGTCCTAAAACCGTAATTTCTTGGTAATTACGGTAAAAAACGGGTAAAAATTATTTTTGAAAAAACATTTGCACATTGGTTTATCATGGGCACACACCACGTTTTTTCCTCCTCCTGTAAAATTGATTTTTTTTTTTTTGCAGAAATAGGTAATTTAGGTAGGTAAGCATGTCCTTAAACCGTAATTTCTTGGTAATTACGGTAAAAAACGGGTAAAAATTGGTTTTGAAAAAACATTTGCACATTGGTTTATCATGGGCACACACCACGTTTTTTCCTCCTCCTGTAAAATTTACCTTTTTGGAGTTACGAGGTTTTGTTTTTAAGCCGACGATAACGTTTAAGTGTTATAATTGACAGTTTACAACGTTAAAATCTGTGGTAATAACCCATAACAGCATTAGTCGGTTTTCGTTACTTTTCAGGAGAGGCATTTGAAGTTTTTGGCATTATTTGAAGCGATTTTACAGATAAATATATAACCAAACCGCAGTTTTTAAGTTTTTAAATGATAAAATTTACTTTTTTTATTTAAAATTTTAATTTCATTAAAATTCTTCTATTATACTGTGATTTTGATCAAAAAATCGACTAAGTGCAGTTACTCCATACAAAACGTATGAAACGATTTAGGGAAAAATGACATGAGTCAACTTATCTGCAGATGTGTGATGGTATCTTACGAGTACTATGGAAAAAAAGCACAAGTAGACATGTGCTTACATGAACTAAAGAACTAAAGAAATTTGGAAGAAAAGCGTAAGTAGACATGTGTTACAGGAATGAGTGCAAAAAATTTAGGAAAAAAAAGCATAAGTTCACTTTTGCTGTGAACTTTCGAATAACGAAATTGGTTTAATGACATAAGTAGTTCGGTTTTTTTGAATATTTATGACTTGTGTTGTTTTTCCATTTGCGAATTTGGAATTTCCCAACTTATGTTTTTTTAAAAGGACTAAATCTTTTTAACGGCCAAAGATATCAAAATGAAAAATTAACAAATTGAAGCACAAAGCAAAAGGAAAAAAAATAGCATCATTAACTCAATTTGAGCATAAGTCGACTTATGTTGTTACTTGCTATGGGTTATTGGCACAGATATACTACTTATTAAAGAGATGTTTCAATTTTCTCTTTGCTTTTTCATTGATTCAAAGTCACAGTCTGTGCAATGTGACGCATGATGTATTAGGGGATTGCACCAGGGAACCAGTTATTCTGTCTGATTCGTATCACTTTGATCACTTTGTTTCAGTAGTGTAGTGTAGCGATAGCGGTTCATTGTTTATATGATGCTTTTTAAGGTCAGGAGGCTGCACATTCAGCCATACTAATAAAAAATGCATTTTCCACTCTTATTTTACAGGTTAATTAACCCATAGAATAAGAGGTAATCCATGGATTAAAATTTCTCATAAATAGAAATAAATTTGTTCTCATGATACCATATGGTATAATTACCCATGTGGTAATTATGTAGGTAAGAGTACGCAGTTCTCAAGCATTTTTCGATTTATATAACAAAGATCCTTAAATATAATTTAATATTCCTTCTATAAAAGGTGATCTGCATCAATCTTATCCTGGTTTCGTCTCTGTTAATAATCAGCGTTTTTTTTATTGTCCCAGACCCCTCTTTACCACTGGGCCCACTGGGCCCAGGCCCAGGGCCCCTCAATCACCAGGGGCCCCCAAATTGCTGAAACATCACTTAACCTCTATTGGTCTATTTTCAAGAAAAAAAATATATTTCGATACAATTTTAGATGCATAAAGAATGATCAGAATTCGTACTTTCCTTACTGAACAACAACCTTTGCTGAACAATTTAAATCACATTCCCTGCGAAATTATATTCAAATTAAAACAGAAATATGAATAACTAACTGAGTGGCAATGCAGTTTGCTTTCTGACAGAAAAAAAACACACATTTTGAATATCACTGTATCTGTATTTGTATGAAAAAATAAAGATAATGGTGTTTCTATATTTGCAACTCGCATACAAGTTTGCATCAACGCAGTAACTCATACATAGGCGATTTAACTATCCGTCATCATTCATCAGCCAGACAAAAAACCCGGATTCTGAATATAAGGACCTTTCTCAAAGGATGAGGTGCAGAAGCTCACGGCTCTGGACCGGACCCTCAGTAATTCTGACTGGGAAAGAAAGATTTAAAATTGAAACCTTTCTTCCCATTGTCGACACACTAAGCGTTCATTTGAAACAGCGACTAGGTTCGTATACGAAGATTGTAGATAGATAGATACAATATGTTTATTTCTCATAAAATTCAGATAGAATAATTACAAAATTCATTTAACTTAAAATTTATGTAGAAATATTAATGGCATTTAGTATTATTTAATACCTAAGTATAATAATAGTGTCAAATGCCACTGCAAGTAGGTACTATTACACAAATAAAAGCAAATTAGAATTAGGGTGGGGTGACCCTTGAAGCTTTAAAATAAATAGCAAAATTCAAGTATTTATCTGAAAAACATTATGAATATTTTTTAAAAGGAAAAATTCGAGCTAGATTTATTGATAAGATTAAATCAAAATGTCAGTGAGAAGAGATTCTAAATTTACATAATTTAAATCAAACAGCCATAACTTAACAAGTTTAAAGAACATTCCTGGAATTGTTAAACATCTAATAGATTGTGGTAGGTTATTGAATAAACGACATGAAGACACAGAATAAAAATTACGAAAAGCAGTAGTTCGAAAGTGAGGTACAGATACGAGATTTAGTTCATTATTACGCAGATTGTAATTTGCTAAGATTCGGAAATTTAAGTTACCAGAACGCATAAAAAAAGTTTTTAACACTTTAAAACAATACAAATGACGGACAGGAAGAATTTTTTGATCACAAAACAGAGGGTAACTAGGATGGCGTCGGCTTTTATTACATATGTTTCTTAAAATAGACTTTTGTAGGATAAGTAGAGGTTGAATTTTTGTCTGAGTTGCGCCGCCCCAACAAACGATACCATATTGCAACTTAGAATGTAAAATTCCATAGTAGATTATTTTCCGTAGAAAAGGAGAGCATACATTTCGCAAGTAAAAGAAGTGTCTTACAACAGTGTCCAACGTTTTGAATTTTTTTTTTCGATTAAAAAATCTGAATTTAGAAGACTTAAAAGAGAACTGCAAATCTTTTGCTAAATTTTACACCGAAGATGTGAACGGAGATGAACTACATGCTGAATGCCTGAAATTAAAAGGCTACTTGAAAATTAGTCGACACGAAAATGAAAAAACTGACAACATTCTAGAGCCTTATAATTTTTTAAAAACTAATAAAATTGAAGATGAATTTCCAAATGTTGAAATTGCACTAAGAATTTTCGTAAGTATGATGGTGACCAATTGCAGTGGGGAACGTTCCTTCTCTAAGTTAAAAGGAATCAAAAACGAACTCAGAACTACAATGATTCAAGAAAGATTGACATATTTGTCGCTGATGTCAATCGAAAGCGACATTCTCAGAGGCATCGATTTTGAAGATGTGATCAATGATTTTGCTAATCTCATATCAAGAAAAAGACCCCTTCAATAAATATTCCTTTCTTTACCTGAAAAAATATAGTCTGTGTCACTATATTGTTCTTTAAATTACATTCTCAATAACTAATTTAATTGTCCTGTTATTTAAATTTTGTTTATTTTTGAATTTTTATATGAAATATTTATTTTTTGTTTTTATTTTTACATTGTTTATGTTTATGTTTTAAATGCTGCAATAACTATTTATCTTTTTAATGAATTAAAAAAAATGTATTTATTTAAAATATTAAACGAATAAATATCAGTTCAAAGTTATGTGATTTCTTCTGTATACCTTTATTACACAACATAACATTTTTATATAATCATACAGGGGCCCCATTTTCGAAAAGTGCCCAGGGCCCCCAAAAGGGTAAAGACGGCCCTGTATGGTCCAATAGGCTCAAACTTCCACCGTACAATCATACCTCACGCTCATAAATCGTCCATCTTTAATAATAAATCGTCCGCTTTATCAACACAGACAGTACATTCAGCTTTGTTTTATTATAAAATTAATCAATGGGTCAGTCATAACACCATCAATTTTGGAACGAATAAACTTTACTTATAGCCCTACAAGTAAAGGGTGTTTTTTGTTTAGAGGTATAGAACTTTAAATTGCAATAAAACAACGATGGAATATTCGATTGACATGATTTTTTATTTACTCGAAAGATAATCTTGTGGCATTACATTTTAAATATGATTTCTGGCATGTGACTGCCACGGCTGGCTCGGATCTAGTCCAATCTGGACGTCAAATTTTCGATGACTTTTTCCAACATTTGTGGCCGTATATCGGCAATTGCACGGCGAATGTTGTCTTCCAAATGGTCAAGCCTTTGTAGCTTATCCGCATTGACCAATGACTTTACATAACCCCACAGAAAATAGTCTTACTTACTTACTTACTTACTTATCCGGCTCACAGTCCATGAAGGATCTCAGCCTGAGATACTGCAGTCTTCCATCGTGAACGATCCCTCGCATGCACTCTCCAGTCACCGAGAGACCAAGCGCTCTGGCATCCGCAGTCACTTGGTCCTTGTACCGTAGGTTCGGTCTTCCTTGTCGTCTTGAACCTGGGGGCTGGGATGAGAAGACTTTCTTGGCTGGAGCGTTGTCGTCCATTCGCTCGATGTGGCCGAGCCAATGTAGTCGTCTTTTCTTGGCTTTCTGGACTACATCCACATCTTGGTACAGCTCATACAGTTCTCGGTTGTATCTTCTTCTCCAATCGCCATCGTCGCATACGGGACCAAAAATCCGTCGAAGAATTTTTCTTTCGAAAGTGCCCAGTATGAATTCCCCTTTTTTACTTATCGTCCAGCACTCGGCGCCGTAGAGTAGGACTGGTTAAATCAAAGTTTTGTATAGCAGACACTTTGTCTTTCGAGTGAAGAGTTTTGAACCCAGTTGTTTGGCCAAACCGAAGCAGCAGCGGTTCGCTAGGGTAATTCTTCTTCGGATCTCCACTAAGGTGTCGTTCGTGGGATTGATGTTTGTTCCAAGGTAGGTGAACTCCTTAACTACCTCGAAATTGCTGCTACCAACAGTGACGTTTTGTCCTAGGCGGTTAGCAGATGTTGCTTTGTTTGTTGATAACATGTACTTTGTTTTGTCCTCATTCACTTCAAGACCAACTAGTTTCGCCTGTTCTTCAATCGCTGTGAAGGCCTCAAGCATAGCTCTCTTGGATCGACCGATGATGTCTATGTCGTCCGCATAACCTAGGAGCTGGGTGGATTTGTTGAAGATAGTGCCCTCCGTGCTCACACCTGCCTTGCGCACTATCTGCTCCAGGACTATGTTGAAGAAAACACATGACAACGCATCTCCTTGTCTAAACCCTGCGCAAGTTTGGAATAACTCGGATGAGCTGTTACCCATTTGTACACTGCACTGCGTATTGTTTAGCGTCATGCGGCACAGCTGGATCAGTTTGTTCGGGATCCCGAATTCAGCCATCGCAATCATAAGCTTGGCGGTGGATGCTATCATAAGCAGCTTTAAAGTCGATGAAAAGATGGTGGGTTTCGACTTGAAATTCGTTGGTCTTTTCCAGGATCTGCCTCAGTATGAATATTTGGTCTATCGTTGTTCTTCTTCATTGACTCGACATTTTGCGCATTCAGCAGCTGTTGGAAGTGCTGCTTGAAAACATCTACAATTCCCTGTGCTTCGGTGACTAGGTTTCCTTCACTGTTTCGAAGAGCTTGTGTCCCGTTTCTGAAACCAGAAGCTAATTGCTTCGACCTTTTAAAGAAACGTCGGGTGTTGTTCTTGGCCCGAGACTCCTCTAGATCTTTGAGCTGAGCTCTTTTCTTCCTTCGCAGGGTCTTTTTCTCAATTCTCCTTTTCGTGCGGTACTCTTCCCTTGCTGCTCTTGTTTTCCGTTGCAGCATCTGCAGGCGTGCATTTTCCGTCTCTCTTTTCAATATCACGCACTCATCATCATACCACGGGTTCTTTTTCGGGGGTGGCTGGTAACCTATGGTGGTCTCGGCTACATTTTTTATTACTTCGCGATATTGGTTCCACAATGTGTTGACGTCTGTAGTATTTGGGAGGACGGCGGAGAGTCGCTCGCTCACTGTAGTCTCTGGCATTCTCCAATGTGCTAGGGCAACCGATGTTGAACTTCTTTCTTTGGGCCGCACGTGTCTAGTGGTGTTACATCACAAGATCTTGGGGGCCAATTCACAGGTCCAAAACGTGAAATTAGGCGGTCACCAAACGTGTCTTCCAATAAATCATGTTACACCGTCTTGTTGGACTCCTGGACATCATGATTGTTCAATTCAGGAATGAATGATCTTTACCGATCACCATTGACTGTAACGTTGTGGCCATCATCGTTTTTGAAGAAGTACGGACCAATGATTCCACCAGCCCATAAAGCGCACCAAACAGTTTTTCTGGATGTAACGGTGTTTCGACATACACTTGAGGATTAGCTTCACTCCAAATGCGGCAGTTTTGTTTGTTGACGTATAGCCATTCAACCAGAAGTGCGATTCATCGCTAAACAAAATTCGCTTACGAAAAACGGGAACAACGGCCATCTCGTTTTGGGCCCATTCGACGAATCTACGCCTTGCTTGATGATCGTTTGGCTTCAATTCTTGCACGAGTTGGATTTTGTAAGCACGCAAACCAAGATCCTTCCGCAAAATCTTCCATCTTCCATTTCCAAATTGGATGGACACAGATCCAATTCCTGTGCACGATGGCGGATGGACTCATTCGGGTCTTCCTCAATGCTACGCTCTACAGTAGCAATAGCTTCTTCTGTACACACCGTATGGCGTCTCTGGGGATGCGAGTTATCAATTAGAGTAAACGTGGTGCGAGAACGTTACATCGTTAATCGAATTAATTAATTAAATTAAAATTAAATTAAGCGTCAACTTATAACCTCTTTTTTTGACATGTCAATTCGAACTTTTTAGCTTTCTTTATTCTCTTTCGTTTACATTGATGACTTTTGATGAAGCAGTCGATGTTCACAGTCTTCACTCGTTAGTCCATTAACAGCCAAATTATTAAATATAGAACAGCGAAGGATTATCCCATATCCTGTGGACTAAGTGGAAGTTGCTATTAATAAAACAAAATTTCTCTTTACTGACGTTTACTAAGTTATTCAACCGTGGAGGGTGGTGAAACGAAGTAATAAAATATGTCAACAAAAACTGCTTCTCTGTCAATTCATTAGATGGCGCCACAATCGATTGCCATTTACGAGTATTTGAAAGGACAATAAGAAATATTATTGTCAAGTATTACCAACAAAAACTTTCTGAAGGGAAATTTTGGTAAACGTCCCTATAGGTACTATTCTGGGATAAAAATTATTTTTATTAATGAGAAATTTTAACCTATCGATTTTCTCTCATTCTATGGTTAAGTTAACTTGTGGAAAAAGAGTGGAATATAATATAAGAGATATAAGAGATTAAATTAACTGTTGAATAAATGGATCACTTAAATAACAACTTAGTACCTACACTAAACAATTAAAGATGATTTTAAATAAATGCTGGATTGATTTAGTTCGAGTGAAATAATATGTACCGCGTCACCCTTTTGTTTCCAAAAGATTTGTTTTCTGAATTCCTTGTTCGTATAAAGTTTCTAGCTTCCAAGACCCACTCTCATTTCACACTCAAAAAATACAGAGGTGAATACTTATTATGAAAAAAGACACTTGTATTGTATGCGGGGAAGGGATGTTACAATAATAACGAGAAAATATTGCAAAATAAAACAAGGAGTGCGTACTTTCGCTTGACTATATTTGCATTAAATTTTATCCTAGTGTGCTGAATAACGTGCACCAGAGAAAGATATGGTTTTTTACTATCGTTATATTTTTAAGGCCTTGTTCATAATAGTTATCCTTTCTCTCATCATACTTATGGATTCGAATAAATAACTTCTATATACCAAGCTTTGAAAATACACAGTCATATCGGTATAATTAAAATGTAGGCAGAGTATCATTGTGATTTTGGTTTTAGCACATACTTTTTTCTTTTATTAAAAATAAGACAATGAAGTTCTAATATTTTGTAAACAAAACTACAGACAAAAGTTCGTTGAGGAAGGTTTACAACATAAAATGAATAAAAATACAGGAACAGATTAAAATGTATTTTGCAAGTATCATCATTAATCATGAAGTTTATGCGGTTTATAATGAAGGATTTAAAGATTATAGCAGGAAGCAAGTAAAGATCTTTTATTAAAAATAGGGTACGAACGTGGATACGGTTTGACTCCAAACGGTCAATCTCATAGAACCGTTTTTTGTTATAAGATTTTCTCGAAAATAGTGCGATTAAACGATGTAAGCAGGTACTTAAAATCATAAATTTTTGAAAAAAAAACTACTCAATTTTCTTATTATTTTTCTCAAAATTTTGAGTGAAAATTGTTTTCCCCGAAAGCTTCCTTAAAAAAATTGTAAAGGTACTATAGAGTGCTGCTACATAATGAAAGAATGTGCAGCATAAAACAGAACATAAAAAACACGAAAATGAAAATAATTCAAGTATATGCACCAACAGAAAAAGCTGATGACGAAAAGATGCTAAGGTTCTACAACAACTTAGAGGAAATATATCAAAGGGCACGGTACTGCCCAGCCAAGTTCTAGCACTACTCCCTTTTTACAGGATCGAACTCAAGCACGTTTTTAACCCCCCATAACTTTTGAACCCATAGAGTTAGAAGCTTCAAATTTGAACTACTTATTAACTTCATGGGCAAAAAGGCTCTGTGAAAAACATAATTTTGTAGAACCACTACTTCCTGAGATATTGAACAGTAAAAATTTCAAAAACCGTAATTGACTGACTGACTCACTCACTGACTGATCATCAAAATTATGAAGCACAAAAATCGAAAATTTCAATTTGCTCATTCAGGGGGCGTGGTATCCGCCCACTT
Source organism: Sphaerophoria taeniata (assembly GCA_943590905.1). Taxonomy (NCBI): domain Eukaryota; kingdom Metazoa; phylum Arthropoda; class Insecta; order Diptera; family Syrphidae; genus Sphaerophoria; species Sphaerophoria taeniata. The sequence goes on from OX016542.1 coordinate 66,644,719, forward strand.
TCTAAAACTGGTCGTAGGATCTTGAAATTTGGAATTCTTTTAAAGTTTTGGTTGAATAACATGAAAAAAATGAGAAAATAGAAAATAGTTTGGATGAAAATTTACAAGTTCACTTGGCAAGTTTTCGTTTGAAGCGTGATTAGTAACATTTTAAAACTTGAACAGTGAACTTGTAAATTTTCATCCAAACTATTTTCTATTTTCTTTTAATATTGTTGTATTATCTTCTATGATTTGAAATATGGAATATAACACTTCTATTACATGTAAGAACTTGGCGTTCTTTTAGATCTCATTACTTTTGGTGGCTGACTTTTTACACAGTGTTGTTCGCACATAAGAGAACTTGGCTCTTTTTTTAAAGAGATAAAGATAATGGTGTTTCTATATTTGCAACTCGCATACAAGTTTGCATCAACGCAGTAACTCATACATAGGCGATTTAACTATCCGTCATCATTCATCAGCCAGACAAAAAACCCGGATTCTGAATATAAAGACCTTTCTCAAAGGATGAGGTGCAGAAGCTCACGGCTCTGGACCGGACCCTCAGTAATTCTGACTGGGAAAGAAAGATTTAAAATTGAAACCTTTCTTCCCATTGTCGACACACTAAGCGTTCATTTGAAACAGCGACTAGGTTCGTATACGAAGATTGTAGATAGATAGATACAATATGTTTATTTCTCATAAAATTCAGATAGAATAATTACAAAATTCATTTAACTTAAAATTTATGTAGAAATATTAATGGCATTTAGTATTATTTAATACCTAAGTATAATAATAGTGTCAAATGCCACTGCAAGTAGGTACTATTACACAAATAAAAGCAAATTAGAATTAGGGTGGGGTGACCCTTGAAGCTTTAAAATAAATAGCAAAATTCAAGTATTTATCTGAAAAACATTATGAATATTTTTTAAAAGGAAAAATTCGAGCTAGATTTATTGATAAGATTAAATCAAAATGTCAGTGAGAAGAGATTCTAAATTTACATAATTTAAATCAAACAGCCATAACTTAACAAGTTTAAAGAACATTCCTGGAATTGTTAAACATCTAATAGATTGTGGTAGGTTATTGAATAAACGACATGAAGACACAGAATAAAAATTACGAAAAGCAGTAGTTCGAAAGTGAGGTACAGATACGAGATTTAGTTCATTATTACGCAGATTGTAATTTGCTAAGATTCGGAAATTTAAGTTACCAGAACGCATAAAAAAAGTTTTTAACACTTTAAAACAATACAAATGACGGACAGGAAGAATTTTTTGATCACAAAACAGAGGGTAACTAGGATGGCGTCGGCTTTTATTACATATGTTTCTTAAAATAGACTTTTGTAGGATAAGTAGAGGTTGAATTTTTGTCTGAGTTGCGCCGCCCCAACAAACGATACCATATTGCAACTTAGAATGTAAAATTCCATAGTAGATTATTTTCCGTAGAAAAGGAGAGCATACATTTCGCAAGTAAAAGAAGTGTCTTACAACAGTGTCCAACGTTTTGAATTTTTTTTTTCGATTAAAAAATCTGAATTTAGAAGACTTAAAAGAGAACTGCAAATCTTTTGCTAAATTTTACACCGAAGATGTGAACGGAGATGAACTACATGCTGAATGCCTGAAATTAAAAGGCTACTTGAAAATTAGTCGACACGAAAATGAAAAAACTGACAACATTCTAGAGCCTTATAATTTTTTAAAAACTAATAAAATTGAAGATGAATTTCCAAATGTTGAAATTGCACTAAGAATTTTCGTAAGTATGATGGTGACCAATTGCAGTGGGGAACGTTCCTTCTCTAAGTTAAAAGGAATCAAAAACGAACTCAGAACTACAATGATTCAAGAAAGATTGACATATTTGTCGCTGATGTCAATCGAAAGCGACATTCTCAGAGGCATCGATTTTGAAGATGTGATCAATGATTTTGCTAATCTCATATCAAGAAAAAGACCCCTTCAATAAATATTCCTTTCTTTACCTGAAAAAATATAGTCTGTGTCACTATATTGTTCTTTAAATTACATTCTCAATAACTAATTTAATTGTCCTGTTATTTAAATTTTGTTTATTTTTGAATTTTTATATGAAATATTTATTTTTTGTTTTTATTTTTACATTGTTTATGTTTATGTTTTAAATGCTGCAATAACTATTTATCTTTTTAATGAATTAAAAAAAATGTATTTATTTAAAATATTAAACGAATAAATATCAGTTCAAAGTTATGTGATTTCTTCTGTATACCTTTATTACACAACATAACATTTTTATATAATCATACAGGGGCCCCATTTTCGAAAAGTGCCCAGGGCCCCCAAAAGGGTAAAGACGGCCCTGTATGGTCCAATAGGCTCAAACTTCCACCGTACAATCATACCTCACGCTCATAAATCGTCCATCTTTAATAATAAATCGTCCGCTTTATCAACACAGACAGTACATTCAGCTTTGTTTTATTATAAAATTAATCAATGGGTCAGTCATAACACCATCAATTTTGGAACGAATAAACTTTACTTATAGCCCTACAAGTAAAGGGTGTTTTTTGTTTAGAGGTATAGAACTTTAAATTGCAATAAAACAACGATGGAATATTCGATTGACATGATTTTTTATTTACTCGAAAGATAATCTTGTGGCATTACATTTTAAATATGATTTCTGGCATGTGACTGCCACGGCTGGCTCGGATCTAGTCCAATCTGGACGTCAAATTTTCGATGACTTTTTCCAACATTTGTGGCCGTATATCGGCAATTGCACGGCGAATGTTGTCTTCCAAATGGTCAAGCCTTTGTAGCTTATCCGCATTGACCAATGACTTTACATAACCCCACAGAAAATAGTCTTACTTACTTACTTACTTATCCGGCTCACAGTCCATGAAGGATCTCAGCCTGAGATACTGCAGTCTTCCATCGTGAACGATCCCTCGCATGCACTCTCCAGTCACCGAGAGACCAAGCGCTCTGGCATCCGCAGTCACTTGGTCCTTGTACCGTAGGTTCGGTCTTCCTTGTCGTCTTGAACCTGGGGGCTGGGATGAGAAGACTTTCTTGGCTGGAGCGTTGTCGTCCATTCGCTCGATGTGGCCGAGCCAATGTAGTCGTCTTTTCTTGGCTTTCTGGACTACATCCACATCTTGGTACAGCTCATACAGTTCTCGGTTGTATCTTCTTCTCCAATCGCCATCGTCGCATACGGGACCAAAAATCCGTCGAAGAATTTTTCTTTCGAAAGTGCCCAGTATGAATTCCCCTTTTTTACTTATCGTCCAGCACTCGGCGCCGTAGAGTAGGACTGGTTAAATCAAAGTTTTGTATAGCAGACACTTTGTCTTTCGAGTGAAGAGTTTTGAACCCAGTTGTTTGGCCAAACCGAAGCAGCAGCGGTTCGCTAGGGTAATTCTTCTTCGGATCTCCACTAAGGTGTCGTTCGTGGGATTGATGTTTGTTCCAAGGTAGGTGAACTCCTTAACTACCTCGAAATTGCTGCTACCAACAGTGACGTTTTGTCCTAGGCGGTTAGCAGATGTTGCTTTGTTTGTTGATAACATGTACTTTGTTTTGTCCTCATTCACTTCAAGACCAACTAGTTTCGCCTGTTCTTCAATCGCTGTGAAGGCCTCAAGCATAGCTCTCTTGGATCGACCGATGATGTCTATGTCGTCCGCATAACCTAGGAGCTGGGTGGATTTGTTGAAGATAGTGCCCTCCGTGCTCACACCTGCCTTGCGCACTATCTGCTCCAGGACTATGTTGAAGAAAACACATGACAACGCATCTCCTTGTCTAAACCCTGCGCAAGTTTGGAATAACTCGGATGAGCTGTTACCCATTTGTACACTGCACTGCGTATTGTTTAGCGTCATGCGGCACAGCTGGATCAGTTTGTTCGGGATCCCGAATTCAGCCATCGCAATCATAAGCTTGGCGGTGGATGCTATCATAAGCAGCTTTAAAGTCGATGAAAAGATGGTGGGTTTCGACTTGAAATTCGTTGGTCTTTTCCAGGATCTGCCTCAGTATGAATATTTGGTCTATCGTTGTTCTTCTTCATTGACTCGACATTTTGCGCATTCAGCAGCTGTTGGAAGTGCTGCTTGAAAACATCTACAATTCCCTGTGCTTCGGTGACTAGGTTTCCTTCACTGTTTCGAAGAGCTTGTGTCCCGTTTCTGAAACCAGAAGCTAATTGCTTCGACCTTTTAAAGAAACGTCGGGTGTTGTTCTTGGCCCGAGACTCCTCTAGATCTTTGAGCTGAGCTCTTTTCTTCCTTCGCAGGGTCTTTTTCTCAATTCTCCTTTTCGTGCGGTACTCTTCCCTTGCTGCTCTTGTTTTCCGTTGCAGCATCTGCAGGCGTGCATTTTCCGTCTCTATTTTCAATATCACGCACTCATCATCATACCACGGGTTCTTTTTCGGGGGTGGCTGGTAACCTATGGTGGTCTCGGCTACATTTTTTATTACTTCGCGATATTGGTTCCACAATGTGTTGACGTCTGTAGTATTTGGGAGGACGGCGGAGAGTCGCTCGCTCACTGTAGTCTCTGGCATTCTCCAATGTGCTAGGGCAACCGATGTTGAACTTCTTTCTTTGGGCCGCACGTGTCTAGTGGTGTTACATCACAAGATCTTGGGGGCCAATTCACAGGTCCAAAACGTGAAATTAGGCGGTCACCAAACGTGTCTTCCAATAAATCATGTTACACCGTCTTGTTGGACTCCTGGACATCATGATTGTTCAATTCAGGAATGAATGATCTTTACCGATCACCATTGACTGTAACGTTGTGGCCATCATCGTTTTTGAAGAAGTACGGACCAATGATTCCACCAGCCCATAAAGCGCACCAAACAGTTTTTCTGGATGTAACGGTGTTTCGACATACACTTGAGGATTAGCTTCACTCCAAATGCGGCAGTTTTGTTTGTTGACGTATAGCCATTCAACCAGAAGTGCGATTCATCGCTAAACAAAATTCGCTTACGAAAAACGGGAACAACGGCCATCTCGTTTTGGGCCCATTCGACGAATCTACGCCTTGCTTGATGATCGTTTGGCTTCAATTCTTGCACGAGTTGGATTTTGTAAGCACGCAAACCAAGATCCTTCCGCAAAATCTTCCATCTTCCATTTCCAAATTGGATGGACACAGATCCAATTCCTGTGCACGATGGCGGATGGACTCATTCGGGTCTTCCTCAATGCTACGCTCTACAGTAGCAATAGCTTCTTCTGTACACACCGTATGGCGTCTCTGGGGATGCGAGTTATCAATTAGAGTAAACGTGGTGCGAGAACGTTACATCGTTAATCGAATTAATTAATTAAATTAAAATTAAATTAAGCGTCAACTTATAACCTCTTTTTTTGACATGTCAATTCGAACTTTTTAGCTTTCTTTATTCTCTTTCGTTTACATTGATGACTTTTGATGAAGCAGTCGATGTTCACAGTCTTCACTCGTTAGTCCATTAACAGCCAAATTATTAAATATAGAACAGCGAAGGATTATCCCATATCCTGTGGACTAAGTGGAAGTTGCTATTAATAAAACAAAATTTCTCTTTACTGACGTTTACTAAGTTATTCAACCGTGGAGGGTGGTGAAACGAAGTAATAAAATATGTCAACAAAAACTGCTTCTCTGTCAATTCATTAGATGGCGCCACAATCGATTGCCATTTACGAGTATTTGAAAGGACAATAAGAAATATTATTGTCAAGTATTACCAACAAAAACTTTCTGAAGGGAAATTTTGGTAAACGTCCCTATAGGTACTATTCTGGGATAAAAATTATTTTTATTAATGAGAAATTTTAACCTATCGATTTTCTCTCATTCTATGGTTAAGTTAACTTGTGGAAAAAGAGTGGAATATAATATAAGAGATATAAGAGATTAAATTAACTGTTGAATAAATGGATCACTTAAATAACAACTTAGTACCTACACTAAACAATTAAAGATGATTTTAAATAAATGCTGGATTGATTTAGTTCGAGTGAAATAATATGTACCGCGTCACCCTTTTGTTTCCAAAAGATTTGTTTTCTGAATTCCTTGTTCGTATAAAGTTTCTAGCTTCCAAGACCCACTCTCATTTCACACTCAAAAAATACAGAGGTGAATACTTATTATGAAAAAAGACACTTGTATTGTATGCGGGGAAGGGATGTTACAATAATAACGAGAAAATATTGCAAAATAAAACAAGGAGTGCGTACTTTCGCTTGACTATATTTGCATTAAATTTTATCCTAGTGTGCTGAATAACGTGCACCAGAGAAAGATATGGTTTTTTACTATCGTTATATTTTTAAGGCCTTGTTCATAATAGTTATCCTTTCTCTCATCATACTTATGGATTCGAATAAATAACTTCTATATACCAAGCTTTGAAAATACACAGTCATATCGGTATAATTAAAATGTAGGCAGAGTATCATTGTGATTTTGGTTTTAGCACATACTTTTTTCTTTTATTAAAAATAAGACAATGAAGTTCTAATATTTTGTAAACAAAACTACAGACAAAAGTTCGTTGAGGAAGGTTTACAACATAAAATGAATAAAAATACAGGAACAGATTAAAATGTATTTTGCAAGTATCATCATTAATCATGAAGTTTATGCGGTTTATAATGAAGGATTTAAAGATTATAGCAGGAAGCAAGTAAAGATCTTTTATTAAAAATAGGGTACGAACGTGGATACGGTTTGACTCCAAACGGTCAATCTCATAGAACCGTTTTTTGTTATAAGATTTTCTCGAAAATAGTGCGATTAAACGATGTAAGCAGGTACTTAAAATCATAAATTTTTGAAAAAAAAAACTACTCAATTTTCTTATTATTTTTCTCAAAATTTTGAGTGAAAATTGTTTTCCCCGAAAGCTTCCTTAAAAAAATTGTAAAGGTACTATAGAGTGCTGCTACATAATGAAAGAATGTGCAGCATAAAACAGAACATAAAAAACACGAAAATGAAAATAATTCAAGTATATGCACCAACAGAAAAAGCTGATGACGAAAAGATGCTAAGGTTCTACAACAACTTAGAGGAAATATATCAAAGGGCACGGTACTGCCCAGCCAAGTTCTAGCACTACTCCCTTTTTACAGGATCGAACTCAAGCACGTTTTTAACCCCCCATAACTTTTGAACCCATAGAGTTAGAAGCTTCAAATTTGAACCACTTATTAACTTCATGGGCAAAAAGGCTCTGTGAAAAACATAATTTTGTAGAACCACTACTTCCTGAGATATTGAACAGTAAAAATTTCAAAAACCGTAATTGACTGACTGACTCACTCACTGACTGATCATCAAAATTATGAAGCACAAAAATCGAAAATTTCAATTTGCTCATTCAGGGGGCGTGGTATCCGCCCACTTTCTAAAACTGGTCGTAGGATCTTGAAATTTGGAATTCTTTTAAAGTTTTGGTTGAATAACATGAAAAAAATGAGAAAATAGAAAATAGTTTGGATGAAAATTTACAAGTTCACTTGGCAAGTTTTCGTTTGAAGCGTGATTAGTAACATTTTAAAACTTGAACAGTGAACTTGTAAATTTTCATCCAAACTATTTTCTATTTTCTTTTAATATTGTTGTATTATCTTCTATGATTTGAAATATGGAATATAACACTTCTATTACATGTAAGAACTTGGCGTTCTTTTAGATCTCATTACTTTTGGTGGCTGACTTTTTACACAGTGTTGTTCGCACATAAGAGAACTTGGCTCTTTTTTTACATTTTATGTTTTTGTTCTGATACAAATAACAAAACAGAAGTAATGTATGTGATTGGAGACCTAAACGCTAAGCTTGGAAAGAGACAAAACGAAGAAGAAAAGAAAACAATAGGACCCTACGGATATGGAGAAAGAAACGAAAGCGGAGGCCTTCCTCCGTAATACGATGGATCGAAGAAAGTAATTTGAAGTTTGGTAACTCGTGAGACAGTCAAAGACGTATCCGTGCTTAACGACGTAAAGTTTGACAATGGCCACAGATTAGTAAGAACAGAAATAATAATAAGCCATAAGACACTGAAAAGAAACCGACAAGTCCATTTCATCTCAAAAATCATTTCCGAACAAAAAATACTATATTATAACCAAACATTGACAGCAAAGATCAATCAATTATCAACCTCAAATCGTGACATACAAAACATATATGACGAGTTAGAAAGGATCGTAAAAAACTCTACAAAATTATCAATTATGGACACCAAAACATCAAAAGATAAACTATCCAACGAAACTAAAGTCTTAATCTCAAGAAGAGATACTCTACGAACCAAGCAACAATTACTTGACCAAGAAAAACCGAACTAAATGTATTAAGGAAAACTATCAAACTAGAAATTAAGAAAGATATCAACAAGTTCAACGAAACAATAGCTAGATATACGATTAGAAGAAAAAATCAATAAGGAAAACAAAATCATTACTTAACAATCAACAGGAATGGATTATTAGCTTAAAAAGCCAAAATGCGAGGAACATAACAAATTGTAAATATTTAAACGAAAATGCTACTAAGTTCTTCGAAAAACTATTCTCCTCGACCAAGCATATAATTGAAGAAGACAATATTAACAACATACATATCAATTTCCTTACAACACAAACTCTCATGTTTAGCAAAGAAAATATTGAAAGAACCAGAGACGATTTGAAAAGGACAAATGCACTGGAAGTAATGGAATCTCTGCAGAAATGATAATATACGCGAAAGATTCGCTTTCCGAAATCTTAACCTTTATGTTTAACGGAATAATAAGAACTCAGCAAATCCCTAAGCAATGGAGAGAAACAACCATTACACTTATACATAAAAAAGGAAAAAAAGACGATTTGAACAACTGTATATCTATATATATTTTATATATTTTTTTTTATATAAAAATTTTATGTTGGTTTGTGTACGCTCGAAAAACTCAAAGAGTTCTGCACCGATTGAGCTAAAATTTTAACATGGTATAAAATCCGCATCAAGGATTGTTTTTATCTATTTTTTGCATCAGTCACTTATCACAAACAGTGCCAATGTTAAAAAATAATGCTTTTCCCACTACACAAAATTAAAACAAAACTGATCAATTTACAAATAGCTACTCAATTTAAATTTAAATTGTCAAACATATTTTTTTCATTGTGAGAACAAATACGTGTGTCAAATCAGCATGAAAATACTTAAAACGGTAAGCTATTTGGGGTTCTTTGACATTGAAGCTGTCGGTGTAGTCGTAACCGACTTTAATGGAGCAGTGTGAGTTCTCCATTGTCATTCTGTTCAGCCGAATAAGTTTTGTAGGGATGCCAAAACTAGACATGGTATTATACAGTTCTTCTCAATAGATGCTCTTATACGCGGCCTATTCGGGGTTCTTTGACATCGAAGCTGTTGGTGTAGTCGAATGGAGCAGCGTGAGTTCTCCATTGTCACCGGCTGCTTTGAAGAGTTCGGCAGTGATGCCGTCAGCTTCCACTGTTTTGGGTTCGATACATCATTACTTAAAATATTTCAATCCGATATCGTAAAATCTGTTGAACAATATTAATCGATCTCATGATAACTTAGTCCCTTTTTATTTGGTCCATATTTCAAACCGTTTTCGTAAGGCGCGGTACAGGAATTTTGATCAAACTATAGTTCGATCTTATTTTCTATCTTCTTCTTTATATATATAAAAATGTTATGTTGGTTTGTGTACGCTTCAAAAACTCCAAAAGTTCTGCACCGATTGAGCTGAAATTTTAACATGGTATACAATCCGCATCAAGGATTGTTCTAATCTATTTTTTGCTTCATTCACATATCCGCGGTCGCGGTCATAAACTACAAACAAAATTTATACAGCAAAATATATCACACCGACACGTTTGAAAATTCCGTCAAATATTTTTATTTTCATCAAAAAAAAGAGGTCAAATTTTGGTTTTGAGATATGGCGTGTGGAGCGGGTAGTGGAGTAGCGGGGAAGTGGGTAGCGGGTAGGGTAGTGGGGTGACGGGATGCGAGAGTATGTAGAGGGTAACGGGGTAGCGGTTAGCGTGTAGGGTTGGGTAGCGAGTAACGGGGTACCGGGATAGCGGGTAACGGATAGCAGCTTAGATCTTTGTAATGATGATGAAATTACATATAAGTCGATAGACACCGTTGTGGAAGCAGATGAAGAAGTTAATTATCCAACAGAATCTTAAACTCACTTGATCTGCCAGGGACACCCCCACACATATTAAAATTGAATAACGTAGTGAAAGCAACGATTTTAACGGGGCCACTGCAAAGCGTGGCAGGTTACAGCTAGTATTATATAAATACTGAAAATTTTAATGTTAGACCTTAAGAAAAAAAAAATGTTGTAACTGAAGGAAACATTTTACTCTTGCATATATTTATATCTTTTTGTGTATACATATATTTTTGTATGTACTGGACATAACGTGCATTAAGCAATTTCAACATAAATTAATGTTTCTGTTAAACATTAACAGCCTTATTTACTAGATTCTCCTTATACACCTCTATACAGTATTATAGCTATGCTATGAATAGGCTCTTATGTTACGTTGAATAAATTCTTATTTATAAAAGTTTGTTCAACATAGCATAGTTATATTAGGCCTCTGTCAAAAAAAAAGTACCAAAACGATGATCTACTACATTCTACACACATTTGAATAAAAAAAAGTATTATTTCCTGTCAACAGGAAACAACAGGTTGTTGTTTTCGAATATAAATTCGAAAATGAAAATTAAAAAAAATGCACATTTTGTCAAACCGTTATTTTATAAATGTCTTGCCCTCGGGAAAGCGAATTCATGTCATTTAAAACACTACTAAATTGGTATGGCATTTTTTGTTGCTGACAAGACTCAAATAAATTTCTGTTAGTTATATTTAAAATTACTTTAACAAAAACTACTTTTCACTTTCACAACTTATTTTCTATCTATAAGCTTTTTTGATTTCTAATTAATATTGTCATAGATATTTTTATTCACTCTAAATTTATTCTTCGTTTGTTTAACATACATATTGTTCAATAAAATATTTTATCCCCGAAACATTTCTTTTACTAACCACGGTTATCAACAGGTTATGGGCCCAGGCCTTTACATTGAATGCAATTAAGCTTTAAAAAAATATTGATTGGATAATTAATAATTTTATTTGCATAAATATGACTAGCTCAAATGTTCATGGCCGAATTCCTCTTCTGAATGGAGAAAATTATATGACATGGAAGGCACAGATGGAAGCCATACTTCACCGAGGAAGATTTCTCCAATACGTAAAAGGCGAAACCGCAAGACCATTAATAGAAGTGGAACAACAACAATGGGATGAAAAGGATCTAGATGCTCGGGCAGAGCTTCTTATTGCAATGGAACCAAATATTGTTGCTTTGGCAGCGAATTTGAGAACATCGAAGGAAATCTGGGATTTTTTGCTGGAAAGCTACGATAAGAAAGGACCACGACACAAGACTGAAGAATTTCGTAAATTCACAAATCTGCAAATGTCTGCAGGACAATCAGTTGCCGAATACGTTCGCGAATTTAAAACAATAACTAATCGATTAAAGGAGTTGGGAGCAAAATTAGACGATGATCTACTGGTTGTAGTTCTTCTCGATGGATTATCAGATGACTACAAGGACATAAGATCTGCGTTCGATGTTCAAAGCAATTATCCAGATGTTTCTACTGTTTGCACCAGATTACTTGAAGTGGGGGATAGAAAGAAGGAATTTTTGAACAATAACGTACTCAGTTCGCAAAAGCATTACAAGAAACCTCAATGTAAGATTAGAACCGAAAACAATAATTTTCCTTTTACTTGCAGAAAATGTGGCAAGCGAGGTCATATGGCTAAGGATTGCTGGACTAAAACTGACCAAACAAGATTGACTCAAAATGGTGAAAAGCAAGAATAAGGTTTCATCGTACAGGAATGTACAGCGTTTTCAAAACTACCATATGAACAACCGTATCAGCGGTTATGGTATTTGGACAGTGGGGCAACCTCACATATGTGTGCTGATGAATCTAGTTTTATCACCCTTAATTCAAACAAAGATGCGAACCATGTCAAACTTGCAGATAGCCATGTTGTAAGTGTTGAAGGAACAGGAACAGTTAAGTCAAACATCAATATTAAAAGCTCAAAAGAGCCACTATATCTGTACAATACACTTCTCGTTCCAAAATTGACTGACAATCTCATCTCAATAAGCAAGGCCACAGACCATGGATACAAGGTAATTTTTGAAGGATCTGAAGCTAAAATCTTAGATAATAAAGGAAATTTGGTCACAGTAGCATTAAAACAGAATGGTTTGTACTATATACACACAAATGAAAAAAACACAATTAGTCACAAATAAAACAAAAAAATCTGAAATACATTATGGATCCTTAATGTCTTGGCATAAAAGACTGGGACACGTAAATTTAATTTCTTTGAAACAGCTTTTGACAAAGAAGATGGTTCATGGACTGCCCGATAAATTTAAAGATGACATCGATGATTGTACTATTAGCATTCGAGCTAAGCAAACTTTAACAGCATTTCCTACAAGCAACAATGAAAAAAAGACATCCCGTCGCTTGGAACTTGTCCACTCATACATATGCGGTCCGATGCGTACAAAATCGTTGGGAAAAGCAAAATATTTTATAACATTCATCGATGACTTTTCACGAAAGATTTTTGTTTATTTCTTGAATAGGAAGCGTGAAGCCTTCGAAACATTCAAAAAATTTAAGATTTTTGCTGAAACTCAATCAGGGGAGAAAGTTAAAACACTCCGAACGGACAACGGATTAGAATACTGCAACAAGAACTTCCAAAAATTCGTAGAAGATTGCGGAATATTTCACCAGAAAACTGTGCCACACACACCGCAACAAAATGGTTTAGCCGAGAGGGCTAACCGTACTTTGACCGAGATGGCAAGATGTTTAATGGATGAAGGCAAACTTCCCGAATTTATGTGGGCTGAATTAGTGAACACTTCAGCGTTCTTACGAAACAGATGTCCAACGAAACCCAACGGAGATGTAACACCAGAAGAGATGTGGAGCGGAAAGAAACCGAAAATATCCTTTTTAAAGGAAATTGGTTCGAAAGTTTACACTTTAAGAAAGGATTCCAAACTTGGTAAATTCGAAAACAGATCCGAAGAAGGAATTTTAGTAGGTTACGCGGAAGAGTCTAAGGCTTACAGAATTTGGATGAAAAACAAGCGAAGCGTAATCCGAAGCAGAGACATCAGACTTATCAACAATGGGCAAACCGTCAAATTCCAAGACAACGATCTAAAAAGCTGTAATTTTTATAACTTCTCGTTCACAGATAACTCCAATAATTCGGAAAGCATTGAAGAAAATACAACTCCGAATAATGAAGTGAATGAACTTGCAAATGACAACGAAAGAAAAGATTCAGACGAATGGCAAGATGCAAACGAATTCGAAGAAGACATCGTCCAACAAGCAACATCAAATAAGATGCGCACTGATCCCGAACATGTGAAAGAAGTATTTTGTTTGGAAGATGCAATTGAATGGAAAAATTCAATGCAAACTGAATTCAATTCTTTGCTTAGCAATAACACCTGGACTTTGGTGGACAGACCAATTGACCGCAAAGTCATAAAATCTTAATGGGTGTTTAAAACAAAATACAGGTTGGACGGAACTATAGAGAAGCGAAAAGCACGACTTGTTGCGAGAGGTTTTGACCAGATTCAAGGAGTTGATTATCAAGATACCTACTCACCAGTGGCAAATATAAGTTCAATCCGTTTGACTATGGCAATAGCTGTTGAAAATGGTTTGGATCTTTATCATCTAGATGTTTCGCCAGCATATACCTTAGCGGTGATATCGATACTCTTATTTTTATGGAACAGCCGGAAGGATTCGAACAAGGCAATAAGGTTTGCAAATTAAACAAAGCAATTTATGGACTGAAACAGAGCGGACGGCTTTGGAACTTAAAGTTGGATGCAACTCTTAAAACACTTGGTTTCAGTGCTTCACAATGCGACAGGTGTATTTACTTTAAATTCAATAACAATCAAATAACGCTTATTACAGTTTACGTGGATGATCTAATTGTTGCAACGAATGATTCCAAAGAGTTTGAATTGATGAAGCAGAACTTATCTGAATGTTTTGAAATTAAAGACCTTGGACATCCTAAACTCTGTGTCGGATTAGAAGTTCAGCGTTTGAATGACACTCTTATCATAACTCAGGAAGGATTCATCAAAAATTTACTAAATAAATACGGACTTACGGACTGCAAGCCCGATCGATTACCAATGCCTACAGGTTTGAAGTTGGAACAAATCCCGAAAATCAAAGGAGAGCAAAAGGAAGTCGACAAAACCAGGTACCGCCAATTGATAGGGAGTTTACTCCACCTTTCAACTTTTAGTAGACCGGATATAGCCTACGCAGTGAATGCATTATCTCAATTCAACAACGATCCTAGACAACAACATTGGAGTGCTGCAATGCACATTCTCCGGTATTTACAAGGCTCGAAAAATATTGGCATCGTTTATAGAAAAACATCAGAGAAACTACACGCTTATGCTGATGCAAGTTGGGCAAGTGATCTCAATGACAGAAAGTCACAGAGTGGTTTTTCATTCATTTATGGAGGAGCAACAATTTTATGGGCTTCAAAGAAACAGAGAATTGTTACTACTTCAAGCACGGAAGCCGAATATGTTAACCTTAGTTCTGTTGCAAAAGAAGCATCGTTCTTACGAAATCTACTTGAAGAACTTGGACTTCATCAAGGACCAGTGACAATTTTCACCGACAACAAAAGTGCACAGGCTATTGCAACAAATTTGGGTATCCAAGGGCGAACCAAGCACTTAGATATCCGATATCATTTTGTCAAAGAAGCAATTGCTTATAACAAAATCAATCTTGAATTTATTGGTACCGAAGACATGCCAGCAGACGCTCTAACAAAACCTTTAGCTTTAACAGCTCACAAAAAATGCTTTAAGCGTTTAGGAATGTCTTTCGATTAAATTTAAATAAAAAAAACTTATAATTGTGAAATTGAGGACGGGTGTTAGTTATATTTAAAATTACTTTAACAAAAACTACTTTTCACTTTCACAACTTATTTTCTATCTATAAGCTTTTTTGATTTCTAATTAATATTGTCATAGATATTTTTATTCACTCTAAATTTATTCTTCGTTTGTTTAACATACATATTGTTCAATAAAATATTTTATCTCCGAAACATTTCTTTTACTAACCACGGTTATCAACAATTTCAAATTTCTTTGACAGATTATGATAATAATTAATAATTTTTGTTTTATTGACGTGTGATGTCTGACACATACGTATTATAATACCTTATAATAAGCTTTATACAACCCTAAACGTTTGTATAGCTTATTCAATCCCTATGTAGTGTAGCTAAAACTTTATAAATAAGGATTTTCCTTATACAGGCATTATAAGTCTTGTAATAAGTCTGTGTTCGGTTTATAAATTAGGCTGTAAGTAAATATTAATCGATTTTTTCATTGGCAAATTGATTGACACTTCACTTACTTTAAAGATCCTCTAGAAAGCAAACTAGGCAATGTTAGGTTATAGTTTTAAACCGTAATAATAGCTTTTCATAAGCTTTACAATGTTGTATGAATCCACGTGGAGCTTTATTTTTTAAAGTCAAAAAAGACTAAAAACGCTTCTAAAAAAGGTGATTTGATTCGAAGCTTTCTTAAATCAACTGATCAAAAAAATTAAAAACCGTTAAGTTTAGTTTAGTTTAGATTGACTCTTTATTTCAATATAAAAAAATAAATAATTATTATAAATATTCAATTTTCTTAAGTCTATATGGTTTGGCCTATGGCCGTCTACCAGTAAAACCGTCAATGTCACGTGAAAGATTGATTAATTGGTTATAAATTAAAAGCATAATTTTTTGGAAAAAGAATTTGACTTACAAGAAATAACAATATCGAAATTGATGAAAAACAGAGAAAACTGGGCATATGTAGAAAGAGGTCTTTTTGTGTTATTTAGCTCAGCTAAATCGATCTTAAAAATAAAATCTTAATGTGCTCTTTACCAATTAATATCTATATGTAGAATCAAGATATTAAATCCATTTTACTGTAAAAAAAAAAAAAAATTGGATTTTTTTCCACCGAGGAACCACTGTGCGCCTGTCCTCATCCGCAAATGTTTCATATAAAACTCAAACCAAAATTACTTCAATTTCGAAAATTTAATTATGAAGAAATTATCACACAAATTAATACATAAAATTATGCTCAACAGTAAACCCACCAGATTATATTGGTACAATTTTTACAATCGCATGTAAGCATTTAAAATTTACAAAGCAATTGTGTCTGATTGTTCCATATTATATATTGTTTACTTGCCTATTCAACTAACTTTTTGCACACGAATATGGAAATTAATAATTCAGCTACTTGAAAAGAAATTCAAACAAAAGCAACAACCCAAATGAAAGTGTTTTTTTTTTATTTTGTTCTTTGCAGTTCTTGACCGAAATCCCTCACACTGCATGCGAAATAATTAGGAAATGTTTTTAAAAATGAATGTTCTTCAGCTTTCCATGGTGCTAAATCTACCGGACAGCAGCAGTCGAATCACCGAATGGGCGAGCCTACACTTTATGGCACTTACGTACAAAGACTTTTCTCAGTCAATAAACTTAACGGAGTAGGTACGTAAATTCTCATATGAAGGCATTTTTACCCTAGCTACAATTGTTGACATCCATGCAAGGCTCTTACCGCTGTAATCAACTGTAAATAGTTAATGCGGCTTCTGTTTGTTTACAAACTTCATTAAACAAAAACCACAGGACTGTGTTCATTTGTGAGAACTTGTCAATTCACGCAAAACCCTACATAGAAGCTTCAACCGTCATCCTCCTAACTCTTAGAGAAGGCTAAAATCCCTTTTGAACGATTTCGTATGAACTTTACGGTTTCGAAAGGACGAAACCCTTTGCCCATGCGAAACTATTATACATACAATTACTTAAGAATATACACAAGTGTCAAAAGTTTTTCATTTCACTGTTTGAACTTTATGTTGCTACTCCCACT
Organism: Sphaerophoria taeniata; assembly: GCA_943590905.1. NCBI lineage: Eukaryota > Metazoa > Arthropoda > Insecta > Diptera > Syrphidae > Sphaerophoria > Sphaerophoria taeniata. The sequence goes on from OX016542.1 coordinate 66,661,904, forward strand.
CATAAAACATTCGGATCGACTATTTTCGAACGCAAACTATACAAATTTATTTTCTGCTTTTATATTAAATCAACACACGAAGCGAAATACAAACTTTTATTTGCTCTCGTATCAAGGTTTCGGAAGCAGTTGTAGTATGGTACAATTACATTTAAAGGAAAATGTAGTTTTATGTCTAGTTAAGTTTTCGTAAGTAAATACAGTGTTGAGATTTGTGAAGAGCACTTTCAGTTCGTGCAAAGCATCGCCGACCGTTTCTTCGTTGCTTCGTCGAGGAAATGATCAAACGAAAATAATATCTACTCTTCTTCAATCGACTGGCATGGCACTGACATGTAATGCAGATTATAGAGGTACCCTTGTATATTTATATAAATCACACACTAACCACTTAAAGAACTGAACAATGAACATATCGCCTGAGGCAAAATACATGGGTAGGAAATCTTTGTCGAATAATTAAAATTTTAATAAGGTCCTCTTTCTATTTCAGTGGGTTGTCCATGTCCACTACCATTGACCTTCATCCTTTTTCTCTCAGCAATTCTTTTAAAAGTTAACATTGTTCTAAATAATTAATTAAAGACTGAATTTTATGTTTGATATTTGAAAGAGTTTTAGGAAAGTTTTACCATTGGCTACAAAGTTTAATTGATTTGTTGCAAACTTACACACAGAAAAATAATCCAATGTAAAATCAACACGACAATTTTTAAATCAACTTTTTTTTCATTTAGATTTGAAATGGTTTCGTTTTAAATTGATATTTTTAGTGATTATTTTACCATGAATGCTTTTTGAACTGCCATTATGATTAATTAATAGTTGTTTTTAAAGTATTTCAGATTAAAAAAAAAAGTATATCGTGTTGAAATAAAAGGGAGTCGTGTTAATAATCGGATTAAAATAGAAAACAGACCCAATGTAAAATCAACACGATAGATAATTGTTTCTTTAGTATTCAATCAACACGAAATCGTTTAAAAAAAAATGTAAATCGTGTTGAAACAAAACGGAGTCGTGTTCATTCTACTTCATATCGAGTTGAAAAACGCTGAGATTTGCCGACCAACAAAAAAGATCCGTTATCTTTTCAGCTACCCTTGTCTGGTTGCATTAGCATTTTAGTTTTACTTTGAGTTTTTTAGATTGCGCGTCTCAGCTCAAAAACTGTTTAGTAGCCAATCTACATTGAATCGTTTAAAATAAAAAAGAAATCGTGTTGAAGTAAGAGGGAGTAGTGTTCATACTACATCAAATCGTGTTGAAATACATTAAGTTTTGCCAAACCAGACAAAAAGATCCGTTATCTTAATTTGCCTTCAGTATCAGTATCAGTGTTGAACCGAAGTCAAACAAAACTAGACGAGCTGCTGGATAAATTTAACTTACCAGAGGCAAAATATTATTTAATGAGTAAGTACATACACATAAGTACAACATAATCAGTTATGATTTTTTTTTATTAATGCCAATAGCAACAAAAATAATATAATATAACAAACGGCTTCATGCGTTTCTTTTTCGCAATGGCGTCCATAACCTATGAAAGCTTGCAGTGTTTGTCAAAAGAAGACATCCAAGAGGCAGTACCTACCACTTATTGGCCTGCGAACAAGTTTCAGAGAGAAATTGTTAGGTGAAGGAAAACTGAGGTAATAATGAATCCTTCTTGAATTTAAAAAGTGTTATTTAATAAGAACTATAATATTCCTTTCTTTGCAATTTGGGATTGCCGATGAATCTTTGTCGAATTCCATTGCAAATAAGTCGTTTCGTGGTTAAAAATCCAATCCAGTGATTGTCTCACATCAACGCCAGCGAGCGCCATCAACGAGTACCTATTCAAATTCTCAATTATTCAAAGTAAAAACTAATATTTCAAACGTTTTGAGTATATTCTAATTTTTTTTTTCTATTTTATTTTAGAAACATGAACATCTTCTGGAAGAAAACTTAAAGGGCAAATCAATTTTACAAGGATAATAATCACTTGATTGACTCATTTCGGGCCGATTTAATTAATATTATTTTAAAAGATATTTTTTTTTTCAATCTTAGAAGAGATTCTAGAGCTGTTTAGCAGCGAAATAAAAGTAAATAGATTCAAGAGGATATGTGTATTATTTTAAAAGGAACTTTCATGTTATTTTGACATGAGAGCCATGTTGATTCAATTCGAATTCTGATTTTGTTTTAAAGTGAATATCATTTTGGTTTAACAGGGATCATCGTGTTATTTCAAGTTTAAAATCTATTTGATTCAAGAGGATATGTGTATTATTTTAAAAGGGTAGTCATTTTGATTCAACAGGAATGAACGAGTTATATCAATACGATATCTTATCTTTCAAATTAGCTATACCGCATGCTCCAAGTCTATGTGACGTAAGGGAAACTTTTTCCAATGCAAACGTTCTTCTGAACCTTGATGTTCGGTGAGAGTGCGGCGAGCAAATTGAACTTGAACCCAGTTTCATCTTTTTGTCATCTAAACTAGCTAAGCTGTTTCAATGACTTTAACAACATTTTTTTATTGATGGAATGTTCAGTGTCCATGCATCATGTGAATGCAGACGTAAGAATCATTTTTTCAATACTATCAGTCGGCAATTCCTATTAAGCAAACGTAGGGTAAATTCACAAACGTCAAATTTTTAGGTAGTGATTAAGCATCACTGCTTTTTTGCGATGCTGATCGTTGCTCAGCTGATTACGATGCGATGCTGATTGACAAAAAGTTTTACGTTTAAAAACAATTTTTGCTTAATGATGGACGTGATTCTAACAAAAACTCTCATTGATAATAATGAATCGAAAAACAACACATTTCTTCAAAAAATGCGAATTTCGAGGGTAAAACGTCTGAAGAGAATGCAAAAATTCATAAGAATTTCATCCAGAAGGAAAATTCTGAAGATAAAAAAAGTCTTTCAAAATAATTGAAAAATACCCGAAAGCCGAAAATTCATCAAATTAATCATTTATAAACAACTTAGAATTTGGTAAAATACTTTTCATTGTCCTTTTGCTCCATTTTTACTCCAATTCCCGTCGGCATCAACAAGTTATCCAGAAAATTCTTGATGCTTTTTTGTTTTATATTTGCGCATCAGTTTATTGAACTTTGCAATAATGAACACTTGACATTTTATGTGATGCCAATTTTTGCGTTTATGAACGTGCTATAGAAATGATTCCTAATCATCTCTGCAGTGATGCGTTTGTGAATTTACACGTATTCATCATTGAGTTTTTCAATACTAAACCTTAACTCTACAAACAGTCTTAAATGTTTAAGAAAATTGTATTACGTATTTTGAGGTTGAATCAACAAATGTAGTAGTTATAATTGCTAGCGAGCGAAGCGAGCGGAAAAAATTTTGCCCAAAAGAGAATCAATTTGGGGCGCGAATTTTTTTATTTTCACACCCCAAATTGATTCTCTTTTGGGCAAAATTTTTTCCGCTCGCTTCACTCCCAATCAAACCAAATCGAATTTGAATGATTAAGATCGTCATCATGCTCGAAATGAATCATTCCACTGCAGCACCTGCTTGCCTGACACTAGGATGCATTACATTGGTGGTTGCTTTTCCAGCTTCTGACTTCAGGCCCAGTTTCCCTGCGCCTCAACTCAGTTTTCAAATCGCGCGTTTTATTTTATTATTTTCTGAGTCTTGAAAACTTAATTTCCGAATGAAGCATGTTCCAAAATGTTAAGAAACTTAATCGTTCGGAAATTCAATTTTAAAGACTCTGAAAATAATAAGTAAAATCGCGCCAGAGTAATGCAGTTTTTGGTAGACAAAATGATAATTTATTACAACTGTAGTAAAAAGTGAAAGTATATCCGAATTTGAGTGGGACATAACTTCACACAGAAGTGAAATTCTGGCCCACAAAAAAGTGAAGCTAATTCCCACCTTAGATGGGACACAATTTCACCCGATAAAAGTGAAATCATAACCCACTTGAGGTGAAATTATGACCCATGTGAAGTTATGACCTGTGAAGTTATGCACCCGCACCTTTTTCTCGTACTTTGGATCATTCGTCTGACAAAAAGAGCTTAAAGCTTCGGGTCAACTTATCAGGACCCTACAGCAAGGAGCTGATAGGTGTCACTATTATTGTGATAAGAGCCCCCAGTATTGTAGGTATAATAAGAAGTGCGATAGATTTTGAAAGGATCATCCCTCAAAATATTGAATGAACATAAATTATAAAAACATTTGAATAATTCACCAAGTCGTAACTTACTCAGGAGATAATTCTTGTGTGTGGGACATACACATTGTTGGATTCAGAGCCAACATCCTTAACGGGATCTGTTTTGCAATTAAAGTATAACTACATCCGATTGTTGAAATCGGTTTTGTTATGATGGTCAGCTCTTTAGTCACAATGGCCGCTTGTGCCTTAAAAACTATCCACGACATTATTGCTAGACAACAGGTTCACCAATTATTTCACACTTAAGAAAAAAAAAAAAAACTGTCCAAACGTTCGTCGACACACAGCATGATGTTCCAAAGTCAACATTTCTTCCACCAACGGAACCAAAAACTGCCATCGTGAATATACCAAACAGAGGACCATTGGAAACTGCTGCCAAACTCATTGACAATAATTGAAGTACTGTTCCAAGTTTCTCTACCACAAAAACAAGAGCAACGCATAGGGCACCAAAAACGACAAAAACACCACGCATAATAAAAGCTCTTTGACGTTCCGTTAGCGATTTTTTTTACAAAACGACTTGAAAAAAGTCCTCAAGGACAACGGCAGACATTAAATTTAACCATGTAGACAGAGAACTGAGTGCCGAACTGAATATACCAGCCACAAATAGTCTAGGAAATCCAGGAAAATCTCCAAGTGTTCCATCTCCAATAAGGGCAGAAGTTAGTCTTTTTCTGGTTGCAAGCTGAATTGCGTTGATAAAGGTTGTACAGTACAATGTTTAAAAACAAAATGAATATCAAAAATAAAACGATATTCTTCTATATAACACAAACGAAGCATAAGGTTTGTACCTTTGTTGTCAAGGGGTCAGAGTCAATGTTGAACGTTGCATGGGATGAGCAATTCAATATAGCAACAAATAGCATGGAGAAGGAAGACAACGAATATGAAGACCCATATTGCCTGACGAGCAACTCGTATAGTTGGTAAGAATAAGTACCTTTCAATCATGTTTTCATTCACCGCATTTGACTTCAACTAGTGTGGAAATCCTCCTAAAAGAAGAGAAGATCAAATTTCCAACTTCGAACAAAGCCAAACAGTCAAAAGTGTACCTATTCGTATAGGTAATTAAAATTACTGGAAAATAATATCAACTTTGGAGTTTCTATTCGTCCGCTGTTCCAAGCATCTTCCCAAACTATTCTTTGGACCTCTTAAATGCAAGGTTCCTTTGATCATGATCAGAATCAGAATCATTGCACCGAACATAAGAATAGCCTGCACAACGTCAGTCCAAACAACGGCTTGTAATCCACCCCTAAAACCCTTTTACTAATTTTCAAAACAGTCTTTTTACTAATTCCAACCACACAATCATAATTTTTTTCCAATACATACTTACAAAATATTTGGATAGGTAAATGATTAACGTGAAAAATTGTCCTTTAAAATATAAATAAAAAACAAAACAATAAAACAAGCCCTTATGTATGTATAGTGTCGTTATCACAAGACCATCCGACAAATACATTTCTTTCCTGTTTCGCAAATATGAATTTTTATCACACACCAAATCCATTCCTAGATACATACGCCCACCAAATGAGGAAAAAAGATTTGAAGACTTGGAAGCAGAGGACGCAGAAAGGGATTTGAGATTCAGACTTGAGGAAATAAGTTTGTCACAAAAAAGTATAAAAAATGATACATAACAAAATTACGAACGTTTATATATTTCCACCTGTCTGTTGGTCTTTCTGACTATTCGTTCATTTCTCTCATTCTCTGGATATAAATAATAATTCTATGCGGATGGGTTTCATTTTCGCTCATATCCTTAATGTCCTTACCGCTTTATATATTTCTTTTGTTGTATCCAAAAACAAATTGTGCCTAGATGAGGGAATATTTTTTCTTCCTCCCAATCCCCAAAACATATGAGTATGCCTGAATGTTTGCAGTAAGCTAGCTTTTGAACGGGGACCTTCCAGACAAATCCCGAGGATGATAAGGAAAAAGGACTCTACTCGTTGACTATTATATCCGCAAGACATCTCTCCAATTATTTTGCTAAATATACATACATACATATTATGTTAGTATGTTTATGTATAATGGAAGGTACAGTACATGCATATTTTGTATTTTGCATTCGTCCATGTCCATACTTTTCACTTTTCATATGTATTGGGTGGTCCTTACTTGGTAATGTAAAAGTGTTATTTTTTGCATTTTTCGCGCAAACCGACATGTGTCGAACATCATGCACCTCAGCATTTTTTTTCCCGATGTTTTGATAATACTCTTCATTATCATCTCTCTCATAAAGAAATCATTTCCGTATCCATAGTCCTTACAAAATTTTCGGAATTTTTACTCTCTGTCTAAAATAGAGAAAAGAGTTTTTATATATCACTGTCCATTATTAATTCTTCTTTTTTATTTGAATTATGAAATAATATAATGTATAAAGTATATAAATAATAATAATCATATAAATTGCACAATTTTTGTTTGTTTTAAACATTGTTACAACAAAAATAATATTATTATTATTATTAATTCATTTTTCTGCATAAAATCTAAAGACATCAATAGATAAAGCCATTTTTTCATGAAATACAAATATAAGGGTTTTCAAGTAGAGTTAGCTATATTTCTATGAGTTGAATAAATAATTGGGTCGTATGCGCAATGCTTTATCTCAGTCTCAAATCTGATTATTTTGAGCTTTTGCTCGCATTTGTATGCAAAATACTTTTGAGACTAATCTCGTACAAATGAGATCGGTCTCAGTTTAGAGATCTATCTCATTTATGCAACTGAATTAAAATATGTGATTAGCAAAGAATGAAATGTTCCACTGCTGGCTGACAAAAGAACACGGTAGTCCTATGCAGGTACACCCAAAATCTTATAACTTTTTATGTACCAAATTTAATGATGTCCCTTTACTCTTAACTTGTAGTAAGAGAGGAGTATTGAAATAACGGTAAGCAGGTGCAACGTCATATCTTATGAAAATGGGTTCGTTCAATCACGTAACCAAAAGGTATCGGATAGCTTTTTTGTTATTGTAATCCATAGTAAAAAATAGCAAATACTTGAACCATTTTCTGTCAAAAAAAATCCAAAGGTATCTGAGAATTTTTGGTATACCTCGGGTATCCGAGTGATCAGCTGATCAACACATGATTTTTTATCTTGTATTGTTTGGCGCGTTATTTTATCAGCTTCCAATTTAGAAGAGAATTGAAAGAAATATAAACAAAATGACTATCGATGTTATTTTTAACAATATTTTTTATAATTTACCTGACTCGGAAGATGTTTGCCGACGAATTCACATCCATAAACAATTCCCTGTTCTCAAGCGTTTGATTTGTTTTTTTTTTTTTACAGGCATTTTGACCGCTATCTGGATACAGGTATCTGTCTCGTCCAAAAAGATATCCCAGTTACGGGTATCTCAGATAGCCTATCCGATAGGTGATTGAACGTAGCCAATATAAATGACATTTAAAGCGATGTTTGTATTTTCTTCATAACATAACTTTTTTTGGGAAACCACTAGATCCCTTTCTGGTGGTTTTTTTCGCAACGGATTATAAGTTTCTCCTTTTTTTCTGAGCCATTAAAGCTCTCGTAAAACAAAAGATCCTTCCGACCAGTTGCAGACATACAGTAGTGTAGTAATAGATTTCAATGTAGTTTTAACAAGCAAGGCAAATCACATCAGCCGCTCCCATAACATGGACAACAAAAATCTTAACCATTCACATCGTGTTAATATGGATAAATATCAATGTTTTGGGATCTGAACACAGACAGTTTGATGGCTTATCAGTTATCAGTATAGATCGGCCACTGGGGAATGAATGGAGCTAGCCCTATGGATATAACAATTGTTTTAATCTGAAAATCAACAATAAAATCCATAAACAGAATGAAAGAAAATGCAATGAAATACATTCGGTGGAGGATGTGAAGATAGTTTTGTCCTTTTTGCGTTCAATCAGCCATCACATCTATGACCATAGATTTCTAGCTGAGGACGTAAAAGTCACGAACTAGATTTATGGTCGCATTTTTGTCGAGCAATTTCTTCGAAATTATTGAAGCAACATAAAGATGTGGAGTATATGACATCATCATTTCTCAATAAATATACATAATGTTTGTTGTTGTGTGGTTGAACCATATTGTATGTGGTCAAGAGTGTCCAAAAGATTCAGGTCAACTAACTATAAATTTGTCTATGGAATTGTTGGAAATTTCATTCGAAATTTATTAGAACATTGGGCCGTATGCGCAATGCTTTATCTCAGTCTCAAATCTCATTACTTTGAGCTTTTGCTGGCATTTGTATGCAAAATACTTTTGAGACTAATCTCGCAGAAATGAGATCGGTCTCATTTTAGAGAGTAATTCCGTATGCAGAAAAAGAGCCTTGTCTCACTGAAATGAGGTTAAGCTCGTAAAATGTTGAGACTGGACTGGACTGGAGTTTTTAAATATTTTTGCTCCAGTTATTTTGCTTCAGCAAAATTAGCCTTGCAAACCAGTTTCGTAATTTGCTATTGCATTACCTTACATTACTTTTCTTTTCTTGAGAAATGTCCTTCAACAGTTGCCCGTAGCTTAGTTGGTAAGTGCGTTGGCTGCTAAGCAGAACGTCGTTGGTTCGAGTCCTACTCAGGCCAAGTTTTTCTTTCATCTTTCACGGGCACTGCCTCTTGCGAAGACCTGACAAATCTTCCAAGAGTATCAATCTGTCATGAAAAGGTGCTTCTCAACTCTGCCGTTCAGAATCGGCGTTAAATTGTAGGTCCCCTCAATTCTTCGCACGCACTCAGAGAATTGTTGATGAGAGTAAGCCACTTAGGCCTTGGCTCTTCAAGAGCTGTCGCGCCACTCTATTTATTTATTTTATTTATATCCTTCAACAATTTCTTGGATCTAAAACGGAATTGCTCAAGGGGTTTTAAGTTTTAACCCTTGATGTGTAGTGCACGACTCTGGCTACGCTAGCAAACAGAAAGTATATGCGGCGGCCTAGCGCGATTTTAGCACTATAAATTGAATTCTATTCAAAATCAATGAATGAACAAAAAATTCATTGATTTTTATTTTTTTTATTTTATCATTAGAAAACCTAAATTTGGACGAAAACCAAATGAAAAAAGTAAAATTGTTTTTGTTTTCGTTATTTTTTCTATATGTCCTTAAATCTATATATACATGTAAGTATGATACTTAAAACTAAACCTAAAAATACCTACAATATTTTAAATATAATTATCAATAACTTAATTTCTACGATCTCCAAAGCTTCTCCGAATTGCATTAAGCAGTTCTTCAAAGGGATGCTGCCCGTTTTTCTTTATTTTCCCCCGCCATTGGTACTCGACTATCCATTGTGCAAAGTTGTTCGAGTAGTTGCTCTGGTAGAAGCACTGCTTAACGACACGCCATTGGAATTCGATCCGCTGCGTGTGGGTTCCATCATCCGCTACGAACGGATTGTCCGGGTCACTATGATTGACCTTCTTATGGATAAATCCATGATCTTGAAGGCAATCAAAAGTCCGTATGGATGGTGGTACCCAGCAGCACGTGCTTCTTAATAAGCGGTACTAACACCTGAAAATAAAATATTTGTTATTGAATTGTATAATTGTATTTTGTATATTGAATAACTCACCTCTGCACTCCGGACATTCTCATCACATACTTCTAGACGCAGACGGAGATCTTCAGCTCCGTCTTCAATCATCCCAAGCACCCAATGCCCATCTACACGGCGCCCTGAAAGTATGAAAAGATTTCTAATGTTATAAATAATAAAGTAAAAGCAAGTTTACAATACCTTTATGGAATTTGCAGCTCCCAAACTTGGACTCGTCGATTTGGACTACGCGTCCGACACCACCAACTTTTGGGGCATGTTCTTGCCATTCCAAGACAACGACGACGATCATCTCGCGGCAGTAGCTAAACCAGTCCGCGATGGTTCTCGTTGACAAGGTGGTGCCGGACTCCGTAAAATCCTCATCTTGCACCTCGTCGTAAGGGGTTTTCCGAGCAAAACAATAAGTGAGGAAGAGCACTTTTTGGATCGGAAGCTTGGCGTTCTCAAACCAAGTGCTCTTCGCTCTACTTATCCTTTTGCCCTTACACGCCCCTTTCTGGCACTTATAATAGCCCAATGAGCCACCTTCCTTATATAGGGGCATTTAAGATAGGTGCTTGGGGCAGAGCTTCGATTTGGGCAGCATCCCCTGCTCCTCTGCAAATCTGATGCAACTTTCTTCCGTGTCAAAGAGCTTGCCGATCGAAATCCAGGGGGTCAAGTCCCGATCTGTTAAACTGTGAAATGATAAGTTCTATCACACTTTCACAATAAATTCGATTCTGGATCTGTGAAAAAAATCAAAACAAACTTCAAAACTTTTCATCTGATGAATTTCTTTTCACAGCTACACGAGCAAGTTCTGGTCAGCAAGTAGCGTACATATATTATTTGTCAAATCTCTATCGGTGTACTTGGTGTGACGTAAGTAGGTGGCAAAAAACTTGCTAGTTCACATATTTTTTACAAGCTTACCTGCTTTTAACGTCCAATTTTGAATTTCCAAGATGTCGCCAGCAAAAATAGAAATAAAAATCACGTTTCAACAAATTTTCTAATTTAATTTTGTTCATTTTGATATATTTGGCAAAACCTGTCAAATTACTTGCCGATTTACTTGCTCGTTTCAAATATAATTGTGGAAAATTTTAAAAATTTTCTGCGTTGTTTAAATTTTTGTTTGTTGTGAAAAATATTCACAAAATGTACAAAACATTAAAGATGCAACACACTTTTACCGTTGCTGAAAACTGGTCATTACGAAACAAACACAATAAATTTGTTCCTAAGAGTTATTTAAAAAATCCGAAAAAGAAACGAGAATTCACATAATATCCCAAAAAAAATCACATAAACGTGTGCAGTCTACTTGCACTACAGGGTTTGTTTTTTACGTTTATGTCATTCCAATACCTGTCAAAAGAAAATGTCAACGTCAAATATTTGAATGAATTTCTATGGAGAAATTGTGTTTTTATTTTATTGATTTAATAGGTACATACATAAATATTACTTTCCGACAAAACAAATATACCAAGTTGATTTGTGCTTAATTAACGCGTATCTAGATATCGTTTGACACCATTTTCATATTCAAATTCAAAATTCAGTATAGGAAAGAAGAGCCATTCTTTCTCCCATGAGACTGAGCAAATGCATTCTGCATACCACCCAATGTCATAAAATACTTTATCTTGCGTGACCCATGGATTCAAATTGACATAATTTATATCAACAAAAAGTCGAAGCAGTAACACGCAGAACAACCCATATTAAAAAAAAAAAAAACACACACAAAAAATACCTAATAATTATAAAATAAAAAATATGAGTGCGACCCATGGAGTCCACACGACTAACTTCCCATAGTAGAAAAATACGTAAAAACATTAGTTGTCTTGCAAAATATTCAGCCGATGCATCCTGTTGTAGTTGTACACGCACGTTGGTTCAAAGTCAAATTCCATAAAACTGATGATTTTATGAAAAACATTAAGTTTATTGAATAACAGTGGTGCCATCTGCCAAAAGTTGATCGTACCATTTCGTGGACTCATTCACAACTACTTTGCACAGTAAAATACAGCCTATATTGCTCCTGAATATTGTAGTTTTCTATTATTGAAGCAATTTTTCTAATCAGATTAGTATTTCTGAAAATTAATATTTATACGGCAAAGCAGCGTTTGGTGGGTCAGCTAGTAATCAAATATAGTATATGATACTCCTGAATATTGTTTTTTTTCCCACTAACAATAAGATTTTTTGCACTATTATTGAAATTATTGCAGAAATTATCATAATTTTCATTATATTAGGGTTGTCTTAGATTTTTGATTGCCATTAAAAAACCGCTAAGCCGATTTCGCTCAAAACCTAATCAGCTCTTAACAACACAATGCCGCGTCGAATGAGATCAATTCGATGAGATGAAAAAACATAACGCGTAACGAACACACATACACACACACAGACATCATCATAAAAACGCTTGATTCAGATTCTAGTGACCTCGAAACATCGAGAAATGCGAAAATTGGAGATTCACAAAATCGGACCCATTACAATAACTTCCTCTGGGAAGTTAAAATCATTAATCATCTCTCGATAGCGCAATCCATTGACCGTAACTGTTGCTCCAGCCTCATTTTCGAAAAAAGTAAGGTCCAATGACCCCGCGGGACCATAAACCGCACCGAACAGTCACGCGTTGAGGATGGAGAGGCTTTTCAACAATAACTCTTGGGTTTTCCGAGCTCCAGATGCGACAGTTTTGCTTGTTGACGTAGCCTCCGAGGTGGAAATGGGCCTCATCAGTCAAGATGATTTTTCGATGAAATTCCGGATCATTTTCATGCATTTCAAGGACCCAACCAGCAAAGACACGACGTTATTGATGATCAGCCGGCTTGAGTTCTTGTGTTAACTGAATTTTATAAGCCTTAAGACTCAAGTCTTTATGCAAAATACGGTGTAATGACGTTTGTGGAATGCCTTATTCCAAAGAACGACGAGGAATTTACAAACCTGGGTTTTCTTCAACACTTTGGGCTACAACAGCAATATTCTCAGTTTTTCTTGAGCGACGTGCACGGGTTTTATTCTTCACATCACTAACTTGTCCCAACAGCTCGAATTTGTCCACCAATTTCTGTATTGCGGTCCGACAAGGTGCTTCACGACGACCCAAAAATGTTTTATTTGTGCGAACCGTCTCTGTCAAATTTTCACCATTTTTTATAGTGAATTTTAATAATTTCAATGCGTTGTTGAAGCGTGTATACTTCCACTTTTATTAATGGCGGAGTTTCTACTTGTCAAATGCCAAAAAATGACAGCTTCAAAAGTGACAACTACCGAAATAACGGGCTATTCAAAATAACACCTCATATTGTAAAACCCTTTTTTATAATAAAAATAACTCATTTTTTATAAGGTTGTCTTAGATTTTTGATTGCCATTTAAAAACCGTTAAGCGGATTTCGCTCAAAATCTAATCAGCTCTTAACAACACAATACCGCGTCGAATGAGATCAATTTTATGACAATACGATGCGTGGTTCGCGAGATAATCGAGCTGAAAAAACGTAACGCACATACGAACACACATACACACACACCGATGTCATCTTAAAAACGCTTGATTCGGACTCTAGTGACCTCAAAACATCGAGAAATGCGAAAATTGGAGATTCACTAAATCGGACCTATGGGAAGTTAATAAATAGAGTGGCGCGATAGCTCTTGAAGAGACAAGGCCTAAGTGACTTACTCCCATCAACAATTCTCTGAGTGCGAGTGAAGAATTGAGGGGACCTACAATTTAACGCAGATTCCGAACGGCAAAGTTGAGAAGCACTTTTTCATGACAGATTGATAATCTTAGTTATTTTATTAAGAAAATTATTTATTAATAATTATTAGTTTTTATCTTGAAGAAGCTTCACATAACCTCAAACTTAAGAGCTAATCTCAACCTAACCAAGACACTTGCCTATTTTAGAAAATAAAAATAACAAAGAGGTTTAAATAAATTATTGCTAACATATTATGCTTATGCTAAGGCTCTTTTAAAAGAGGACTTCCTTAGATATATTAAAACCAAAGGAATTCATAGCATCATTCGAGAGTCGTAGGGTTCTGAATACAAAGTTTTTGTACTTGGTTTGATGAGAACCAAAGTACTATAATTTGAATTCGTTTTGTATCTTCATATATTTTGATTCTGCATGAATGCAGTATCTATATTGATAACACAATTGCACTGTTTAAGTATGCTTCAATTTCGATTTATAAAGGATACTTCTTTCCTCGAGAGTGCGATCTTTTCATTGCATCACTTCCGTAACAAAGTAATGTGCGGGTATGCAAGCATGCACATGTTTAAAAGTAATAATAAAACCCTAAAAAATCGACTGCTTTTTCCCCCACGTCAATATGGGTGCTTGTATCAGTTTAAAAATGCACAAAGAATTCTAGATGAAATTGCGAAAACAAAAAGAGGTTTGTACCTAGAGCCTAGAGGTATAAAATAAAAAAAAATACGAATGAAGATTATTCTTTTTTTTACATTTAATTAAAATAATCCCTTGGCAGTCATGTGTAAATTTTGATTTAAAATCAGTTATAGTGTAAATTTAATAAGCCTTTTAGTTGTTTTATATCCTAGTACAAGAATGCTTGATGTGTGTTTAAGCAATAAGAATATTTTTTCCGTGCTAGGAAATTGGTATACCTAGGTGAAGAAGGTTTGTTCCAATGGGTTTCCTTTTCCTTGATGGTTGATGCCAGGTAAAAAATACTTATTAGGTTACAAGCCGTAAAATTACACGCATAAGAGTGCTTTGTGGGCTCTCGAAAAATTCTGAGTTGGTTTCTGTATGTTTGTGTGTATTGTTACCGAAGTGTAGGTAGGTATGTGTGATTTCCCATCAACATAGAGAATGGTAGGTACATATATTTTCTTAAATCACTTCTTGCGGCACTAATTCATATGAATGTTGGGGTTACACAAAATGTTCTTATGTATGCATATTTATAACTATGGGCCATCAGCACCTCCCATTCTACTTCCTCTATTGAAGTACGTTTAACATGTGATTTTTCCATGCAGATGAACATGATAACCTTATGACAAGTGAGAATCACATCAAAAAGATCAAACCAAGAGTGGGGAATTTCCACATCACATGGCAATGCGGGCCAACATTTGCAGCGACCGCATTACACAAAAACTCTTTGAAAGGTTTCTCCTGATTTTTATTTTCGAGTGTTTGTATAGTTCTACAATTGCGAGAATAATCAATCACTATAGTTCCGTTTTATGTTATTGGGTAAAAAAAAATAAAAATACAAATTGACCAAGCTTTTTCAGAACAACTGATTTTATGAAAGTTATTGTAATGATATTCTTATGATTTTATAGACGTATTTAAATGTTAATACATGACCAGATTTCACATTGAGTCCATCCTTAAATTCTTAATATCAATATGTTTGGTAGATTTTCTCCTTGAGCATTGGAGTAGAGAGATAGAGATGCGGATGCTTCATCTATAAGGCAATTCTTCCTCACTGAACTTCGTCTGCGAACACTTGAGCATCTACGGCGGTTGCGGACGAGAAAGATATCCAATAATATTTATGCTGAATTTTTCACCCAATTGATGTCAAACTTTGAATGAGTAATTAAGGAGCATCATCACAAGAAGTTAGCATCAGAAATAAAATTGCAAATTTGAAATCGTTCCAAATGATAAAATTTTTCAAAAGCCTTGATTTAAAATAAGGCGATTTATATGATGAATATTTGTTTAAATATCAAATCAAAAACCTAAATTGTTGATCATCTAAGAATAAAACCTGATTCTTAAAGTTTTTCATCCCACAAAAAAAAGTTGGATAACTTCTTATAGGTACATAATTATATACAAAAATCTAGAGCGTGTAGGTTCGGTCGACACAAGTAAAATTTGTATAAAAGGCTGAGTCTATTTAGTTTTCTTTGATTCCTACTGTCAGTTTTGTAGAAAAAAAGATTTCCATATAGTAGAACAGGTAGAAGAAGAGTTTTAGCCAAAAGGTTTTTAATTTTGAATGGAAGACAGCCACCTATGGCATTGAGAACCCTGAGCGCACCATAGGTTTTATCGATTGCACAAGACAGATGATCCTCCCAAGTTAGGGTTTGATTGAACGTGATGCCTAAGTTTTTCACATTTGTTACGTAAGGAAGCCTTGAACAACTTAATTCTACGCAAGGAAAGCAAGAAGTATCAATAGCATTCTTACTTATAACGATGGCTTGACTTTTTTTTGGATTAAGTTTAAGCTGATTATTTTTGGCCCAATGGAATACTCTCACCAGATCCAAATTTAATCGATGCGTGGCGTCCTCCAACATACAAATTGGATTACTTAGATACATTTGGACATTCGTCCGCGTACGTAAGTACCTTACAAAATTTTAGAACCTCCGGAAGATCGTTAATGAAAAGCGAAAAGAGCAGTGGTCCAAGAATTGATCCCTGTGGAACACCGGAATTGTTTGGGAGAAAATCAGAAAGCTTAGAATTAAAAAATACAGCTTGAGTTCTTCCAGATAGATACTTACTTTAATAAGATTTATCGCAGCTCTATTAAAGTTGTAGTTTTCGCTCAGTTTTTTTCAACAAGATGGCATGGGATACAGAGTCAAAAGCCTTTGAAAAATCAAGTAACACCAGCGTAGCAGCATTTTCTCTATCTATCTCTGACGCACATCATCTACTGCTTTTAAAAGTGTTGTCGAGCAACTATGATGTGGTCTAAAATCCGCTTGAATGGGTGAGAGTAGCTTGTTCAAAAATAAATATCTAGACATTTGATGATACATGATTTTTTTCAAAAGCCATCGAAATAAAAGGTAAAATTGATATGGGGCGGTACTCCACAACATGAGAAGAGAAATTCTTGGGGATAGGAATAATCTTAGAAGATATTCTACTAGCGTCGAGCAAACTGTACTTGAACCCAGTTTCATCTTATTGCATCTTTTTGTCATCTTAAATAACTGACCGGCCTGTTTCAAGTACTTTTACACCTCCATCAGAAAGACATTTTTTTTATTGATAGGATGTTCAGTGTTCTTGTATAATGTGGATATAGACGTAAGTAGCATTTTTTCAATACCTACTAAACCAACTCTACAATCAGTCTCAAATGTTTTAAAAAATTGAATTACTAAAGATTTGGAGCTTGAACCAAAAAATGTAGCGACTGAAGCGATAGGAAAAACTTTTGCCCAAAAGAGAAAAATTTGGGGTGTGAAAATAAAAAAAAATCGCACGAAATATGAGTGTTTATAAAAACAAGATAGAGCTTGTTTTAAATATTTATTCAAACATGCCATTCCAAACATAATTTTCATTTCTATTTTTTCCAATAAAATTTACAAAGGTGAATGCTTCATTTCATTCTCCTACTTGCAGATTCAGAAGGTGAAATTCAATTTAGTTTCAGATGTCAACTCATGTCCAAGTCCACTTTCATTTACAATGACAGATATAAAAAAAAAAAAAACGGAAAGCAGGAATTCATCCTTAATCTCCAATTCCCCCTTGATAGGAAAACAAGGAAAACAAATACCAGAAAATAACAACAACCAGGATGAATAAGAAAGCAAAAAGATAAAACAAAAGCAGCAGACTCTGAAGTAAAAAGTCATTTCGCATTGAATTCCTTGTTGGTCATGTGCCAAACAATGCGGGGCAAAAGATCACTTTCCCGGGTTCAGGTTATTTTCTGTGAAATTAAAAAAGCTCCAAGGTTAAATAACTTTCCTGCTAACTGTGTTGGTGGTGGTAAGAAGCTGTACACAATTTTAAGTTTTTTTTATTTGCAGCTAGCCAATTGTGTTGGCGTAATACGGCAGGTGGGCAGTAGCATCTGTTGATGAAGATGATGCTATCGAAGAATGCTTCCCGTTCCCAATCTGTGCCCTTTTTCTCTCTTAGAATGGAAGTGTCTGAACTGGTGCTCAAGTCGCGCGCAACCATCATCTGCATGCGCATTGTTCATGATTTTGACTCCACTACCTTTTCCAAAGTCATTCCTACTGCACAGCACATGCGTTACTCAAAGTAGAGTCCGAATAAAAGTACAAGTAAGAGAAACCAAAGCTTGAACCACTCAAGCCCAGACTAAAAGTGAATTTTTTCTATAGAAAATCAATTCTGGGAAACCTAAATAAAAAAGGACTACTGCAATGCATCGTCGCGTCGCGGTCACCATGTGTTCGCCGGTGCTATGGTGTCGTCGATGCTGGGGGGTCGAGACACCCCGATTAATCATCGACTATTAATGCGGCACTTAAAATATTTACGGCTATTAAATGACTATAGTGAATAATATTCTCAGGTGATTCCTGGAGATTGGGCATGGGTAGTGTTGGCGGTCAATTTTATTTATATTTTATTTATGCACTGCGTAGTGTATACGGGTAAATTACAGGAAATTTTTTGTCATTCGCTTAAAAGTTCTAACAATTGATTTGAGGAAAAAGAGCTGAGTTATGTTCTTAGAAAAACATATTATATGAGCAAAAACAGGTCGAATGCATTTTATACATGACGGAAAATACAGATATTTTCTTCAATAGTAAGAACTTGTTCAGCATTCTAGAAGTTCGGTTTTTCCGAGGAGCCAACATCGAAACGGACTACTACCTCGTCGTAGCGAAAAATAAAACAAAGAAAATACTGCAAAAAAATTCGACATCAGACGGCTAACATCGCAAGTGTTCGCAAGTAACTTCTTAAGGAGTCTTCTGCCGCCAACATCAAGAATCGATGAATAGTGCCAACATTGCCAGAAAGAAGTTAGAGATGCTGCCTCTAATATGCTATTTTTCATAAGTTCACTAAAGCTCTCAGGAAAGCCGGTGAACAGAGAAAGGCAACAGCAGGAATGAAGTTCGAAGGTCTTACGGGAATGTAAAGCAGCTGGCTCAAGCTCATCGACCAAGAACGTATGCCTGCAGAGATGGAAATACATAATAGAATTACAGTCGCAGATGGAAAGACCACTTCTTTAGCCTGTATAACGGTGGCGACCAATAGAATCCCACCGTCAGGCAGGTGCCATTCATTGGACACGATGATAGCCAACAATTCCGTGAACTCGACCTAGAAGAAACGAAAACGACAATATCACGGCTGAAATCCAACAAAGCAGCTGGAGCAAATGGTCTTGCTGCTGAGCTGTTCAAGGCAGCAGGCGATGATATAGATATAGGATGCCCGATGAATGGAACCTCAGCATTGTTTGCCTGATCCTGAAGAAGAGAGATCCTCTTAACTGTAGAAACTACAGAGGAATCAGCCTACTTAACATCGTTTATAAAATAGTCTCTGGCCTCATAGTTGAACATCTGAAGCTTTTCGTCAAAAATCGGATTGGCCCTTATCGATGCGGCTTCAGACCATGCAAGTCAACCATCGTCTCATCGACCAAACTTTCACTTTGCGGCAGATCCTGGAAAAATGATATTGATAAAATAATACACAATGTGATGTCAATGGCGCCTTTGTGAGAATTTAGACAGAAACGGCAAAAATAAGTTTAGCGGTAAATGAGGGAAAAACGAAGTATATGCTGTCTTCGAGGAAAGATACCCGACACCGACGGCTCGGACAGAAAGTCACAACAGACGCATACAACTTCGAGGAAGTAGAAGAGTGTGTCTACCTAGGCTCCGCTATTAACACGGGCAATAACACCAGTGCCGAGATCAGAAGAAGAATAACTCTTGCTAATCGCTGTTTCTTTGGGCTAAAAAAGCAATTGATTGGAAAAGCCCTCTCTCGAGCAACTAAGGGAAGACTGTACAACACAATCATAATCCCAGTCCTACTGTATGGTGCAGAAGCATGGACCCTGACCCTGAGGGCCTAGTCAAGAACGGACTTTAGCGCCACCTTAAGTAAGTAAGTAGGTAAGTAAATTGACAATTGTATTCCAATTTTTTCTCGAAACAATATCTATGAGTTAAAATCTATGCATTTACCTATATCATTATCAGGGTTATTTTTCGAACAGTGAATCTGTTTCGATTTCAACAACTGTCAATCGTTGTTATTGTTATTTTTATAATTGAAATGAAAATGATAATATTATCCTTGGCCAAAGTTTTTTTCAATTAAAATCAAAATTTTAATGCATCAAAAATGAACATAAGTTATAAGAAACATTAAAGTTTTCATTCTTTTTCGAAATGATGTTTATTTGAAAATGTTGGGTTCTTCAACCATACAAATTTCAATGACCAAAAAAAAAAATACATATTTACCTATGTGAGTACAATTGTATATGAATCGAGAATTAAAATGTTGTTTGCGTGTCTAAGAGGTGCAGGGAACTAACTTCACTGGGAATTAACTTCACATGGGAATTAACTTCACCTCAAGTGAGAACTATCTTCACTTTTTCTTGGTGAAGTTATAGCCCAACTATGGTGGGAAATTACTTCATCAGAAATCTGTGTGAAGTTAGAGAAACAATCAGCCAAATGAAAAAAAAAAAATTATAAACATACAAATTCAAAAATGCCATGTTTTTAAAAAAGCAGCAGCCAGAGCAGACAAAGGCCTTAAGTTCATAATTTGAGCTTCAGCTTTTAATAAAGCGAGCGCTTTTTGTATATTATTTGGACTAAATAATGGTTAGGTAAACAAGGAGCTTTATATGGGGATTGGGATTGGTCCTCCGCTTTGGTATAGTACCGTGAATCTGGCTGCGGATTGCCCGCGTATAATGGAGATCTACTTTGAGAAGTACAATGTACAAATTGTTTCTCTGTTTGGCAAAAAAAAATTTCGGCTCGTTTCGCTCGCCTTGCGGCGCTACAGTATAAATTAATTTTTCTTGCACAATTGGCACTAGCATGTTTTTTGGTACGATGATAGTTTTAAAAAATATTATTTCATTTTCAAAAAAAAAATTGTAAATTTATATTTGAATTGATCAGCTTAATGCTTAATTCATATTTTGTTTTAGTAGGAAATGAATAGTTTTTTAACATTTGCACCATTTGTGCTTTGAAAAGTATACATTTTGTTTATCCTAAATGTACATTATTCCTCTATAGAAAATATATCAAGAAAATCGGTCAACCGGTTTAGCTGGTTAGTAAACGTACAGAAAAAAGCTATTCATTTATATAGATTCTTAAAAAAATCATATTCTACTTCCAATGCTAAGCAGTTTTTTCAATGCAAACATTAAAACATATAAGCATCAGGGACCCCTCGCAATTTTCATTCACCCCACCACTGGAAATAAATTTGTCATTGATTTTGATGCGAAAGTAGACTCCACAACATTATAATAATAGCCGCGTTTTATTATCCTCACTAACCCCTTGATAATAAAACGATGTGGGTTAAAAAGGTAAAAGTTTAAGCTATTTTTTTATCCGAGACGCAACCCCCAGTAAAATTTTATTTTGCTTTTCCACAAACAACTTGTTTTTATTAATTTATTTGATTGACTCTTATCCTTTGGCATTATAAAACTGTGGCTAAGATTGGAATACGCGTAATTTGTAATGAATACGGCTGATATTAATAAATCTTTCTACAATAACTTCTTTTTTGTCTCACACTCGCCATCTATCCGCCATATTTAGAACATAGTTTTTGAGTTACAAAATAAACCCCGATAGCTATCGGGGTTTCAGATTGTTTTTGTTTTGTGTACAAAAAATAAACCCATATGGGTTAGCGAGGATAATAAAACGCGGCTAATGTGTAACTCTTATTAAGATAAGTGAAATTAATTCCCACCTTCTGTGAGAAATAGCTTCATATAAAAGTGAAGTTATTACCCACAGAAAAGTGAAGTAATATCCCACCATAGTTGGGATATAACTTCACCAGAAAAAAGTGAAGATATTTCCCACTTGAGGTGAAGTTAATTCACATGTGAAGTTAGTTCCCAGTGATATCAAAACGGCGCACTAAGCGCTAATTGTGCCCTGCGCGAAGCAGGACAGCCATTTCTACCTAGTTCCCAGTGAAGTTAGTTCCCTGCACCGTCTAAGACAACCAAGTTACCCCAGTAAATACTTAACACGAAAGGTTATCGTTCATAAATCACCCAATTGCTCTTTCGGACTTTTTTTGTTAGACATTTTTTTTCTCCGGACCTTTACGATTGTGCATTTAAAAGATGAAAGATATCTTACAGGACCAGATAAAAATTAAAAATTCATCTCCAATATGCAAATTAAGAAAAAAGTACGCCATCATGTTTTTTTTTTATTTTGACCAACAACAATCTACCCACCATTCTATACAAAGTTATTTTTTTTTATCATCCTTATTTTTCGTGTGATTACTTTGTCTTGTAAACCATTGTGAAAGGTGGGAGAAAACATAATTATGTAGATATAGGTACAACTTAGCCACCCTCTTTCGGTAAGATTTTCATGGAGGATTAGCGCTCTAGCTTGGGACTCTGCATTCATCAAGAATCACCTCATTTTCTCAAAGATTTCAATTGATTTTTTTTTTTTGGGAAATGTTAAAATTTATTACAACACAGAATTATACACGCAGCATTAGTAAGAAAACTGAAAGCATGACCCTCCACGTTTTTCCTATATTGATTCCATATTTTTCATAACAAAAAAACAAGACATTTTAAAAATACTTCAGAGGAGTGGTAATCATTGTAAAGATGAGAAACAAAAAATAAGAAATATAACATCTCCCACCCTGCTTCAACGATGAGGAAATGGTCCTCGGGGCATTAAAATTTTCCGACATGACGCGTATTTCCTATCTGTTTTGGGCTCATAATCAAAGTTAGGGAAATGGAATTTTCCCGTATGAAAACCAGAAATATAAGGTAATGATAAATTCTTAAGTTTTTGCTGTCGCTGTACCTACGGTGGAACGGTATTATTTGACAATTGAGTCCACTTGAGCTATGTGGAGTGGGAGTGATTAAATAATTTTACTGGCTTGTTACAAAAGTTATAAAAAAATCTCGAACTTTTTGCTTCATAATACTTCTAGTCTTTTGTTTGCTTACATTATAGGTGAGCTCTAAGTTTGTTTTTTTTTCTAGTATGAATTTATAATTTTTTGGTAGCAAAGCAGTCAATGTTACAAATTTGTTATGCCTTTATACGAATTCGCAGGATCTTACTCTCGGAGAGTTGACTGGATTCGCGGTAGAATTTGTTATTACTGAATTCGACTTCTGAACTATGTACATTATTTTTAAGTGGAATCCGCTATCACTCCTGTTATTATTGTTGACATGAAACGTCAAAACTCATTTTGGATACCGGGAAAAAAAAAATAGAATAAACTTAATATATAAAGCGAAGTTTTCATTTTAAAAAATACATTAAGAGTGATTTAATTTTTAAATGGATTCTATTGCTTACCTATTATCTGGACATTAGGGAACACTCTTTACGACAAAGTCGAATGGAGATACACTATAAAAGTAGATGCGTTATAAAAGTACTTTTTACAGGATCGAACTCAAGCACATTTTTAACCCCCCATAACTTTTGAACCCATAAAGTTAGAAGCTTCAAATTTGAATTACGTATTAAATTTACGGAGACAAAAGCCCTGTAAAATAAATAATTTTGTAAAACCACTACTTCCTGAGATATTGAACAGTAAATATTTCAAAAACCATAATTAACTCACTCACTGACTGACTCACATCAAAATTATGAAGCACTTCTAACAATAGCAGGATCTTGACATTTGGTACAACGGTAGGTTTTCGGGTGTATACAAAGGAAAAAATCGAAAATTTCAATTTTATCATTCAGGGGGCGTGGTATCCACCCACTTTCGAAAAAAGGTCGTAGGATGTTGAAATTCGGAATTCTGATAGGGTTTTGGTTGAATATAAGGAAAAGGGGTACCTACCTATTGTTTCGGCATTTTTGTTTTGCATTTTGTAATTTCGCTTTTCTCTCTTCGATTTTCTTTTATTTCACAAAACTTGATTTGTTTTTTGTTTATTTTGTTTTTTCCTGTTTCGCGCCAGAATTGTTTCGCTCTTTTTGTTTTGCCATTAACTCTCTCGCAAAATTGTAAATTTGCAATACCTACGATTGTTTCGCCACAGGTTATCTCGCTAACGGTTATATCGCATTTTTTTCTGAATTCTCTTGGGAATGTAATAATTGTTATCTAATTAGTCTTCATTAGATGGATTTAAGTCTTTGAAACTGCCCGCGTAAGTTTAGAATACAGTGAAGTATTTTAATATTGTCTTTAAATTAAAAAAAATGGAATGTAAAATCATACTTTTAAATCAATTTGAGGAAAGGATAAACTTAGTCGTGAAGGATTTTCCTATTATTTTGAAACAATCGTCAATTCAAGTTCATAATGTAGGTACTTCGTCTGTTTTTTTTTTAATTTTAATTTTTGTGTACCTACTACCTACGTAAGGATCCAGAAGACTTTAAAATTCGCGCGGATCCTTACGTACACAAAAATTAAAATTAAAAAAAAAAACAGATGAAGGCGAAACAATTAAAATCAAAAAAATAAAAGAGCGAAATAATCGAAAAGCGAAATAAACGAATGCAACATAAACGAATGCAAAATAAACGAAAAACGAAAAGACTGAAAGGCGAAAAAAAATCAGCGAAACAATCGAAAGCGAAGCAACTAAAAGACCAAACGAATGAAATGCGAAATAACAAAATGCAAAACGACCGTGGCGAAACGACCAAAAGCGAGATAAAAAAAGCAAGTATAAAATTCTAGTTTCATTAAAGGGGCGTGGTTGCCACCCACTTTCTTGAAATGTCGTAGGATATTGCAATTTAGAATTCTGGTTTGTTTAAGTTCATAACACTCCCATGAGTAACTTTCTTTATTTGTTTCACAATGGACCCTTGGGGTCTTAATGAGTTTAACAATATCTAGAGAGCCATTCTAACATAACCTTCCTATTATCTACTATATATAAGAGAACAGCTTATTTTTGTGTTCGTTCGCTAACCAGCCAAACCGCTTGACCGATGTTCTTAATTTATTTTTTTTAACTTAAGAGGAATACGTGTAGAAGGTTTACAAAAAACAAAATTTATACTTTTCAAAGCACCCATTTGTGCTGTTAAAAAATACCTTTTTTTCACTACAACCAAGCTGATTAGTACTCAATTGCTTGAAAAATATGCCAAATTGTCGAGTTTCAAAAAGTAGCCATCAACTACAGGCTCCATCTCGAGAATATCCATCAAAATTACACAACGTGCATCGCTAAAAACTGACGGTGTGACCTTGCCTGTTGCTGGAACTTTCTGCTTACTTTGGAGCCAATTTTACCCTTGCAGTCAATTGTTTTCACCGTTCTTTTGTTTCAGATGTGAAGTTATGAACCATCTATGGTTATGAATCGAAACAAAAACTCTATAACTCACAATTTTCCTCGACAACCGTTGTATGGTTCCAAGTCCATATACCATATCCATCAATATAGAGGGCTACAAAAATATTCTATCAGACATTTGAAACAAATAATATAATATATTTACCTATTATACGCAAAGGAAGTAAGGAAATTCATTTATGCAATATAAGGAAAAGAAAAAGAGGAGAGAAAATGTGTAGGTAATTGGAACTGAGGAGTGGGGAGCACTATAATATGCGCGAGTATATATTACGTAGAGGAAATGGTACTACCCTTCACTTATTATTAACACTTGATTTTACTACCTATATATTTTTCATACCGTGCACTATTTGAGATGATGCTTAAGCAACAAATTTATAAATCATTTCTGAGTCCTGGAAACAAACGAAAATGGAATGCGGGTACAACGTTCCGCAGGTCGGCTAGTTTATTTATAAATTAACAGAGCAATCAAATTTTAAAATTTGTAAATTACTAGCACAAAAAAAATAAAAAAAACTTTGCAAAAAGATGTGAAATCAGAACAAAACAAAAAATGTAAAACTGATCTCTGTTGCATTTTCAGTCCTTTAATTAAATTTAAGTATGAAAAATCTACCTTCTACAACACGGGCCTTTTTCATTGAAATTGCCTTGACACTTAAAAAGAAAATGTTAAATTATAACTTAAATTTCAATTTACATTTTTCCACTTCACGCGATTGTAAAGTGAAAAAAATCTATACTAATATATAAAGTAAGACTTTTGTTTGTTTGTCGGTTGTATGTTTGTAGTCGATAAACCAATAAACAAACAAAAGACTTACTTTATAAATGTATCCAAATAATTCTTCTTCGGTGCACTGGATGTGCAGTAGGATATTCTGAAAGTAAAAGAAATAAATATTAATAGGAAAAAACATTGATTTTTAATTTTACTTACCCGAAATTTTGTTTTTTAAATTCAGGAAACTGACAGAGTGACAGGCAACATCAATTTTTTGAAATGTCTCTCTATTTTCATTTCTTTTCATTTCATTTCCTTTTCATTCTTCCTCATTATATTTAAGGCTGAACTCCTACTTAAGCTTTTGGACCAAAACAATGTTTACACGCAAATCCTTGGGCACGATTTTCTATGCAAAAGAAAATTTCAACATCGATATTTTAAAAAGGCATGGATTTAAGTTTCCACAATCTACGTGCATGAAAATTTCGCATTATGAATACTGGTTTTCAAAGGGAAAATTGCATGTAAGTGCAGGTGTATTGGTTTCCAAACGGAAAACTCAGAAAACTCATTTGTTTTCAAAGGGAAAAATGCATCTTATTGAAGGTGAATTGGTTTTCAAATGGAAAACTGGAAAATTTCAAAATGGGTTTTCAAATGGAAAATAGAAAGTTCTTGATGCAAAACTCAGAAAACCCATAGGTTTTCAAAGGGAAAATTACATCAAATTGTAGGTGCATTGGTTTTCAAATGGAAAACTGGAAAATTTCAAAATGGGTTTTCGATTGAAGAATAGAAAGTTCTTGATGAAAAACTCGGAGAACTCATTTGTTTTCAAAGGGAAAATCGCATCTTATTGAAGGTGCATTGGTTTTCAAATGGAAAACTGGAAAATTTCGAAATGGGTTTTCGAATGGAAAATAGAAAGTTCTTGATGCAAAACTCAGAAAACCCATTGGTTTTCAAAGGGATCATTACATCTAATTGTAGGTGCATTGGTTTTTAAAATGGAAAACTGGAAAATTTCAAAATGGCTTTTCGATTGGAGAATAGAAAGTTCTTTATGAAAAACTCGGAAAACTCATTTGTTTTCAAAGGGAAAATAGCATCTACCTAATTGTAGGCGCATTGGTTTTCAAATGGAAAACTGGAAAATTTTTGATTTAGAACTTGGAAAACTCTGCGAGAGCACAGAGAACTTCAAGACCTTAAATCAAGTTTCTGCATATAATTTGATCTGCATTGTTAAGTTTGTATGTCCGGTAGGGACTCTATATCCGCTCAATCCTCAATGAATCTTTATAAAATTTTCATTTTAGATATAGCCTGAATAACATCAATTTTTTGGGCCAATCTAACGTGAAAATCAGCAAATAAGGGGGACAATCATAGCGGTTACTAGGGTAGCGCAAAGCAAGTAGTGGGTAGAGGGTAATGGGTTAACGGGTAGAGGGTAGCGGGTAGAGTAGTAGCGGGATACCAAAGCTTAGAGCTTTTATTTATCGATTGAGGCAGAACGAAGTCTGCAGGGTCAGCTAGTTGTATGTAAAAGCAAATATGTTGAAAAGAATTGAGCGGTCGTGCAGGGTATGTTACCGAAATTTGCTCAACTTTCTTTCGTCGAATTCTGTAATAGGGTTGATACAAAACTATTTTCAATTGCTTGGCTTCCCAGCTGTTTATCATCTCACTCCGAAGCTGTTGTGTAAATACATGTCTATATAACATAACATGAAATTCCAACAACCTGGAAAGAAATGAAATATACGTATGAGAATTCGTATGAGTCTTAACCTTTGTTGCCCAAAATTGATGATATAAAATCACATTTGATAATTCCCCTGAACACCATTAACTCGGACCACGTTTCATTTCAAACAGATTTTTTTTAATCATATGACATGTTCGGTAGCTTCGACCGCACCGACACAGGTATTTTATTATCTTTGATCTTTATTACTCCAGATTCTCTGGAAGATTTTTGTTCGACGTCTAAACAATTGAATAGGCTCTAAATTCCAAGGAAATCTTCTTATAATAAGGAATAAATTGATTTTGGCTAATGATTCCTCTGAATATGTGCAAGAATATATACGAGTAAGGCTCAGTGACATGTTAATTCCGATGTTGCATTGTCCCATGCGCTGTACAAACAATTAAATGTCAAAGGAGTTCTCCGGAGATTTTTCCTTGTGCCATGGCCATCATCAACCCTGTGATGAGTGATTGTTTTCTGTCACATGTGACATCCGGAATGTAAACCTTTTAAGGAAATTCACCTAAGCTTATCCACAACAACCCTTAATATTATGATAGTGTGCAGAAAAGCCCACCACCACATGATGCCTCATATTTGTTATAAGTGAAATACCTAGAATAAACAAACAGCCTGGGGTCATAAAAAGAAACTATTTATCATTCAGCAAATAAGCTTCATTTAAAAGCAAAATTGATGAGGCCTATATGCCGCCTCAATCCCCAAATAAGACAAATGGTCCTTCTGCTTTTGTATTGCTTTGCTCTGGTGGGAAACTCTATATGCAGATATTTATATCGAATCAAAAGATTAGAAGCAGAGAAAGAATAAAGAAGTTTGCGGTTTCAATGATGTGGCACATACAAATTGGCAAAATATACATTTATGGCCGGAGCCCTGGCCGGCTACGAGTCAACAAATCACCTAATACGGTGCGCGCTCCGACCTTATCACTTAAGTGTTTATTCATCCAAAGCCAAACTAATGGCAATCAAACATAATAGGGTTCGGAGTTCGGATAAGAATATCGGAAAAAAGGAAAAGATGACACTTAAGCACTATTCACATGAGCACGACCAACGATCGACGAATGAAAGAAAAAAATTGATTTTAGATGCGTTTCAAGCCCTTTTTAACCACAAATTCTCAACAAAACTATAAAAAAAATATAGTTTATCTTTGATTTATGATGCATAAATTTACTTCTTAATTTCAAATGTTAATAAGTTTGAGAAATCAAATTTATTTGTCGCGAAAAGAATTCATTCGCGACGAATATACTTGTTTTCTTAAATTTATTAACATTCGAGATGAAAAAGTAAATAAATGCATCATCAATCAAATAACAAGCTGTATTTCTTTAGTTTTGTTGAGAATTTGTGAGGAAAAAGAGCTTGAAACGTATCCAAAAATCGTGAATAAACAGTACCTAAACATAATTGCAGTGTTCAAGTGTACCCCACCTCTGCCAGCAGCATCCATCGCATGTGTGATCTCATACGCGACAGAGGTAATAAATAACCGAAGATTTCTTGGGCCCACCAGCGAACAGCATCGATTGTTCGTTGTTTCTTGGTTGTCTGCCATTGCAAGACACAAATATATCACGCTTCAGAACTTCGTAGCGGCTGTGTGGCGGGTTTCGGCGGCGCAGCGTGGCGGCGTGCGGCGGCGTGACGATGGCAGTGTGCGCCGCCGCCGCGCCGCCCTCCACTCCATTGCCAGAATCGTATTGAATTCCAAATTAATCGGAGATGTCATACGCGTGTGATCAGATGAGATTTAGGAGGTCAGAACCTCTCTTGTGTAGCACTTGAAGTGGATTTAAAACACGTCTGGGGTTTCGTCTTAGGTTGGGGCGTCGCCGTCGTTTGTTCTCTTTTATTTGTTTATTCTCAATTGAGGGTATGTTTTTATTGGTTCAGGTTCTTAAGAATTGTTGCTAGTTAATTTCGTTTTGTCTTGTTTTCCAAATTCCAAGCATCGATTGCATCTCTGAGACGTGTTGGGCCAGGTTTCTGAGCAATTAAATATTTATGGAAGCTATTTTTATACTATGCTCTGTGCTATATGTGATGCAACATCAATCAGGAACTCGGAGACTGTCACGAATCTAGTTTTGAGAGCTTGAGATAGCATCCGATAAACGTGATACCCAAAGTATGATAAAATCAAAAAGTTCTGCGGATATTTGAAAGAAACTACCTCTCATAATTAATGTATTTGACTTCTTTAATGACAATTTCATGGGAAAGAATACATATACATCTATCGTCTGAGGCTTAGATTACTCACGAAAAAAAAACGCAAAAGACGCAAATTTTCAAAACTAATCAAATTCATAAACAGCGGCTGTAGATATCATCAACCCTTTTCGAAGTGAAAATTAATGATTCAGATGTATCCAAACGGTTGGCTTGATCACGAATCAAGTACAATTACAAGGTTTTGATTACTTTGCTAAGCGCATCAGCTGCAATTTGAAGCTATAAATTCAAAGATTAATGTTGACTTTGATTCCAGTTTAATGTGCTGATTGGATTCTTATTAGACTCCTCAAGATCGATTGGATTAAAGTATTGTTCGGTGCATGCAATTTGTGTATCGGTCGATTCCTGGCATCCGCAGTCACTTGGTCCTTGTACCGTAGATTCGGTCTTCCTTGTCGTCTCGAACCTGGGGCCTGGGATGAGAAAATTTTCTTGGCTGTAGCGTTGTCGTGCATTCGCTCGATGTGGCCAAGCCAATGTAGTCGTCTTTTTATGGCTTTCTATGGTGAACTCCTTAACTACGTCGAAATTGCTGCTACCAACAGGGACATTTTGTCCTAGGCGGTGGACGGATGTTACTTTTTGTTTGTTGGTAGTATGTTCTTTGTTTTGTCCTCATTCACAATGACAATTTCTTGCCAAGGAAGACCAACGAGTTTTGCCTGTTCTTCAATCGATGAGTGCTTGAGACAACTTGCTTGGATCGACCGATGATGTCTATGTATTTCCGACTAAAATGGCTTACAATAGACCTTAACAACTATCAGCACTGAAGCCGCCCGAATAACAACGTGAAACCCTCTCTAGAAACCCGACCAACCCGAGGTGTTTCATAAAAATCAGTTTATGCGGTTACCCAATGGTTGCACTCCTCGACACGGGGGCAACGAAATCGTTCATAAACGAGGAAGTGCGACAATTGCTGAAAAGGCTTAAAACCCCTGTAAAGTACCAACGTCACATGATACACTCGGCGGATGGTACCGCGATGCAAAGTTGGGAACACTTTGACATTACGCTTTGTGTTGGAGACCAAAGAATTCGGGGACAAATGACCTACTTACAACATTTAACCGAGAAGGTCATTATCGGTATAGACCTACTCAAAATGTTAAATTTTTCCATGTTAATAGGAGGGAAAGATTTAATAGAACATCAAAGGGTGCAAGGGAGACCACCTGACCAGTTATGTCTTGTAGAAGACAAGCCGCGGAACAGCAAAAAATCCATAGGGAATTGCCGGACCAAGAGCTACAGAAGTTCGAGCACCGCAATAATACCACTAGTGTCGCAATACACCGTATCAGACTCAAATCCAACGAGCCGTTCCAAGAGAGACACTGTCCGAGGGACCCAGCCACGCAGAAAGTAATCGGTGAGGAGATTGACGAGCTGTTGCGCACAGGAAAAATAGAACCCTCAAATAGCCCGTATAGCTCACCCTTAGTACTAGTTCAAAAGAAGAATGGGACCTGGAAAGTACGCGTTGATTACCGTCAACTAAACGAAGTCTCTGTGATGGATGCCTATCCGCTGCCGCAAATCTTTGCGATGTTAGATAAGTTAAGGCAAGCCAAAGTTCTATCTACCATCGACCTTAAGCGATGTTGCTGGCAGATACCTCTAGATCCAGGATCACTCCCCGCTACAGCATTTACGATTCCTGGACATGGCCTCTACCAATGGAATAACCGAAAAAAAATCGTTTACTTTTTTTTAACTTAAAACAAAACCGCTTAAGTCCAGTAGGTAAACCTAGACTTTTTACACAAGAAGGTTCTCGTCTCCGAAGTAGGAGGGGGTTGTAATGTATCATTCCATTACCTACTATCGCTTCCCTACTAAAATACTTCTAGTACGATTTTGCACCAATGAGTACCTAGTGTACTAGCATATATAAATTCATTCAACCAGGTTCGCCTGATGAAAGCCGGATTCGGCCGTTGATAGCCGGGTTCGCCCGTTGTAACGAATTTACAAATTCACAACACACAACAAGCGCCGAAATAAAATAACAACCAACAAACACCATCAATAGAAGCAAAACAACAACACACATCATAGCGCCAAAATAAAACAACAACCAACAACAAGTCAAAGTATACAAACAACAACCGCCGCGCCGGCCGTCAACAGAAGAGTGCAAAATGAAACAACAACAACCACACGAACAACGATGATAGACAAGCAGCAACATAGAAGATGCATGGTTGCAGGTGCAACTGCGTGATTTATACTTTTTTGTATTTTTTTAATTCACTCCTACTTGTTACTCGAAATCTATCAAGTAGGAGTGATCATAGAGATCAGACTTCATTCGGTCTCCGAATGGCAAGGTGCTCTGTTCGATAAATATTTTTTATTAAAGAGTATTCCTGAGGCATCTTTTGGTTCTCGCCATAAGACGCCTCGAATAAATTTTGCTTCGGTCATTACCACCTTGACTAGGGATTAAATCCCACCTTCCTGTCAAGGCTAGGGAAATTATCCCAACGTTTATTTGTTTTCTTTGTTGCATAGAC
Source organism: Sphaerophoria taeniata (assembly GCA_943590905.1). NCBI lineage: Eukaryota > Metazoa > Arthropoda > Insecta > Diptera > Syrphidae > Sphaerophoria > Sphaerophoria taeniata. The sequence goes on from OX016542.1 coordinate 66,694,425, forward strand.
TAGGGATTGAATCCCATCATTCCGTCAAGGCTAGGGAAGTATCCCATTATAGAATTAGGTATTGTTCCGACTAGGGATTGAATTCCATGTACCGTCGGGACTAGGGAAGTTATCCCATTATAGTATTTGTAGTAGGTATTGTTCTGACTAGGGATTGAATCCCTTGTACCGTCGGGACTAGGGAAGTTATCCCATTATAGTATTATTAGTAGGTATTGTTCCGACTAGGGATTGAATCCCATGTACCGTCGGGACTAGGGAAGTCATCCCGCCGTTAAATTCCTAGAACTAGGGATTGAATCCCATCCGCCGCCGTTTGTTCTAGGAATCCGCCGTTTATAAACTCACTTACTACAATAAATAAAATTGAACCGAATCTTTCTCTAAAACCAAGTTTTATTTGTTCTTTCCTCGGAGAAACCTGCACCCGCTGACCTACCTTAGCTGGGAAAAACAAAAGAACATCACACCGTTGATAGCCAGGTTCGCCTGTGATTGCCGGATTCGTCCGTTGATAGCCGGGTTCGCCCATTGATAGCCAGGTTCGCCTGTTGATAGCCGGATTTGTCCGTTGATAGCCGGGTTCGCCCGTTGATAGCCAGGTTCGCCTGTTGATAGCCGGATTCGTCCGTTGATAGCCGGGTTCGCCCGTTGATAGCCAGGTTCGCCTGTTGATAGCCGGATTCGTCCGTTGATAGCCGGGTTCGCCCGTTGATAGCCAGGTTCGTCTGTGATAGCCGGATTCGTCCGTTGATACCCGGGTTCGCCCGTTGATTACCAGGAAGCAACAACTGAAAATACAACAGCGTTGGACACCATTCCCCAAAGAAGAACACTAGCAGTCCGGATCTACACGTCAGAAGGATTAGAAGCAGGGACACAGGGAGAACGCATTGTTGCAGCCACATTTAAACAACATATATATATTTATTAATTAATTAATTTAAGATATTCTGGAGTAAAAATAAAGAAAAGACTTTTAACTAAAGTTTAGTATTTTCTTTAGTAACATCCTGGACATACCGGCGAGCTAAACCTCAGCCTTTGACCTAAAGTACATCACAAATTGGCGAATAGAAAAATAATCTTCGGACCTGTAAAGTCCTTAAATCCAAGACGAGAGGACGTCACAGAAGAAAAAAAAAAACCTCAATCAACTTGGCGTGCAAAATTGAAAACAGCTAATTGAGGACCGAGCTGGATAGAGACGCTTGTAGCACCTCGCCTCCTTAAGAAAGTAATTAGCTTTCTCTCAAGTCAAATGGCGGTTGTTGTTGTATTGCCGTACTTGAGCCACCAATCTGTTTTCGTTGTTAGTGTTGCCACTGATTATGTACATTTATTTAAGAACTCAGCTATCGACTGGTTTGCTAGCATCGGAAAGCAATTTTTTGCCAAGGAATAATACCGATGCATTTCTAAGCTGTCAGTTCGAAACTATTCACTCAAATCCAAATGCATTTTACCACAAACATCAAGTTTCAATAAAATCAGGTAAGCCTAACACACCCATGCCCAAATGTGCAAATGCATCAAGTACATTTGTATGTTTTCAAAATTTTGTATATCAAAGTTGAATACAAGTTCTGTAGGCTTTATTTTGAGATGTTATCCGACGAGTTCTGAAAGCAGAGAAGTGCACAGTAGACTAACTGACTAATGTCAACGTTACGGTCGAGATAGCTTTGTTTATCTTCAGTACTAAAATTTTAATTTTGATTTGACAAGGCTTCGACTATTTATTCATTGAAAAATGCCCCCGGTTAAGGTCTAATCTTAACGTATTCTACTTCTGCATTGCGGCACGCCAAGTAATACATACCTACATATATTATTTAATTAAAAAAAAAGTAACGATTAAAACATTTGATAGCAGGAATTTGTCAGCAAAAGCATCCCCCGACAAATTTAATTCGTTTCATTTATTTGTCTTCCAACTCAAAATTCAAATTATCTAACAACCCCTTTCGCCTTTCATTTATTTTGTCATTTCGCTATCATCACACAGCCACATTGAAAAATTCTGCTCCTAGAAAGGAAGTAGTTTAATACTTTCCGGTGTCAAACAATATCGAGAATCGTGCTTATCTTTGTAAATACTTATTTCTCGTGGAAGGATTACGCCATAATGTTCAGCTGTAAAGTGCTTACCTTCATTTTAACCTTACCTATTTTAACATTCAAAATATTCAAATTAAATATCAAATTATGGTTCTTATAACCTCTGCTCATTTTATGTTTTGCATATAAATACGAAGATAATAAGCTGATGAAATTTTGTGCAACTCTTAAATTTTAATATCAAAATTAATCCATAGGATAAAAACGTAGGTTTTCAGACCAGCAGAGTTTTGCTTAATGATTAATGAGTTCATAAGTATAGCGCTTACCTTAGTTTCTGACAAGCTTTTCCATTGCATCGTATACTCACGAAATCTAATATCGAAATGAAATAAAACCCGCTTGTCCTAATATTTTCATTACCTAAATAGCCAGTGTGGACACGATTGCCTTCAAACACTGCAAAGCCTTTTTTATTATGATTACATTTTATCATAAAAGGATGCCTGAAAGCGCCACAAGAGATATAATATAAGATTGATTGCCGAAACGGCTACGGCAGTTGTTTCTATGTCCACTAATGCTACATACTTTCCTCGGAATTTTCTTGTTTGGGTTGTAAAATACTTCAAACAGCTACTTTCCTAGAAGTCATGAGAAAAGAAAAAGCCTCAAATTTATAAGTTCAACCAAAGTAGAATTTCTGTTAAGTTTCGGAAGTTTCCCTTCTTATAATGCGCTCAATCACTTCATCATAAACAATAATAAAAATCTACCGACCACAAAACTAAACATGTCGAGCCTATTATAGTACAATGAGTCTATGTATGTACATGTACATACTGCCACACAACCAGGGCCGATTTCTTATTTTCTTATTTAAAGGGCCTTGCCCAAGTACACATGTAGGTATTATAAAAATATAAGCATCAATACCTTAGAAATTATTTTTTAGTTAGAATTGATTACTCATACCAACTTTATCGAGTTAATTGACCTACTGCTCTTCATCCAATTCCTCATACTGAAATTGTAAGGACGAAAGACTTAAATAATCAAAAATCTTTTAGGCCCCTATAATTATCTGTATAATATTGTATGGTAAGCATTCTGTATTTTCAAATACTATAAGTCTAAACTCTAAATTCTAAAATACTGTATCTAAAAATACTGAATTAGTAATGGAAGGCTTCCGATATTTTGGACCTCGGGGCAGCTTCAAACAATCCAGGTGAGGCCGCTAAATTATTACATATCAAAAAACTCAGAAAGAAAACACTTCCCAGATGGTATGATCATCCCCGGTTCCTACAGTTTTACTTACTAACATAAGGTGGCGCTACAGTCCGTTGTGAACTTGGAGCTCAACCAAGAGTCTCCGCCAGCCAGCTCGAACCCTAGCTCGCTGTTTCTAGTTTTGCACTCCAAGTTAATTGAGGTCCCCTTCCACTTATGTGCGCCACTTGAGTCGTGGTCTTGCTGTACTTCTCCTTCCCTTGGGAACGGTATCGAAACCTCTCCGGGTAGGAGCATTGGTGCATCTCCTCTATCTGACCGAACCATCTGAGTCGCTGGACCTTGACCCTTCTGGCTATGTCCGTGTCATTATACAACCCATAAAGTTCGCTGTTGAATCATCAGTGCACATGGGGCCATAGATAGCCCGAAGAACATTCCCCACAAAACAGCCAATAAGACACATTAATACGATTTTGTCAGGGTCCATGCGTCTGTACCATATAGGAGGACTGGGATGATGAGGGTGTTATATAGTTTTACCTTAGTTGATCAAGAGAGGGCCTTATTACTCAATTACTTTCTTAGGCTGCGCGCAGGGTAGTGCGAGAAGCGAAGCGAGAAGCGTTATTAGATGCGAGATTGTGCGCACAGTATAAGCGATTTTTTGCAGCTAGAAATGTCAAGAAAGTGAAACAAAAATTTGTATCATTTCCTACATTTATTAACTCTTTCATAATCACAATAATCAGCAATACAATTGTTAAAGCACAACACAGGAATAAATAAATTTTCTATTTTTCAAACGTCACAATCAAATTCAAAACAAACATTCTCGCATCAACTCGCTCCAAAAACTGGTCGGAATCGGAAGAGTTTTGAAGCGAGTTACTATGCGAGAAACTCGCACTGGATTTCGCTTCACTGTACGCACAATGAATATCATCGGCGGCGTACGCAAGAAGTTGAACAGACTTTTAGAAGATAGTGCCTCTGGTTTTGACGGTGGAGTTTTGCAAGAACGGTGTTACAGATATTGTATGACAATGAATTGCTTTGTCTGAATCCTTTTTCGACATCGAAAGATTCCGTAAGTTCTTTGTTGTTGTTGGAGCAGCGTATGTTCTTCATCGTCATATGCACGTCAATTCACAAGCGAACGAGCTTGGCAGGGATGCCAAAACTAGACCTAGCTTTATACCAGTTCGTCTCTGTAGACGAGGGCTTAAAGTTGATTAAAAATATGTTGTTTTGGTTGATGGTTGACTTTCCTGGTCTGAAGCTTCATTGATAAGGACCAAACAGATTGTTGACATATTACGGCAGACAGAATCTTATAAGCCATGTTAAGTATAGGCTGATTCCTCTGTAGTTGGCGGAATTTAGGGTTGCTGAGGTTCCATCTATCGGACATGCATTCTTCCGACCATACTTATCATACAGATGATTTGGTCCATGCTCCTATCTAGATCGTCGCCTGCTGCTTTTTTTATATAATTCGCACACACTAAAGGAGCTTTTTATACCCTTGCTTTGAACAGATCGGAAACGAGACTATACGTGCTATGTTCACTTAGTCTAGGTTGGTTTCACGGAATTGCCGGCTGTTATCGTGTCCAATGAATGGTTCTGCCTGACGGCGAGATTCTGAACGTCGCTCGCCGTTATACAGTCTATAGAAGTGATCTTTTCAAAAACTAAGCATTAACTATTTTATTCTACTATGATGTTCTTCTTTACTGTTTTACCTCCCGGAAAAAACGTACAAACATCATTCCTGTTGGTGGCTCTCTCAATATCCTCGATCTGACGCTTCTCATGCTCCATCATTTTTCGCTTCTTACCACTCGTTGCCAACAAACTCCTTTTATTTAATCTCTTCATAAAACTGACTTATTCGTAAGGCACTTTGTCGTTGTCACAACTGGTTCATAACGAAAATAGGTATTTTTTTCCTCTGGCAAAAGTCCTTCAGTCGAATCCCTGCTATTAAACGTGAAAAAACCTCTGAATCGAATTCATCGAATACAGCCCTGGTTTTTGACAATGAAGACTATTGCAAACATGTGTTACACACGAATAAATTTTTTCTATTTTATTGAATCACAGACAAAGCATGTCTTTCATCTCGGTCTGCTAAAACTCCGCCTGTACCTATTCGAACGCAATAATCATCATTTCTAATTCCATTAATATGTTATGAGTTTTTGATATCAGTATTTATTGATAGAGTGGCAGAAGACACTTCCTACACCAAACTAGATCTTTCTTTCTGTCGTTTATTTGTTTGTTCTCTGTGTATTTATGTTTGTTTTATTTATTTTTTTATTCAAAGTATGTCTATAGAAATTCATGTACTATATAAAAGGTATGAATTACATATTTTTCAATTCAATTCTACAGAATGTAAAATTACAGTTGTAATCACCAATCGATCAGGAATTTTCAAATAAATACCTAGTTTTGATGTTGTAAACCTCTTGAAGATAGAAAACAGACATTGGATGGAAACCGTCACCGTTTTATCGCCAGGGAGAGCTTGAATTAACCTGCGGGCGGCATCATAGACAGAAGACTTAAAATATTGAAAGTTATCCTCTTGAGTTTGACACAGCAGCGAGCAGCACTATGAAATAAGGATAACGCGTTGTCAAAGTAAATTTCATTTTGAATATTGGCTTTCGCGGAAGAAACGAAAAATTCACTAGACATATCGGGTGGGGGTTGTTAATTTTCCATGGTTGATGGATGATGTGAACAAAGTTCGGCATTCAGGTTGTCAAAGTGAATTTTTGTATAGCTTCGGATGAATTGCTTTTGATTCCTGGCATGCCAATTGATTTTTGATTAAGTAAACAATATAGCCAAAAGGGATGGATGAAATCTAAAAAAAAAAATGGTTTGAAGGGAAATTAATCAGCCTGTCGTGGATCGACCGGCAAGGAACTCATGTCAAGGGCTGATCTCTGTAAGTCATAAAAGAAAAAACAAAAACAATAAACCCTCTCTTTAAACTTGTTGTTGGCTTCGACCAATGTAATGACATTTTCTATCAACAATGTTCTCTAATTAGGAAAAGAATCCTTTCTTGTGGCTATCTTGGAAAAAGCAGAGTGTGTTCATAAGAACTGCTCGGGTGTCCGATGGCCTTTGACTTCCAAAATAGAAATATTTTGTTTTAAGGAAAGATTTATCTGTTACTTCATTCTGATCTATAAAAAAAGGAAAAAAAATTAACAAACTAATTCTTTAAGATATCCAGAGATTACTTTTCTTCTACTACTAGAATGAGTCTAAGGGCAAAATGAAATCACAGAAGAAGACGGTGGAAAAAAAATTAATATTATCCTTAAAGATTCAATTTCATTTATTAGGGCGGGTGGGCGTCTAGTACTGGATATTTTTCCTTTATTCCTTATTTACTACTACTCACTCATTAAGGATTTTGCGAAGGACGAGATAGGGGACAAACAGTGCAACAAATAAGAAGAAAAAAGTAGTAAATAAATAAAAGCAAGTGATTTATTTGCTGAACCCTTTTTTCGCTGCTTTCGTCCTTTCAGTGATTTCAGAAGGATTATTTACTCCTTCACTTTAGCTGGGCTATTTTTATTCTTAGTGCTGCAGCTGTGACCAGTTCAATATGACGGTAGTTGTCCTTTTGTGGACGGGGAGCTTATTGAAGTATGTTGATGTCTTTTTTTCGATAACATGGAAGAAAAGTCTCTCCTCCAGACACCAAAGTTAAAAAGTGCGTATAATTGGTAAGGATTTACTTTTTTCCAAATATTGCCAGCGGTGGTTTTTCCTTTTTTCTTATGTAATTAAGAGAATAGCGTTAAGGTTACAAATTCTTAAACGTTTGAGTTGTTCAAAGGAAAATAAATCATTTTATTCTGCATATATCAGCTCACTCTTTTGTTGAAATGTCAACAGATGTAGGTAATATTGAGGTAGGTAGGTTATATATAGGATACGCTAGCCGGTAAATTCAATATATAAAAATAAAATCAATTCTAAAAACACCTGTTTAGTTCCATAGATGTCCTGAATTTAATTTAACTATTCGACCCAACTTTCAAGATCGATTGCGTTGATTTTTCATTAAAGGGGATTCATATTCAAAAACATGTTTATCAACTTGTCGCTTTGGTAGATTTGTGTAGCGTAGCGTGAACCCACCTTAGTTCTTAATGACATTATTTTTGTGACACTTATTCGCGAACATCCCCTGCGCACAACAACTTTTCGACAAAACTGTGATTTGACATTTGTTTTAATAACCTCACTTTTTTTAAATTATTAATTTATTGTTTTGAACAATTTCGATACAGAAATTGTGCACTGATGCACAAAAAATTATTTCGCTTGATATATAGCTTATACCCCTTCGGTTTTGTAGGCCGCGTTAAGTGTAGCACAAGAGCATAAATTAGTGATTACAAAAAATAGTAAAGTTAGACATTTTCTTATTAATTATTAATGACGAAATGCTTTTGAAATACAAAATGCTGTACACAAAACCATATTTCCTCAAAGCTAAATTCAGACAACTCGTGGGTGGCCGTAGCCGTCCGTGTCGGTCCAGTTGAGAAAGCAAGCGTTTAAAAGTACCAGAGTTACAAATCTCAAAGTAACAAATATTTATTGCAAGAAACAGACTCATTTACATAATTGTGTGTGATTTATGAGCTCGTAGGTTGTGGGCTTGAACAATTTTAAAAGCATCATTAACGCATGCGTAAGCAGACAACTGGACAAGGTGATTTGTTGCAAAGCAATAGCATTTCGCTAAGTGATCAATGCCTATTAGACCACTTAAATAACTCTTTTTTTTAGCATATACAGGGTGATTCACGAGCGTTGTGCCAAAAAGCTAGAGCGTGTAGGTTGAGTTGAGACAAGAAAAAAATCGTATGGGAGGGGGCGTCTATTCCCCCCGTTTAGCCGGGAGGGGCAATTTTCTGAAAAATTGGCTTATTTTGTAAAAAAAAATATTAAAAATCAACGGCTTAGTTTACAATACCGTGCTATACCTTTCTGAAAAGCTAAAAACTTCTTATTTCACTTTGTTTTTAAAATAAATTGTTTTAACGAATAGTTTTAAAAAAAAAAAATTTTCAAACTCAAAATTTTCAAAAAAAAAGCCAAAAAAAATTTTTTGAACTAATTTTTTTCAAAATTTTATGTAATTAAGTACTAATTTTGTTCTAAAATTTCAATGTCTTTGTTAATTTTTAGTCGAAAACAGAGAACCGGATGCAAAAATGTCTTTTCGTTTTTGAGAAATTAAAAAAAAAAAACCACTTTTTTCTAAGAAAATCTTTGTTTTTATTTTTAGGAGAGTGGGGCACATTTGAACACTTTTGGCTTTCGCAGCTTCTGGAACCAGATATGTTGCATTTATTGATCTGTAAAGTTAACTCACAAGCAGCAGTGCTATTAAACTTCGATTTCAAATAATATTTAATTAATTTATCAAAACATTTTTATTAAATTTTAATTTTTAACCAATATACGTTCTTATGTACAAAAGTACCCCATGTATGGGGCAGTTTTGAAATTGGAAGAGGCACTTCTGAACAGCAGCATTAATTTCGTGTTAATGAATGAATAATACTTAAACTTTTTATTATTTATTCTTAGCTTAATTAGTAAGAGAATAATAAAAAAGAGCCGTAGGAAATTCCCTAAAACTAAAATCACTATGGGACAAAATCTTCAATAAAACTAATCCGACTCCAAGAAAATATCACTCTCCCCAAAGATAAAATATTTCTTGTAAAAATCTCCAAATCCCCAATGTTCAGGTACGTCTTCTAACACCGATTCTCTCACGACATGATATGACATGATAACAAATTAAGAACAAGAACGCACTTTCAGTCTGTCAAGCCTGAGTTGTGTTGTTTCATAAGAAAATTTACCTACTATGGATCAAATTATTGTTTTAAAATCAAATAGAGGAGGAAAAAAGATATTTTTAAATGAAAAATTATCTATGGTGTTGTGGCAGGATAAAAAATGATTATTTTTAATTCTAACATAACGTTTCGTGCAACCTTATCATGCGATTTAATCGCATGATCCATTATTATTTGAACGTAATTTGTTTCGGAAATTTTGGCATGGAGATTTTAGTCATGATTCATGAAGATTCTCTCCTTGGAGATTTGGCTCCTGGAGATTTCAGTTTGGGGATTTAAGATTTGGGGATTTTAGTTTGGGATTGTACCTGTATGTTATAGAAACTGATCGGGGCAGCTTTGAACTAGTTCAAACGTGCCCCAAAACACTTGTTCAAATCTACCCCAACTGTATCAAAGCCATAAAATGTTGAATAATTTTTAACTTTTAACATATTTATTTAAAAGCTCGCCGTGATTTAGTTTCACATTTATTTACTATTAAGACATTTTTTTTCCCGATTTAATATCGCCTACTAAAATGTTTGTATACGCTTACAACTAAAAAACTAAAATAATACACCAGCACTACGAAAACCACCTTCCACCTCTAAATCTGAAGCCCGACTGAAGGAAACACGGAAAGCCAATGACGTTTAAGGATATTGTCTTGCCAGTATAATATATTGAATTGCTTTTAATAAAAAGTAATAAACTAAAATTTTATAACCAGTGTTCAAATGTGCCACGTGTTCAAATATGCCCCACTCTCCCCTACCTATCTGGACTTTTAGTTTAATTTATAAATTTAATTTTTTGTAATTGGAGTTTTATGAGGACTCAATAAAGTAGAAAAGTATTGGATTTTCCCTGGATTAATCATTTTGTTCATTGAAAACGTCTGCCATTGACCTTTCACTTCTAGCTCTCCGTGCTCTCGTCGGCGGATTCTTGAAAACATGCTACGACTTGGGCGCCATCTATTGGGATATCTTTCAGCGTAGAGTCTTTCGGCTTCCCGATCTCGACAACAAGTTAAACCGTAGCAGAAGTTCCTGTCCGCTAACTCTTCTCGAACATATGAGTTTGTTATTGTTATGTGTTGATGAATTAATATTTTAATTGTAAATGGTTGTTAAGTAAATATGCGATGCCTTTTATTAACCTTTAGGTTGTTAATTGTTTTTTCATTCAAGAAAAATTGCGGTTTAATTATCTTAAGCCCCCAGCAGACGAGTGGCCGCGGCCCCAGGTATAGTAAGAAAAAATTGCAGGTCAGTTTTCAGACGTTATCAATGAATAAAATGGTTAATCCATTGAAAATCCAATACTTTTCTACTTTATTGAGTCGTCATAAAACTCCAATTACAAAAAATTAAATTTGTAAATTAAACTAATAAATTAAACTAAAAGTCCAGATAGGCAAAAATAAAAACAAAGATTTTCTTAGAAAAAAGTGGTTTTGGTTTTTTTTTTTAATTTCTCAAAAACGAAAAGACATTTTTGGATGCGGTTTTCTGTTTTCGACTGAAAATTAACAAAGACATTGAATTTTGAAAACAAAATTAGTACTTAAATGCATAAAATTTTGAAAAAATTAGTTCAAAAATATTTTTTTTACTTCTTTTTTGAAAATTTTGAGTTTGAAAATTTATTTTTTTTAAACTATTCGTTAAAACAATTTAATTTAAAAACAAAATGAAAGAAAAAGTTTTTGGCTTTTCAGAAAGGTATAGCACGGTATTGTAAGCTAAGCCGTTGATTTTTAATATTTTTTTTTTACAAAATAAGTCAATTTTTCAGAAAATTGCCCCTCCCGGCTAAACGGGGGGGAATAGACCCCCCCTCCGATACGATTTTTTTCTTGTCTCAACTCAACCTACACGCTCTAGCTTTTTGGCACAACGCTCGTGAATCACCCTGTATAGCGTGAGTTAGTTTATCAATGGTCAATGCTTCTCTTAAACTCTTTGTCTTCGGGTTCTTTGATATGTTCATGGTTTCAAGAATGCACATTGAAATTCTCTCAAAATGCGAAAGGCTTATCAAAATACAAGCACAAAAGAAATTCATTTTTACACACCTGACAATTTTTTTTTTTTGCTTTGTCGGCATTTTCTAAGAATTGCATCAAAAACATGTGATTCAATTGATTTGAACCTGATTTAAAAATTATGCTGACCATTGAGCATTTGATTTTGCTGCATATAGATTAAGACGGTTTGACAGGCAAACGGCATCTGTAGCTACAATATAAGTTTACTATACTGATTTAATTAAGGTTTACTTGTCAAATAAAAGAGGATAGCTAGCACTTCAAAACAAAGTTAGGTAGGTACTTCACTGGTAAGTACTACATTAAGACTGATGGTTTGGTTGAATAAAGAGTTGCCCTTAGAAAATAGTCAAAAAGTCTACAAGTCAAGTGGTCAAGTGACACTTGTCTTCTATAATAGTAGGTACCGAGTGCACGTGAAAAGTCTTAGCAATTTCCTTTCCCTTTTTTCCAAAATACATAAGTTGTAAGAAATTAATATAAAATCAGGGATGTATTTACTTTCAATGCGGTATTAGCTCAATACTACCTACATCTTGAAGCATTTTTTTAGGTAGCATTTAACATTCTAGAAACACATTATTTTTCAGCAAACAAAACATTTTGAGGAAAACATTATTATTTACATGCATGCATAAACATTACTCCAGATAGAATCTTTTGAAATCTCTTTGTCTTATTTCAAAAACTGAAACAAATCGTTCCAATGACTTGTGTTTCAATTTGGTACAATTCCAATGATAGAATTCTGTCAGGACAAAAACTTCCGGCTGAATTTCAACAAGGACAACTTTTCAGTGACAGAAATTTTCAATGATTGCTATAACAAACCTGTCAGAAAAAAATCAATGACGTGTTTCAATGGTGAAAACCAATTATACAGGGTGATTCACGAGCGGTGTGCCAAAAAGCTAGAGCGTGTAGGTTGAGTTGAGACAAGAAAAAAATCGTATGAGAGGGGGTGGGTCTATTCCCCCCCGTTTAGCCGGGAGGGGCAATTTTCTGAAAAATTGACTTATTTTGTTTAAAAAAATATTAAAAATCAACGGCTTCGTTTACAACACCGTGCTATACCTTTCTGAAAAGCCAAAAACTTCTTCTTTCACTTTGTTTTTAAGTTAAATTGTTTTAACGAATAGAATAAAATAAATAAATTTTCAAACTCAAAATTTTCAAAAAAACAAGCAAAAAAAACATTTTTGAACTAATTTTTTTTCAAAATTTTATGTAATTAAGTACTAATTTGGTTTTAAAAATTCAATGTGTTTGTTAATTTTTAATCGAAAACAGAAAACTAGATGCAAAAATGTCTTTTCGTTTTTGAGAAATTAAGAAAAAACCAAAAACACTTTTTTCTAAAAAAATCTTTGTTTTTATTTTTACCTATCTGGACTTTTAGTTTAATTTATTAGTTTAATTTATAAATTTAATTTTTTGTGATTGGAGTTTTAGGAGGACTCAATAAAGTAGAAAAATATTGGATTTTCCTTGGATTAATCATTTTTTTCATTGATAATGTCTGCCATTGACCTTTCACTTCTTTTAAACAAAATAAGTCAATTTTTCAGAAAATTGCCCCTCGCGGCTAAACGGGGGGAACAGACCCCCCCCTCTCATACGACTTTTTTCTTGTCTCAACTCAACCTACACGCTCTAGCTTTTTGGCACAACGCTCGTGAATCACCCTGTATAACTGGCCCTTTACAGGGAAAAGAGGGAGACTTGATCACCCCTTAAATCACCAGTTCCGAAAGAGTTAACAAAAGCAAAACAAAATTATTAGGCACCTGACTTTGTTGTCGTTTAGTTAAAAACAACGAAAGCCATCTCTGAATTAAAAAGAAAAGAAAAGCCATGATTCAAGAATCAATTGCACCTTATTACATACAATCTTACTGTTTCTGTCTAATTAAAAGTTCCTGGTCCTGGCACTTGAGAATCTTTGTGAAATAACTCCAATCCATTTTATCCAGAAAGACGACATAAAATCTACTCCTAAAGAAAAATTTGTTCCTGTTGCTTTAATGTATATCTCTATCTACCATCAAAGACTCGTATCTATAAATACGCACAACAATAAGTTCACGTTCTTTTCAACTGTTAATGTGTGTTTAATGGCGTTAACTATAACTTCAGCTAATACGTTTAGGTATATGCATTTAATTATTGTGTTTATCAGAGAAGTCCTCCTGAACGACTATCTCAATTTTTTGTTTGCACAAAGTAAGGCTTTAAAATTTGTTCAGGCTAATTTTGATGCCCCCTGACCAATGTAAAAATGTGATTTCAGAACTTAAAGTCAGGGTTTAATGTTTAACAATTTTTTTCTTAGAATACGACCAAGAATCATATCCCAAAAATCACATGACAGACCAATTACCGGACACCCTGTATAGTTCTTGCAATATGTTTTCAAACCGTTTTAGAAGCACTCAGTTCAAAGTCACAGTCTTATTACAATAAATGCATAAATACAAAATATCCGGTATGCAGATTGGCCAAAATTGATCCCGTTTCCTGATGCTGCATTTCGACTTCTCATAATGCTCCTCCATTAACCCAACGACCGCGACCTGGTAATGTCTCTCTTTTCTTACGAAGAAGACCAGATATGTCTTATGCAAGTATAAAAGAAACGTAAACTGCTCAGCATCAATTTCGTGCAAAAGTGTAGTGCGTTTTAATTGATAGCCTTTGGCAAATTGTGGCTGTTGAAAACTTTGTGTTGCTTGCTGTTGTCTAAACTCCTTCACCATATGTAACTTATTGTAATGCTTTAACGGATTGTTGACGATTGTTAATTCTTCTACGTCCTGTCATCCATGGCGTTGGTATTCCTTCTTAGCTAATTTCCGTAGCTAAGCTAGTGTTTTACGTTGACGTATGGACAGTGGACAGCCGAGATGCGCACTAGTAAACTTTCAAAGAGTCGATTTATCATCCAAGTTTGTTAAGTAGATGCAAATGATAGTGTTAAATATCTGCAAGCGATTCAAGGTGTTGGAAGGCTTAATAAGCAGTCCATTGCGACTGTTAGCAACGTACTTCAACTGAACTTAAACACGTAAATGACCGATAGGTTGATATAAATCAACACAAATTTTTTTTTCTTACATTTTCCAATTGAGTTGTAGAGCTCATTAAACATACGAAGTTGGATGGACATTTCAGAGGAATAAGTGCCGGAGGACTAATTGTTTCCGTTTACATCTGTAGATTGGGAAAGATATGGTCAAGAAACACCGATTGGTAAGAATTTATGCCATTTTCTCATTTGTGTCTAGTTATTCGCTATGAATATAAGGTATGTATTGCGGCGAAAATCTATTGTGTTCGTTCGTGGAAATATATAAGGAAATATGAAAGTAGTCACACTTGTTGTTATGTGTAGGTACTGTTATAATTATTATTATTGGGCATTGTGGGTCTAGGTATCTTTGCATATTGCACGTCATTGTGCAAAATAATAATGAAGAACTCATGCTGCGCCCTCAAGTTTGGCAACGAGCTTAGGGAATCTTTCGATATCAAAATAGGATTCAGACAAGGCTATCAGACTATCTTATAAAAGTCTGTACAACTAATCACGTACGACGACGATATTGATATTATTGGGAGAACACAGCGTGATGTCAATGGCACCCTTGTAGGAATTGAGACAGAAGCGGAGAAAATGGGTTAAGCGGTAAATGAGGGCTAAACTTAGTAAGTATATGCTGTCTTCGAAGAAGGACACAACACCAACGGCTCAGAACGTCACAAAAGACGTATATAACTCCGAGGTAGTTTATCCACCCACATAGACTCCGCTATTAAATGACGAAAAATTTGTCTTGCAAATCGCTGTTTCTTTGGGCTTAGAAAGCAATTGAGTGGTAAGGCCTCTCTGGATCAACTTATGTAAAACTATATAATAATCATCCCAGTCTTGCTGTATGGTGCAGAAGCCATCTTAAGTAAGTAAGATAAATATATTATCAGCCGGTTTTGTAACTGCTTGCTTCATCTATTCACGTGTTTAGACAGCGGGTGTTTTCACTTAACATTATTTTAATTTGTTTATCGATACGTTGTTTGAAATAACAGAGGTATGCGCTGTTCCTATAAAAAAAAATTTGTATGTCCATTTTATCAACCTAAATATTATGAGATAAAATCTGTCAAGAATCACAACAGTATTTTCGTTGTGCTGTGTTGCCTGCTACAACCAGCCCCGGATCTTCAGTTTTTTTGGGGCGGGGCAAAAAGTGAAAAATGCCACCAAAAGTCCAAAAAAATTAAAGGAAGGCTTTATTTCAGTATACATATGAACACAGTCGTCGGATTGAGATGAAATTAAAGATTTTCAAAGTTTATCATTTTTTCTTGCGACATAGATATAGAATATTATGGCAAGTATATTGTATAGTATTCGTAAAAAAACTTGAGATTTCAATCAAATATGACATTACGAGAATTCGAAAAAAGTGGGTCCGGCGAGTTCGTCCGCCTGTCCGGCTGTCTGTCTGTCAGTAAGCGCACCTACAGCCTCAACCACTGGTTCGATTAAATTCAAATTTGGAATTGAATTTGGTTGGGTCATTTTTTAAATTTTATGTTCAAGATCAAATTAAGAGCATAGCAAACGCACCTACATATTTTTTCGGCCAAAAACCAAAAGTTTTAATTTTCTCAAGCGGCTCCTACCATTTTTTTTAAACTCATCGTAAATATTTTTTTGAAACATTGGTGTTTTTTATTTAAGAAATTATTTTTGTATTGCTCCAAAACGGAACCTATCTCGCACAGAACGGTTTTTTTTCTGTATTAGATTTTCTCAAAAATATATAGCCCAAATAATATTTTCCTCTCCAAAACAATTCCAAAGAAATTGTTTGGTCCTTAGAAAAATATTTTTAAACTTTTTTCCAAAATTCTGTATATCAAAATCGGATCAATATTAAAAACTTAAATTCAACTCTAAGACGTATATTAACATGTTCTTAAATACAGCATAGGTACCCAGATTCATTTTAAGGCAATTTTGAAAAAAAGTTTATACAAATATAAACTGATTTAAAAAAAAACTGCTCTAACGATTTTTTTTTAATTCTTGACGTAGAAATTTCAATTTTAATTTTTATTTTTGAATTTTAATCACAACTTTTTATTTTAAATGTTTTTTTTTTTTTTTGTAATTTACGTTTTGGATAATAGGCGCGAGTTCATTTCGAGTTTAAAAAAAACGTTTGTGGTTTTCACTTGAGCTTAAAATAAATTCACTAATCTTCAAAACCGAAAAATAAAAAAAGTTCCTCAACAAGTGAGCGAAAAATGTATCTCAATCAAATTGATTAAGTTTGAAGATATTGCTGTTTTAATTTGCTTTATGTTTTATATCGCAACGATTTTTTTTATCACAATTTGCCACTTTGACAATTTTGACTTGGACCCCTGCTAAAAATTGACTCAGAAAAAAAAGGTCAGATTAAAAAAAAAAAAAAAAATTATAAAAGATGAAAAACATTTTTTTTTTCAATTTTTTCTTTCGATTTAAAAAGGTCAAAAAAATGTAGGTATTTTTAACTTTTTCATTAATTTTTTGGTTTTTGATGATGCAACTAATCTGATTGATTATTTTTTTTGATTAACCGTTTCTCTGTTGTTGCAACACAACATCAAACTTGCAACACTATTTTTTTTTGTTTTTTTTTTTAATTTCTAATTAATTTTTTAATGCTTCCTAACGAAAAATAACGAATGTTACATGAAATGCATTCTACATTACAATTGAGAGCTTTCAGCCTTGCCTCGAAAAAAGAAAGCATACGGTGGTATAAAATATTTAGAAATTGTACGAATCGGAGAGAATTTTGCACCGATCGAGGACGGGCTGAGTAAACAACACACATATATGTACATATTTAAAACAAAACACTGCGTGGAGAATGATCGACTAGGGAGTTCTTGAATATTCCTTCATCTCTTTTAAGCTCAGGGTACCGGTCGAGTTTATATGGCCATCAAATTTCTATTTTTTTCCGTGGTCAATGTTAGGTAAATGATGAGTGTTCCATTCGTATGAATTTTGCCGCCCTTCGAACTTGCCGCCCGGGGCATAGGCCCCCCTAGATCAGGGGCTACATACAACTAACCTTATATATAATTCAATATTCAAAAATTAGAAGTACTGTGCAGTGCAATATTGTAGAGTAAGCCACGAACATTGTCTAATGTTTCCAATTTTACTTGTCTATCAATAAGCAGTCAAACTTAACCGTTACTGTGTAAGATAATGATATTCTTTTAAATTATTTCTTTCTTCTTTATTTAAAAAATTAATGAAGCAATATTCTTGAAACTTCACTTGAATTTTCATTCACATTAACAAAATTTTGATACCTATCAATCTTAAAAAAAAGGAAACGGAAAAATACGAATACCTACAAATATTATACGCCATGAGCCAGGGATGGAAAAAAAATAAGAAAAACAAAAAATGAGATTACCATTTCATTATTATTTTGAAGCCAATTCATCAATGTGATATACTTTCCTAAAACGAACGTTCTTTTTTTAACTATGCGCATTAGCCTCGTAAATAGTAGATCTCATTATCCCATAAATAGTGAAACAAAGACCACGTTGACAAATGACGTTATTAATGATGGAAGTTTATGCGCCTGTTTACCCGAACTAACATGCAACAACATTTCGAATGAAAGTAAGACAAGGTGCGGAATTTTAATTATTTAATTAATTTGAATCACTGGTTCACGCAATCGTATAAGCAAAGTAAATAATAATAAAAATGATAGTAACAATAATTATGAATTTTATTCGATTAGAAGAATACCTGCCTATTTATTAAGAGGTGTCCCTTCTTTTCCAAAGAATGTCATCAACGCATTATAATGAAAGGATGTGGGGTGAAACTAGCTTTCTAGTGCTTGCTCACACTATTATACGAGTGCATAAAAGCTATTAATAGTACATCTAATTATGTCCTTTAAGGTGTGACCTAACAGCGCTGCTCAGTAAACTAATTCCATCAACCTTGAGTGACGGATGATGTCACTTTCGTCGTATGTTTTCTTGTAAAATAAATGTGTTGTAGGTACATACATATACATATGTATTAGTATTTATAGTATTATCTATATCTATATATATAAAAGAACAGCCTAATTTTTGTGTTCGTTCGCTAACCGGGCACACTGGTTGACCGATTTTCCTAATTTTTACTTGCGACATATAGAATATATGGCAAGTATTGAATTCGTACAAAAAAAAAAATTGAGATGATGATGAGATATGACATTACGATGATAGAGAAGTCGAAAAAAGTGAGTCCGGCGATTCCGTCTGTCTGTCTGTCGGGAAGTTTACAGGCACCTACAGCCTTAACCACTGGTCCGATTGACTTCAAACTTGAAAATAAGAGGTTTGAGCAAAAACCCATATCCCAGTTTTTTTCATTTTTTTTTAAGATCAAAATTTAGGGTAGCCACCATACGATTTTTAAGGCAAAAAACCAAAACTTTAAATTTTCTCCAAAACGGTTCCTACGATTTTTTTTAAACTTCCTCGAATTTGATTTTTTTAAACACTCATATATTTTATGTAAAAAAAAAAAATTTGTATTGCTCCAAAACGGTACCTCCCATAGAACCGTTTTTTTGTTATTAGATTTTCTCAAAAACTAAAAGTCCGATCAGCGTATTTTTTTTTTGAAAGTACGTATATATTGTCCAAATAATTTGTTGTATTCAAAAAAATTTCAAAATTTTTTTTGGATTTTTAAAAAAATATTTTAAACTTTTTTTTCAAAATTGTGTATCTTAAAAACGGATCAATATTAAAAATCGAAATATACTCATAAAATGTATATTTACATATTCTTGAATACTGCATACCCAAATTAATTTTAAGACATTTTTGAAAAATTATATATATAAAAAATTAATTTAAAAAAAAACGGCTCCGACGATTTTCAAACAAAAAATTCAATAAATCAAAAATAAGGTTTAAATTTGTTTGGCATTTAAATTTTTGGAATAAAATGTATTTACGAGGTATATTTTCAAATTTTAATTTTTTTTTTAATAAATTAAAAAAAAATTGAAAAACCAACATTTTCTTAAGAAATCATATGACATCAATTTTTTTCCGATTGAATCCATTTTTGAGGTACATATTTCAATTTAAATTTTTATTTATGAGTTTTTTTTTAAATTTTTTTTATGACTTATAATTGTGAATACAGGAGCAAGTTCGTACGACCGAGTCGTGCACATTTTTTCTCTAAATGCAAGAGGTATTATGGTAGAAGGTTTAGAAAAATTAAAATGTATATTTTTCAAATGCAGTGAAATGATAAACGGTGCCAATGTTAAAAAAACATATTTTTTTCACTACAACAAAATAAAAACAAATCTGATCAATTTCAATTATTGAAAATTTATGAATGTCAAATCAAAAATTATTTTTTGAAAATTTGAAACGAGGGCGATACAGAAGAACAGAAGGCGAGAAGTAATCGCTTTTGAAGCAATTTAGATTACACTTGCTAGACCCAATAAGCCCGTTCAAATATGTCTTTTCTTGAAAACCGGAGGTATGGAATTTTTTGACCCTGGGGTAAAAAAAAAACCCGGAGACTAAGCTCTCCACGAAGCTATTCGCCTACAAACCCAGGGCGTTGCGACTGCAAGCTCTCGGAGACGAAAGATAATGCGATAAGAACTTCAAGCAGATCACCCCGAAGCTGCTAACCCCACAAAAAGTGCTTCCCCTCACTGCGTTGTGTTTTTTATCTTCAAGTTCTGAGGTCTGGAACATACCACCTGTTAAGTTTCCAAGTATGGAAGTGTCCACGCTTTCCATACCGGAAACGACACACTTTTATCTGTTCAGTGATGCTGTCGATAATTTTTTGTAGGAGATTTGATTTTTTTTTTCGTAAGTTTGAAACAACGACGAAAAAAGGACATACATATATTTATTTGGGAATAACAATGAAAATTAAAAAAAAAAGTTAATAATTGTGAATGCAAGATTTGTTAATTTGTTTGAATTTTGAGAACTATTAAAAAGAGGGGTGTTAAAATATACACAAGTAAAATTTACGCTTAATAAGAATAATAACGACAAGGCAAAAGAAACAAATTGGGTTTGAGAAAAAAAAGATAAAATAAGACCCCCTACGTTGAAATATTTTGAAAAATAGATTTTTTGTTTCAGTCACTTATCAGTTACACAATTTGCGAGGTCTGGTTACCGGGCTATGATCTCAAAACTATTTTTCTTCGTTTTTGTCTGCATTCTAAGAATGGCTTACCTGATTAGGCTCTAAATTGTGGAAATGGTAGGTAGAACCAGGAATCGGCTAGGATACATTTTAGCTGATATTCTAGCTTACCCCGTTAACGTTATTTTGCAATATTGTTGCGAAACTTCATAAATACTAATCCGATTTAAATAATTCAGAAAATACAATACATAGAATAGGAGTAATTTAAGCTTATTTTATTACTAGCTGACCCATAAAACGCTGCTTTGTCATAAAAATATTAATCTTCCGAAATTTTTATCCGAAAGGTAATAAGAATTCTTTCACAGAAAGAATATTTAGGAGTAATAAACATATACTGCATTTTATTAAGATAAAACAAATCATGCAAATCGAGACGGCTGACAATGAGACACCAAATAAGAATAATTGTAAGTCAGGGCAGTTATACGAAAAAAAAAAAACATATGTCAGAGCAATACAAAAAGCAAGGGATTATCTCACTTTTTTTGAACGACTTTATGCTAAGCCCTTGCAGCTTAAAAAAAAAACGATTAAAAAAAATGTATAGGTAAGTTATAAGTTATAACACTCAAATAATTTTTACGTAGAACCACGTAGAAATGCCTCGACAGCGTTCTTTTTCTTAAGTTTTGATGACTTTCAAATACTTTTACCCTTGACACAGAAAAAAAAGGAAAACGCGTTGCTAACATAGTTTATTGACTTTAACAGCCAAATATTTCTCTCGGCTGCATTAATATTTGGCATCAGCAGAAGAAAAGAAAATGTAAAATAAAATTAGTAATTTTCATTTCTTTCGTGATAATATTGAGTCAATAAATTGCTACCTACATCACTATAATATCTTTATGGAAAATTATTTTCCTATCAGATCGATGCAATTTATGAGAACATTCTTCGCAAATTTAATATTGACAAAAGTAACACAATATTGGAAAATTGTACTACCCGTTGCTTCCTCCAAAACTGTGGCAACTCTGTTAAGTTACGGGAAAAATGCACACTAAACCTTTAAGTTACCACTTACCATGTCTTAAAAGCGGGTACAACGTCCCGCAGGTCAGCTAGTATAATATATAAAAATGAAATCCTGTTCGTGTATGATAGAATAACTCACAAACGGCTGGACGGATTTGGCTAATTTTTTATTAATTTTGTTCGTGTTAGTCTGTAGATGGTTCTTAGGGAAATTTTTTTTTTAATTATTGCAGGTGCATTGGTTTTCAAATGGAAAACTGGAATATTTTAAAATGGGTTTTCATATTGAAAACAGAAAGTTCTTGATGAAAACTTGGAAAACTCATTGGTTTTCAAAGTGAAAATTGCATATTATTGCATCAGGTGCATTGGTTTCCAAATGGAAAACTGGAAAATTTCAAAATGGAGTTGCTCTGAAGGGCAGCGAGACGAAGTTCGCGGGGTCAGCTAGTTAATAATAATTATCTCTTTTATTTTCAGAACCTCCTATTGCACAATCAGTGCATTTAAGAAGAATCTTGCAACATTTATAAGGTAATACTTTTGTTTGTTTGTCAGTTAATTGACTATAAGCCTATAACCGACAAACAAACAAAAGTCTTACTTAATATACGAGAATAAGTATAGAAAAAAAAAAAAAAAGATTTGGGAGAAGATTGGCAGGGAACACTTAGCTCCGGAAAGTATCAGTTTAACTAGCTTTAGTTGATATTGTTAGGTTTAAGATAATTATGCAATAACAACAAAAAAATGCACGAGAGGCCACACCAAAGTATTTGCTTCTTATATTCGAAAACGAAGCATTTAAGAAAGCACATACAGGAACTTTCAAATCACATAAAAAATGTGCAAGACTCGGTCGTACGAACTTGCTCCTGTATTCGAAATTATAACTCATAAAAAAATTAATATTCGTAAATAAAAATTTAAATTGAAATATGTACCTCAAAAAAAGATTCTATCTGAAAAAAATTGATGTCGTATGATTTCTTAATAGCCCAGGAGCCCCCATACAAGAAATTCCCGTCATCGCGCCCACTAAAATTTTTAATGAGGAATTAAAGTTAAAGCCAAGACGAACAAGATTCGCTTGGTCGGCGTGAATTGAGTTAGCCGGAAAGGCAGCGCATACCTGTTGCAATGTGGTGAAATGTCTCCATTATGACGGATTCCATTTTTGTTTCTTTCATTGCATGGGTCCTAGTGTTAGATGTAGAAATACCTTGGTTTGTTTGCTTTCAAGCTGCCGAAAGTATTGCGCAAACCAGATTTTTTATAAATGAAACTACTGTAGTTTGTAATAAAAACACAGGGCCTTACCAACAATTACTGACTAAACAAGCGTTTAGATAAACGCCACGTTAAACTTTAGAGACGAGTTTATTTGTGTGTTAACTAATAACCAAATTAAACACGTCTTTAACTAAACTGTGCTCTATTACATTATCTACTACATTTGTTGCCAAACAGACAGCTGCTGTCGAAATGACATTTGTGTTATTTATGAAATGTCAGCATAAAAGACTGCCACAACATTTCATAACAATCAGTGAGCAATTGTGTTAGAAAGTTTGTGAGAGCCTTGGCATCCAAGGCGAGTCTTTTTGTGAAAATCCAATCGGAAAGCAATAGTTTATCTATCCGCGCCAAAACAACCGACGACCAAGATGTAAGGATTACTCTCCCGGAACCAATTAGTGCCCGCTCATCGGATTGGGTCGAGATTATTGGAACGCCAGCTGGTCCTGATGCTATACGGGCAAGAGAAGTGAGTTCGTAAACTAGTTTGGCCATAAAAAAGCAGTAACATGAGAAAATGCAATAAATTTTTAGGTTATCTTGTTTGGAGGCGATCAGTATCTGGATGTCGAGGGCTACAACATGATGGTGCAATTCTGGACACACAGCAAAGACATCTATCGTCAAGGTTAGAGTGGAAACATTCAATAAATTTGTATGTCGTAAGAGACCATCGTTTCTATTTAACCATTTTTTATTCGCTTAATTTGTACGCATTTGTTTTCACAAAATAAAGCACGTAATCTTGTAACTGGTTTCCTTAATCCTCTTCCGAGGAATCTGTTTCGTCTTCTTCAGATTCGCTATCGTTTTCCTGTGGTCGATTAAGGTTCCGCACCATAAATCTGTCGCCATCATCTTCATCCGCCTGCTCATCGGAATGTTCCCTCTTTTTAGTGAATTTCTTCGGCCAAATGCTTACTTTTGTGTATTCCTTGACGTGCTCCGGTGTCAGCACCTTACAAATCTCGGCCTTCACCTTGTCGCCTTCTTCGATCGGCTCGACCAGAACGGAATCCCCTAGTTTAACCCAAACGTTCTTTCGAAACTTTGTTGGCATGGAAACAAGAAATTTCTCAGCATCGTCTGCACCTTCGACTTCGTGCAGATTATTACCACGACTGCTGGTCAAACGTACGATTTGTTGGTTCTCCTTCGGAAGCTCGAAATCATCGTCCATCATTTCCTTCATGACAGCGCTAAGCTGACTATTAAATTGATTATTGGTATGGTTCATTATTTAGAGTCCACTTTAATATTTAAGTCGTCACTAAATTTGATTATTGGTAAGGCCCACAGTGTTTTAGGTCATAATAAAACCTTGTTTGCGCAGAACTTTCGGCAGCTTGAAAGCAAGCAAACCAAGGTATTTCTACATCTAACATAAGGACGCGTGTAATGAAAGAAACAGAAATGGAATCCTTGATGATGGAGACATTTCACAGTCATTCACCAAATTGCAACAGGTATGCGCGGCCTTTCCGGCTATCTAAATTTACGCCGACCAAGCGAATCTTATTCGTCTTGGCTTTATCTTTTATTCCTCATTTAAAATTTTAGTGTGCGCGATGAAGGGAATTTCTTGTATGGGGGCTCCCCACCTATAAGATATTGTTGATTTTTCAAATTTTTGTTTTTAAAAATCGTCGGAGCGGTTTTTGTATATAAAATTTTTCGAAAATGTCTTAAAATTAATTTGGGTATTGCAGTAGGTATTCAAGAATGTCCAAGTATACTTTTTACAAGTTAATTTCAATTATTAATATTGATCCGTTTTTGAGATACAGAATTTTTAAAAAAAAGTTTAAAAATATTTTTTTTAATCCAATTTTTTTTTTAAATTTTTTCGAATACAAAATATTATTTGAGCAATATAAACGTACTTTCAAAAAAAAAAAAATTACCCTGATCGGACTATTTTTCGGGAAAATCTGATAACAAAAAAACGGTTCTATGGGCGGTACCGTTTTGGAGCAATAGAAAAATATTTTTTTTTACATAAAATACATCAAAGTTTTAAGCAAAAATTTTCGAGGAAGTTTAAAAAAAATCGTAGGAGCCCTTTTTGAAAAAATTGAAACTTTTGGTTTTTGGCCAAAAAAATCGTATGTTGGCTACCCTAAATTTTGATCCTAAAAAAAAAAAATCAAAAAAACAACCAACGCGAATTCGCTCAAACCTTTAATTTTCAAGTTTGAAGTCAATCGGACCAGTGGTTAAGAATGTAGTTGCGTTTACAGACAGACAGACAGACAGACAGACGGACGGAATCGCCGGACCCACTTTTTTCGACTTCACTATCATCGTCATGTCATATCTCATCATTACCTCAAATTTTTTTTTTTACGAATTCAATACTTGCCATATATTGTATATGTCGCAAGTAAAAAGGGTGTGATATGACTATGTTGAGACATAATAATTTAGTCAAATAGTAAAACCTTATATTATAAATAAAAATATAATCCAAAATATGATCCAAGAAATATGTATATATATCCATGAAATATACCACTATATACCAACGACAAAAAATCCTTTTTTGAATTAGGAAGCGGCGCCGGATTCAAAATAAATTGCCCAGTCATTATTCATTATTCATTTATTTCAGCAGAACTTAATATTAAGATATACATCTTTAAGATAAGTAAGCCTTGATTAGGATCATAAAAACAAAGGAGAACATTAAATTAATTATATTTAAAAAAAATTTAATATATTAGATAAAAATTAAGTAAATAATATTTCTAGAATTAAAGTAAACATTAAAAAAAAAGAAAGAAACAGAAAAATGAATAAAGTCTCCAGCAGGGACTAAGTGTTCCGCTTCCGGAAAATCCTTAACGTCATCGGTATTCAAAATTCGTTCCATCGTTGTATTACAAACGCAGCGAGTATGAGATAAACTCTTTCTGTCCTCGGAAAATTTCACCCCACATGCTTTGTCATGATCCATGAACATCCCTGATATTTTAAGAAATATGACATTCAAATACTTTGGCATATTCAATTCCATTATTTTATGACATCACTCTATGTCTATATGAACTCCGGCATTGGTTTGATGGAACAAACCAATACCTAAATCAGTTTTTTTTTTTTTTCTATAACAAAAAGGAAAAAAACCCACAAGATTATGTTTAAAAGGGATTGGTGGTAATTTTGAAAAGGCTATAGGAAATGTGTATTATCTTTTTTACGAACATCTTTTATTGTGGCTTTAGTCATGTTCTTCTTCATTGACTTCTTTATGAGTGCGTTTGGAGTACTAAGTCGCATTTTAGCATTTTGTCAATTGTACCCATAAATGTCAATTTCAATATTTCCGAAATAACAATATAATTTTATGATGTTGAAGTCGATTGTTATGCATGCAAATGCCCTCATTTAGGATTGATTGAATTGGATTGGAATGGTGAGGACGATAATACAGGATATAGGTACCCAAGTTATTTTATTTAAAATAATTAATTATCTCAAAAAGCAAATTCAAAATAAGAAAAGAATGCAAGTTTTGTATAAAAATTATAATTGTCGATTATCTCTTATGGAGATGGCGGGCGCAGCAATTTAAGATTCACCTTTGTTCGGTACCGGGACACAGAGACGTTATAAGAAATTGAAGGGCTGATGAGCTCGCTACAAATGGAATCGTAATGCCCATCTTGAAGAACGAAATTTTCTTAATGAAGCACGTTTTTCTCATCAAGAGGTCCACTGGTGATTTGATGGTTAATCTCTCCAAACAGTGGAACAAATCTTTACATCGTTTTGGAGAAAGTAAGATAATTGATTATTTAAAAAGCATTTGATAGAGTTTGGCTTCAGGCTCTCTTATCGAAAACACGTGTTTTCGGTATTGATGCAACTAAGAAATAATTCCCTTGGGGCCTTTCCCCGCTTAGCGCAAGGAAACTCGTCCCAAAGTCAGAAGTCTCGAAAATAGTTTTCGGAACTTCTGGCCCACTATGGAGGGTCATAATAATTCGCGCGAATGTTGTTATTTTCACACCCCAAATTGATTCTCTTTTGGGCAAAATTTTTTCCGCTTGTGTGCATCCATCTTTCTGATGCAGCTTTTAATGTAATTGAAATAGCTTGGTTAAGAAAACATTTTCCAATGCAAACGTTTTTCTGCACTCTGGGATGTCAAAGTTCGGTGAGGGTAATGAATTCTACAAGCACACTGTACTGTTTTTTTTTTCTTCCAAAAACATCGAAATTAAGTAACAATTATAATAACAATAATGCAAAATAAACAAAACAGAAAATAGAGAGATAGATTAGTTAATATAGATAGAACAATCAAAATTAAAATGATTTAATAACAATAAATTCAAATTAGCAAAAAAAAAAAACATTAGGTCAGGCTGTTCTTTGCAGTTCGTAAGGAATTAGGTTCCACTAGCGAACTGTAGATATATAAAAGGAACGTTCAGATATGGTGTTTGAAAAACATGGAAGGCTAAACATTAATCCTCTTTGGGATTGGGAAAATTGAAGCTTTTCACTTAAGTAGTCAGAGTATCTATTGTGAACAACATCATGGAATCTAATGAGAAGTCTATACTTAAGATACAAGTTGAGATTCATCCCAACTAGAGTATTTTGGAGTTGTGATACACTAGTAAATCGAGGAATGTTATGGATAAATCGAATGCAGTCATTAAAAGCAACATTGAGCTTACGCCTGTATTCACAGTCAAGGACTGGGAAGACTGTACAGATAAAAGAAAAGTACGGTGTACGGCATAACTAAAGCCTTTATAAGGTACTTTTTCATAGAAGGCGGGAACAAGCTTGAAGAACATCTCAAGGATCGCAGTCTAGCATAAATTAGTCTAATAGAATTAGATATTGCACTACAACAGCTAAAGTTACTATTAATTCTGAACCCTAAATATTTAACGTCATTCACAAAAGGAATACATTCATTTCCTATTACCACCGAAGGAAATTGTTCATAATTAAGTTGATTCTTAGAACATAAAAGAGCAACGGATTTTAGTAGGGTTAAGTTTCAAGCAATTGTCGTTTGACCACATTCGAATCTCGTTTAAGTCTTCATTTAACCTCACAATACAATCATCCATCAGTCCAATTGGGTGGAAAATGTATAAAACAACATCATCCGCATATAGATGAATTTGGCAGTTATGAATAACATTAGGTATATCATTAATAAATAGTGAAAACAAAAGCGGGCCCAGAACAGAGCCCTGAGGTACACCAGTTTTAACTGAAATTGGATTGGAGGAACCCGACTCAGTTTTTGTATATTGCACTCTATTTAACAAAAAGTTGGACTAAAGCTTCAACGATGTGTTTGAGAATTTATACATTTTTTTGAGCAGGATTGAGTGATCGATGCATTCAAACGCTTAAGAAAAATCAAGCGAAACCATAACGCCAAAATTATCAGAATCTGAAGCAAAACGTGAATCAGATGTCACTTTACTTGCAGCAGACTCGCAGCTATGTTTGCTATGAAAACCCGATTGAAATTTTGTCAGCAAATTAGCAAATTATTAGCATTTAAGAATCCTTGTATTTGATCACGAATCACTTTTTCAAAGGCCTTTCACAAGAAAGAAAGAATACTTATAGGCCTATAATCAGAGAGGTTTAAGGGTTTGGATTTTTTAGGTACAAGTATGATACTTGCACTTTTCCATATATCAGGAAACTTACTGCTATAAAAGCAAAAGTTAAAAATGTGAAAAAGGCAAAATCAATTTTAAAAACTTAGGAGAAATTTCGAGAGGACCGATAGAATTAGATTTGACTGAGAAGATTGATTTAAGTAACTCATTAGCACTTATGCAATTAAACAAAAAAGAATTTCCATTTTCAGGAACATCAAACAGATCTTGAGGGATAGTTGAACTAACGAAAGGTGGGACTAACACATCAGACATTACTTGTGGACTAAACGGACACTTTTTTTAATTTTTGTTGTCTATCACACCCATGTTTTTTAGGTTTTGCCATAAATCCCTGAAGGTGAGTGTTGGGTCAATCTTTTTCATTAAATTCTTGCGCTTGCATTTTCGTATGTGAGAAATAATTTTGTTGCGTGAATATTTATATTGAGCTTTATTATATGCAGTTGGATTATTTTTGAATCTCCTGTAAAATAGCTCTAGTTCCCGAATCATTACTTTTAAACTGTTGTTAAACCAGGGACAGCCAAAAGTTCTTATTTCTTTGGATACAACTGGGATGTAGTTGTCATATAACGTAGTCACTAAGGTGTTAAAAAGCGAAACCTTTGTATTCACATCAGCTGAGTAGTAAATCCTGTCCCATTCCAAAAACCTAAAATTTGACTCTAGATTTTCATAGTCAAAGTCACGGTATGACCTAAAAGTAATTGTTCGGGGAATGTTAGCCCTATAAACATAAAAATGATAGGAACAGAATATAAAATCATGAATGAAGTCGCAAGTAGGGCTTATCTGATTTGAAGCTAATTTCATCTTATTGCATCTATCTGTCGCCTAAAATAACCAAGCTGTTTCAATTACATTAAAAACTGCATCAGAAAGATGGATGGACACAAGCGGAAAAAAATTTGCCTAAAAGAGATTGTACTATGCGGCCTTATTTCGTCTGGCGTTATTTCACGTCACCCTAAATAGTTGGGAAATAATTTCACCCAAATTTCAGGTGAAATTATTGCTCACCTAAAGTGGGAAACAATTTCACCCGAAAAAAGTGAAATTATAACCCACTAGAGGTGAGATAATGACCCATGTAAAGTTATGACCTGTGAAGTTATGCACCCGCACCGTTTTAATTAGGCACATCAAAAATTGCCAGTTGATTTGTGAACATGTATTCTCCATTTTAAAAAGTCGAAATCTTCATAATTTTTACAGTTGTACATATGTATATTATTAAGTAGTATTAACTTTTTTTTTTTTTAAGCCAAATTTCATTTGCAATTCCTTTAAGCTTTGATTAATGATAATTTGAGATGCCGAAACCTTTAAGTATTTTTTACAATAGTTTTGTATAAATTTTGATTATAATAACTAGATTTAGTATTGTAAATATATATTTACATTCACATTGTAGGGAACATTAGGAACCCACTACCATCGCTTCATCATATTATGCTAGTAGTAACGACCCAACTACGACCCTCCATTATAAACCCACTTTAAAACATATAGTCACTGCCCATGCATTCATGCTTTGCATATTTTATGTGCAATAACCGACAAAATAGGTGGAATTTTTTTTTGTTGTGTGTTCCATTGACAGATAAAATTGATAAATAGCTTTTCCAGTTGCAGCCCTGCCCAATTTGGCAACCAAAAGGGGTGTGTTTGTTGATTCGATGAGACATTTATTTTACGATACATTAATAGTTTTATTGCGTCGTGACTATAGCAGAGAAATTGTATGGCTTAAGAAAAACCATATTCGTTCGAACTACTGCAACTTTCAGGCATACCAATAGCGTGGTCATACACCTCGCGTGTTCAATTGACCGTTAGAGATTGTGATTTGTAAAATTTTGATAATTCTTAAACTATTGCCGTTCTTTCCACAAGCAGTGTTTTCAGCAGAATTCAATACTTAACAATTTGAATCGTGCAGTGCTCAATATAATGATAATGACTAACTTGTCTTTAGCAAATAAATGTGCTTACTTGTTCGTGTTCAATCGATTAATGTATGGTAAACAACAAACAACAAACAACACATAAAATATAAAATACACGAACAATTTCCCAACAATTTTAAGCATCAGTATAGAACCATTAACAATGATATTATTGTCAATAAGCACGCTTATTCAATTGAGGCCTTGACGAGTAACACTAAGTTATTTATCGATTTCTAGATGGTAGCTTAAAATGCCTCGTGAAAAAACTTTAGCATACTCAAGTTTGTATTGACTCGGTTGTAGGTTCCCGTGGGATAGATTTGTTTAAATTTTACATAGACCAAAGGAGCAACATGACTTTTTCCACAGGTACCTATCTCATTTCTAATTTTTATGAATGATCTCTTGTTAGCAACTTCAAGACCAATAAATTGTTTTTTTGACGTTAGTAGGTACACTTAGCTTTTTTAAATAGTTTTCAAACTCTCACCCTTCCTCTTCGGATCTGGAACTGCAATGGCAAAATATGATAAACTCATTAAACAAGTACAATGAGGAATAAAAAAAATCGCGTAGAGTTTAATGAGACCAAACATCTCTTAATTATCGGTGTGTGCATCACTGACCACATCTTGTGGTACTAGCTCGAATGCGATGTCGCCAAAAATGTCGACAGATGTTTGGGTTTCTAAAGACGATGCAAGAAATTATTGTCCCCATCTGATCTGGCTACTATCTATAAGACATATACCCGTGGAAACTTGAGTGCAACTCCCATCTCTGAACTGGTGCTCCAGCTACATACTTTAGTATTTTAAGCCTTTTGGATATTATGCAAAGCAGAGCTCTTTGAATGATTGGTGATAGAGACATCACTGACTCATTCACTTCATTAGTACAACGTCGCGTCGTAAAGTTTCGTTTCTCTCTAACTGCTTATCGTTACTTCTACGGTAAGTACTCCAGCAAAAGCAAAATAGCCAGTTGCATTCCTTCCCATAATACAATTCACCCATAATACTTGTGCTTTCAAGAATGCCCATCAGTTTACCCTCGAGTCCGCGAGAGGAACATTCTCTAGCCGTACTACGTGAATGTGGAACCATCTTCCACACCCGTTGAGTGGGTGCAAATGATAAAAATAAAAACACTTTCACATACACTGAAAAAAAAGCCGTCATCATATTGATGAATGGCGTTCATCAACTGTAATTCATCAATAAGATGTACTTTTCTTGCATATTATGTATAAATTCATGAAAACTGTTTGATGACGGATGAACCAATCATCAATAAGATGAAAGTGCATTCATCAACCTTTTTTTGGGAGAATTTCGGCAGGATTTGATAAAAATTTAGTTCATCAGTTCATCAAAAGTTTTCGTCAATAGGATGAAAGCATCTATTTGACGAAAAAAAAATGTTTTTACATCCCATTGATGATTTCTTCTTCAATATGATGAATTGATTCATCATATTTAAATGACAATTTTATTTCATCATATTGATGAAGACTATCATCAAAAAATCGACTTCAATTTGAATTTGGAAGAAAATTAGGTGATGTAAATGATTATCATATTGATGAATAACACAGACTTGTGTTTTCATCATGTCCATTATATACCTCAATATTGATGAAGTCGATCATCAGTACGAAGAAGAATATAAACGCTTTTTATTTATGAATAGTATCATTGCATGAATGAATCCTATTATTCATATTGATGAAAATATTCACTGAATTGATGAAAAATGTTCATCATATTGATGTATATACGATCTTCAATATGATGAAAATGTGAATCTTATTGATGAAAATATTCACTGAATTGATGAAAAATGTTCATCATATTCACGGAAAGAAATGAAAAATCAGTAATCACGAATTTCTATGTCGTAAATTATGAAAAATCTTTTTTTTTTGTAAATCATCCCCCTTTTTTCGTAAAATGAGAGTCAATATTGTAAATCAATCTTTATTCCGTCTAAATTTACAAAACTGTATAATTTGAGAATTACGAAAAAATTTCATGATTTTAGATTTCCATTGTAAGAGCAATTTACAAATTTTGTATTCGTAATTTTAAACATTTGGAGCATGATATAAATTGTACGACTAAATAATTCTGATTTACAAAATCAAAGATCGAGATTTATGATCTCAATATTCTAAAAACAAAGCTCTTGAAGCTAAATGAACGAATCGATCTTAGACAATCGTAGTTTACAAAAATATTTCCTGAATTAAAAAATAGGTGTTTATTAAATCATGAATTCTTATCGCATTTTACTACTTTTGAATCCAAACTGTTTTTTTTTTGTTACGATTCTTGAATCGTAAATTACGACAATATTTCCTGAAAAAGAAAAACGTTTTGTGTTGTTTATTTATTCCCTAGTTTTCATGCGGTCGAAAATCAATTCCAATTTTATAAAGCGTCAAGTAGCTCAGTGGGTAGAGGTGCCGATCAAGAGACTGTCGTGCATTCTCATGCCTGGGTTCGAATCCCAGCAGTGCGGAGTGACGGATTTGTAAAAAAAAAATAGTCGCCACTAAGCAGTGCAGAATGAGAAGGAAGTACGGAGATTGATCGGTGAGGTGAGAGAGAGGAAGGGAGAATATAGTACCGGGGGAAGGGCGAGGAAGGGAGAGAGAAAAAGAGGCAAGATCCCCCCGAAACGGGGATGGTGTGGGGGGGGAGGGAAACAAAAAGGATAATTTACGTAGTTGATAACTGGCTGATCGTAAATTACGCTCCTGAATCGTAAATGCTTTTTTTGGTTATGATACGATGATACGATCATCAATCTGAAAAAAAAAACATCAATATGATGAATGCATTCATCACATTGATGATTTACTTGCTTAAATTTTCATCATATTCATGAATACGATAGTCAGATCGATGAAATAATTCATCATTTTGATGTACAAATAAATCAAAATTTGGTTCATCATTTTTCATAATATTGATGAACAAAGTTGATGAATGATGATCGAAATTTGTCGCTGAAAATTTTCATCATATTAATGAACAATGCTTCATCATATGGATGAAAAGGTTCACTGGACTAAAATTGATGAATTCTACATCATATAGATGACCTTTTTTATCAATATGGTGTACCTTTTTGGTTCAGTGTAATATCGGTAGACAAGACCTTGTAGGCAATTTTTAGGGAACTTATTGGTGTAGTTCAGAATGTCTGGTTTCTTTTTATCGGCATCAGATTAAATGGCTCTCTATTACTTGAAGAATTCTGTGCGTCACCTCCGTTATACAGCTTTCCTTTTCGTAAAGTTTTTAAACAAGATATCTTTATCCTCTGTGGCCCTTTCTTGCTAGTTCCTTCCGAAATGGCAGTTTCCATCTCTCATATTCATTCTATTGTAGATATGGAGATGTTTTACCGAAACTCTCCATTGCAGACTGGCTTTATCGGCGGGCGTCCGGTTATAGTTTATTCCATTCGTACTAGAATCAATGAAGGCCGATAGGCAATTTTAAGGTTTCCCCACATTATTGTGTTTGACCTATGGATTATAAGAACCCATAAATTCCTCATGTACAAAAAAAACCATAAATGTTTAATAATAAAACTTTCTTCCAAAAGATTCAAAAATACCAAGAATGCAGAAAGAAAACCAAATTTTCCCACACATAAGAGAAGCTTGATTTCTTTATGGACTAACAGTTTTAAACAGAAAAACAAAAAAAAAAACAACTTTTCGTCACAAGAAAGGAAAAAGGAGTGTAAATGGAGAAAAGCAGAAGGTTGACGAAAGCAACCTGAATGTTAAAAACATTCTTCAGAAAGACATTGAAATCCAAAAGAAACTTCACAAAAGATAAAAGGGTGCACATGAAGTGGTGCTGTTTTGAATCCCTTACAGCAAATCAAGCAAATCCTTTTTTACACACTCTTCCAAGTGAAGTTTGTTTAAGGATTAAGTGTTGTGTGTTTGATGTGGGGGTGGATGACAACCAATACGATGAAGAATGTCATGGCTTTGGCTTACACTGAAAAAAAAGCCGTCATCATATTGATGAATGGCGTTCATCAACTGTAATTCATCAATAAGATGTACTTTTCTTGCATATTATGTATAAATTCATGAAAACTTTTTGATGACGGATGAACCAATCATCAATAAGATGAAAGTGCATTCATCAACTTTTTTTGGGAGAATTTCGGCAGAATTTGATAAAAATTTAGTTCGTCAGTTCATCAAAAGTTTTCGTCAATAGGATGAAAGCATCTATTTGACGAAAAAAATGTTTTTACATCCCATTGATGATTTCTTCTTCAATATGATGAATTGATTCATCATATTTAAATGACAATTTTATTTCATCATATTGATGAAGACTATCATCAAAAAATCGACTTCAATTTGAATTTGGAAGAAAATTAGGTGATGTAAATGATTATCATATTGTAAACAAAACAGACTTGTGTTTTCATCATGTCCATTATATACCTCAATATTGATGAAGTCGATCATCAGTACGAAGAAGAATATAAACGCTTTTTATTTATGAATAGTATCATTGCATGAATGAATCCTATTATTCATATTGATGATAATATTCACTGAATTGATGAAAAATATTCATCATATTGATGTATACGATCTTTAATATGATGAAAATGTGAATCTTATTGATGAAAATATTCACTGAATTGATGAAAAATGTTCATCATATTCACGGAAAGAAATGAAAAATCAGTAATCACGAATTTCTATGTCGTAAATTATGAAAAATCTTTTTTTTTTGTAAATCATCCCCCTTTTTTCGTAAAATGAGAGTCAATATTGTAAATCAATCTTTATTCCGTCTAAATTTACAAAACTGTATAATTTGAGAATTACGAAAAAATGTCATGATTTTAGATTTCCATTGTAAGAGCAATTTACAAATTTTGTATTCGTAATTTTAAACATTTGGAGCATGATATAAATTGTACGACTAAATAATTCTGATTTACAAAAAAGATCGAGATTTATGATCTCAATGTTCTAAAAACAAAGCTCTTGAAGCTAAATGAACGAATCGATCTTAGACAATCGTAGTTTACAAAAATATTTCCTGAATTAAAAAATAGGTGTTTATTAAATCATGAATTCTTATCGCATTTTACTACTTTTGAATCCAAACTGTTTTTTTTTTTGTTACGATTCTTGAATCGTAAATTACGACAATATTTCCTGAAAAAGAAAAACGTTTTGTGTTGTTTATTTATTCCCTAGTTTTCATGCGGTCGAAAATCAATTCCAATTTTATAAAGCGTCAAGTAGCTCAGTGGGTAGAGGTGCCGATCAAGAGACCGTCGTGCATTCTCATGCCTGGGTTCGAATCCCAGCAGTGCGGAGTGACGGATTTGTAAAAAAAAAAATAGTCGCCACTAAGCAGTGCAGAATGAGAAGGAAGTACGGAGATTGATCGGTGAGGTGAGAGAGAGGAAGGGAGAATATAGTACCGGGGGAAGGGCGAGGAAGGGAGAGAGAAAAAGAGGCAAGATCCCCCCGAAACGGGGATGGTGTGGGGGGGAGGGAAACAAAAAGGATAATTTACGTAGTTGATAACTGGCTGATCGTAAATTACGCTCCTGAATCGTAAATGCTTTTTTTGGTTATGATAAGATGAAACGATCATCAATCTGAAAAAAAACATCAATATGATGAATGCATTCATCACATTGATGATTTACTTGCTTAAATTTTCATCATATTCATGAATACGATAATCAGATCGATGAAATAATTCATCATTTTGATGTACAAATAAATCAAAATTTGGGTCATCATTTTTCATAATATTGATGAACAAAGTTGATGAATGATGATCGAAATTTGTCGCTGAAAATTTTCATCATATTAATGAACAATGCTTCATCATATGGATGAAAAGGTTCACTGGACTAAAATTGATGAATTCTACATCATATAGATGACCTTTTTTTATCAATATGGTGTACCTTTTTGGTTCAGTGTAAGGATGCGTTCATTTCATACATATGTGTAGTTGTTGGATGTGTTCTTTTGCCCAGAGGCGTCAAATTGGAAAGCACCCATGCCATCCCATAACAAACGACTTCAAAAAGAGATTTTCAAGATTCCGATAACCGACAACACAACAATATACGAAAACGAAACGGAAGCAATAGGTATGCAAATTATCCTTTGGGAACAGTTTATAGATATCTGAATCTCCTTCTCTATAGAAATAGGATGCTCTATTGTACATATAGTTATATTTACATGTATACATTACAATTATAGTTGGTGTGGTTTTTTTTTTTGAATTTTTATTGATGCTGTTTTTGTGATGTTTTTTATCACAACTTCTTTACCGAAATGGCAGCATATGTGTAAAATTGAGTATCAATATGCTTTTTTTTGCTTGTGCAACCTAGCAGAAAACGTTTTAGTGTAGAAAATGTGTTTGGTATTATTTCGTAATTAAATACAGATTTACGGCTTTGATTTATGGTCTAGGAATAAACAAAATTTTGGTTGAAGTGTGCCTTCACAATAAATAAGCTGTAAAGTGTACCAAGTAATAGGTGAGAGTATTTCTTTGGAACGTTGGATTTTTATCTGTGCATTGCATTGATTTGATGAAAAGGCCTTCTTTCTATATAAAAACTCATCTTTTTAGATTTAAAAAAAAAACACTCACAAAGGTTTGCTCTTTATTTGGTTGTTTGCATGAACTTGGTCATAGCTACAAAAACCTACATTTTGCTACCCACCAGTTCAAGAATCTATCAAAAACGTTCAAATCAAGCACACATTTTCTAAAATTCCCTTTTGAGGTTTAAATATGGAAGTACATAGGTATTGTGTACAAATGCACAAGTAAATTTAAGGTTGGCTTGTTAGTAAAAGGATCCTTACACAATCTTAACACGTAGGACAAAACATGGCTTACGATAGCGTGTTAGTCAATATATTTTGTAATGATGGCGGTTTCTTAAACAAATGAACAAACAACAATGAACTTGAACAGAGTAACATACACACATACATTTCATACAGGAATCAAATTCATATACAGGGTGGCGCACGAATCGTGCTACAAAAATAAAACGTAATAACTTTTTTTCTGTGTGAGTAATCGGCTTATTTTTTTTTATTTTGTAGGTTACTATTAAGATTTATAAAAATGGATGCTTGGAATACGGAGAAAAGAATTTGGATAGTGCAACGGTACCATGCTTTGTAGTCCGACATTTCCGTCCAAAGGGAATCTAGGCGGGAGTTTGGCGGTAATCCCCCGAGTAGATGGACCATTATGAGGTTTGTAAACATGTTTGCCGAATCTGGAAGCATCGCACGAAGGCCGTACCATCGAGATGCCAATGTTCGGGTTCAGGATACAATCGCAGCAGTAGCATCTGCAATACAGGCCAATCCGAGCGTTTCGACCCGAAACTTATCGGGGCAAATTGGAATTAGTAGACGGTCATTACAACGGATACTTCATGACGATTTAAACTTGTTTCCGTACAAAGTCCAAATTACTAGCAAGTTAAACCCTCAGGATTTGCCTGTTCACCTGGAATTTTGCCAAAAAATGATATCAATGGCCGAAGAATACAACACATTGACCAATTGTTTGTTCATGTCTGATGAGGCCCATTTTGATCTTAACGGCAATGTAAACAAGCAAAATTGCCGTATATGGAATGAGTCTAATCCAGAAATGCTCCATGAGACGGAACTGCACCCAGAACGAGTCACTGTGTGGTGCGCAGTTTCATCAAGGTGTATTGTCGGGCCGTACTTCTTTGAAGAAAACGGTGTAACCGTTACTGTCAATGGGGACCGTTATTTAAAGATGTTGAAGGAGTTTTTTTACCCAGAACTGCGCCGAAGACGTATACCATTCAACAGCGTTTGGTTTCAGCAAGAAGGAGCAACTGCACATATAGCCAGACCAGTTATGGCGGAGCTAAACAAAAAATTCGCAAACAAATTAATTTCTAGGAACTCCACTCTTCGCTGGCCCCCAAGGTCACCTGACCTGACTGCACCAGACTTCTTTTTATGGGGTTATGTCAAGCAAGAGGTGTATAAAACGAAGCCCAGGAATTTAACTGAATTAAAGCAGTCCATAACGACAATAATTGAGGCGATCCCAACTTCAACTCTTCAGGCCGCAATGAATAATTTTTTGACCAGGTGCCGCATATGCGTGGGAGAGCGTGGAGGTCATTTGCGGTCTATAATCTTTAAAAACAACTAACTATTTAAAATAAAATTTAATTTTCTAACCAATTAAAAAAAAAATGAAATACTTCGGTTAAAAAAAAGTTATTTGAATTTCTTATTGTAGCACAATTGGTGCGCCACCCTGTAGAAGTGGGAAATATTCATATAAACGACAGATTTGTGTTCCGAAGTGTTGTTTTCCGCTAAATATTTGTTCAAGTATAAATTTTAAGCGATGTAAAATGAATGAGATCGAGATGGTAGGTGAAAACAAAGCAAATTCGAGAGACTCAAAAATTATATTGTTCATTCCGGTCTAGGAGTGATTTTCTTAAGATTCTTTTGAGTGGTTTAGTGCTGAAAAGGCTTCAGAGAGTTATAAATTTCAAGCAATATGTTAGTCTGTTAAGTCTTAACAACTTTTGTTGTATGTATGTCTTTGTCTCAAACTTACATGGTGACTTGCACATAAGGTGTGACAAGATGCTAGAACGTTGGATGTGGACCAAGCGACAATTTTCTCAATTTTCTAAAAAAAAAGAACTCAAGACGAATTAACACCAACCGACGAACGCCAAACAAACAATAACCAATCCTTCTTGCTGGCAAACTCAAATATGAGTTTGAAATTCTTAACCTTAGGTTAGGTTAGGAGTTAGGTTAGGTTAAAGTGGCTGTCATGGATGGCAAAAGACACACTTAGACCAATTGAAGGCCCATTGTGATACCACATGAATCTAAATAGACTTTCTTCGAAAGCTCATTGAAACCAATTAGAGTTCCTTACGAAACGTAGAAGATTAATTATATTTATGTGTTCGAGATCGTTTAGATCATTGT
Source organism: Sphaerophoria taeniata (assembly GCA_943590905.1). NCBI lineage: Eukaryota > Metazoa > Arthropoda > Insecta > Diptera > Syrphidae > Sphaerophoria > Sphaerophoria taeniata. The sequence continues at coordinate 66,733,938 of OX016542.1, forward strand.
AGAAGTATTCTCCTAAGTGAATCATACGTTTATGAGCAAGAGCAGGACAGGTGCAGAGGAGGTGAAGAACTGTTTCCTATTCCTCCTCATCCATGCAGCTTCTGCAGACATCATTAGAAAATACGCCCAGTCGCGCAGCGTGTCTTCCTATTAGACAGTGTCCAGTAATGACACCAATTAACGAGCTTATATGCAATCTGCTTAGAGATATCAGGCACCTAGATCTCTTTAAGTCCAGATTTGGCGAAATGTTTTTCGTTGCCTGACAGGTGGTTATGTTATGATGTTAGTTCTCTTAATAGCATCTTGTTGTAGCAAAAGTTTACATGTAGCGATTGGTATACCAACATTAGCCATTTGTGGTTCAATGGGTAATGTTGTACCATGTTTGGCGAGTTCGTCGGCTTTGCAGTTTCCTGGAATGTCTCTATGGCCCGGCAGCCAGTGAAGGTGAATGTTAAACTGTTGTTCGACAGTTATGGACTGAGTTTGTAGAGACAGAGTCCAGGGATTTTACAGCTGCCTGACTATCTGAGAAAATCCGGATATCAGAAGTGGATACCACGTTTTCTCTGAGCCAGGACAGGACCTCCTTAATCGCCAAAAGTTCTGCCTGAAACACGCTACAATGATTTGGAAGGCTGAATGAGAGACTTAGTTTTAGTCGTTCGGAGTACACACCTCCCCCAACCCTATCACTAGTTTTCGATCCATCTGTATAGAAGTGGATTGCCTCGTCTTCCAGGAATGTTTTATTTTCCCAGAAGGATCGGGAAGGGATAGAAGTTTGAAATTTCCTATCGAACTGTAGTTGGGGAATGGTTTAGTGTGTGCTTTGGAATTGATTCTAGATAATTAAGAATAACAGAGTGGCCAATGTTATTGTTAGTCCACTGTAAAGAAGCATTCAGGCGAATAGCAGAACTAACAGCTATTTGTTTGCTGATTATATCCAGAGGTGTCAGATAGAGTAGGGTGTCTAGTGCCGCAAATGGGGTCGTATACGAAGTGATCCGCTTATACTTAGGCATGCTGAATTGCTGAGCGTTGCACTTTACTAAGCTTATCGCAGTTAATTTTTACGTCCAAGGCAGTATACCATATACCGACACACCATAAAGCAGAATCGGTCTGATTACCGATGTGTATAGCCAGTGAGTGATTCTGGGTTGCAGACCCCATTTGCTACCAATGGGTTTCTTGGAGGTGAAAAGAGCTACCGTAGATTTTCTTATTCTTTTGTTTATGTTGCTCTTCCAATTTAGTTTTCTTTCTAATTCTTGACCTAAAATTTATTGCAAAAATCTTTATATTTTTGTTGTGTATTGGTCGGTATTGAACATCCCAATTAATTACTAAAGAATAAAGCAACTTTGTGCATAAACTTAATAACATTTGTTTTGGCTACCATTAATATTGGTTGCAGCTAACAAATATTTAATGAGGGAATGGAAGCATCATAGAAAAATGGATGGGTGAAAACATTGTTTATCTTCAATAGGTTCAAGCAACTATACCTCCACCCCCTAGCATTAATTTAGCAAAAATAAAGTTAGGTGATACCACATTAAAGGCAATACAAATGGAATGAACATCATTATTTATCGGATTCCCTCAGCACATATGCATGTGGTAAAGCCGCAGATCAAAGTGCTACTTTATGCCTATTACCGATTTATCCTGTCGCCCCCGATAGCAACCAAACACATCAGTGCAAGAGGAAGTGATTTTTCTTGTTGATCCGGTAATGAACATTAACGCCACCGTTACCGTCGACCTCATCGGCACCAATATATTTCTGTACGACATATAGGCAAAGGTTGATGTCGAGTTCCCCATTTCAATCATTTATTATAGTGCCACAACCAAAGTTACAGCACCGAAAAAAAAGTAATAATATTAACCTGTCAAAGGACATATTTTTTTTCCAAGGATTTACCCGAAACCCACTTCAATATTTCATTATTAGATTTCTTTTTTGGGTGATGGGTATGCAAGAAGTTATATGGGAGCGCGCAACTGAAAAAAAACATCAATTATTGGTTGTTAGCTCGTTATTCCTTTGACACATAAACGGCTAGCTCGCGAAGGCCAAAAGGATGCCTTGTAGGTAAGTAAATAATATACCTATGACTACTATGCACGGAATTGCAAAAGCGCGCCCCTTTTATATATACGCATCATGGCATCACCAACATCCAGTGGCCATTCAGCATAATGGGGCTCAAGCTCAATGTTCTTTAACTGCGTGAAATAATTTAACAGTAGCAGCAGGAATCACTGCTTGATATGCATTAACAAAACATCTAGGGGGAGTTTAGCTTAATTTGTCTGTTGACCAGGTACCGCCAAGCTGCTGTTTTGCTTCCGCATTCTGCAACTAAGCACGGTCCGTGTTTGGTGTTTTGTCAAACATCAAGGTTAATGTTTTGGACATATGCGGGGTGGATTATCTAGAGTGTGAAAGTATATTTTTATAAATTGAAAGTGATTTTCCGGTTAATTGAATTTAAAATGACCAAAAGTAACAATAAAGGGTGTGATCCGTCGATAAGGCCTCTGTCGGGGTTAATGAAATTGGTTAATTAAAAGCTTTTTTGTTTTGTTACCTGTAGCGTCAGTTCAAAAAGATATTCTTAGCAGTGATGTGATGAAATTAATTTAACAAACTCAATTTGAAAAAAGAAAAACAAATATTTATCGATTTTGTAACTCAGACATGGACACCATCCACTCTGGTTAATTAGTAATGCATCATGGCTATAGGTACATTAAGAAACCTGCATGTTCCTTTGTTGACATAAAGGAAAGCTAATTAAGTAGGTAGGACTTATTAACATGCCATAGAAACGAAAAAATTTAATGACAAGTTACATAACGTTGTCCGTAAAAAAATGATATGATCTAACCCAGGGAGAAGTATGATATTTCCTAATGATCCGTGAACAGTTATAGACATCTGAGCACTGAAAGCGACTTGCAGATTTTTGAGTTGACTGGGTCCCATGAACTGGCTCCTGTATTCCAAAACTTAAGTCACTAGAAACATTAAGAAAAAAAATATATGTATACCTATGTACATAAAATTCATTAAAAAATTTAAATTGAAATTTCCATTTCAAAATCACGTTTTATCTGAAAATAAAAAATGATGCCATACAACTTCTTAAGAAATTGTTGATTTGTTGTTGAACACAAAAAATATTTGGACAATACGTAGGGGTAACCGGGGATAGTTGGCGTAAGGGGTAAGTAGACTTACTGCCAATAACTTCAAAACAAAAGAATTTCTTTCAAGTTTGTCCTTGTTATTACATTGAGCACAGCAGCCCGGTAAGTTAAATGTTGCCTTTTGATAAAGTCTAGAGCCGTTCAAGAGTTATCGCGAAAAAAACACTTTTTACTTTCGTTAGTAATTTGTTTGCTTTCTTTTACTTTTTTTCTTTCGTAAAGGTGCAAGGTAAGAATAAGAGCAAGTGAGTGTTTGTATTAACAACACCTAGTAGTTATATATTTATTTTATATCTGAGTACCGAACAAAATTCATTAAGTGCTGAAAGACCGATCGGGCCAAGTTGACTTTTTTTGTTGGGGGTAAATCGACTCAGTTGTTTTTTGTAAAAAAAACAACAAGGAGGCGACTGAAAAATCAGTTTTGGAGCTTATGTTCAAAAATTATTCTTGAAAAAGGAAAAAGCATACGATCTGATGCTCATGACTATAGGTTCCCTACAAAACGATGGAAAGATATGCGCAAAACGGCAAAAATTTAAGCAAAAGATGGTCAGGCATCCCTCAATCTCTATTGCCGTGCTGTCTCATTAATATTACTTTTTGTGTCAAATTAAATTAATTTGAGTGCAATTTTTTTTATAGTTTTAGTATCAAAAAGCTGCAAAAATGATATAGTCAACTGACCCCATAGTCATAGTCAACTTACCCCGGGCTTGGGGTTAGTTGACCCATCTGAGGCCGTTTTATAAATTTAGGAAAAAAAGGTCTTAAAATTAAACTATTTCAGAAGATATATTAAAAAAGAAAAGAAAAGATAAGTGAATTTTGAGTCTACTATCCCCGGTCTCCCCTACTCTTGATTTTACGTACGTTGATTTTTTGAGAAAATCTTATAAAAGAAAAAAATGATTCTATAAGAGGTATCGTTTTGGAGCAATACGAAAATATTTTTTTACATTAAGAACATCAGTGACCCGAAGAAAACTGTATGAGGATGTTTAAACAAAATTGTTTTTAATATCTTCTTGATTCTAATATCTGAAATTCACGATGAAGTTCAAAGAACATTGTTTACTGGGGGTCGGGGACCTTAAAGCACATTGTCATAAGACTATTACCCCGTCTATCAACAAATTTTCTTATCATCATCTTTCTGACTCAACCAAATCGAAAGGACTCTCATTTATATTCTTTTAGTTTAATTATTACTTTTATTATCTTAAGAACACTCAATAAAAGTACACTTATATCTTCCCAATTATTTTTATAATCTCACACCCTCCTTGAACTACATCTACCCATTTTTGGGAAGCGATATTGATACAAAAAAAGTCAATAATTGTACTTTCCTCATATCAACGACACGACAGACGGCACTCATTGTCTCATCCATATTCATAATGAAAAGACATTAAGTTCATCTGAGGCGACGCACGGCGACGGCATCGATGGACAGATGTAAAGACGATGATGACGACATGACAGGCAAGCATTCCCCCTTTTTGAATTTGGATTTTTGACCATACATATAATATAAAAGCACATCTTAATGACCCATTCAGAGCTAAGGTCATTTATTATGAATTATTGAAGAAATTATACGTATGAGTTTAAGAGTACACATAAGCCGGTACAGAAGAGATACATTCTCTTCCTTCAATTAATCTTCATAATTTATAGTTTTTACTTCGGATACTTTCCCCCACTACGATAAAAGTTGTTTGGTTTTTCCATCAGAACGCCTTCCTCCCTAATTATGTGCAGAATCGATAATCTGTTGCCAATGTCGAGAGAATATTTATTTGTCGCAATATCTGGGGCTGAAAGTATTATTTATGGCCATGCGACAAAGTGCCACTGCCTTGCCAAAGAGATAGGGGAGCTAGCATTCTTTGGGGCCAAGTCCTACTCCTTCGATTGGCAGAGCTTTCCGGCTGCCATTAGCCCAGTCCTTAAAGTGAACAATATGTTTGTTATCGGATTTTAATTGCTTTAATGACCTGACGACCAGCTAATGACAGGGTTCTTTACAGGAAACAGGAAGAACGTCCAGTCATAAGACAACAACATACAGTATAATATTGGAAAAAGTATATGTACCTAACCTACCCATACCATGTTATTTTGGCGTTTTTCTTAAGTAGCAAACATGCATCCAATTCTTTTCTGCTGACTAAAATGATAAATTGTTAGGTCAAATAAAAACTTCAATAAATCAGGTGTACGCATTAGGTATCCCTTTGCACAAATCCATTGACTAACAGTCAGATGATTGAATTTAAGTGGAATAAATTAATTTCAATAGGTATTAACCCCTTACTGCATGATTTTTTTTTTTTTTTTTTGAAAAAAAAATATTGGATAGATTTTGCAAAAATAAAAGACACGTGTTTCAGGATTTTTCATTTTTTTCCAAAAAAACTCGGGAAAAATGAGTTTTACGGGTTGGATCAGATATGCCACACCATGGAGAAATGCAAAAAAAGAGATTTTATAAATACATATATATATTTTACATTGTATGTATGTATTATTGAATGTATTTTGGTTTCAAGGAAATACCCATTTTTTATATATTTTATGGAATTTTGAATTGCACGTTGGAACTCATTTTCGACTTTTTTGTCTTTTCTGTTTTGGATGATCAAAAAAATAGCTTAATTCAATCATAAATTCATTTTTTTGTAAAAATCAGTAAACGGGTTTATTTTCTTTAAAACACAATGCGAAACATAAATATTTTTAACCAAATTTAAAAATTATGAACAAAAAACTGGTTTGTCTCATAATATGAGCCACCATGCAGTAAGGGGTTAATTGATTTTAATTTCAAATGGTATAAAAACAAGGGTCATAAAATAATAGATAGGCCCTGTCTATAAGGTCAATTTTTTAATTTAAATGAGGACTTTTGATTCAAAAGGAATGAGTTAGCAAGGAGCTTTATTTATCGTTTCAATTTACAACTGTACATGTACAATGAGATGCAAAACACTAAGATTTAAAAATGACTGGGGACGTTATTTTGGTGCTTGGAAAATTTAAAGCCTTGTTGCTGGATTTTCTGCTGAGGTCAAGAGCATACAATTTGATCTGCAACAACAGTCATATTTATTGACCATTAAATCTAAAAATAAATCATATACTAGATAGGACTACTTTTTGTATAAACTAAAAGAAAACTGAAAAGGATACTTTTATACAATTATACCATTTAAAAAAATAAATATTAATTCTAAACAAAAAAAATTTAAATAAGGAAATTGTATATTTCTTTGATTATTTTCTTCATTTTGAAAAATTTCAAGCATTAAATTTGAAAAGGAGCAAACTTACGATTTTTATCCAGCAATTACTGCCGTAGAACACATTGACTAAACAATAGCAGGAGTGCAAGTTCGCTTACTCTTCTCAAGAATATGAGCAATGAGCTTGACGTAATGCGTTGAGGAATTAATACTCAAATTTGAAATAGAAGATAGGTCTAGGTACTTATTTAATTAAAATGCTATGCCTTTTATTTGCCTTACGGTTCGGTTAAAATGAAAAATAACTATACGGAGAGCACCAATTGATAAAAACAGAATTTGAAAGTTAAATAGTTACATTTATTTCAAGAAAAATATTTTCAGTTCTTTATTATAAAAACGTGTTTTCCAGAATAATATATTTTCATTAGATACAATTTGACATATTTGCAAATTACTAATTGAACAAATAATAAAGCAAAGTGTTTTTAGATTCACAGTGAATTTGTTTCTAATTAACATATTTTCAACACCCTTCCTCAATGTGAATCTGCGTACACTGCTTTGGATTAAATTAATATAAACTCAAAAGTTTCATAAAATGACAATGCTTTTGTTTTGACAAATTTTTCGTTAGTACATCTGCTATCATATTATCGGTTGAAACATATTGTAACTCGATGTCGCCACTCTGAATAACCTCACGGACAAAATGATGCCTGATGTCAATGTGTTTCGACCTGGCATGATAGACTGGATTCTTTGCTAGATTTTGAGCGCTAAGATTGTCTCCATGTATTATTGTCGGAGTACCAGCTTCACCACAGCCAATTTCGATGATAAGACGTCTCAGAAACAAGGCCTCTTTTGAAGCTGAAGAAAGAGCCATGTACTCAGCCTCTGTACTGCTCAAAGCTACACAACTCTGCTTCTCTGACTTCCAGGAGATCGGTCCGCCCGCCAAGAAAAACACGTAGCCGGTATATGACCTACGATTACTTAAATCGCCACCCCAGTCCGCGTCCACATATCCTTGAAGCGCTTGACCACAAGCACGATAGTTTAGCTTCTTGTCTATCGTCGTTGCAAGATACCGCATTACATGCCTTACACCTGCGATATGCTCACTATGCGGGTTGTTGTTTCTTTGCGCCAGTTTCACAACTGAATGGTAAATATCAGGTCTTGACGTTAACGCTAGCCACATCAACTCGCCAATTACTGACTGGTATGCCGTTGGATCTTCAGATTTGCAACTTTTGTTATCGCAAGCCACTTGAAAACCTGCATCTAATGGCGTTGCCACAGGTCTACACTGTTGCATTTCATATTTCTTCAGCATATCTTTGATATATAGCATCTGATTCATCGATATGTCGCCTATTTCACCATCTCGCTCAATATGCATGCCTAAGAACATCTGCAACGGACCCTTGTCGACGCATTCGAACTTCATTGCTATCATTGACTTGATTTGCATTAGGTGTGTTTTTCTCTGGCACGCTATAAGTAAATCATCGACATAAATTAGTATCAAACAAAGATTACCTTTTATGTCTTGCTTGTACAAGCATGGCTCGTTCTGACACGGGGAAAAACCAATATCACAAAGTGCAGCGTTCAGCTTGGAGTTCCACTCCCTTCCTGCTTGCTTGAGGCCGTATATCGCTTTGTTAAGTCTTAGAACCTTTTCCTTACACGTCTTGTCTTCGTATCCCTCTGGCTGCTGCATATAAACTTCATCGTTCAACTCGCTGTTCAAATAAGCTGTACAAACGTCCATTTGGTGTAGAAATAGCTTCAGCTCTACAGATAAAGCCAAAATCAAGCGTATCGTTTCATAACGACATACAGGCGAAAATGTTTCTTTGTAATTTAAGCCGAACTTCTGCGAACAAACTTTGGCTACTAAGCGTGACTTGTACAGCTCAATACCACCATTGTTGTCCCTCTTGATGGTATATACCTACTTACAGCCAATCGCCTGTTGGCCCTTGGGTAGGTCTACCAGTGTCCACGTACCGTTTGCCACCAGCGCTTTGTACTCTGCGTTCATAGCTGCCTGCCAATAAGAAGCGTTCTTACTGTTTGTTGCCTGCTTGAATGTCTGCGGTAGCGGTAGCTCTTCAGTATGCATCGTATTCAAGCTGTTGTATATTTTCCTTGGACGCCCTGGCTTTCCAGTCCGGATGATTTTTGGTCTACCCGGAAGGTTCTTCGTTACCTGTTCTTGTTCTTGCTCTGGCTCCTCTGCGCTTGCATATTCCTCGCTGACCACCTCACTGTTGTCGCTAAGCTCACCTTCCTTCTCATCATCATTAATGCGTGGACTGAGCTTTATGACATCATTGCTTGATGCATGCGTTGACGATTTATCTTCTTGTATATCAAATGTTATCTGGTCTTGTGTTGGTGTTACTTCATATGACTCGTCAAACAAAACGTCACGTTTCTCAACAATCTGGTGTTTTTCTTCATCATACAATCTGTAAGCCTTCGATACCAATGAGTATCCTACGAAACGGTATTCCTTGCCCTTTGCTTGAAACTTACTGTCGCGTGTTTTTTCTAAGCCAACAGCGACTGACCCAAATATACGCATATTCCTTACATCGGGCTTCTTGCCGCACCAGGCTTCAAACGGTGTCATGCCAGCTAAAGCTGCAGTTGGTGATCTGTTTCGTATATAGCACGCTGTCTGAACTGCCTCTGCCCAAAGAAATTCTGGCATATGTGAGTGCACAAGCAAGCTCCTCGCCATCTCGACCAATGTTCGGTTGGCCCGTTCGGCAACACCGTTCTGTTGTGGGCTATACGGAACCGTGAGTTGACGTTGTATGCCATTTTGCTTCAAAAACTCGTCGAAACGTTTGTTGACGTACTCGCCGCCGTTATCGCTGCGGATTGCCTTAATCTTGCGACCAGTCTGACGTTCGGCCATATTCTTGAATTCTACAAATTTCTCAAATACCTCGTCTTTGGACTTCAAAAAATACGTAAAAATTCGTCGAGACATATCATCAATAAATGTCAAAAAATATGCCGAACCCCCAAGTGACCGTTTCTCAAATGGCCTACATACATCTGTATGTACCAGCTCCAGCTGATGATTTGCTCTATTCTTCGATAATGGGAACGGTTGTGCGTGGATTTTGCTTTTCATACATGTTATACACTCTACCTTATCGGAGAAATCTACATTTTCTATACCAAGTACCATGGAATTCTTTGCTAGATTCATCAAACTGGCATAGTTCAAATGTCCATATCTGTTGTGCCATAATTCTGCACTACCCCGTTGCGTCGCTGTAAAACATACGTTGTGACTACTTTTGAAAATAAACAACTTATTGATTTTCTGTGCTTTAAATATCTGTGCACCTTGCTGGCTTACGACCGCATACTCATTCTTAAAAAGCACTGTACAACCACGTTCTACGGCTCGACTGACTGACACAAAATTGGTTTTCATCCCAGGAATGTACAACACGCTCTCTAACTTCAACTCGCCCAAGTCAGTTTGAAGTATGACGTCACCTCTACCTACTGCACGTATGACGTTGTTGTCAGCTAGCACTACGTCTTCTTCTCGTTCAACGTATTTGGAAAAATAACTTCGCTCGCAACACATGTGCATAGTCGCCCCACTATCCAGACACCAGCTCGAATGGTCAAGTTCAAAGACATCTGTTGCCGCCAGAATAGACAAAAACCCACGCTCTTGCTGTGACTTCGAAGCTTCTTCCTTCCCTCTACTTTTGCACTGATTCTTATAATGACCCCGTTGGCCGCATTTGTAACACTCAATGTCTTTTCTACCTTCTCTCTTCTTACGAAGCGGTTTGGAATGTGCATGAAACGCTTGCTGTTCACTGCATTGTAACGATTTAGCTTCATTACCTCTACGCTCCCCTTCCTCTAGCAATTTAATCTTTAATATCTCTAGAGACGGTAAACTATCACGAGTTTCCATGGCGATGACAAAATTCTCATATTGCTTAGGCAAACTCGAAAGCAGAATTATAACTGCCAGCTCCTCGCTTAGCTTAATATCTACCTCAGATAGTTTATCTATTATGGAGCAAAATCTGTTTACATAAACGCACATCGCATCACCATCTGCCATTCGCAGACCAAGTAACTTTTTATAAAGAGAGACTTTTCTTACCGGACCACTCGGTTGATGAACATCTTTCAGCTTCTGCCAGGCATTCCCTGCAGTTCGGCAATTCTTCAGATAACACAACTGTGATGGCTTCACGCTCAGAGTTATCATTGCCAATGCCTTTTCGTCGAGTGCATCCCAGCTCGCCGGTTCTGAAGTTGGTCGCTGTCCCACTATCACCTTCCACACCTCTGCATGCACCAGCACGCTGCGCATTTGAATGTTCCAGGAATCATAATTTCCTTCATCCAACTTCTCAATCGCATATATGGAACTCATGGTGGCCTTGTGGAATCTCTAGCGAATCACGTATTTATTATTTAAATTTACCGAAAAAATATTTTAATCTTTAATAAACATTTAACTGTTGGGTCTGGGCCCATAACCTGATAAAAACAGAATTTGAAAGTTAAATAGTTACATTTATTTCAAGAAAAATATTTTCAGTTCTTTATTATAAAAACGTGTTTTCCAGAATAATATATTTTCATTAGATACAATTTGACATATTTGCAAATTACTAATTGAACAAATAATAAAGCAAAGTGTTTTTAGATTCACAGTGAATTTGTTTCTAATTAACATATTTTCAACACCAATAATAAAGGAGTGTGATGACCGGCATGGCATTGGTGAAATAGCTATAACTCCAGCCAAACAAAGGAATTGCCGAAAAAAGACATTGGTATAAGCACCTCTATGTAGTTGTTGTTGTTGTTCAAACACAAAAAAAACGATGATAGAAAAGTCGAAAAAAGTGTGTCCGGCGATTCCGTCCGTCTGTCTGTCTGTAAACTCACTTGCAGCCTTAACCAATTGTCACATTGACTTCAAACTTAAAAATTAAAGGTATCAGTGAATTCCCTTGGGTCGTCTTTATTTTATTTTTAAAATCAAAACTGGTTTTAATATTTTCTCGAAAAATAAAAGTAGGACCAGCAATTTTTTTTTTTAAAGTATATGGAGGATTTCGAACTTTTGATTTTTATGAAGCAATTACTGCCGTAGAACACATTGTCTAAACAAAAGCAGGAGTGCAAGTTCGCTTACTCTTCTTGAGAGTATGAGTTATGAGCTTGACGTAATGCGTTGATGACTTAGTATTCAAACTTGAAATAGTATGTACTAATTGTTGAAGTATGTTAAAATATGTTTACTGTATTCGTTCACACTCTATTTTGATTTTGTAATCTAATACTTTTATGTTTCTTATCAGAAAATATCTTCAATAAATTTATTACTCATTAATATTGATTCAACAAAATAAGTCTATTTTCTTGCTTTTGTTTGCGCTAAAGATATTTTAAATTCTACAGATTATGAGACTTTATGTGGAACAAAAGCAGAAATAGAATATAGATTTGTTTAAACAATATTAATTGCTAAGGTCCAGATTATAACAGAGAAACGAAGCAGAATTTTGCACAATAGTAATGGCAGAAGTTACATCCAAGTTTGAAAAACTCAACAATAGAAATTATGCCAATTAGAAATTCAAAACTGAACTTTTGTTGCTAAAGCAAAATTTGTGGAAGAAGGTAATCATTGGAAAAAGACCTGAAGAAAAAAAAGGGGCAACTGGTATTGTCGAAAACCAAAAAGATATCGATGAATGGGATCAGTTGGACGATGAAGCAAGGGGAACGATTGGATTGTCGGTTGAAGACGATCAACTACCACATATTCGTTCGAAAAGAACAGCAAAAGAATCATGGGATGCATTAAAAGAATATCACGAGAAGAATACTCTGTCAAATAGAGTATTTTTAATGCGATCCATATGTTCTTTGAAACTTGAAGAAGGTGGTGATGTAAAAGCTCATATTAACAAAATGCAAGAGCTGTTTACAAAACTTCGTGACATTGGGGAAGAGACATTGTCTGATAAATGGAGTGCTGCAATGCTTTTAAGCAGTCTACCAAACAGCTATGATGCACTTATCACAACACTTGAAGCACGTAAAGAAGAAGAGGTTTCTTATGCGTTGGTTCAACAACGAGTAATAGCCGAATATGAACGACATTCCGAAGGGATAAATGATTCAGTTCTAAGAGTTGTTGGAAAAGTAAGCATTTGTTTTTTCTGTAAAAGGAAAGATCATTTCAAGAAAAACTGTCCAAAGTATAAAGAATGGTTAGAGAAGAAGTTCAAGGGCAAAATGAAGGCTTCAGCTGATAAAGTCAATATCATTGAAGAAAAATCTTCATCAGGTAATTCATATAAGGTCAATGAGCAAGATTTTCTCTTCACAGTTGGTCATATGTCGCATGAATGGATAATTGACTCAGGTGCGACCAGATACGCAGTGAATCATAAGAACATATTAACAAACATTGATGAATCCTACCAAAGTACAATCAAATTGGCGAATGGTGAAATAGCCCGAGTCGAAGGTATTGGTACTGGATTTCTAGAATTTTGTAACGAACGTAATGAGATACATAAAGCGAAAATAACTGAAATTCTATTTGTTCCCAATTTGGTCGGCAATATTTTGTAAGTTAAACGTCTTACGAACAATGGTATGCGCGTTGAATTTGACAATCGCATTGGCGAAATAAAGTACAAGGGTGAACAAATAGGGGTTGCAGACGCTATTGGTGATTTGTATGTGTTACGCCAACCTAATGCAATTTGTGCTTTAAAACACAATGACAAATGCATACATACATGGCATCGAAAGATGGGTCACCGAAATCCAGAAGCTATTCGTTTTATGGAGTCAAAAGGCACGATTCAAGATTTGCAGATAATTGACTGTGGTGTAAAAGAAACTTGTGACACATGCATGAAAGGGAAATTAACTAGAGTACCTTTTCCAAAGAAATCAAGAACAGAATCTTCAGGAACACTAGATTTGGTCCATACGGATGTTTGTGGACCCATGCAAACAATGACACCAAGTGGCAAACGATATATCGTCACATTTATTGACGATTTTTCAAGTTTTACCATTATTTGTTTGCTGGCTCACTGTATTCGTTCACACTCTATTTTTGATTTTGTAATCTAATACTTTTTATGTTTCTTATCAGAAAATATCTTCAATAAATTTATTACTCATTAATATTGATTCAACAAAATAAGTCTATTTTCTTGCTTTTGTTTGCGCTAAAGATATTTTAAATTCTACACTAATTTATTAAAAATGCTATGCTTTTCATTTACCTTACGGGTTTTCGTTTAAAATGAAAAATAACAAGACAGCACCACTAATAAAGGAGTGTTTTGATCGGCTTGGCAGTGGTGAATAGCTATAACTCCAGCCAAACAAAGGAATTGACGGAAAAAGCAACTCTAAGTTGTTGTTGTTGTTGTTGTTGTTGTTGTTGTTGTTGTTGTTGTTCAAATACAAAAATAACTATGATAAGGAAGTTGAAAAAAAGTGTGAAGAACGTCTACGCACTGCAGCCCTAACTAATGGTCCCATTGACTTCAAACTTAAAAATTAGGGTTTTAAACGAAAGGGTTTTTTGTTTTATTTAAAGACATTTTAGAAGTTTCTATTTATGTACTCAAAAACATCCTTGTAAACATTTTTCGGACAATTAATGATATTTTTAACGAATAGAAATTAATTTTGTATTGCTCCAAAACGGTACCTCTCATAGAACCGTTTATTATTTTGTTCGAAAAATAAAAGTCCGACGTAAAAGTACGTATATTTCGCCGGAATAATATTCTATGTTCAAAAAAGATCTTATGTTTTTGTTTCCAAATTCTTTATCTCGAAAACTTATCAATATTAAAAATCGAAATTCAAATATAATATGCATATTTACATCTTCCTAAATACTGCATATCCAGATTAATTTTAGAACATTAAAAACAAAAAAAATTGTATAAGAAAGAAAACCGCTATAAGGAATTTATTTTCTTAAATTAAAAAATCAACTAGGTAAGAAATTAAATTGCATCAATTTTTTTTCAGATAAAATATGTTTTTGAGGTAGATATTTAAATTTTAATTTTTTTATGAATTTTAAAATTAGGTACATATTTTTATTTCTTATGTTTTGTGTGAGTTAAGTTTCGGCTTAAAGAAGCAATTTTACGCGACCCAGTCCCATTTTTTTTTCATTTAAGCAGAGTTAGTATCCATCGGCGTAGGGCGGCACCAGGCATAATAAAAAAAGGCAGTTTTTAGAGTTTATCAATTAAAACAAGGTATGTACTGGAATACGCCTAGATTTGCTAATTCGAGTACCTACCTTTTCATTCAATGCGTTTCCTAAAAAACAATAAGAACAATGTGAATTTAACATAAATTAATTAATTTAAAATTCCAGTGACTACAGACAAAAACAAAATAATTTATTAGAAAAAGGCTATTTTGTTTTGCTTCTTTTTTTTTCTGAATTTGTCTAGCGACCTCGAATCGTAAGATATACAAAAACTGGGGATTCACAAAATCTGCCCCATAAAAATAACTTCTTTTTGAATAAGTTAATAACAACATTGTATTAAGTTAAAAGAAATAAATTAGATGAAATCTAGGTCAAGTTTTTTCTTTTTTTTAATGTTCAAAATTCAATCAATTTACCAAAAGAGCTTTTGTCTTTGATCAGAAGATCACCAATATTTGAAGTTTGCTACCTCATTCCTATAATATGTTATTAATGTTGTTTCTTTACTTAAACTTAAATATTAAAGGATTTATTCCTTTCATGATTTCGGTAATCTGAAATGTATTTCCTATTCCCACTTAACGTTTACATAACCTATTGCCTACTGTCTTCTTATTATTTATTGGTTAAATAAATTGACGGAAATTCAGTATACGATTTAACACAACATGCGTAAAAGCACATTTAACGCTTCCTTCCTTAAATATGTTAATTTAAAAAAAAATGCCTTCTGTATTATTCGTAATCTATTCTTAATCCTGCTAATTAGATCTGTCAAAAGGAGACTTCAAAAAATTATCTGACTGTCCCTTGAAAAGGATAACACCGCAAAATAAAAATGCCCTTTCGACGTCATCGTCGTTTTCTTACAGAAAATTATCATGAATGTGGTTAGAGTCACATGTGTTTTGGATGCTTGGTTTTATAAAATTACGCTAAAAGCACCGCGCCACAAACAAGATGCCACATTCAGAGGAGCGGGCAACCATAAAAAAAAAAAGAAATTCCAACAATATTTTCACGTAAGATAATCTTTTGTGAAACAAGGACCCTGATAAACCTAGCCAGCAACCGAAAAAATGCACAGCGTAAAGAGATGTTTCGCATTTAGAAGCCACCCACACAAAAACCAAGAATTCACAAACAAAACTAAAGAACTCGGTATCACCGCCTTAAGGCGATTCGCGCGTATATTATAAGAGAAGGTAAGCCTTTATGTCAGTTATTTAAAAAAATTGTAAAAAGTATCCTCTTGCTTACAGCTTGGCTACCAACAAACAGAAAAATAAAAAATGTAAAAATTGTTAAACCTGGATAACGCAAGAAATTTGTTTATAAGAGAAAGGGCGCCCGATTTGAAACAGAAAAATGTCCATTTTTTTATTTGTTTTAATTACATGAAAGGATTATTTTTTTGTGGAAATAATAGAAAACATCCTTTCTCATATAAAATATGAAAAAAAGCCAAATTCTCGAAATTCCTAAATTGAGAGCTGGATTTAATGTACCTATGGTTGAAAAAAATGAACATGTATAGGGGGCGATTTTACACGATAGCGTTACTGTTCACCAATTGTCAATCATTTGATTGAAACTTTTAACTTATAAGTGTAGGTATTCATTTTTGTAACGCATTCTGTATAAAAATGCACATATTCAATAATTAAATTAAATTAAATGAACTACCGAATACGCATTTACCGAGGACGGTATATCTTCTAATTTTTCTTAATTGTATACCAAGATCATCAATTGGTACTTACTACAATTATGTATCAAATTTTCATTTTCTTCTATATTTTGTTCCAGATTATTTTCGATGTTCCTGAGACCAAAGGAAAAACATTCGCTTCGCATGCAAGCACAAGTTGGCCTTATGTAAGACTATCATGTTTAAAAAATAATGGTAGGTATAGGTAGTAATGTAGATTAAGAAAATAGAGTTGTGAATTTGTGTGCCAAAGTGCGTCCCTGGTTGGGCCTTGTTGCTTATTAAGTATTCTTATGTTGACTGAACGGTGAAAGATTCTACAACAAAAGCGTTTGAACTATGTATAACGGATTGAGAGTTCTTGGTAGCTTGAGGATTACGCATGATTCAGTTAATGTGACCGCAAATGAAAATATTTTCTGTGTGCATGCATGTGAATTACTATCATGTAGTTTTGAAACATTCATCTTTACCTTTATCCAAGGAATTATATGGTCCTTACAACAACACGTTTGTACTGGGCAACAGAGCGAATATATAATTTCGCTTATGAGAATTTGTTTAACTTTGTAGCATTTTTGTATACATACCTGCGTTAATTTATTTTCTTTCAAACGTTAATCACTCTTTTGTGCAAATTATGAAAACATGTTGGTATTATTATGAATGACCATTTGGATTCCCTTTTTACTTCCTACTTTTTTTTGACGAAATCAGAGTCTGGTAGGAAAAAAGAGAACTTACAAAAAATTAAGCGTATTATCTTTGCCACTGCGCTGTCAGGACTCAGAAGAACGTGTCTGTGCTCTGTCGTTGTCTGAAGGCCGATACACAGAAGATCTTTTGTATTCAAACCTCCGGCCGTAATAAAGTACTTTGAAAATAATCTCGAGCTCTGATGTATAAAATTTAGTATAGCCTGCTAAGTACCCGTCGTATAAACCACATAAAGTGAGATGGATGCATATGACGTAGACTTTTGGCATTTCGAGCTTTGTCTATGCACGAAGGATCAATTTTATACTCATGTGTATCTAATAAGGCCTACAAAAAAAACTCAGAATTATACAAGGATGAATTTAAATGTACATGCGAAAAAAATGCATTGGTTCATTGCCTAAAAATCGTTTGAATTAAAAAAAAAAAAAAACTGAACCTTAATTGTGAAAAATTAAACTAAACAAACTGACAGCAAAATAGAACGAAAAATGTATTCGTTTTTTTTGTTTAATTGAAAGATCAAATTTAAGCATAGGTATTGATATATGAAAAGTAAAATATTTGTAGCGAAATTATGCAAAATAGTTAAGGTATTAATGTTTCCTTAAACGACAAATTAAGGCACTAAGTGGCACAGAAAAATTTGCAATTCGAGCAAATTTAAATTATAACTTTGTATTTAACTAACAAAAAAAAAATAATCTAAGATTTTATTAATAACTTTTTATTGCCTACCGGGAACTCTAATCAGAAGTCATTAATTTTGTTATTTTGAATTTTTCAAAATTTTGCTCTAAGTCAATGGGAACCTAATACCTAAGGTAACCCTATCTTTCCCAATTTGGCAGAACTCTTTCTAAAATTCATCAGGAACTCTAGAACTCTTGATTTTAACAGAACTCATTGTCTGAAAAATGTCCTGGCTGCGTATGGTTAGAACAAAATTTTTTTTTTCGAATTTTAGCCTTACTTCGCCAGAACTATTGAAAAAAAGTATAAGGAACTCTAGAACTCTTGGTTTGCTACCGGGAACTCTCATTTTTTATTAAATTTTCAACAATCATTTTGCTAACTTCATGGACTTATGGACAAAATCAAGAATGAGTTTCAATGCAAAAACCTCGTCAAAGAATCAACAAATGAAAATAAATACACACATATGCATATGTATAGATATGCAAATAGGACCCAAATATAATATGCGAGCGAAAGAAAGGATTGAAACATTATTTCTTTCGCAAGCCTCACACAAAATGTATCTATTTTTTTTTTATTATACGAATCTTAATGCATACACATTTTTGTACGATGAATGTATTTAGAAATTCTTCTTTCCGATCCCTAACTCCATCCATGGTTCGTTTAAATTACAATTTTGTTTGCTATAATTAGTTTTTTTTTCAAATTTAATATGCGAAATGCAAATATAAGATTTTGAAATATTTTCTTTTTCATTATTCTAAGGATATTTATATAATTCAACCCATTTATGCTATTTCATGTGCCCTGTATAATACATGTTGTAGGAGGATCTAGGATTGGGACTTAAGCAAAGATGGTAAGTTTTTCTTTTTCCATGGGTTGTGTTGATGATAATTTAAACTGTATGTTTACTTTGTTTCAAACAAACATATAGGTACATCGTACATCATTCAAATATGTATCTTAATATTTCTAAAAACGCTTATTAAATAATGTAGAAATGTATAAGTACGTTTAAATTTAGTTTTTTTTAAATTTAATATTACTTCACTACATCACAGGATGTGTTTGGTTTGAACTGAGATGACAGTGGGGTGTTTATTTAAGGATAGCATTTGAGAATTTGAAACTTGTCGCTATCGACATTCAGATAATATTAAGGGGAAAGGCTGGGGACTTGAGCCACCCGACTTATTGAAGAAAAGCTTCCCCAATGCTTAAACTCTCATTTTGGCCATTGCAAGACACTTACACAGCAAATGAAAAACAATTTCTTGTTTACGCTAGTCCCCACAACTATAACAGAAAGTTTTGTTGGGAATGCCCAGCTTAGCTGAGTATTTCCCAAGAACCCAGTGTCCGGTGCATTTTGCAATGACAAGGGTCATTGTGGGTGGGTCTGCAAATTAGGTTATTAGTTCGGGATTTATTGTAGGTGGAGCATATCTTTCTAGATATATTACAGTTGGCAGGCTACCTAGCCTGTGGTTTGATTCAGCGACAAAAAATGAAAAGATTTTGCCCTTCATGACTGTTGACTTTTTCTGCGAGTGAGTTACGAAGGGCTGATTCTTACCTTTCCAGCCCTTTCGTCAGCCCGTTCGTTACCCTCAAAAACACTGTTACCTGGAACTCAAGTAAGAGTAACCCTGGGGCCCAATATTCATCTTTGCGAGTTCACTTCGGCATTGTTGGACTAATGAAAAAGATGATAAAGACGAGTCAATCGCTTGAATAGCCACCTGACTGCCCAAAAATTAGCTGTTATACCGTTTTGATTTGGATTTAGTTCAAGTAACTTGCATGCTTCCCTTACTGCGAGTAATTCAGCTTGAAAGACACTAGCAAAGTCAGTCAGGAAGCCAAAAAGATCTGGAGACATTTAAAGGCTTGAAATCAATTCCTTCACCAAGGTGATACTCCATCCTTGAGCCATCAGTAAAAATAGTTGTGTCGAAGCCTGACTAAGTCACTAAGGCCACTTTGCTCATTCGGAACATAAATGTATGTTCTACTTAAAGTTCTCCTTTTGTATGGGGATTTTATGCTGAAAATAAGAATTCCGGAACAACCCATATAAAAATGAAATCTTTATGTAGAACATAAATTTATGTTCCGAATGAGCAAATGGGGCTAAGTCACTCACTAAGTCAGTAAGTGACTTCTTCCTATTTTTTTAGGGATGGACTGTTAAATTTAAAATTCTTACTGAGGCCCACAGTAGGAGTGCAGTAATTAGTTCTTGTAGAGAACATGTCCGCTGGGATAAGGTTGGTAATATTACTCTTTGACCGTAAGAAATAGAATACCAACTATTCGATTCTCTTAGTCTCAATGCACTAGAAAATACTAAATATTTAATGTGCAGTTCGATTGGCAAGCGCAAGCGGTAGAAAAAAACGCTGAAATCATCCTATGGATATGAAGGCAAAGCTCCAGTGGAGCATACACTAGCTGTTCTCTGAACCTTTTTGAGTTTTGTAATATTGTAGGCTTTGCTTTGTGCGGGTCACTATACAGGGTGATTCACGAGCGTTGTGCCAAAAAGCTAGAGTGAGTAGGTTGAGCTGAAACAAGAAAAAAATCGTATGGAAGGGGGGGGGGGTCTTTTCCCCCCGTTTAGCTGGGAGGGGCGTTTTTCTGAAAAATTTACTTATTTTGTAAAGAAAAATATTAAAAATCAACGGCCTCGTTTACAACACCTTGCTATACCTTTCTGGAAAGCCAAAAACTTCTTCTTTCATTTTGTTTTTAAATTAAATTGTTTTAACGAATAGTTTAAAAAATATAAAGGACAATGACCATTTTTGGGCCCAGTGCGTACACACATAAGACAGGTATCAATAAAAAGGTGACGCTTAGCTGAATATATATTCCAAATATTTTCAAATTCGGTTTTGTAGTTTTCGCGATATTTGACCTTGAAGTTGATGTTTGTAGAATCACAAAAATGGCTTATTTTCACTATAAACGCCAATAACTTCTGACTCATGGGTTTTACAGAAAAGATTTTGGTACCAAATGAAAGATCATAAAAATATCTTTCTTAGCAAATCAGTATTTTTTATATATATATATATAGTACATGATAATATACAAGGCTCCGATATTGTTTGAAAACATATTTTTAAGTTGCTTTTTAAATGCAGATATTTTGAAAATATCAGTGATGACATATATATTTTTATACATAGTTCTAATCCTTATTTCATAACCTTTAATTTGATATATAAATCAACTATAGTTTCTCACAAAAAAACCATCTTATTAAAAGAATTCTTCTGAAAATACAGATTTTTGTTTTCAAAGATATCATTCAGTGTGTTTTTGTCTCGAATATTTTTTATTTCCATATATACATATAAACATATATATTTATTTATTTATCGTTTTAATCCTTATTTCATAACCTTTAATTTGATACATAAATCAACTATAGTTTCTCACAAAAAAAAACAACTTATTAAAAGAATTCTTCTGAAAATACAGATTTTTGTTTTCAAAGACAACATACTTACTTTTTCTTCATATTCTTTTTACATTTTTTTCTCCCAAAATAATCACATATTCTATTTAGAAAACTAAAATTCATTCAACGTTTATTTTAAGTCTTAATTTATTTTATTTTTTGTGTCTTCATCACCGTTTTCATCAATAAGAACACTATCTAAATATAAAGCTGGTGGTATCGTTATATTTGTACCATGTCCCAATTTCTTCATAGCGGGTATATTCTGGACGTTATGGGTCCATATGCTGCAACGACATCGGATGCCAACATCATGAAAAGCATTTTTAGAGACGAAAACACAGTCCTGTGAAGTTAGCAAAATGATTGTTGAAAATTTAATAAAAAATGAGAGTTCCCGGTAGCAAACCAAGAGTTCTAGAGTTCCTCATACTTTTTTTAAATAGTTCTGGCGAATTAAGGCTAAAATTCGAAAAAAAAGTTTTTTTGGCTAACTTCACGCAGCAAGGACTTTTTTCAGAAAATGAGTTCTGATGATGTATTTCAACTTAAAATCAAGAGTTCTAGAGTTCCTGATGACTTTTAGAAAGAGTTCTGCAAAATTGGAAAAGATAGGGTTACCTTAGGTTCCTATTGAGTTAGAGCAAAATTTTGAAAAATCCAAAAAAATCAAAATAGAGGAGTTCTGATTAGAGTTCCCGGTAGACAATGAATAGTTCTAAACATTTTATAAATAACTTTTTTTTCTAAAACTAATAATTCAAGAGTTCTCGCAAATTAAGGTGCCCATCGACTTAGAGCAAAATTTTGAAAAATCCAAAAAAATCAAAATAGAGGAGTTCTGATTAGAGTTCCCGGTAGACAATGAATAGTTCTAAACATTTTATGAATAACTTTTTTTTTCTAAAACTAATAATTTTATTAATAATTTTACTAATAATTTTATTAGTTTTAGAAAAAAAAAGTTATTCATAAAATGTTTAGAACTATTCATTGTCTACCGGGAACTCTAATCAGAACTCCTCATTTTGATTTTTTTGGATTTTTCAAAATTTTGCTCTAAGTCGATGGGCACCTTAATTTGCGAGAACTCTTGAATTATTAGTTTTAGAAAAAAAAAGTTATTAATAAAATGTTTAGAACTATTCATTGTCTACCGGGAACTCTAATCAGAACTCCTCTATTTTGATTTTTTTGGATTTTTCAAAATTTTGCTCTAAGTCGATGGGCACCTTAATTTGCGAGAACTCTTGAATTATTAGTTTTAGAAAAAAAAGTTATTCATAAAATGTTTAGAACTATTCATTGTCTACCGGGAACTCTAATCAGAACTCCTCTATTTTGATTTTTTTGGATTTTTCAAAATTTTGCTCTAAGTCGATGGGCACCTTAATTTGCGAGAACTCTTGAATTATTAGTTTTAGAAAAAAAAGTTATTCATAAAATGTTTAGAACTATTCATTGTCTACCGGGAACTCTAATCAGAACTCCTCTATTTTGATTTTTTTGGATTTTTCAAAATTTTGCTCTAAGTCGATGGGCACCTTAATTTGCGAGAACTCTTGAATTATTAGTTTTAGAAAAAAAAGTTATAAATAAAATGTTTAGAACTATTCATTGTCTACCGGGAACTCTAATCAGAACTCCTCTATTTTGATTTTTTTGGATTTTTCAAAATTTTGCTCTAAGTCGATGGGCACCTTAATTTGCGAGAACTCTTGAATTATTAGTTTTAGAAAAAAAAGTTATTAATAAAATGTTTAGAACTATTCATTGTCTACCGGGAACTCTAATCAGAACTCCTCTATTTTGATTTTTTGGATTTTTCAAAATTTTGCTCTAACTCAATAGGAACCTAAGGTAACCCTATCTTTTCCAATTTTGCAGAACTCTTTCTAAAAGTCATCAGGAACTCTAGAACTCTTGATTTTAAGTTGAAATACATCATCAGAACTCATTTTCTGAAAAAAGTCCTTGCTGCGTGAAGTTAGCCCAAAAAACTTTTTTTTCGAATTTTAGCCTTAATTCGCCAGAACTATTTAAAAAAAGTATGAGGAACTCTAGAACTCTTGGTTTGCTACCGGGAACTCTCATTTTTTATTAAATTTTCAACAATCATTTTGCTAACTTCACAGGACTCGAAAACACCTATGCAAGACAATTCTTCAGACAGGACGATGTGTTCATCTTGGATAGAGGATTTAGAGATGCAGTTCCTTGCTTAGAATCCTATGGTTACAAGTGTCACATGCCTGAATCTGTGTTGGAAGATAATTTTCAACTCACAATAGCACAAGCGAATAGGTCAAGATGCGTAACAATGGTTCGATGGGTCGTTGAAGTTGTAAACGGCCGATTTAAAAGAGATTTTAAGCTGTTTCGGCAGGACTTCAACAACTTAGCAGCGGGTCATTTAACGGATGATTTTAAAATTACAGCTGCGCTTCTTAATAAATTCCATCCATTGATAGAAGACAATTCTGATGCGAGCTCCTTGCTGGAGTTGGCATTAAATAAATTAAACACTCCAAATTATTTGGGAGATTTTGTTAAAGAGCAAAATCTAAATAGAGCAAGGGCAAGGGCAAGGGCAAGGGTATTAATGGGCAAATTCCAAGTCTAGACAACTTCCCGCTTCTCAATTTAGAAGAGCTTCGAAAAATATCTTTGGGGAACTATCAAATAAAGCAAGCCCGCTCCTATTGTGGAGAGCATTTAAAAGAAAATGGCGACTACATAATAGAAGTCTGTGAACGCCGTGAGGTGAGCGTATAAGCTTAGCTGACCCAAGCCTAGTTGAAAAACAATTTTTTAATGAGGTTAAGAATCAAGTCGCGGCACATAAATGGAAAACTCTATTTCACTTACATACTAGTGAGCAACGAGCCGAATGATGCAAACAGTTGCAATACAATTAAGGCATATTATTGCAATTGTCTTGTTGGAATGCGAACCGTTGGGTGTTGCACACATGTAATGAGTATCTTATGGTACTTGGGTTATGCACGCCATGTTACAAATATAACGATACCACTAGCTTTATATTTAGATAGTGTTCTTATTGATGAAAACGGTGATGAAGACACGTAAAATAAAATATATACCATATTTTTACAAAAAATAAAATAAATTAAGACTTAAAATAAACGTTGAATGAATTTTAGTTTTCTAAATAGAATATGTGATTATTTTGGGAGAAAAAAATGTAAAAAGAATATGAAGAAAAAGTAAGTATGTTGTCTTTGAAAACAAAAATCTGTATTTTCAGAAGAATTCTTTTAATAAGTTGTTTTTTTTGTGAGAAACTATAGTTGATTTATGTATCAAATTAAAGGTTATGAAATAAGGATTAAAACGATAAATAAATAAATATATATGTTTATATGTATATATGGAAATAAAAAATATTCGAGACAAAAACACACTGAATGATATCTTTGAAAACAAAAATCTGTATTTTCAGAAGAATTCTTTTAATAAGATGGTTTTTTTGTGAGAAACTATAGTTGATTTATATATCAAATTAAAGGTTATGAAATAAGGATTAGAACTATGTATAAAAATATATATGTCATCACTGATATTTTCAAAATATCTGCATTTAAAAAGCAACTTAAAAATATGTTTTCAAACAATATCGGAGCCTTGTATATTATCATGTACTATATATATATAAAAAATACTGATTTGCTAAGAAAGATATTTTTATGATCTTTCATTTGGTACCAAAATCTTTTCTGTAAAATCCATGAGTCAGAAGTTATTGGCGTTTATAGTGAAAATAAGCCATTTTTGTGATTCTACAAACATCAACTTCAAGGTCAAATATCTCGAAAACTACAAAACCGAATTTGAAAATATTTGGAATATATATTTAGCTAAGCGTCACCTTTTTATTGATACCTGTCTTATGTGTGTACGCTCTGGGCCCAGACTTGTATGAAAAGTGGTCATTCTCCTTTTCAAACTAAAAATTAAAAAAAAAAAAAAAAACATTTTTGAACTAATTTTTTCCGTAATTAAGTACTAATTTTGTTTTTAAAATTCAATGCCGTTGTTAAGTTTTAGTCGAAAACAGAAAACCGGATGCACAACTAGTAAAAGAAAGGTTAATGTTTCATAAATAAATTTAACAAAAAGTCCAGATAGGTAAAAATAAATTTACAAAGATTTTCTTAGAAAAAAGTGGTTTTAGTTTTTATTTAATTTCTCAAAAACTAAAAGACATTTTTGCATCCGGTTTTCTGTTTTCGACTAAAAATTAACAACGGCATTGAGCTTTTGAAACAAAATAAGTACTTAATTACATAGAATTTTGAAAAAAATTAGTTCAAAAATGTTTTTTTTTTTAAGTTTTGAGTTTGAAAATTTATATTTTTTAAACTTTTCGTTAAAACAATTATATTTAAAAACAAAATAAAAGCAGAAGTTTTTGGCTTCCCAAAAAGGTATAGCACGGTGTTGTAAGCGAGGCCGTTGATTTTTAATATTTTTACTTGCGACATATAGAATATATGGCAAGTATTGAATTCGTACAAAAAAAAAATTTGAGATGATGATGAGATATGACATTACGATGACAGAGAAGTCGATAAAAGTGAGTCCGGCGATTCCGTCTGTCTGTCTGGCGGGAAGTTTACAGGCACCTACAGCCTTAACCACTGGTCCGATTGACTTCAAACTTGAAAATAAGAGGTTTGAGCAAAAACCCATATCCCAGTTTTTTTCATTTTTTTTCTAAGATCAAAATTTAGGGTAGCCACCATACGATTTTTATGGCAAAAAACCAAAACTTTAAATTTTCTCCAAAACGGTTCCTACGATTTTTTTAAACTTCCTCGAATTTAATTTTTTTAAATAGGTACTCATGTATTTTATGTAAAAAAAATTTTTTGTATTGCTCCAAAACGGTACCTCCCATAGAACCGTTTTTTTGTTATTAGATTTTCTCAAAAACTAAAAGTCCGATCAGCGTATTTTTTTTTGAAAGTACGTATATATTGCTTAAATAATTTGTTGTATTCAAAAAAATTTCAAATTTTTTTTTGGATTTTTAAAAAAATATTTTAAACTTTTTTTTCAAAATTGTGTATCTTAAAAACGGATTAATATTAAAAATCGAAATATACTCATAAAATGTATATTTACATATTCTTGAATACTGCATACCCAAATTAATTTTAAGACATTTTTGAAAAATTTTATATATAAAAAATTAATTTAAAAAAAAAACGGCTCCGACGATTTTCAAAAAAAAAATTCAATAAATCAAAAATAAGGTTTAAATTTGTTTGGCATTTAAATTTTTGGAATAAAATGTATTTACGAGGTATATTTTCAAATTTTAATTTTTTTTTAACAAATTAAAAAAAATTGAAAAACCAACATTTTCTTAAGAAATCATATGACATCAATTTTTTTCCGATTGAATCCATTTTTGAGGTACATATTTCAATTTAAATTTTTATTTATGATTTTTTTTTAATTTTGTTTATGATTTATAATTGTGAATACAGGAGCAAGTTCGTACGACCGAGTCGTGCACATTTATTTTTTTTACAAAATAAGTCAATTTTTCAGAAAATTGCCCCTCCCAGCTAAACGGAGGGGAATAGACCCCCCTTAACTCAACCTACACGCTCTAGCTTTTTGGCACAACGCTCGTGAATCACCCTGTATATACGAACGAACGAACAAAGGTTAATATGGGGCGGCCTGTACGTCCGTAATCTCACATACCACGGAGGCGTACAACAGCCTTTCACACCTCATCTTTCTAAATTAACAAGAACTTTATTCAAGACTAAAAGCCAATCAAGATGGGACCTACCCGCCTGGTCAGTACCAATTGCTTACATTTTTATCTTGACAATTAAAAAAAAAAATACTTTCTAGAAATTAGAAGAAAACTTATTCAACTATCATTTGTAAACAAAGTTATTTTAATCAATACATCAGAAACGAAAACAAAAACGTCACAAACGGAATATCAAAATATGATTTGCACTTCCATATTACTAAGCCTTATAACTGTAGATTATAATCTTGTACAAGCTCACAAACAAAGATACCTTTATATTTATTGATGAAAGCAAAAACGAAGGCTGAACCTGACACTGGTGGTCATCCACAAAACATATATCTAAATTGTATGCTCTATTCAGACAGACAATATGTCTGTCTGTCTTCACTATACAGTATATTATAGCCTATGGGGGTATGTGTGTAACGAAATTTATATTTCACAGTGTCATTCGCCTCTGGATGTGGGCATAGACATAGCACAATGGCATTTGATGAAGGATATTGAAGTTTTGTTTGAGTTTTTCAAAGTTTGTAGATATTTTTTTCAATTTGTTTTGAGACTTTACTGCATAATACTACACTTTAGGTGTCCTTTTGGTCAGCGTTAATGTCTGCAAGAATAACCTTTTATAGAGTTCATCAATAATAAAAACAAAGATTGACTGCTTTTATCATGTCGGATACCAGGAAAGACTGAGCTTATTCAGACGCCACGCTAAGCTTCTGAACTCCTGAACGAACACATCAAGATTTAAGGACACTTCGACACCACCACCGCGCTCTGCTGCGACCCGTGCGTCGTCGATACATTAATTTACAAAGTCAAAATAATTTTCGTAGGAAGACCAAAGAATTCCACCACTCAGTGGCAAAAAATAAATAAATTGATTGTTAGACCTTGTCAGTTAATTTTTCAGGACCATTCTTCTTCTTCTAAATGAACTGCAACCGGCCATACAAGACGTAGACGAGAACAACCGAAGTCAATAAGGAAATAAATGAACGTAATTACAACGAAGATAAACACGACCAGCGTAAACATTAAACAAAATCAATTTATCCTTTTGCAAACGTTATAAGCACCAAACAAGTCAACTTTCCAAATTCTTAAGTGTATGTCTACGACCAATTCATCTCTGGGATCGAACAAGTCCTTCTGAACTCAGTCAGCACTTAATTTTCAGCATATTTATCGTGTCCCTTTTTCAGCTTCTAAAAGAATTTGCCATTCCTCTGGTCGTTTGTTGAAGATGACGACGAAATCAGATATCCAAAAACATAACACTTACGAAAATGGGGATTAGGAACGCTCGAGTTGTATATCTTGCAAAACAAATTAATTGATGAAGGACACACAGTCGCAATGACGCAATCATTTGTGACAGCAATAGGGTCAGAAGCGGACCTAAAGTCAGACCATAGACACTGACTTTGAGAGATTGTATCTCCTTCGTCTTTTCGCCTAAGAAATAATTGAAATTGGTATTCAATAAGAAGAGGCGATGGACGGTGACATTTATATATAGAGAGTAAGGGAGGGTTGAATAAAACAATTTATCCTTAGAGAAAGTAAATTTATTATTCTTCTGGAATCAAAAGGCATGAGTTTCACCCAAAGGAGGCTTAAGTGGCGGATTACAATATTAGACATCCTTTTGTTGTGTTTGTGTTCAAATACTGTATACACTTGTTCATCCTTCTTTGCATCACCCACTGACTGGTGGGTCGGAAACCTCACTGGCCGAGCATTGGGGGTCTGGGGTTACAACTGACAGTTAATGATGAGCCATTCAATGACACAAAAAATTCATATTCGTGTCCCATTACGTGTTTTCAATTGAAGTTTCCCCACGATGTGAGAGTAGCGCGACGACATATGCCAAATAACTTTCTAAGTGGACATATTCTATGTTTTTTTTTCATAGTGTTGCCTCGAACGGCTCCCAACGAAAATACAAAGCAACAACCTGTCTCAGGTTGAACAAAAAACGCATGATTTATTGTTATTACAATTATTCTATTGTTGAAATGTGATTAATTGTTTTATTGCTATCCTTTCTACTACCTATCGATGCTTTTTTCACCAAATATTGTTTTGATTGAATGCAAGGCCAGAAATAAGTGTTTTGGTTGTATCTATCTTTAATAGACAGAGTAGAACACCGAACTACTTTTTGCGTTTATGAACATGCGCCGAGCCGACACAGACTTTTGTTTGTACATTCTTGCATTTAATTATATATAAAATCGCACCGACTCTAGTCTGCACAGACTTGTTGAGCAGAAAAAAGTCAATAGAAGTCGTAGTCAAAGTTGATGTCATGTGGGCCTACCATAAGATATTTGAAATTTGAATAGTATTCTTTTTTCTTATTTTAAATTTGAACGTCTGAAACTGATTTCCTATTGCGGGTTCTATACTGTTTATTCATGCAGCACGCGAACCAGCATTGTGCCTTTCTGCAGTGAAATCATATTTTCATCATGTTTTCATTATGTTTTTCTGCGGCACTCCTTTCCTTGGATACATGTTTCAGTAAAGAAAAGAAAATGTGGATATGGCATTACCCTACGATTTAAATTGAAAGTTATCAAAAATGGAATAGGTACCTACAGTGTTTAATTTTTTCGAACTAGACAATTTCACTCTGTACTCGTCTAACAAGCTTAGCAGCTTAAAAGACGCTACACACAACAGCATGCTTGACAAGTTTGGTTGTACAATCTTTCTGTACAAGCAATCTGTAACGTCTGTAGGGATATTTTGCGCAAGCATTTTATTTGTGCAAGCCGCTTGATGATTGGTTGATTTCGAATCCTGCAAGTTTGCTAAGCAATGCTTGCACAAGCAAAACGGAACGTGTGTATTTTTGGCTTGTACAAATAAATTAGTAGCCCCTGACTGTGAAAAAGCTCTACGTCATTATATCATCATGTCGAGCGATTTGAAGAGGAGCAATCGTGAATTACTGCAAAACTTTATTCGTGTCTACGAAAATCAACCGTGTCTTTGGCGAATTAAAACTTCCGAATATTATGATAGGATAAAGAGGGATGCAGCGTACAAAATCTTGCTTGATAAGTAGATTAATTGACACTCAAGCCGATAAGAATGACTGTGGTGAAAGTGTGGTCGAAAACTTAAGATCTTCATATCTCCTACCAGTTGTGAGAAATCTTAATGTTGCTGTTAATCTTTCGTGGGGGTAACAATTTTTATTCAATAACAATTTTTATTCTTCAAATATTAGACAAAAAAATCTATCAGCGGTAAATAATAGTTTTTACGGACCCGACAGTTCTTAAGTCCTGTATGATATTTCAAGCGATTAGAATATTAAACAAGTTATGAAAAGAAAGACAAATTACACTTGATATTTAAAGTGTGATATTGTAGATAGATGGATGTATGTTTGTTGTTCAATAAATTTAGAATGAACGAACGGATCTGGATGAAACTTTACACACATTATTCCTTATTTAAATAACTAAATAACATCAATTATTATAAAACAGAAATTTGTATAATTAGTGAACATTATAATGTTTGTTTAATTTTATTTAAATGAGGGCGTAATAATATTTTAAGTCAAGTCTTGAGGTTAGGTTAGGTTAGGTTGAAGTGGCTGCGGATACAGAATCCACACACATAGGCCAAAAGAAAAGGCCCATTGTGATACCACAAGAATCTAGAGAAACAGAAGCTTAAGCAGAACAACGACGTCTTTTGTGTGAGTGGGAAGACATGGATGGATAATCCAAAATAAATAATTTGCAGCCAAAAACCCTCAACTTCACAGATCAGCGATGATAACATAAAACGGAACTCAAATTAATGTTTTAAGACAAGCATACGCAGCACCGTCCAGAAAACTAACTCCAATTAATCTATATTGATACCAAAACTCAATTTACTTATGCCAAAGGCATTTGTTCAGTCCAGCTTTCTGATCCTGAGGTCATGGGGTATGAAAAGTACATGGGTATATAATTCTTAATGAAAGATCAAGAACAAAATGTGTGCAATCTTTTCACACATTTTTACTTAAGCAGATATAATTAGTTGGCTTGTAACTTGTAAATGTGCAATGTTTGCAACTTGGACATCATTAACGGAATTCACTTGGCTTGGAGGAATGTTAAAAACATCTTTTTATTTAATGAATAGCTGTCGCTTTTTGCTTGCATTAAAGATCAATAAATTTTCTACGTCACGCCAATACTTATTTCGAACACTAAAAAGTAAGCTATAAGAAGTTTTACGTATATCTGAAATGTTGTAACAATTTAATATTCAAACTTATGAGTTTTTAGATACAAGCATCTGAACATAACATTCATGCACAAGATTAACCACTTTGGCATTCTCTTTTCTTATGTTTCTGATAATCAACCCCACCTTGAAAAATTCTTTTATAAAACAGAAAAATGTCTATACCGAAATACTCCCTCAGAACAGAACCAGAACTAAGAACAGAACCAAATATATCGCAAGGAGAAACCCACAGAAACCCAAATTGATGAAAAATTTATTTCATGATAATTTTTGAACGTTTGTAGAGTGTATAGGTATCCTTTGCGCTATCAGGGCAAATATATAACAAACAAACGCTCCCTTCACATTTGAATGCAGAAAAGAACATTATCGTGTATTGTATCTTCAATTCTACATATCTATTTCCGGAATCTTGTCGCAACTAAGTATCGTCTTCCGTTCCTCATGTGTAGTGTATATGCAGAATAAACCTTGTTGTATGCTGCTTTGAAAACCAATTTTAATATTGTATTCAAGTGATATTATCGTCACCGTCATCGCCATCATCATTATACCCTGAGGTAGGAGGTTTCTCTTTCTATTTCCACTTCGAATCGAGTCAACGAGTATGTACATCCGTACTCCTGGATATAAAAAAAAGAAGAAAATACACATATCCTTTGGTTTCGGAATAACGTTTGTCTTCGGGATAGAATTGTTATGTTTTTTTTTTTATTTATTTGTTTTGTATATAAACGAAGCTTTTATATTTTCGTTTGAACAGCAGAAGGTTTTTCGAGCATGATTTATTGAAAGAAGTGCTGACTATAAAACCACTCAAGCTCTGATTACTAATACATATGTACCTACAAGTCTAGAAATAAAAACTTTTAGAGTTCCCGCAGACAGCAGACTTTTTATCGGCCGATAGTTGAGTCGGGTTGGGCTGAAAGTGCGCACACCGAGCCAACTAAACAGTTTGGTTGGTGAACAGGGCGCAGACTATCCAACAATCCAACAGCCGTCCGACTATTCTACAATCAACAATTGTGATTTGGGCGACGCCATATTCAAAATACACTTACACGACGCGACGCCAAATCACAGAGCGAACTGAACTATCGGCCGACTAAACAATCGTCATGTATGCACAGGCGTGTATGCGCCAATACTGATTAAACAGTCGGCCGATAGTTGGCCGACAGATTAGTTTGAATGTAATCGGATAGCACATCAAACTTTTTTATCGGCCGATACTGAATCGCTGTAGTGTGCGCATATGCATACCTCTCCATACTGATTAAGAAGCCGACCAAACTATCGGCCGATAAAAAGTCTGCAGTCTGCGGTTGCCCTTAAACTGAAAAAATCTACTTAAAAAAGCAAACTCGAACATCGCCTCTGATGTGTCTTTGCCATAAATTTTAATTAAACAACGGTATAGCAGAAGAGTAGATTTTTAGTTTGTTTTTCAAGTGCCATATCCCTTTTTCGTTTGTGCAATTTCTAAAGATTTATATTTAGAAAACCATTTTCTTCATCTGCATATCATATCTCGTTGGTGCTGCTAACGGATTCCAATTCGTATAGGGTAGGGAACGGAACGGGTGTTGTCAACGCTGCTGGCTGACTGGTCTGAGATGGGCCACGGTCGGCCCACGGTATTACAATAATTTTTAATTACCGGAGTAAATGTAATTATGAATTTTATATTTGCGGTTAACTGCTAACAAAGGACAAGCACAACGTTTTTTCGCTTTTCCGTTTGAATTTTCAAGCGATTTCTTAAAGAACTCAGCGCCTCATCCTTCTCGTTCTGTTTCTGCTGGCGCTTTGGTCGCCTCGCTTCACACTAAAGTTGTTGTGTGACAATGGTGCTGGGCGTGAATATGAAGTTATATTCGCCATGCTGCTGCACGCTAGATATAAGAAAAAAATGCAAAAACCTTCATACGAATGGTGAACAAAATGGCATGTCCTTTAGTTTTCTACGACGAACAATGTGATAGTCGTTTGGTTTATACAAATACATACATATAATTTTTTTTCTTTCACTCAACTGACTGATTCATCTGTGCCACTTGCACCGTACACAGATACAGAAGGAGTTTCATGACTTCATATCCTTTTTTCAATTTTATTTTTTAAATATTTTTTTTTTTTTTTTGACTGATAAGGTTTCCTCCAAGTTTATGAATAATTGCTTGTAGTTAGCAAGGACCTCTTAATGAGTTGTGAAATATATTTCGCTTGACTTTGACTTAAAATCACAACTGCTTGCATATTCTTTAGAAAATGCGGAGAGCGTAGTTTTTTTTAACTATCCTTTTTCATTGAAAACCATCTTTTAGCATCACGGCTGCAAGGAACTTGAGTTCTATTATGTGTAAAAAGCTTCCATTTCAGATCATTTAAGATGCAATTTTATTCGATTTTGCTGGCACAACAAGTGTATAATGCCAAAACAAACCTAATTCAGATATACCATAAAGCATTCTCGTAATGAAGTATTAAATATGCAACCAAAAAGAAAGCATCCCATTCAAGAGAACATAGTTCTCTGTGCTGTTTAGAAAATTGAGCTAGTCTCGAAAGTTAATTCAATTAAGATTGGTTATATATGTTCATATGTCGAGGATGTAGCTAACTATAGCCATTTACCGTGGCGAAAAGAGCAGGTCAAAGTCTCTGTGTTGAAGCATCTTGCAAGGACATTTAGATTTGATGATGAAGCTGGACTCCCTTTTGCAACAGGCTGAAAAGGCAGACCTTATGATTGTTGGTCTACAAGGCAAAACCAATTGCTTGGCACATTTAAATTTTTTCCAACGGTTGTCCGCCCATTTATACTCATGGTAGATATTAAGTCAATGAAAGGATGGTTTGAACGTAGGTCAACGCGTTTATTCAAAGAACTGATGCTGCGGATATAATTGCAAGGACCCTAATACCCTGATCCCAACTCAATACCCATACGTTATAAATCTGTATCTCAAAGCATAAGTGCAATCGAAAAATTATAACGTGTGGTAAGTTAGTTGCATCTAGCAGAAAGGAAACTTTATTGGAGATTTCACTTTAATGCCTCTGTCATTCAATGCATATGCACTCTGTCTTTCTAATGAAATTCAGGATGCATAAAAGGAGTCCACCTTTGTACATTAATATCTGAACGTGAACCGTAGTCAAAGTGAAATTCAAAGTCGATATACTCAAAAACAGTTTTTGTATAGTATGGATTTTTTGTTGACTCGTTTTCTTTTCCTGATGGTGTCAGTTGTGTTTTGGGTTCTTTTTCATACAATTTTCGACTATATTAGTCTGCATCTGCACAGGCCCGTAGCCAGAGTTGAATTTAAGGTAGGGCAACGGTCATATAAGGTAGGGCATTGGTAAATTTTGTATTTCGGTCATTCCATTATAAATTTGAGGACATTTTGACGCATGTTATCCAGTTTATCCGTTAAAGAAGCAATCTTTTTTCTTGAAACTTGGTGAGTCGTAATTGCTCATGATAAAGTTGATGTTCTAGAAGTTTCACAAAAAAACTAATTAAAATAGCTAATGCATGCACAGTTACCGTCTTTATCTGGGTATAATTTGGCTTTATGATAAGCCCTTTAGTTTCACCAAGTTTCGAGAAAATAGATCGATTCTTATAAGAGATAAACAACCGTAAAAATGCCTTCTCCGTTACCTTGGTATGGCTGATTTGATTTGATGTAAGAAAGATTCAAAATAATAAAGTGCAAAGCATTAAGGTATTCAAGTTTAAATATTTTACTGTTTTTCCAAATAAATTATATTTACAAAGTACAAAAATAGTAAAATATAAAATATTAATATTATTCCTTAAAATAACTGAATTTTTCGATTGCTCATTTTATTAAATACACGAAGGACTTCAATGAGGTCTACTGATTTAGTTCTTTTTTTTCAAACGCGAGAAATACAAGGCCAGCCATTCTTTCATGTCCCATTGACATCCTCTGGGGCCTATTGATGGCAGTTAAAGTTGAAAAAGTGGATTCACATACTGCTGTGCTACATCCTATAGTCACTACCGACGCAAAAAGTTCGTATGTACCTATCTTTAAAGGCCTCTCGCTGCCTGTACAAAATCTGCAACAACAGTAGCCTCTTCTTTTGTTGGAATTGTTATACCTGAAAAATCAATTGAAATAACTGAAATGCATTTGCTGAATCTTAACTTCAAGAATAATGTGTTAAAGATTACAGTTTATGCAGACGAAAAAATTGATATAGGTATGGCTTGGAGTGAAAAACAGCTAACTCCGCACTTTTACACTCCTTACACAAATGGGACCACACTGCAGGCACCAGCTTTCGAATACAAAAATTTGGTTCACCCAGTCCAAAGATATGAGGTAGCAAACATAAAAAAAAACAGACGAGTTGATAACATCCTCCTTTTTGGAACTCGGTTGAAAAAGAAAATATTTCTAAATGTGTTAATAAATCCAAGACAACATAAAGTTATTTTTTAGAATCCATACTATTAAATGAAAAAGAATTTGATAAGATTTTAAAGCTTTTTGTAATTTCAATCAATTATGTAAATCATTTTTATGTGGAGTTAGGAGGTGGCAGTTAACAAGTTTGCACTCTTAGCCGACGATATTATTCATTTATCAAAAATGTGGAAACAGTTTTTTTTTTCAAAATTAAAAATTTTACGAGGAGATACCTTCGTATTTTTTGTTAAATTAAAAAGGATCCATCTATAAGTATACCTACGCGAGTGACGAAAAGTCTTCATCCCCGAAATAAAACAAACTGTGTACCTCGGTGGTCAAACTACTAATCAACCTCCTTTATTATATTCATAGAAGTTCTTAATTATACTTTATACACAATCAGCACTTTTCGTGGGAATGGAAATTGAATGTAATTCGATTCATGCAATTTCCGTTCCCATGAAATGGAAAATTCAGAATCGGCTGGTTTTGGTGAATTGGAGCTCTGCGGTGTCATCGTTAACTTTTGGTTTGACGATGACCTCGCTTAGCTCCATAACTCGCGCTGCAATTTCAGCTTTAAATGAAATATTAACGTAAAATTGCAACAAATTACTTTTATAAAAAATTGAATAGTTTGAAGAGAACTCTTTAATAATTTTAGTTTAGAAGCGAATCAGATTGTTTTTACATTTTCGTAACTATGTTTAAGACATCAATATAAATTGCTTGCGCTTTAAAAAAGGTTATGCAGCGCACGAAGAATAGCATGAAATCATAAAACCTCACTTTTTCAAAAAGTTCAGTTTTATAACAACCCGAATTTTTTTTCCATAATATAGTTTTATTTTCACTTACCAAGGCTTTTTAACGGTTTTATTTTTTCGGTATCTCGGTATAACTCGTCGATACTCGCAATTGAGTTTATTAATTCGTCATTTTCTAAAAATCTTCTTTTAAGCTCTGATAACACAATGTCCAAGGTTTCGTAATACTCGGACTTAAATGGCTGGGCGTCCTGGTTTTCGGCACTTCTTTTCACGGTGGAACAAGAAGGGCCGTACATGAAATAGTCATCCATCCTATTTGATTTTTTAATTTGTCTTTTTTGAGTCTGCGTTCTATTTTCTAATTCGTCACCGAGGGCCACTGATTTAGCTTCTTCTAAAATGGTACGGTAGATTTTTTCAGACCTTAGATTTGTTATTTCATTTTGTACACTTTCAATTATTCCAATGGCGTCTTTCAATCCTGCACTTCTAGCTTGTAAGGCTGCATCTGCAGGTTGAAGCATGGTTAAATTTTTTTTTTGCTATTACCATAGCCATTCTAAACTCCAAATTCATCATAACATTTTTAATGCCTACACTTTTTGCAACATCATCACCGAAATTTTTTTTTGATGTTTAAGATGTTAGTAGAATCAAAAAAAAAATAATAATAATAATTGAAAACGTTTTGTTATATCTCTTGTTTTTCTGTGGCAAAGTAGGATATTTTTGAAGGTAGGGCATTTTTAATGCAGGGAGTAAATAAAGTTGGAGCATCGTTAAATTTGGGCATTTTTAAAAGTCGAACGTTATCATACGAAGGACATTTTTGAAGGTAGGGCAATTTTAAAGCTAGGAATTTTTTAAAGTCGGACATTTTCATAGGTAGGATATTTTGAAGGTAGGGCATTTTTAATGCAGGGAGTTTTCAAAGCTGGAGCATTTTTTAAAGTGGGGCATTTTTAAAAGTCGGACGTTATTATACGTAGGACATTTTTGAGGGTAGGGCATTTTTAAGAGTCAGACGTTATCATACGCAAGGCATTTTTGAAGGTAAGGGCATTTTTAGAAGTCGGACGTTATCATACGTAGGACATTTTTGAAGGTAGGGCATTTTTAATGCAGGGAGTTTTTAAAGCATTTTTTAAGGTAGGGCACTTTTAAGACAGGAAATATTTAAAGCTGGAACATTTTTTAAGATCAGCATTTTTATAAGAAGGGCATTTTTAAAGGTGGGGCATTTTTGAAGGTTGGGCATTTTTAAGGTAGGGCATTTCAGATTTAAGGTAGGGCATTGCCCCTCAATGCCCCCCTGGCTACGGGCCTGCATCTGCATCCTTTGGGTAAAGATTTGTATGCAAACTAATATGTGTAGCTGAATAAAAATGAAGAAGAACACATTGCTTGGTAGAAAAAGTAAGAACCAGCAACAGCAACTCAAAAACTCGCAGTCAGCAAGCAAATTTGCACATGTTCCATATAGTACCACGCCTCGACACTATCTGCAAGTCATCGCCACGCACCGCGCGCCGGCCGCCGCGCCATCATCCTGAATCTTCATACAGAAAAAGGGTAAAATTTCTATCGAAGCGCACGGGTAAAATATGTGAAATGGCAATGGCAGGGATGATGATTTGAACAAACCTGTGAAATATTTTCTTTCATGTAGATCTCGAAACGAAATGAACGAAACCCTGCGACAGCAACGGGCAGGGCCGCAGGGGTACGGGCATGGGCATGTTCGTTAGTCAGAGGAGTTGATGGTCTACATTCTCACCCTTATTGCTACCGTTGTTGTAGTATCTGGTCTAACGAATCAAATAAATTTGTTGGTCAATTAAAAAACTGCATAGCGCACCATGAATCTCGCAATGGGTGGATGTGGAAAAGCACCCGATGATGGTGGACATGTTCGCCATAAATATCCTCTCGAGAGCATGTGTAAGCTGATTCTGGATACACGCGGAGGCAGGAGATATTTACCGTCAAGCTTTTGGCTGAACATTATAAAGAAAAAATAATCATCTGGTCGACAGTTTTTTTCTGTACTCATCCTTACCTCCTTCTTATAAAAAAAAGTTGTATGGTAACAATTTTTTACAATTTGCCATATCCATTCAGGATGAGGAGACCACCCATGGTATCTACACTCAGTCGGTATTTCCTTGCCTTTAAAAGGGACAATAATGAAATACCGTATATTTAACATGGACTTTTTGCCTTTCACATTTTTTTTTCTTTTTATATTTTGGGACAGCTTTTGTAGGTTCTATATTTTGTTCATTTCTATATTGATGATTTAGAAAATTGGGGATGTCCCTATTGAACTGGAAGTGGAGTGTGCGCGTATGGAAAACCCAATAATTTTCTCAATGCACCTGTATTGGATATTGTTTGATATCCAATAGCGATTGGCAGATGCAATAGAATTCTTTGTGTACTATACATAAATTTATACGTACGTCGTACATACATCCATATTCAGCCCTATTGTGAGTTCCAACCGGAAAATCATTCCCCCAGAATATTTTCGTTCCCCCGGAATTGAAAACAGCTATTGTCGAAAAAGGACTGGCGGCAGTTCGAATAAAACAAACAGTGACAAAATGCTTGTAGAAAAACACCAGTTTTCAAGAACTACAAATTTATTTCAACTGTTTGAGATATTCTCGGGTTTCGCGTTTAAGATAGGGGAACCAAGTAAGGTCCAGTTCCTTAAAAGACCCCTAGAAGGTCTTTTAATAGACATCTTAACTGCAAAGTTCCCTCCAAGGATAGCTGATATTTTTTTTTGTCTTTTGCAGTGAATTTGAGGTGATCTGTTGGGATTCGGAACGAAATATTATTACAAAAACTTAGCTTGGTTTGGCGTTATACATTTTCTGCTTCCACCGAATAAAATTATTTAATAGCTACCAAAGTGCTAATTTAAATCTTATTCGTGAATGAATGGCTTTGTTTTGCTATCCTGATAGCAGTCTGATATTTTATAGCAGGGGTATGACTTTTTCTATAAAAGGAATGACAAGCAGCTTCAACAACATTAATTTAACAGACTGTCATTAGGCCTGGTGATGCTCTCTGTTAAAAGAAAATAAAAAGAATTGGCATAAGACATCTTATTGTTTGTTTTAAGTCTGAACATTTATGGGTTGGGGTCAAAATTCTGCCGGGGTCAAAATTATTTTGTCAACATTTGCTTTCATAATTCTGGTTTCAAAATTCTGCTTCTCAAAATTCTGCTTTTTAATTGAAAATTATGGGGTTGGGGTCAAAATTCTGCCAGGGTCGCGCTTTTTAATATTTTCAAACCTTTCTTTTCTATATTATTCGCAGAATACCTTCTCTCATTAGAGATTAGATGAAGATAATTTTTTGTTTGCATACATAGTTACATCAGTGTTTATAATATGTACATATTTTATCTCCTGTAAGCTGTAGGGTTAGCCTAATTTGTTATGCCTTCGAGTTATAACAAATTAGACTAACCTTATACAGCTCACAGGAGATAAAATAGGTACATACATATCTTTTATACATATGTACTGATGTAACTACAATCAGAATTTTCGATTAAAAAACAGAATTTTTAAAAGCAGAATTTCTAAAAGCAGAATTTTGAAACCAGAATTATGACTTGCTCCCAACTTTTATAATTCAAACAATTAGGAACATAATGTAAAAAGAATAATAGGTATTGTTCATCTGAGCAATGAATGATTTCAAGAATTAAATGTTTCTAATATTGAAATAAAGAAAAATCTTTATTTCTTATGAGAAGCTATTGCTTCTTTAAAAAAGTTGATGTAAGTAAGAGCATGACAAAAGTCACATGCAAATTGAAGATTGTAAAAGGTTAAAAACATCATAAATTCGATTCTTACGCGTAGGTATCATTCGCAATGCCTCTTAATGTAAACCAAATTTAAAATTCTATTTCAATTTCACAATTGTTTTCAGCCCGAAATAAATTGATCACATTATAAATTTTTCATCAACCTTGAGTTGTTTTTTTTTTTCAAGCAAGAAATAATATAATATGAGTAAGCCTCGTTACCTCATTTACAAAAAAATTCAAATTTTGCACGTTGGGGTTAAAAAAAAAAAAAACAATGCGAAATGCCAACATTGAAAAACATGACGCGACAACAAAGCGAACCCCTGTTGGAATTTAACTTTGTATTTGAAACTAAATTGCAAAATGCCCTTTAAGACTGCGGTTAATTCACAAAAAAGGAACAAGCGATACTGTTAGTCATGTTCCTTGGGGATTTCGGGATGAACTGAACGATTGGCATACATGTACGGTACATGGCACCATCCATGAATGTATGCACAAAAAAGGGGATTAAAGTTCACACGCAACCATGTGTCGCACGCCCCAGGTTCATAATTATTTAAGTACGCGTATGTCAAGCGTTCATTCAGAGCAATTTATTGTTTGTTCGAAATGAATTAAATAAATATACACGGGCACGAATA
Organism: Sphaerophoria taeniata; assembly: GCA_943590905.1. Lineage (NCBI taxonomy): Eukaryota > Metazoa > Arthropoda > Insecta > Diptera > Syrphidae > Sphaerophoria > Sphaerophoria taeniata. Next base: position 66,775,105 of record OX016542.1, read on the forward strand.
ATGGAATATCGATTTTCGCAACTTCGTACCTACGCTTTTTCCAAATCTATCAGAAGAATTTCATACCCGAATTCACAATATTGTAAATGAGACTTTGAGCTCATCAACGACTTACTCTGAATTTGAATCCAATTTATTAATTAGCATATTACAGATTTCTTCCTTTATTCTTTTTTCAAACACAATAAAACTTTTTGAATATTCAATTCTGAATTGGATTTTGGGTGAACAGTAGAATACAATTTTTGGAACGTCTTTCTCGCTAAATTACCAGCGGCGAAGCAAATTTGAACACGCACGTTTCTTAAGCAGGTTAAGAGGTTAGTGTACACAATTTACCTCTTCTCAATGGTTTAAAGTATCAAATGTCTTTGACAATGCCCAAATACAGTTTTATTTTGAACCCTTATTATATGTCATAGAAACGACCCTGTACCTACTTACTTAGACAACGATTTTTGACAAACTCATTAATTTGGGTTGTTTTCTTGAGCTTCGCCAGACCGTAAGCCTTGAAACTGAAAGAAAAAATGGAGCTTGAAATCAACGGCATGCATTGTCTAGGTGGAGTAGTTTAGTCTTCTACTTTTATATGAATTGTGAGATGTGATACGTGGAGCGTGAGCGTTTTCTGCTAATTGAATTCCTTATTTTCAGATACATCCAACTTTTCAATTTCCATCCGGTGAGTAGAGAAACAAATAATGCAAATTTTGCGTATCTCCTTCGAATTTCAAATTTATATGGGAATTCAATTCCACAAGCCTTTGGTACACCTCCTCTCTTTCCTTCTTTATCTCGCCAAAAAGCTGGATGAGAAAGACGACTAAGAGGCCTTAAAAATGACGGGAGACTCAAAACTCAATAAATGGAAAACAATAAAATCAGGAATTTTCATCATAATTTAATTTGTGGTATTTGATTGTCTTGAGAACTGTTGATGAAGGCTTAGCTTATTCCTGACGTTGGTTCTGCATAGCCAAAAAGGTGCGAGAAATAATGGCAAACAAACAAACAAGGACAAAACTCTGTTATTATGAGTTTTGAATTAACAATCAAACGTTTTGATTTATATTTCTGTCATTTATTCAAATGAAAGAACATTGCGTTTCTAATGCGATTAATATTTTCCTAGAGAAATTCCTTTCAATTTTACGCTTGGATTGAAAGTCTTGTTAAAGCAGACATCTTGCTGTTTTAAGGGAAAATAAACAATCAAACTATGCGTTAATAAGTAAACACAAGGCTGGATATTTAATTTTAATATTGTAATCAATTTAATACAATATAGCTGACCCGGCAGACTTCACTCTACCGAAATCAATAAATAAAAGATCTAAACTTTTGTAGCAAACTACACAACCCGCTACCCTGCTACCCCACTACTCTGTTACCCAGTTACCCCGCTACCCGTTACCCCACTACACACTACCGGCTACCCACTATTTCTACGCGCTACACGCTACCCCGTTACCTGTTATCCCGCTTCCCCCTTACCACGCTAGTAACTACTCGCTATCCGTCAACCCGCTACCCGCTTCACACTACCCCGCTACCCCATCAACCATACCTATCTCTTGAACGGCTTGGTCGATTTTGAACAAAATACTAAGAACCCATCTACGCCACTAACCGAACATTCCATCAACATTTGGTGCTAAACACTCCACTGGTATAAAAGCAGTGAAACCTCAACGAATTTGTATGAGATTTTTATATATCTAAGAAAACAACGTTTACAGGGTCAGCTAGTAAGGTCGTGACAGCTCAGAAACCTTCATGCAAAACAACTTTGTTAAAGATATGGCCAAATTCATAGTTAACGTTCTATAGGGAAAATTGTGTTTCAACATTTCTTGCTATATCTCATTAACGGCTTTGCCGATTTTGTACAATTTTCTTAAAAACCCTACTCTACACTAATACTGGGAAGTATCTAACAATAGTATTTGACGTTACATATATGGTCGAAGAAGGTTTGATCACATCTCATATTTTTCCAAATCAATTCACAATTAACTTTTGATAATTTGCTCAAAAATAAAATAAAAATAAATAGAGTGGCGCGACAGCTCTTGAAGAGCCAAGGCTTAAGTGGCTTACACTCACCAACAATTCTCTGAGTGTGTGTGAAGAATTGAGGGGACCTACAATTTAACGCCGACCGAACGGCAGAGTTGAGAAGCACTTTTTCATGACAGATTGATACTCTTTGAAGATTTGTCAGGTCTTCGCAAGAGGCAGTGCTCGTGAAAGATGAAATAAAAACTTGGCCTGAGTAGGACTCGAACCAACGACGTTCTGCTTAGCAGCCAACGCACTTACCAACTAAGCTACGGGCTCAAAACAAAGACATTAATTTTTCTACATAATGTCCTACAAACGCATCAACCATCTTACATTTACAACAAGATTTGTTTCCCGCGTTCATTAAGGTGCTTAGATCTTGTACCTGTACGATTTAATTATTTTACTCCTATCACAGAGTTCCTCGTAGCAAAGTTCCGAACGTAAAGCTCCGCTACGAATACGAACAAATAATAATCGTAAAGCTCGAACGCAATAAATAAAGGCATTGCCACACACAAATCAATACTCCGAATTTCAGAATCAGTTGACGTACTTCAAAATATAAAATTCAAAACAAATTAAATATCTACGAAGTTTTTGCAAAGCGGATTTGAAGCTGTTATTTGAACTAAAAATGGATTGAATAGCAGTTGCAGTTGTTGTTATCATTTAAGGAAATCGACAGCGAAAACGTATATATCAAAAATATAAAAGAAAACTTTTAATCTTTAAAGCATTCAATCCATTTGATTCGTCAAGTTTTTTGGAAGTTGGATGCCATTTGTTGAAGTGTCTAATATATTAATTTTAATTACAGTTTTTTCACTTCTGAAAAAGTATGCATTTTATTTTGACCTCCTGAATCCGAAATTTCTTTTTCTTTAATATGTACTAGTTTTCTTAAAAAACACGCCTTCCAATCTAGCCAAACGCCCAAACCTTCAAAAAATAAGAATACTTTTAGACGGTTTCAGTTGAAAAAATATGTATCTTCTCCAACTACTTGCATCCTATGCGGATGAACCGATGTTATTTAGGTCTTGTCTCACTTGGTCCCAATAAGCGTTCACTTCCCCCTTTTGATGCTTTTGTTAAATCTTGGGCAATTTCGGGACTTTTTTCCACGAGGAAGTTATTGTAATGGGGCCGATTTTGTGAATCCCCAGTTTTGTCACTCTAATTCGAATCAACCCCTTTAATCATGATGTCTCTGAATGTGTATTGTGTATGCATGTGGGTTGATATTTTTACTGCTCGATTATCTCGTAAACCACTAATGATATTGACATGTGATTGGTCTCATTCGACGCGAAATTGCTTGATTGAGAACTGATAGTTTACAGCAATTTATGTGAAGCATAGCTCCGATCAAAAAAAATAATCGTAGAAAATATTATCAAACTTCCTATTCGTTCGTGGCTTGTGATGTCGATTTTACGAACTCCGAATTTCGTAGCAAATAATTTTATTAGGACGGAACCTATGATACTTTTTTTTGGAATTCGTAGTACGAATCCACTAGGTCGGGGTCTGTGATAAGGGTGAATATCTGAACTAGGGATGTGCTAAAGAGCGATTTTCAATGAGCAGTGATAGCAAAGAGCAGTAAAGAAAAAGAGCTGCTCTTAATAGCAGCTATTTAATCACTCTTCAGATAGCAGTTAGCGTCAAAGAATGTATTGTAATGTGTATACACTTTATTTATCTCATACGCTCTGTATCTCCTTCTATTGTAATGTCTAATACTAATGTGTATACTTTATTATCTCTTACTCTCTGTATCTCTTTCTATATTTAATGTACACACTTTTCTTACTCTCTTTACTTACTCTGTATCTCTTTCTATATTTAATGTACACACTTTTCATTACTCTCTTTACTTACTCTGTATCTCTTGTTTATTTAATGTACATACTCTCTTTACTTAATATCGTTTAATTGTAGTAGTAAACACTCGTGAGGGGCAATAATTAATTAAGATTAAGAGAAACTTTTTGTTTAGCATTAAGAACGTTAGCCCCTACAAAAATCCCAGTATTTTCTCTCGAACTTTCAGCTTCCCCAAGAACTAATAGGAACCAATAGTAGTTTCTAGAACCCATCATTTTTGATATAAATAGCCGTTTGGTGGCGAGGCGAATTAGTTGATTGTGAACTGCGATAAGTAAAGTACACTGTGTTTGAAAAGTTATAATTGAAAGTGTTGAATAAATAAGTTTGTGAGTGATTTGAATAAAGTGAATTTGTGTTTTATTTAAAAAGTGAATAAGTTTTAATTGTCGGACCAAGCCGAATATTACATTGGTGTCAGAAGTGGGATTAAAACTTATTGAGAATAAAACAGTGAACAGTGATTAAACTATTTTGTGTGAAATAGTGAAGTTAAAAAAAAAAAAATGAGTAAAGTTTTGAAAGACCTAACTGTCGCTGAGCTTAAGGCCGAATTAAGCAAACGTGGCTTAAGTGGGGCAGGATGTAAAATCGAACTCGTAAAACGGCTACAGGAATATCTGGAAGAACAAAATGAAGACCCAGATACGTTTGCTTTCGAAAAGGAAGCAAAATCGAAAGAGGTAAATGCAACTGCCGACTTATCTACCATGATGACACTTCTTCTAGCCAAATTTGAAGAGAATCAAAAGAATGTTCGGGAGCAACTAGAAACTCAAAGAAACGAGCAGAAGACCGAGCAAGAGAATGTCCTCAAACAACTACAAGCTCAAAGGGATGACGTTCGAGATCGGTTTGATGAACAGAAAAATCTGCTAGAAGGCAGGTTTGCGGACTTCGAAGACAAAATCAATACTCTCGATGAGCGTGTCGAAAAACAAAATTCAACGACTAATGCACGTTTCAAGAAAATAGACGACCAGATCGAAACCATTGCAAGCGAACTAGAAAAAGTGCGAAAGATGAAAGCTCGAGAACCTTCTGGTGAGTGCTCAAGGAAGAGAGAAGTGAATCCTCCAAGCTTTGATGGTCAGATACCGTGGTCAATCTACAAGAAACAGTTTGAAGCAGCAGCGTTAACAAACGGCTGGGACGATGACGAAAAATACATTGCTCTTACGCTTGCCTTGAGAGGAGCAGCTGCTGAACTGCTACAAACCATCCCAACAGAGAAGAACGGTGACTTCAAAGTTCTGGTAAACGCAATCGAACAGCGGTTTGGGGATAGCCACATGACAGAAGTCTTCCGAGTACAACTAAACAACAGGGCACAGAAAAGAGGTGAAACTCTGCAGCAGCTTCAGGCAGATATCGAGCGATTAGTCCACCTGGCATACCCAACAGCTGGCAACGAGATAATAAATCAACTTGCTGTTGAAGCCTTTGTGAGAGCTGTGGGCGATATAAATCTCCAAAGGGCTATTCGCACTGCCGGAAAAAAAACACTACCAGAAGCATTGGCTTTCGCTCTAACAATGGAAGCCGCAGAACAAGCATCCCAAAACGTGCATCGCGTTAAAGAATTGGAAGTCCAAGAATGCTCTTGTCAGAATGCTACTCTGGAAAGGAGTCAGCGAGACGGACCAGCACGATGCTGGAACTGCAACAAGACTGGGCATCTTCAACGACAGTGCAGATTACCGCGAAGACAACCTCATGCCAACACTGTGGAAACAGAACTTACTCAATAAGTCAAAGCTGTTTCCCACCCGGGAAACGAATAAGAACCAACTTCGAGGGGCAGAAGCTGGTTTCTGGTATCGATGGCCCCAGAAACGACATCCAGGTTTCTCAAACGAAACGTGACAACAAGAGCCTGACCGTGGAAGCAAGTATAAACGGCAACAAATGTGTGGCTACCATCGACACCGGTGCCACGGCGTCCATTGTACGGCAGGACCTCGTTAAGAAGACATGGCTCCACAACACCAACAGCTATCGTCTAAGGACTGCAACTGGAGAAGCCGCAAAAGTTTATGGTGAGGTACGTCTTAAGATCCGGATGGCAGAGCTGGAATTCTCTCACCTGTTCCTGGTAGCAGATATATGCGACGAGTGCATTGTCGGTGTCGATTTCATGAAAGATCACGGAGTGATATTGGACATCGGGAACCAAGTCCTGAAATATCGAAACATCGAGATTCCGATGATCTATGGGATCCACTCGTATGAGACCTCGTTATCTGTGAAAACCGTCATCAAAGAAGATCTGACTTTGCCTGCTTCTTCAGAAGTATTCGTGTGGACGAAATTGAAGGGTAAGCCTGGCAGCCATCGATATCTCATGGTCGAACCAGCATCTGTAAAGTCCTCCCAAAACGTCACCATTGGGAAGACTCTTGTTAGACCTGTAAAAAACATGGTTCCCGTACGAATACTGAACATCAAGCCGTACGAAGTTAAGCTTAGAAAAGGTGAGATTGTCGGACAATGCGAATCTGTATCAGCTATAACAAGGATCAGCGAAGAAGAGACAAGGCAAACATTGAAGTCCAAAGAGCTGAACTCCATAAAGACGAACATTCTCAAGTCCTCTAATCTTGGCCACCAACAACGAAGAACTGCAGAAGGTCTCCTCGAAGAATTTGCAGACATCTTTTCGTCATCGCAAGAGAAATATGGCAGAACACAACTGGTTCAACATCGAATCAACACTGGGGATGCAAAGCCGATCCGTCAACCTGCAAGACGCCTTCCACTAGCCAAACAAGGTGAGGTTGAAGAACTGATAACCACCATGAAAGAAGAGGGTCTGATCGAAAACTCTAAAAGCCCTTGGGCGTCTCCAGTGGTCCTGGTAAAGAAGAAAGACGGATCAACCCGCTTTTGCGTAGACTATCGAAGGTTGAATGATGTGACCAAGAAGGATAGCTACCCTCTGCCTAGGATCAGTGATACTCTGGACGCTATGGAAGGAGCACAATGGTTCTCAACGTTGGACCTGAAAAGTGGATACTGGCAAGTAGAAATCCATCCTGAAGATAAAGAAAAGACAGCGTTCTCGACAGGAAACGGACTGTGGCAGTTAAAAGTGATGCCTTTTGGACTGTGCAATGCTCCAGCGACTTTTGAGCGCCTTATGGAATGTGTCCTGCAAGGACTCACATGGAAGTCTTGCCTGGTCTATTTGGATGACGTCATCGTATACGGGAAAACATTTGACGAACATTGCACAAATCTGAGAGCCGTGTTTCAAAGACTTCGAGAAGCCCACCTCAAGCTCAATCCAGAAAAGTGTTCACTCTTCAAAACCGAAGTGAAATACCTGGGACATATCATCTCATCCCAAGGAGTTAAGACGGATCCTGATAAGGTTGACACCGTGAAGAATTGGCCAACACCACAGGACAAACACCAACTCCGAAGCTTTCTGGGTCTAGCCACCTACTATAGGCGCTTTGTCAAAAACTTTGCTGAGATCGCCAAGAGTCTACATCAGCTAACGGAAAAGGGAAAGCAGTTTAAATGGTCAGGTGAGTGCGAGCGCAGCTTTCAAGAGCTCAAGCAACGCTTGTGTAATGCACCAGTGCTGACCTACCCGACTCCAGGAAAACCGTTCATCATTGATGCTGATGCCAGCAATGTCGGGATTGGTGCTGTATTGTCACAGGTACATGATGGCGAAGAAAAGGTGGTTGCCTATTACAGCAAGGTACTCTCAAAGTCGGAAAGAAACTATTGTGTGACCAGAAGAGAACTTCTTGCACTGATTTTGGCAACAAAGCACTTCCATAAGTATCTCTATGGACAGAAGTTTCTTCTCCGAACCGACCATGGAGCACTAAACTGGCTTTTGAATTTCAAGAATCCAGAGGGTCAAGTGGCGAGATGGATTGAGAGGCTGCAGACGTACGATTATGAAATTCAACATCGGAAGGGGAAGCTTCACTCAAATGCTGATGCACTGTCTCGGAGACCATGTAAGCAAGACTGTAAGCATTGCAGACGCCAAGAAGAAGAAGAAGTGGTTACTGTTCAACGAACCAGAACCGATCCCATTTATGGCTGGAGCAACGACGAGTTGAGGAAGGCTCAACAAGAGGACCCAGATATTGAACCCATCCTCGCATGCAAGGAACACCAGGAAAAACCAGAATGGGCCGATATCTCCGACAGAAGTCCGGCTCTAAAGGCCTATTGGGCACAGTGGGACTCATTGCATGTCCAAGAGGGTGTCCTTCGACGTAAATGGGAATCAGCAGATGGAAAGTCCTATGTAATGCAGCTAGTCTTACCGAGATCGAAGATTGTGGATGTTCTGCGAGAGATGCATGATGGAGTTTCGGGAGGCCATCTAGGAGTAAACAAGACGCTAGAAAAGGTTCGACAACGATTCTATTGGCTACATGCAAGGGAAGATGTCGAGAAGTGGTGCCGAAAATGTGATACCTGTGCTGCCACCAAAGGCCCGAACAAAAAGAATCACAGCCAAATGCAGCAGTATAATGTCGGATCACCCTTTGAAAGGATTGCAATAGACGTGGCGGGTCCATTTCCGGAAACAAATAATGGAAATCGTTATATTCTGGTCGTCATGGATTACTTCAGCAAGTGGCCTGAAGCATACGCCATACCGAATCAAGAAGCCAAAACAGTCGCAGACCAAATTGTGTTCAACTGGGTGAGCAGATTCGGTGTTCCATTAGAACTGCATTCCGACCAGGGAAGGAACTTTGAATCAAACATATTCCAGGAAGTTTGTGGGCTTCTTCACATTAAGAAGACAAGAACAACACCACTCCACCCACAATCTGATGGCATGGTCGAACGGTTCAACCGAACCCTGAAGGAACATCTTTGCAAAGTTGTGGACGACAACCAGCGAGATTGGGATCGACACATTCCACTGTTTTTGATGGCGTATCGAAGTGCAAGACATAGCTCAACTGGCCATACACCGTCTGAGATTTTAATGGGAAGGAACATCAGACTGCCGAGCGAAATCAAATTTGGATGTCCCACGTCGGAACCGCAAGCCGAGGATGTTTACTTGGATGACCTCAGGGAAAGACTCCTTCAGATCCACGACGATACCAGGTCAAAAATTAAGATGTTCAGTGACCGAATGAAGACACGCTACGATATACGAGCGACAACAACAGAGTTCCAAGCAGGAGATCGAGTGTGGCTTTACAATCCCCATCGACAAAAGGGGTTGTCACCGAAACTTCAACGGGACTGGGAAGGCCCATATACAGTGATTAGCAAAATCAACGACGTCGTGTACCGGATACAAAAAGGAGTCAGAGGTAAACTTAAAGTCGTACATCGCGACCGACTACATCGCTACAGTGGTGATGAAGATGATGGATTTGTTCGGGACGATCAATCCTAAGGAGGGGGCAATGTAATGTGTATACACTTTATTTATCTCATACGCTCTGTATCTCCTTCTATTGTAATGTCTAATACTAATGTGTATACTTTATTATCTCTTACTCTCTGTATCTCTTTCTATATTTAATGTACACACTTTTCTTACTCTCTTTACTTACTCTGTATCTCTTTCTATATTTAATGTACACACTTTTCATTACTCTCTTTACTTACTCTGTATCTCTTGTTTATTTAATGTACATACTCTCTTTACTTAATATCGTTTAATTGTAGTAGTAAACACTCGTGAGGGGCAATAATTAATTAAGATTAAGAGAAACTTTTTGTTTAGCATTAAGAACGTTAGCCCCTACAAAAATCCCAGTATTTTCTCTCGAACTTTCAGCTTCCCCAAGAACTAATAGGAACCAATAGTAGTTTCTAGAACCCATCATTTTTGATATAAATAGCCGTTTGGTGGCGAGGCGAATTAGTTGATTGTGAACTGCGATAAGTAAAGTACACTGTGTTTGAAAAGTTATAATTGAAAGTGTTGAATAAATAAGTTTGTGAGTGATTTGAATAAAGTGAATTTGTGTTTTATTTAAAAAGTGAATAAGTTTTAATTGTCGGACCAAGCCGAATATTACAGTATGAACTTAAATTTTTTTTTATCAAAAAAAAAACATTGTAGGTACCTACCCAAGGCAAAAATAAACTATCTTCATTGCTACCTACTGTGATGGGTTTTTGATAAATTCAATTAAAGGAACAACTTAAAATTAGAGTCATTACAAAAGAACAGTCAAAAACAGATACAGAAAATAAAATAAATAAACTATTTCATCTTTTATCCACATTCAAAATTCAAAGTAGAGGCTGTTAATTCAAAGTAGGCGCTGAAAATTCTTTGCCTATTTACCATGTTCTGTATTCTGTTTTTGTATATTCATGTTCATGCTCAAAAAAGCAGTGAGCTAGTGAGCAAACTAAACACTAAAGAACATAAACCATTTTATTTTCACTGCTCATCTGATCGCTTCATAGATGAAGAACGTATGTAAAATCAACCAACGCTTAACCAGCAATGTCAACGCTGTTCGTTCTGGTTTTGGCTCTTCGGCAAAACAAAGTAGAACAGAACAGAAAATAGAAACAGAATAAAGTATAAACAAAAATGGAAAGAGACTTTTTTGCATATCCTTTTCCTTTTCCTTAACCACATACATAATTTTGTTTTTTGCTTGCTCTTCTTATGCAGTGAAGCAGTGAGCAACTGAGCAGTCACATTTAAGAGCAATCGCAACTGCTCTCTGCTCAGTTAAATAGCGGAGTGATTAATAGCAGCTATCGCAATAGCAGCCTCATCACTAATCTGAACATCAATTTTTTGCATACGCTATAAGACTATGGAATTCCCTTCCATAAGTTCTATACGATTGATAGGTTCGGATGACCTGTTCAGTTTTCAATTAAGGCAATATTTTGAGACGCTTTCTTAGTGATGATTTTTTTTTCTTTTCTATTCTTTTTTGTTCTCTTATCACTTTCTTATATTAACTTTTATTTGCTTATTTGTTTCTTTTTTTTAAACTTTTGTAATACATATTATGTTATCCTCAGAATTTTGTTCTATATTCAATCACTGAAACTAATTAAAAAGATTGTAATATCTCACTGTATCATGTTAATGATCAATAAACTTGAAGCTTGAAACTCGAACATTTTGTCAAAAGTTGATGATAAACGGCCCAACCATTCTCGAGTTTTGTGCTTAGCAACACATTTAGTATTGAATTCCATAGTATTGTAATGAAGTGGAAAAGCAGAGTGTCGTATTCAAATTCATATTCGTGTTGTTAGGCTAATAAACATATGTCTGTACTTGACTGTACGACCGAAGTTGGGTTCGTAAGCACTCCTGGAGCCGCGATTACAACGGTCTAACGTCTTCCCATCACGAATTCTCTATTTTCCCATTTTTTTTTAAATCCATGAAAAATATGACTTGGGGTTTTCTTGCTCTTCAGGAGTTTTCCATTGCGAAATTGTTATGTTTTTGCAATGCGTTTTTTTTTTAATTATACTTGCTTTCCAGGACTTCTCCAAGTTCCCCAGCACGAACTTTCCATTTTAAGATTTCAAAAGGAATGCATTTCATTTGAAAGAGTGTTTTTGAGATTTTTGTTTAATCATTTTTTTTTGCATTTAAAATTTTCCATATTTTTTTTTTACTAGCATTCTAATTCCCCATCGTAAATGTTCCAGTTTTCCATTTGAAAACCATTGCACCTACAAATACATGCAATTTTCCCTTTGAAAACCAATGAGTTTTCCGAGTTTTTCATCAACAAAAATCTGATAAAAAAAAGACATTAACTTTTGTACCCTGCTAGCACACTACCCACTACCCTCCTACCCTCCATAGCTACCTGCTACCCACTACCCGCTACTTCTACCTGCTACCCGCTACCCCCTTACCCGCTCCTTGTTACCCCACTACCCCACTACTCCACTTTCCGCTTCCAAGGCCATATTTCAAAAGCAACAAATCTAAAAAAGGAAAAATATCGACAACAAAAAAATGTCAAGTGTACGTTTTTTACTTGCGACATATAGAATATAATATGGCAAGTATTGAATTCGTACAAAAAAAAAATTGACATGATGATGAGATATGACATTACGATGACAGAGAAGTCGAAAAAAGTGAGTCCGGCGATTCCGTCTGTCTGTCTGTCGGGAAGTTTACAGGCACCTACAGCCTTAACCACTGGTCCGATTGACTTCAAACTTGAAAATAAGAGGTTTGAGCAAAAACCCATATCCCAGTTTTTTCATTTTTTTTTCTAAGATCAAAATTTAGGGTAGCCACCATACGATTTTTATGGCAAAAAAACAAAACTTTAAATTTTCTCCAAAACGGTTCCTATGATTTTTTTTAAACTTCCTCGAATTTAATTTTTTTAAATACTCATGTATTTTATGTAAAAAATTTTTTTTTGTATTGCTCCAAAACGGTACCTCCCATAGAACCGTTTTTTTGTTATTAGATTTTCTCAAAAACTAAAAATCCGATCAGCGTAATTTTTTTTTGAAAGTACGTATATATTGCCCAAATAATTTGTTGTATTCAAAAAAATTTCAAAATTTTTTTTTGGATTTTTAAAAAAATATTTTAAACTTTTTTTCAAAATTGTGTATCTTAAAAACGGATCAATATTAAAAATCGAAATATACTCATAAAATGTATATTTACATATTCTTGAATACTGCATACCCAAATTAATTTTAAGACATTTTTGAAAAATTTTAAATATAAAAAATTAATTTAAAAAAAAAAACGGCTCCGACGATTTTCAAAAAAAAAATTCAATAAATCAAAAATAAGGTTTAAATTTGTTTGGCATTTAAATTTTTGGAATAAAATGTATTTACGAGGTATATTTTCAAATTTTAATTTTTTTTTAACAAATTAAAAAAAATTGAAAAACCAACATTTTCTTAAGAAATCATATGACATCAATTTTTTTCCGATTGAATCCATTTTTGAGGTACATATTTCAATTTAAATTTTTATTTATGAGTTTTTTTAAATTTTTTTTATGATTTATAATTGTGAATACAGGAGCAAGTTCGTACGACCGAGTCGTGAACGTTTTTTCTTTCGATGAAAAACAATTTTTGACAAACATATATTTTCTTCACTGACATTTTTTTTTTTATGAAAATAAAAATATTTGACGAAATTTAAAACGAAATGGATTGATATATATTGATATATTTTGTTGTAGTGAGAAAAGCATTATTATTTAACATTTGCACCGTTTGTGATTTGAAAAGTAAAAATTTTGTTTGTGTTAAACCTTCTACCCTTAATCCTCTTTAGCAGAAAGCCTCTGACGCTACCGCTGTATTCCATATTATTATTCTAAGCATTTATGTTTGTTTAATAAAATAATAATAATAATAATAATAATCCTCTTTAGTTTAAGACAAAAATTAAGAAAATCGGCCAACCCTATATAAAGCAAACGAACGGCGCTAGATTTTTATAATATGTATTGATGATGATAAGCATACAAAATCAGTTCATTTAAGAACTCAAGTTCATTTATTTATTTTATTTATAAAATTAATGCCACACAGTCTTTAAACGTCACCCTGTGGCGGATTATTTATTTATCATTTTATCTGTCGACGGATTCGGATGATGCAGGAAGTGTGAAAAGTTTTAAAGTTACTGCTTTACCATCTATATACCTTCAGCTTGTCAAGAGAACAATTATTTTGTTAAAATTTAAAGATTTTCGAAAAGTTGTTTTTTGCCCAATTTTTTACTTGAGCCATATAGAATACATGGCAAGTATTGCATTCGTAAAAAGATTTTGAGTTTTTGATCAAATATGAAATTACGATAATAGAGATGTTGAAAAAGTGGGTCCGGCAATTCCATCCGTCTGTCTGTCTGCAAACACACTTGCTCCGATTTACTTCAAATTTGAAAATTATAGGTTTGAGCAAATTTCAAAAACCGTAATTGACTGACTGACTGATTATAAAAATTATTAACCACTTCCAACAACAGCAGAATCTTGGAATTTGGTACAATGATAGGTGTTCGGGTGTTTCGGTGCTTAAGATGACATAGTCGACAAGATCTATTTCTCTTTTTAATATTTGTTAATCATTGGTCATAGAGCTTATTTTTGTTTCCCCTTCATATGTTAAAGCTTCTGTTATTCAAATTATATTATTCGTGTTGATACAATTTGATTCTTATTTATTTAAACTATGATATCAGCTGGTGGTGGGTTTGGTTTGAGTGATATGGATGAAAATTTATTTCGAATGATTCGGGTATTGCGTTCGCGAGAAAAAGGTTTGCATATTGTACACCTTAATGCTCAAAGTTTGAGTCCAAAATTGGACGAATTTCGGTGGTTGTTTATTAACTCACAGGTTGATGTGATATGTATTTCAGAAACTTGGTTCAGCTGTAAGTTTCCTAGTTCGGTGTATGATATTGAGGGCTACAAACTCTTCCGTAGTGACAGAATCGGTCGAGTAGGTGGGGGTGTTGCTGTTTACTTACGTAATGGAATAGGATATCAAGTAATTTGCCGATCAGATGAAAACTCTGCTAATGATTATTTGCTTCTTAAAGTTAATTGTGGAGTAGAGAGTATCATGCTAGGGGTGATTTATAGACCTAACAAAAACACTGAATTCGAAACATTCATTAATACATTAGAAAGATTTTCTTTCTATGCTCCTAATATAGTTTTGTGCGGAGATATAAATTGCAATTTGTTAGATACTCGTTCGTCAGCTACTATGATTGATCAGTTTAAAAGTTTGAATCTTTTACCTGTCAATGTTACGTCGGCAACTCATTTCGCTAAAAATCATACCCCTACTCTCCTCGACGTATTCTTTGTTGGTGATATGAAGAAAACTCTTTTCTATAACCAACTAACTGCGCCGGGTTTCTCATGTCATGATATGATATTCTTAACCTATGATATTCAATTGGACGCGACAGACGCAGTCATAAGTTATAGAGACTTTCAGACCATAGATTACAATAATCTAAGTTATGATGTACAAAGTGCGCAATGGGAACGTATCTATCAACTGCAATCTGTTCACCAACAGGCGGAGTTTTTGCAAGAAAATCTTAACAACCTTTATGATCGTCACGTTCCCCTGAAATATAAGGTGGTTAAAAGTAATTCTCCGCCTTGGTTAAATGCTTTTATAATCGATTTGATTAAAAAACGAAACAATGCCTTTATTCGTTGGAAGCGTTATAAACTAGCAGTTTTTCATGATACCTTTCGTTTTTTTCGAAATTTAGTAGTTCTTCGCATTAAAACTGCTAAGAGACGCTACTATGAAAATATATTGAACCCAGATAACCAATCTGGGAAAAACCTCTGGAAAAACTTGCGTAAATTGGGAAATGGTAAACGAATTTCAGAACCTGATGCTAACATAGACTGCAACCAACTCAATGCCCAGTTTGTGTCTGTATCTGTTCCCAAAACACCTTATTCAAATGACTCTCATGGCTCTGCTTATGATGTTTCGAGTAATGAAATTGACGACCCTGAACAAAGTTTTAACTTCACTCGTTTCACAGATGAAGATATCGTCGAGGCAATGCTGTCCATTAAATCAGGCGCGGTAGGCATAGATGGGATCAATCCGAAGTTCTTGAAAATTGTACTTCCTCATATTCTTAAATACATAACTCATATATTTAATTCTATATTAACCAGTTCTGAGTATCCGAGAATATGGAAATATGCTAAGATACTTCCTATCCCTAAGACTTCAAATTGTGCTAACCCAGAATATAGGCCTATCGCTATCTTGCCATTCCTATCAAAAGTCTTCGAAAAACTACTCTTAAAACAAATGCAAGGACACCTAACATACAATAACCTGCTAGATACAAACCAATCCGGGTTTCGTGCAAAAAGAAGCTGTAAAACGGCGCTTTTACTTGTTGTTGATGATATACGCAGAGCGATGGACATGAATCGTGCTACACTCTTAACGTTGCTAGATTTTTCAAAAGCGTTCGACACTGTCGATCACCTAGTGCTGTGCCAAAAACTTAAGTCTGATTTCAAATTCTCTCGTTTTGCAGTGAAACTTCTGCACTCATATTTATCTGATCGACAACAATGCGTTGCAGTGGGGAATCAGACATCTTCATTTCTGACAGTCCCAGCAGGGGTCCCCCAGGGTTCTATTCTTGGACCTCTTTTATTTTCACTTTACGTTAACGAGCTTCCTCGACTGGTTAAATCCTGTAAAGTCCATATGTTTGCTGATGACGTCCAATTATACTTGGACGCTCCTGTAGATAGCATAAGAAATGCTATTAACTATGTTAATGAGGATCTAGTAGTTATACAAGAGTGGGCTCTCAAGCATAACCTCACCCTCAATCCAAGAAAATCTAAAACCTTGTGTATTTACAAACGCGCCCTTCATAAGTCAAGCTTTCCACCGATTCTGCTGGGTGGCTCAGTTATTGAATTTGTACCGTCTGCTAGGAATCTAGGTATTATTTTTAACGAGACCTTAACTTGGAGTCACCATGCAGCTACTACAATAGGCAAGTTATATAGTGCTTTGCGTCTACTGTGGACATCCCAAAGGTTTGTTCCTGTAAGTAGTAAGATGTTGCTTGTAAGATCTCTCCTATTACCTATTCTGCTGTATGGATGTGAAGTGTACTGTAGCGTTGACTCAAATACAAGGCGAAAACTTAATGTTATATACAACAACCTTGCAAGATACATCTTCAATATAAGATATTACGACCATATTTCACGTTTTTCGAAACAAATAACGGGTCTGACTTTTGATAACCTTATAAAATTTAGAACTCTCATTCAGCTGCACAGTATTATACAGTCTCGTCAACCTGATTATTTGCACAACCGATTAATTTTTTCAAATTCGCTAAGAACTGCTGTACTGATACAACCAAGATTTGCTTGCCTGCAATCTGAACGTACATTTTTTGTCCATGCCACTCAATTATGGAACTCACTACCTATTACAATTAGAAGAATTATTAACACCAATGCATTCAAATGTCGTCTTTTAACGCATCTGACCAATGATGCTTAGGATAAAAAAAAAAAAAAAAAAAAAAAAAAAAAAAAAAAAAAAAAAAAAAAAAAAAAAAAAAAAAATTAAATATTGTAAACTATTTTTAAAATTGTATTGTTAGTCTCTACTAAATTTGAAATTCTCGAACGCTCTAACATATTGTATAAAGCCTTCACAAATAATAAGATTGTAATCTTAATGTGAAATATGAATTAATAAATATGAAATATGAAATATGAAATATGAAATATGATGACATAGTCGCATTTTCTCAGCAACCATAGGTTTAACGGTTTTTTTTAAATATGCCCGAGTGTACAGTTTTAGATTGTTTTGTTAGTTCCTCAGTTATTGTCTCTTTCCTCAGTTGGAAATACATAGTATTTTATGAAAAGCAGACGAACGAAATTTGCTACACAAATTTTTTTTTTTACGAAAAAACATTATTAAATATATTTCAATTAAGGTAAGTAGAATGTTATGCCTTAGGCTATGTTTATGACCGAGCGTAAACGCGTCGCGCGATGCGACGAGAATCGCTACTAGCGACTAAATTCATTGTTGCTTATGAAAGTGTTTATGACAAAGCGATTTAGCGAAAAGCGAATTGAGCGATTACAAGCGAAAAAAGCGACGAAAATTTACAATCAAAATATTTTGATATTTTGAGCGATACGAGCGATTGTTGAACGTCTATTAATTACGCTAGCAGAACCATTTCATAAGCTGGCAATGAAAAGTATTCAGTATTTTGTTGCTAATTTGTGCCGCAAGAATTGATTTTGTTGCTCCACTAGTTCTTGGAAAAATCGATGTTCTGCTAGCGTAATATTACGCTAGCAGAACCAAACTAGAACCAATGCAGCTAGCGACATGAAACTAACGGCATATTTTGTTGCTAATTTGTGCCGCAAGAATTAATTTTGTACCTCAAATAGTTCTCGGAAAGAAGTGCGATAACGTTTCTTCTTTTCTCTTCTGAAAAATAATAAGTATACACCCGAGTGAACTTTGCCATAAAACGTTAATTTCAATATCTGGAAAGGTATTTTCAAAGAGAAAACAACATTTACCGGGTTAGCTAATAGAATAAAAAAGTAAGTATGTACCTATATATACAGTTGTTTACTTCTCAAACACATATTTTAATAAGGTTCGTTTATGTACATGATAAGTCTTGGTACAATTTTCTTTTTTTCACTGACGAAAGTTGATTTTTCTTTAAGATCATCAAACTCAGTGATAGTCTTTCCGTAGCATTAATTGGTACTTTCTGATTTCTGGTTTTTTTTTCAATCATTGCCGATATCTGCTCCAAGATGTACTCAAAAGTTTCTTTGCTCATACGATAGTATTCCTTAAATTTTTCAGGAAATTTTAGCAGTCGTGAATGAAGATGATGAAATTCACCGTAAGTTCTTCTTTCTGTTATAATTGGATGCACTTGAAACCTCTTATATATGCTTTTATTAGTTAAATACTTTTTACGCAATAAATAGCTGGTTTCTAATAATAAAACTTTCCTAGTCAATGCACGCATTTTGCTTTCTTCACTGACAAAACTTAAATAAAGTTTTAATATTTCAAACATTCAATCGCTTGAAGTTTCGCTCTACTATAAACACTCAATAGCTAGCGATAACGCAAGCGAAAATGTAACAAGCGATGGAGCGATTGTCGTCGCATCGCGCGACGCGTTTACGCTCGGTCATAAACATAGCCTTAAGTGTTTTATGAATAAAGTTAATTTTATTTTATGAAGTTTTTGTGTAATATAAGTGCCAAATGGTGTAGTTTTGATGTCTTACACATTTAAACCAATTTTGATCGTAACGGGTAAGATGATAGCACTCGTCCGTCCAAGTTGACACATGTCATCATATGAAAAATGAAAAAGAAAATCAAAGATATTTTAGAGCTCAGAAAGCAATAAAACTGGCCATACTACAGGGCAATTATGGTCAGCAGCAGGACTTTTCAGACAATGATGGCGACGTGGCTTACATTTACATACTGCAATGAGCTATTTAGCATTTCATGTCCAGGAACCAGGAGAGCATTGGCTATTTTGCCCAGCCTGCAATAAATGGTGCCACTCATTGTGTGCCGGTGTTCACCACAAAATAAAATAATTTATTTGCGAACTCTGCAATAATGAATAATAAAAAGGGGTATGTCATCTTACCCGAAGACAATATGTCTTCTTACCCGAAGGTATGTCATCTTAGACAGGGCTCTGGGAAATTTTAAAATTATTTTTTTTAAATACTAAATATTGTTTAAATTCTATATATTTAAGTTTTTGTTCTTTCTAAATAACTTATATAACTATAACTAACTATGACTAAATCTATATAGGTATATAAAAATGTAATGTTGGTTTGTGTACGCTCGAAAAACTCAAAAAGTTCTGCACCGATTGAGCTGAAATTTTAACATGGTATAAAATCTGTATCAAGGATTGTTTTCATTTATTTTTTGCATCAGTCACCAATCACAAACAGTGCCAAAGTTAAAAAATAATGCTTTTCCCACTACAACAAAATTGATCAATTTTCAAATACTCAATTTCATTTTATGTAAATTGTCAAACATGTTTTTTAATTGTGAGAATAAACTTTGTTTAGTAAAACGGTAAGCTATTGGAGCAGCGTGTCCTTTATAGAAGACAGCACATACTTCGTTTTTCCCTCATTGACCGCTAAACCCAGTTTTCCCGTTTCTGTCTCAATTCTCACAAAGGTGCCATTGACATCACGCTGTGTTCTTCCCAGAGTTGCAAAAGCTTAAATCATTTATTAGCTTAACTCTCACTTTAATTCCCAAGTCAGTAATTGACTTATGAATTCGAATTCATTTAATTCACAAGCCAAAAAGTGAATTATGAATTAAAGTTTCTTTAATTAACAAGCTAAAAAGCGAATTGTGAATTAGAATTCATTTAATTCACAAGCTTAAAACTGAATTTTTCGATTTTTTCGTTTATTTCTCTTGACCAAGGCTCGTATTTCATGCAAATGCTTATTTCAGACGAAAAACTACACACAAAAATGATATGTTTCTCACACACGATCATTTCATTTCATTATTTCGGTCATACAGACAAAAACTTTTGATATTCATCATTTTTCCTCATCATTTATTCATCATTTATCATTTACAGAGCTACACACTGTCTTTTTTCCTTCATTTTTTCCTAAATGATGAAAAAAATGATAGTGTGCATTTTTAAATGATATTATTCATTTACAGCTTTGCTGATACCTGATAATTCGCTAATTCGCCTTATGAATTCAAATTTGTGAAATTTTAATTCCACCCTGTTTCTGCATTGACTTTTTTTTATTCATAAATCATAAGTCACTTGTTTTTAATTCATAATTCACTTTTAAGCTTGTTTTTAATTCACAATTCACTTTTTAGCTTGTGAATTGAAGAAACTTTAATTCATAATTCAATTTTTAGCTTGTGAATTAAGGAAACTTTAATTCATAATTCACTTTTTAGCTTGTGAATTAAGGCAACTTTAATTCATAATTCACTTCTTAGCTGGTGAATTAAATGAATTCTAATTCATAATTCATTTGTAGCTTATGAATTAAATGGTTTTTAATTCATAAGCCAATTACTAGCTTAGGACTTAATGATTTTTTAATTCACAAACATGCAACTGTGGTTCTTCCCATTATATCAATATCGTCGGCGTACTCGAGAAGTTGGTCAGAACGATGTTAAAGAAATCGCACGACAACTCATCGCCTTGTCTGAATCGTTTTTTGACGTCGGAAGATTCCGTAAGAGCAGCGTGAGTTCTGAATCGTCATTTTGCACAAGCGAACGAGCTTGGCAGGGATGCCAAAACCGGACATGGCATTATACAGTGCTTCTCAATATAGATGCTATCATACGCGGCCTTTAAATCGATAAAATGATGGTATGTGTCGATTTATTTTTTCCAGCACCTTCCGTAATGTGAATATTTGATCGATGGTGGACTTTCCTGGTCTAAAGCCACTGATATGGACCTGTTAGTTTGTTGACAAACGGTTTCAGTTTCAGGGAAGTGGGTAGCGGGTAGCGGGAAAGAGTAGCGGGTAGGGTAGCGGGGTGACGGGAAGCGGGAGTATGTAGAGGGTTACGGGGTAGCGTAGCGAGTAACGGAGTACCGGAGTAGCGGGTAACGGATAGCAGCTTAGGTCTTTTATTTATCGACTAAGGCAGAACGATGATGAAATTACATATTTATGTCGATAGACACCGTTGTGGAAGCAGATGAAGTAGTTAATTATCAAACAGAATTTTAAACTTACTTGATCTACCAGGGATACCACCACATACATAAAAATTGAATAACGTAGAGGAAGCAACAATTTTAACGGGGCCACTGCAAAGCGTGGCAGGGTACAGCTAGTAAAATAAATAAATTTTGAATTCATTGCTATGTGTTCTAGAATTTTTTATTTTCTGCTTTATAGAAAAAGTATGTCATCTTGAGCAGACTACCTATACAGAGGAAAAAATCAAAAATTTCAATTTGCTCATTCAGGGGGTGTGGTATCCGCACACTTTCTTAAAATGATCGAAGGGTGTTGAAATTCAGAATTCTAATAGGGTTTAAGTCGACTATAGCGGAAAATATATGTAGGTAAAAAATATAATATATATAAGTAACATATTTAATTTTCATTTAGGGGCGTGGTTTCCGCCCACTATCTAAAACGGTCGTAAGATGTTGAAATTCTTTTAAAGTTTTGGTTGAATGAC
The DNA here is from genome assembly GCA_943590905.1 of Sphaerophoria taeniata. NCBI lineage: Eukaryota > Metazoa > Arthropoda > Insecta > Diptera > Syrphidae > Sphaerophoria > Sphaerophoria taeniata. The sequence continues at coordinate 66,796,840 of OX016542.1, forward strand.
ATTGAAAAAAAAATGAGAAAAAAATCTATTTCCATTTAGGGGGCTGGTATCCGCCCACTTTATCAAAATGGTCGCAAACGTTTAAATTCGAAATTCTGATAAGGTTTTGCTTGAATGTAAGAGAAAACATTTTTTTTTATAATTAACGCGCACTCAAGGGATTTTTTTCATTACCCTTTATATGCCAAGAGCACAGTGCGAGCATTAGGGAAAGGATAGAGGATGTAAAAGGAGGTGTCGGTGAACATTGGTTTTGAATTCTTCAATATTACAATGACTGGCGAAGACAGAGTGTGGAAGAGAGTTCCACATTCGCGTAGTACGGCTAAAGAACGATTCTCTGTACTTGACAGTACGTCCGAAGTTGGGCTCAAGGGTGAACTGATGGGCATTCCTGGAGGCGCGGGTATTACGGTTGAATGTCTTAAGGGGAGGAATGCAACTGGCTATTTCACTAGAGCAAAAACCGTTGAAGTTCGGTAAAACTGGGTGAGACATGAGACATTACGCCGATGTTCTAGAGATGTTGAGTCATTTACTCAACGATGGTATTGTCACCAATCATTTTGAATGCTCTTTTTTGGATACTGTCCAGAAGATTTAAGTACGTCACTGGAGCACCAGCCCAGACGTGAGAATTGTACTCAAGCTTAGGACGTATGTAGGTTTTGTAGATGGTAGCCAGATCAGAAGGGGAAAAAAATTTCTTGCATCGCCTTAAGAAACCTAAACATTTTGCGGCATTTTTGGCGACATCGCATATGTGCTCGTTCCACAAGAGGTGGTCAGTGATGCACATACCGAGAATCTCGAGATGTTCGGTCTCATTGATGCAAGTGCCACTCATGGATAGTGGCAAGGGGGGTATATCTCGCTTCGACGATACAAGACAGCATTGAGTTTTCGAAGCATTAAACTCTACGCGATTTTGTATTCCCCATTGTACAATGCTGTTTAAGTCAGAGTTTAATGAGCTTATCATATTTTGCCGTTGCAGTTCCACATCCGAAGAGGAAGGATGTGAGTCTGGAAACGAATATGAAAAGCTAAGGGTACTATCGTCAGCGAAACAATTTATTGGATTAGACGTAACAGACAAGAGATCATTAATGAAAATGAGGAAGAGGGTCGGAGACAAAACGGAGCCGTCCAGTACAACTTGTATTGAACGGTTCGAAAGAAAATTTCTAATCCAACGAAGGAGGGATTCATCGATACCGAAAGCACGCATTTTCGATAAAAGAGCAAGATGCCAGACTTTATCAAATGCCTTTGAAATATCAAGTGCAACAATCTTACTTTCTCCAAAACGATGTAAAGATTTGTTCCACTGTTCGGTGAGATAAACCATCAGATCACCAGTGGACCTGTTGCTGCGAAAGCCGTACTGCCGGTCATTAAGAAGCCTTTTGTCTTCGAGATATTTCTTGAGCTGAAAGTTTATCAGCGTTTCCATGACCTTAGAAAGAAGGGACGTAAGTGCAATCGGACGATAATTGGAGGGAGAAGAAGATTCGCCTTTTTTAGGGATTGGCTGGACAAATGCTGTTTTCCAACTGCTCGGAACGAGCCCAGAAGAATAGGATAGATGGAAAAGCTTACGCAAGGGTTTTGCCAGCGTGGAAGAACACCTCTTCAGAATAATAGCGGGGATACCATCCGGACCAGCGGATTTATGTATGTTGAGATCTTTTAAGACTCTCGCCACAGCACGAGTGCGGAAGAAGATTTGTCCCATGGAATCATTGACGCGCTCAAGAGCTGGAGGAGTCATGACACTCTCTGGCAGCGTAGAATTGGAGGCGAACTGCCTAGCGAAAAGGTTAGCTTTCTCGAGAGAGCTAACAACAGGAGTGTCACTGTCAACGAGCGTAGGGACCGAGGAAGAAGAAGAATTCTTCATATTTTTTACAAATGACCAAAAAATTTTACTGCCTTTGGGACATTGCAGAATTTTTTGCCTTAATTTTTGGTCATGCAAAAACTTGGTCCGTCGAATATGGGCATTGCAGGCCTTCCTGGCTTGTTTAAACTTGTTCCGGTTTTCCTCAGTTGGGTTGGCTCTAAAACACCGGAACTTTACTTCTTTTTCCCTGATAACCTCTTTACAGCTTGAATCAAACCATGACTTTTCTTTGGGTTTGATGCTTTTAACCCTATTCGGGATAAAAGTTTTCATTCCCAAAATAATCATATTAGTAATCATAAATATAAGATTGTAGTTTCATTAAAGGGACGTGGTTGCCGCCCACTTTCTTTAAATGGTCGTAGCTCGTAGGATGTTGAAATTTAGAATTCTGGTTTGTTTCATTTTCATAACACTCCCATGAGTAACTTTCTTTAGTGGTTTAACAATGGACCCTTGGGGTCTAAATGAGTTTAAAATATCTAGACAGCCACTCTAACCTAACCTACCTATTATTTATTTATAAATTGGCAGAGTTATTTTATTGGTAAAATTTGCAAATTGCTAGCTTAGTTAGTGTATTGCGAGGTTCATGCTCCATATAAAAAAAAAACTTTGCAGAAAGTTATGAAATCACACAAAAACATAAAATGTAAAAAAGATAGCAAAGTCCTCTTATACGCGGATAACACTGTCTAACAAGTCAGCCACCAAAAGTAATAAGAGCAAAATAACGCAAAGTTCTTACATGGTAAAGTGTTATATTGAAGATTTATTTATTTATATATTTATTTATCAACTGTTCAAGAAAGTATTCAACTTATATATATCTAGTACAGGAAAAGTATGCATTTGTTTTTATTCTACATAATTGAAAAGAAATATTAGAAGAAATGAAAGAAAACATTATTTATAGAAATTAGACGGTGATTTACACTATAGTCAATAAAAAGTAAGAAAAAAATAATTTAAAAAGAAAACAAAAATACCATAAACAATCATTAGTACTTAACTGCAAAATAATTAAAAAAGTAACTTTTTGAATTGATTTGAGTATAATGTTCTTCTTATATCAAGAGTAAGTACGTTGTAGAGATAAATAGCGTACATAAAAAATGACGAAAGCTTATTTAGTATTTATATTTGGGTGGAATAAACTGTGAGGTTCGTTCTGATCTAGCTGGTCTTACAAGGTCGAATAAGTAAGTGGGTATTTTGTTGAGAACGATTTTTTGCAGAGTGAGAACTGTACGGAAATGTAGGTAAGCATTTAGCGAACAACCAAGAATTTTTTTTGACGAAACCCAATATACGGTCATGACGTTTCAAGTTAATTAAAGGCATATCTAGCACAACTATTAAAAGCGGCATTGAGTTTTATACTAGATTCATTATCCATGTTCGTAAATAACTCGCAGCCAAATGATATGACACCTAGGTACACTAAATGTTTTAACCAATTTTACTTTCACTTCAGATGAAAGAAAACTAGATGTTTGACCTAGACCCCGTAAATATTACAAACCAATTTGTTTATGTGATCATTCCAGTTTAGTTGTTGGTTAAAAATAACTCCAAGGTTTTTGAATTTATCAACATACTCAATTTTTGTGTTGTTAAGGATCAATGGTTTAAGTTCAATATTAATTTTATTTGATCGATTAATAAGAATCGCCTTATTTTTACTTGGATTAAGCTTCAGATTGTTATTTTCTGACCATTGATAAATTGAACAGATATAATCATTCATCCTGGAAAATTTTAACTGAAGAGAAGATTTATGAAACAAGAATTAAGTTTGAACATCGTCCGCAAAACAGATGTGCAGAATTGCTGCGCAGCAAAACTAAAAATACACAGGCTCTTATGGGAGCAAATTCTGCATGCAGAACAGCGCTGCGTGATGTCTCTATTTCTAAATATTCTGCCTAGTTTCATTGCAGCCATAATTCAAAAACAAAATTTTCAAAATAATTGCTATCTGGCACTACTTAAATTGAAAGATTGTTGACACTGTTGACAGTTTATTTTTATTTCAACTTAAAATATATTTAAATTGAAAATAAAATTCCGCAAATCTGTTCTGTTTTGAGCATAATGCAACTTGTTTAAAGGTATTTAATATGCAAAATTTCACAATATTATAAAAAGCTCAAAATTCTCTTTAATATTTTCAGATGAAAACGAAAAAAAATGTATGTTTTCAAGAGTAATGGCCGCAAAGAAGAAGTCCATTTTGACAACATCCAAAAGCTATGCTACAACTTGAACATGAGTTCGTTGTTCCAGGAGCAATTACTTTCAAATTGTTCAATGCTGGATTAGCAATCCAGGACCTGGATAATCTGGCCGAAACAGCAGCTAGTTTCACGACAAACCATGCCGACTATTCAATTCAGCGACACGTATTGCTGTCTCGAATTTACACAAAGAAAGCATTCCCAGAGGTAATATATGACTTCTACCATATGACCAATGCAGCAACAAGTGAAAGTCACCAATTATCTCGGAATTCCAGAAGCTCGAAGAAGTTACCAAAATAGTGACGAAAAATCTCAACAAAATCATCGATGTCAACTATTATCTAGTACCGGAAGCTAAAAAGTCCGATATGCGACATCGTGCAATTGGAATTGGAGTCCAAGGTTTGGCTGATGCTGATGACTTCTATGCGTCATCCATTTACGAGTTAAGACGCCCGGTTACTTATCCAACAACACTCCGATACCATCTACTATGGAGCTCTGGAAGCCAGTTGCGAACTGGTCGCCAAGGACGGCCCCTATGGAACATACGAAGGCTCTTGCAAATGAATACAGTGCGATGTAGAATATAATTATGCTTTTTATTGAATAAAACAATTTATAAAACTGCTAGGTCTTCTGTTTGGTGTAAGAATGAATATTTCTTGGCATTGGAAAACCCCGGGCACTTCACATACTACAGCTGTACATCCCCTTTCCTTTCCTCTTCCTCCCTGCCCCATGCCCATGCATAAAGCTTTACTCACACCATTTTTTTCCTTAATTTCTATTTTCAAATTTTATAACAAAACAACCAAATCAATAAAATTTTGGCAGGTGTCTTTTGTTTTGACAAAACTTGGCATATTTTCTGCACATGTGTTTTGCTTGAAGCTCTGCATGCAGCGCTGCGTGCAGAAATTCTGCACATCTGTTTTGAGCATTATACATTTTGAAATATCATTAATAAAGATTGAGAACAACAACGGACCCAAAACAGAGTATTGTGGAACACCTTGGCATACAGACAGCTCAGTTGAACATTGATTTTCACAAAACACAGCTTGAATCCGATTTTTCAGATATGATGCCACTAGCTTACAAGTTGAATTTTCAAAACCAAACTGGCATGAAAGTTTTTTAAGAAGAATTTGGTGGTTCACAGAATCAAATGCCTTTGAGATATTCAAGAAAAACTAAAAGTGCCACATTATCCCCGTCTTTACCAAAATGTATGTCTTCACTGAAGACTATTCAGATACTTTTAAAAGAGCTGTAACATCAGTTGTGATGACTTCGAGATCCAGATTGAAATTCAGTTATGAGTTTATTTTCGTCAAGAAATTTTTTTACTTGCTTGCTTAATAAAATTTCGAAAACCTTACTGAAATATGGCAAATTTGCGATTGGCCTGAATTCTTGAATATAAGTTGCTGCTTTTTAGGTATTGGAATAATTTAAGCAGTGTTCCAAGACTCTGGAAATGTGCTTGTAGTTATGCAAGTATTAAAAATATGAGTTGCAACTTTACGAAGGACGGGTAAAAGTATTTTTAAGAAATTGGGATGGATACCATCAAGTCCAACCGCCTTCGATTTTACACCAAGAATGCACTCCCCTACACTAATTTCATCCAAGCAGCTTAATGAAAACGTGTTTGACATATTATGAATCTCTTACTCATTACTAAAGGAGGAACTGATATTAGGGCATGAATTAACAAATTTTTTATTTAAACTATTTAAATAATCTACATCCAAGTTTGAGCAAAATATCTCAAATTATTTTTTTTTTTTATTTTTAAAAAATACTTTTAAACTTCTTTTTACAAAATTCTAGAAAATGAATCAATAGTAAACATCGAAATTCAAATATAATAGGTTTATTTTTATGTTGTTGAATACTGCATACCGGATTAATTTGAAAACATTTTAGGAAAATCTTATATATAAAAATTAATTTGAAAAAAGGCTGGAAGGAATCAAATAAAAAATTCAAAAATCAACAATTTCTTTAGAATTTTTATGGCATCAATATTTTGAGACAAAATGTGTTTTAGAGGAGCATAATTCAATTTAGATTATAATTTATGCATTTAAATGAGGTACATGTTTCTTATCCTTAATATTTTTGTATGAGTTAAGTTTTGGAATACAGGAACAAGTTCGTGCAAACCAGTCGTGCATTTTTTTATAATATGAGTTTGAGTAGGTATACATAGCTCAAAAAAACATTTTTAAGAATGCATTGTAAATATTTCTACATATTTTGTTAAAATCTAAAAGTATGCCAGTCCTATGAACCTATTGTTTCTATTGACTGAATAATGAAAGCGTCAACTGACCGCACTATAGCGAGGGCGTGTTGAAAGCTAATTCCCTTCAAAGTGCAGAGGTCGTAAAGATCCAGAGTTGCTTATGATGCCATTTCGATTGGAATTTATGTCATCAATAAAGGTACCTATCCCGTTACAGATACATTGCAGTTGTGTTGTGTACGCAGACTGCCTAATTTTGTTGTTTACTTAACGTAAATCTATATTTACGACTATTAGACTTTATGACATAGCTTTATAGCAACCAACGGTAGTGATGCTTTTCTTTACCTATACGTCTCAATAATCATCAATTTGGCTGTATAGTGGACATTTATTATCACCATCTTCCTCTTCCTTGTCAGTCGTCAAAATGGAATATTGCCCCCATAAGACGTGGCCATGGTCGATGTGAGTCGTAAAAGTAAGTGAAGAAAACCTGCAAGACGCTTTTATAGTTTTAATGATGTGTCGTGTGTGGCTGAGAGTAAGGGTGTGGTGCGGTGATTAGCGATACCCACCTAATGCAGAGCGGGGGAAGGTTTCATTCGAATTCCAAAACCTGACAAATTGATTTCTTATACTACTTGTCCTCGAAGGACATTCGATTGATAGCGATAGCTGCAAAAAAACAACGAAAATTAATGGAAAACCTGGATCAGGAAATTTATCATTCATATACTAGACCAGACTAGACAAGAGTATTGAGTTTACCCAGACAACAAAAAACCGAATTCAGAAATTGTTATTCTAATAGCAGACCGCTGTACCATGGCCACTGCTGCTAAAAATAAGCCTCGGTGATGTGATGAGTTATGACAGACACGTCACACATACGATTTGGTTCGATCCTCGAGCAATGATATATCACATCTGACGAGGGAAATTTATACCGGGGCAATGATAAGCGAACAGAGATAAATTGCTGTAGCAGCAGTAACCCAGGTTTGAGTAATGGATTTATCCTTACATTTTCGAAGATAGAATCCTCGAACGTAAATGTGCCTCGAATATTTGACGTTATTAATATTTATTATTTGCTTTTTCCTTTCTGTCGCCTGATAAAAGCTCTCGTTTTATTCGTAGCTCAAAAATTGGTATTGGTATGCTATTACGGATGCTTTCATAAGGGATTTCTTTAAAGTAGATATATATTTGGAAATAAATATGTAAGTAACTTTATATCTTATTCAAAGACAAGACTATTCTATTTTCTAAAGAACATTCGTCATTCGGCAAGTCATCATGATCTACATTGTGCGCATGCTTTAAGTAATTAGTGAAAAATCGTGTGTTGAATTTTTAAAAAGTGGATTGGCATGTTTTACCTGAAGCTGTTTGTCAAATTTTGTATGTCACATTTCATATTATGTTCTTGTACATGGAATACTTTCAAGTGATTAATTTTTAATATTTGGTTCTATTACGCTGTCAACTGTTTCCTGCACGAAATTTGAAGGAAAGGTTTTTGAATAATTTTGGAAAAAAAATCAGTCGCGACGCTGGGAATGATTGAAAACGTATTGGCAAAGTGTGTGCTGTGCAGCCCAAACAGTGCGTTCATTGAAGACAAGTTTATACTTTATACCTACTACTCGTCTTACAGAAGGTGGTGAGAAAAAGTATGCTAGTCGACAAAACTGGCAAAACTCTTTGTCCCCGTAGTAGTACAATGGGCGTAGATGTTAAAGCGGGCATGGAAGAAAAGTGGAAACATCTCAAAAACAATGTCATAAGTTCTGTTAACTCCATGTTAGCCAGTCTTCGCATGGATCGCAACGACTACTGTGCCAAATAAATTGATAAGACTATAAGACATGAGCATGACCAACGTTTCAAGCCAAAGTAAAGCATTCGGATTGCTATCCAGATACCCTTCAACATTTTCAATGGTCTCCGACAAGGGGATGGACTGGCCCGCCTCCTATTAACGTGGCTTTGGAGAAAGCAATTCGTGATTCTGGAACATCTATATAAGAGGGACTATCGTGACCAAGTCCATCCAATTTTATTGGCATACTCACCAAACGTTGACATACTTGGAAGTTGGAAGGAGCCCACAAGCTGTACAATCCTCATTTATCCAGATTGAGCAGGCGGCTAAAAAAAAAAACTTGGGGCTGCATAATAAATGAGGGAAAAATTAAGTACCTACATGGTGGCACTCTGCTGAAAATATTGACAATAGTAGATAACAACTATTTAGGTGGAAGAGTACGAATTCGAAGTGGTGTGGTCCTTCAATTACCTTGGGTCAGTAGTAGCAGCCAATAACAGTATGGAAGAAGAAGAACGCGGGTGGCTGCTCAAAGCTAACATAACCTCGTTTAGTCTTTCAAGGCTCTTTAAATCAAAAAATCTTACCATTACTTCAAAACTGCTGATGTATAAGACGATATTCTTACCAGCACTCACTTACGGATCTGAGACCTGGGTGCTTAGCCAAGTCACTCTGAATTCTAAGCCGCGTTCGATAGAAAAATCTTACGGAGAAAAGTTGGAACAGTTTGTGCGGAAGGACGATTTCGGAGACGGTTACATCAAATCTACCGCGAAGCAAACCTGATGGCAAAAATTTAGTTTGGTAGTTTTCGGTGGGCTACCTAGCTCGTATGAGCGAAGAGAAAATGGGTCAGAAAGTTTTTTGCGGTACAATTCATGGTAGGAGACAGCGTGGAAATAATCTTGGAACTTTTTATGTGGGATAATCCTTTTTTTTGCCTGTTTCACATTTTATTGCTTCGGAATTTATGCTCTGCTATGAGTCTAATAAAACTCTCACAGCCGAATTTATAAAGATTCCTTAAGAGCGCTTTAAGACGTTAACTAGTTAAGCATGCTTAAATATATAAGTTGCCTTTCAGTAACGTTGCTTAAATTCTTATTTATAATCGAATATCGGCTGTCACTTAGTTAAGCGATGTCTTTATCTAAAAAGTAATAGAAACAACAAATCTATTACAGGAAACTTTCATTTTTAATTAGTCAAAAGTCAAATTGAACGGCACAAAAAACAAAAAATAAACAAAAATAACAAAAAAATAAATAAATGATAGAATAGGCGACACGCAGATGGTTTCTTCCGTGGACCTGTTAAAGAAACGAGTGTCGAAGACGAAGGGAATGACGCCAAAAAAGAAAATAGCACCACGCGCCGCTTTAGCTGAACTGAAAAATGCCGATAACGCAATAAATGTTGTAGAACATTTGTATAAAATAAAACCGAAACCATCAAATACCACGTCAAGAAACTGCAACAAGATCTGGAGAATGCCAACATGTCTTGAGTGTTTAACTTAAAATTTAGTGTGAATTTGATGTGAATTATAATATATTTTGAAATATTTCCTGAAAAAAAGCAAATGAGGATAGTTTTTTTTCTTAAAGAGAAACTTATTTTGCTTGATATTGGTGAGACTGGGATCATCAACACTGGAATCTTACTTGAATGATTATAAATGGCACGAGTCAAGCCGTGTTGACTCGCCCGTTTCAATGTTCTTCTCCATTCTTCATTTGACTTTCTCGAATATCGTGTTGAGGAAACTAGTGGTATTTTCTTCCCTCGTTGAGTCTTTTTTCTCATCCCTCACAATAATTATTGTTTTTGTTTATCTTTACAACAAGAAAGAACAATAAAATAACGAACGAAAAAAAGACAATTTCTCAATATGATATACCTAGATGTCAACACTTAAGCAGTATTTTTAATCAACCTTTAAACAACAAATTTGGCGTTTAAGTAAAGAGAGCTTTAAATAACGTTGCTTAAATCTTCAAATTGATTATAAATATGGATTTTCCCACTTAAATCATATTTAAAGGTTGCTTAAAGTTAAGCAAGCTTTAAGTTTTGTTTATAAATTTGGCTGTCAAGGTTTAAGCAATGACAAGAAACCAGCAACTATCTCAGTGTTTGCAGAATAATGACCTTCGGAATTCATCGTATCTTACTTTGACTTTATTTGATTATCCTTAAAAAAGAAGGTATATTCTGATTTTAAATAATTTCCAAAGTTAAAAAATTCAAAATTGACAAAATTAAATAAAAAAAAAAAACAAAAACATCATAATGTCGTCCTTACCCTAAAAATATTTTTTTTTAACACACATTTGGCCCACTTAACTTTTTTCTTCTTAATAAAATTATTTTCCGCTTTACTGCATGTTTTGTGATACCTTTGCGTTATTTGGCTAAGTTGTTGTGTCCCCTGCTGTCGATGGCCAGATTTGGTGAAGAATATGCAAATCCTCGCTAAAAGCACACATAAATCATTTCAGATCAGCAACCGCAGAACTAAAATCGAAGCGTCCTGTGAAATTCTCTTCCCCTATAAGCTCCATTTCGCAATTTCCTTCCATGGAAATCAAATTGAAATGCCAAAGCGACGCACGTTCAGTAGAGGAATCGAATGGTGTTTGTCGACTTAAGAAAAAAAAATGTAAATCTACTTTTCAAGCGTTGTTACCAAAACGACTTACCAACCCATCACCAACTTGGATATCTGTTTCTTATTAACTGAGATTAATCCCTATCCCATAATCAATTATTGCTTTCACTTCAATGAGTTGAAAAATTGGGAGTAGTAACAAACGACTAAAGCAGCAGCCCCAACCGCGCACGTAGAGTGTCGGTTTTTGTTTTTTTTTTTTGTTTTTTTTTTTGCTTTCAACCCCTAACCCCTCCCAAGGTTTTGGTTTTTGGTGGCATTAATCTCGGATAGCGGCGGCGCGACGGTAGTAACAGCGACGCGTCATGGTGGTTGGCGGAGTTTGAAGGAGTGGGACATTGGCAGCAGGAAATTTACATAAGTGCACGATTACCCTTGTGATTTCGCGAGGAATTTTAATAAGCTATCTTAGTAGAATATACAACTTCGAATCGGCCCCATACCCTGTTGCTAGATTTTGAACATTATAAGTATAATGGGGTGATTGCTTATACCAACTTCTTTTACGCGAACTTCTGCCATTGGAAAAATGTTGCAATTTTTAGAATCCCGTTAACAAAAACAGGAGGGTGGCATTTAAGCTTTCGCAGTCGAGATTCGTCCTTACGTCATTATATTTCAATTTAAAAAAAAGTAGGCAATTTTTGTGAAGTGCGTCATGCAAAATCAACATTAAATCCAATATCATTTTTTTCGAACTAAAATTTATTGAAGAAATATAATCCCTAACTTTAAAACCAAAATTGAACAACAATAGGTGTGTTTTTGTGACTATCAAGTAAAGTAATGTAAACAAAATATCAAGAAAACGATCCAGATTCAAACTCGATTTTACTGTCAATATTGATTTAAAATCAATTGCTTTCAGAAATTTTGACATTTTGCCATACTAAATTATTTCAAAAATTGACTTCAGCTCCCTCTGAATTTGAAAAAAAAAAATATCAACATTTCAAGTAAGTTTTACTCTCGCAGAAAAGCTAAAGTAAAAGCAAGTAAATTTTTGTTGTTGTTTTCTTTGTTAAAATTTTACTTTACTTTACTGGGTTGTCACGAAAACACGTCTAATATCTAGATATACAATTTACAATTATGTAGAACGCAGAAAGTTCGAAGCTATCGAAAAATCCCAGCAGCAAAGTTTTATTTTGAAGCAAACAATAAAAACAACATTTATGTTTATTGATGCAATCATAGATGTTCATTTTGGGGACGAAAAGGACTCTATTCAGTAATCCTATCTATACACATTGTCATCCGCACTCGCACTCATCGCGATAAGCCTCGAACTATGTATGTGGTTCTGTATTTTTTTAATTCACCGTGTTAATTTTATTTGCACATTTATTACCTGGTTTAATTTTTAAATGGATATTATTATTATTATTATAGCCTTTTTCGACTGTTTGGAAACGGTTGTCTCAGTCGATTTCGGTTGTTTCTGTTATTGTCCGGTAAAACCAATGGCGGCGGCGTGCGGTCATCGTACAACGTATATAGACTGTCTGTGGTCCTGGACTGAACATTGAACATTAACGTGCGATTCAATATTAAATGAAATGAAATGAAATGAAATGGATGACCTCATTGTATTAAATTAACTGCCATCACACGCTTATGCTAGTCGCTCTAGGATGCGTAAAAGTCGATAGCGTTCAAATGTGTTTGCAACCGAAAAGAGGGAGATCGGTTGGTCGTTCAGTGGTCCTACAGTAAGGTCGTTATATTAATTTATTCAGTTTTTATGTGTAAAATTAATTGCACTTTGATTATTTATTAATAATTTCAATTTTGAATGTTTTTGGTTCAATGGTTTGAATGGTAATGCCAACATAGCAAAATATTCGGTTGTATAGGTTTATGCACGGTCGGTGGATGGTAGGATGGAGGTTGAACTTTAAAGGTTAAAAGAGAATAACAGCGTGCGGTGGGAAGGTTTTCGATTGGGTTGAAAGTAGACTCATTATTGTCATTGGGATTGTTTGTAAATGGTTTTAATTTCATGAACTTGTAATTTGAAAGTTAGAACAAGCTTTTAATTGATGTTAGAACATTATGCAGCAATGATTGTTGAATGTTTTATGATTAAGTATTCTTGTCGTTCGAAACTAAGTATATATATGACGAAGAGATTACATAGAATGTACAAGTACATGTGGGATGGAAACTCAAATTATTTTGACATAACTACAAACAGTGGTAACACTGGTTCGATTACCAGCAGAAGTGTCTTGTTTTCTTTCTCCGCAATTTTTTTATTTAATGTCAAGTTTTCTTGTGTGTTAAAAATTAAAATTGTGTTTATAATATTAAACTATATATTTGACATGCATGTAAACTCATGCTATTAGATTTTATAATCAAAACCAGCTTAAAATTTAAATTTTCGTGCTAAATATTATTGTGATTCATTGCACGTAAGTTTTGCTTCCATTTTCTTGTTTACCTATGTGTTAAAACTCTGCATTACTTTTGTATGTCTCCCTCTTAACTGTCCCTTTATAAATCACTCAAACATAATTTTAGCTTTTTTCCAAAATTTACAAAATTCAGACTTTCTTATTAGCAACTAGATTCCAATTTTTCACAAAACTCCGTGGTTTAATAAGTCTGTGCGTCGTCGATATCCGACTCTTTCAATAATACAGCCCCCAGGTTTAATTCCCGGTAGCAGCACAAATTTTTTTTTCTTATTTTCTCTGTGTTTCTTCTTTTTTTATTAATAAGTATGACATGTGCTAGTACACTACAAACTGTCTCGATCTCGATCTGTCTGGCTCGGCCCCGCTGTTTGAATGTTATGTTCCGTGTGGTAAATTTTTCCACTCAAAATGCGTTGGTTCGAATAATTCATTTTTAGATAAAATAAATTCATCGAATTTAGCCTTTTGGTATTGTGCTGACTGCAAAAAGATTTTCATAGCTTATTTTTCTATTAAATTATCTAATTTAAAAAACGAGCTTGGTAAAATTTCCAAGGGGTTTGAAGATTTAAGTACCAATTTCATTAAATTATTTTCCGCTGCTAACGAAATTCCTTTTCCGGTATTGTTTTCAGACAAATCCTGTTCAACGGATGATCTCTCAACGAATAATCTATCTGTAGTACAAAAAGAGGAAGGGAAAACAACTCTTCCTCAGCCAACGTAAGCCCGGCTCCAAACAAATTTTCTTCGAAAAGCAATGAAAGTGGTGGTAGTACGGATATAATTTCCGAACCGGTACCTCTGCCCAATAATGAAATCAACATTATGGATGTTGATACATATGTAAGGCCTTCTGAACCAAATTCCTCTGACACTTCGACCGATAAGGTTAATTCGAGTCCACTTCAATTTCCTGCTACTAACAATTCTCCCCCAAATATTCTTACCTCTGTACCTAGGCCTATATCTATCTTTATCTCTCGTCTTTCACCCGAAACTGAGACCAATGACGTAACAGATTGCCTCGAAGGTATAATTAAAGATTGATCGAGTATCAAATGTTCTAAAATAAGTAAACAAAACAGTTTCGTAGCGTCTTTCAAAATAACTGTTCCCAATTCCCTATTTCTACCGATTTTAAGTTGCACTTGGCCTCCCAATACATTGGGAAATTGGGTTAGAAATAGTTTTTGTTCAACCCAAATAATTTTCGCAATAAATCTGACTATCGAACTTGTATGTGTTAAAATATCAAAACCATCTGATGTCTACGTTCTCAAAGCTTTCTCTAGCATTTGATTTTATTTTCAGCTTAGCAAGCCTTGACAGTTAAATTTTACTATTGGGTAATTTTAATCTTCCCAACATTGAATGGACTCCTTCTGATGATGATTCATATTTTGAAGCTTCTACTTATTCATCCCAGTTAGATCTACAATTCTTAGATAACATAATCTCTACAGATTTGCAGCAAGTGAGTTTCATAAGAAATTATAGAAATAGAATGCTAGATCTAGTATTCTCATCCGACGCCGACCATCCACCCCTTGACATTTTTCTTGACACGAGCGGTCATTTACTAGACAATAGTAATCCTCATGACTGCTCACATGCATTTGATTTTCGAAGAACTGATTTTCAAAAGCTTTTGGATTGTTTAAACAAATCCGGTATAGAACACTTACGCCCGATTTCTTGACAAAGTTCTAGCCCTTAAAACTCGGTTTAGTGAAATTTTAGAACTCATTTGAGTTCTAAGTCATTTCTTCACCAAGTTTTAACGCGTTAGAACTTCGATTTAGAACTTTGTTATAGTTAGAACTTCGATAAAATTAGACCCTCAAATTCGGGGGTCTAGTGCCTTAAAACTCGGTTTATTTATAATTTTATTTTTTCAGCGAGCGAAATTATGATTTCATATCGGACGACAGCGTCCTTTCGTTGGGAAAAATTCATATTTTACTTGCCCCTGCATTTTAGTATTTGTTGGTAATGATTAATGAATTATTGTTGGTGTTGGCGAAAGACCGCGGCATCGTTGTTTCGTTGATAAAGCTGTACACATGCCGCTGTATGTCGGTGGAAAATTGACGGTTTGAGACGGGGTCATTAGAGTTTTGGTTATTATGGCTTTTTCAACCAGAGGGTATTGGAAACGTCTGAAGGCTTATCTTCATTATATAGGCTGAGAAAGCAAAATTGTGCTCTCAGCAACAATTGGAGGCGTTTTGCGGACGTCGGAATCTGGTGGTATTTCATCAGAATCAAATGATTTTAATCTAATTATGTATAGCAAATGGCTATTATATTTTTTTAGGTGAAGTATACTTCGCCGCCGGTGGCAATAGGTAAATAAAAGTCCAAACCTTAGTGTAAGCAACTCATCATAAATTCTCTGGGGACGTGTGAAGGATTGAGTTGACCTACAATTTACCGGTGATATCAAACTAGAGAGTTGAGAAGCACTTTTTTTCTTGACAGTTTATACGGACCAGTAGGGTTCGAACCCCACGTTCTGCGGGACAGCCAACACACTTAACCACCACTACACAGGCATCATAAAAACAAACATACGCACATACACAGGAACACACATAGTCAATAAATAAAAAAAGAAAATAGGGGAAAAGTCAAAAAATATATTTATTTTGTTTCAAATTGACGGAAATGTCTGTCAAAAAATATTGCCGGGTGACTCAAAAGTTTAAAAAAAAATCCTAGAACTAGGTTCCAAAAATGACAAGTTCTAAGCGCTTAGAACTCAGTTATGATTTTAGATCGAGTTCTAGAGAAGTGAAGAAATGCCCGAGTTCCAAATTTTCTAAAAACTAAGTTCTAACGTTAAACCGAGATTTACTATATCGAGTTTTAAGGGAACTTTAGAACTTTGTGAAGAAATTGGGCGTTACCGATCTCTAACGATATTGACGAAACAATTTCGAGTTTTTATTCAATTATGACGAACTGCTTAAAAGAAGCAGTGCCAATTAAAAGGATAATTCCCTCCAATACTTATATGCATCTCTGGTATACAAAGGACCTTAAATACCTTCGCAACAAAAGAAATAAAGCCTGGAAGAAATACATTAAGTATAATACTGTGGAAAATCAAGTAATTTATATATCTTTGTTTGAAGAGTCCAAGAAACTCTCTTACGAATAATTGTAATGAATATCTAGAGTCGATGGGGGCTTCTTTAAAATCGGATCACAAGAAATTTTGGAAATTCATTAACTCTAAAAAAAAAGTGTGATGGCTACCCTATTAACTTCACTTACAATAATGTTACCCTGACCATGACTTTTGACATCTATGACGGTTTTGCAAACAATTTTAAACAATCCTTCATTGATTCGCCAGTTTTTGTGGACGAAAATTACTTTCATTATTTGCAAAACTGTCCGCAAGTGTCTTTCTATAATATCACAGTAGAATATGATAAAATCTTACAATTTCTGTCACTTCTTAAAGAAGATTATTCTGTTGGACCTGATGGAATACCAGCCGTAGTTCTAAAAGAAATGTAGGTCATTCTTAGCTCTTCCCTTACGAAACATTTTTAATTTATCTTTGAAATCAGGCAAATTTCCCGCAATATGAAAGAGTGCGTTTTAACTCCCGCTTATAAAAAAGGTGATAAGAAGAATATCTGTAATTATAGATCGATTTCTAAGCTCTCATGTATTCTAAAGTTGTTTGAGCAAGTAGTAAGTTGTAAGTATGTGACAATTTGGCATTTAACTGAAAAAATGTTATATGTATGCAATCAACAGCATGGCTTTATGCAAAAACGATCCACTGTCACAAATCTGGTAATTTTTTTGAATAAATGTTTATGTGGCCACGAAGTCGATTGTGTTTACACAGACTTCTCGATATATAAAAATATAACTTCAGCAAATGATCGTATTTTACTACAAAATGATATTAACCGTTTCACATTATGGTGTGAAAATAACAGTTTAAATCTAAACCCGACAAAGTGCCAAACGATGACTTTCTCAAAAAAACGTTCACCTTCATCTCATGACTATGTCATTTCACACCACATTTTAACGCGTGTTTTAACTGTTAATGACCTTGGAATTCTTTTTACACCTAATTTAGAATTTTCTGAGCACATTAACAGCATTGTTAACAAAGCTAATTCCATGTTAGGTTTTATCAAACGGTGGTCAAAAGAATTCCGCAATCCCAATGTAACCAGTGTTTTATACAACAGCTTGGTTCGTCCCCATCTGTAGTATGCATCGCAGGTATGGTCTTCTTTCTATAATATTTATATTGAAAGATTGGAATCTGTGCAACGGAATTTCACTCGTTTTTTGTTAAAAGGGTTTCAGTGTATTGATCCCCTAAATGTCCCTCCGTACGAAAACCGTTTGTCAATCCTTAAGATGCAAACACTTCAACAGAGAAGAAATAACAATGACATTGTCTTTTTCCATCAAATTATTACTGGAGTCACGAATGCTCCTGACCTTCACTGTAAAATTCTGTTTTGCTATCGAGGGGGAGGTTATAATCTCCGTAGTCAGGATTTGATTAGGATCCCTATGCACCGAACCAATTATGGAATGCATGAGCTTTTGACACGTATGGGTAAACTTATGAACTCTGGAACTCAAAACTTTTTTATTTAAATTTAAGTAAAACTCAACTTAAAATAATTTAAAAAACCAGTGTTCCACTTTCTTAAATGTTTTATGTTTATTTTGTCATGTTTTTTGTTTATTTATGTTAATTATTTATGTGTGCTGTGTTATTTGTTATTGTTTCGTTATTTGCCTACTAAAAACTAACACCACACTAAATGATGAGCCGGTTGTATAACACAGTTCCTGTGTTGGCAAACCATTGGTCGTAAAATGGTGCTTGCTATAAGCCCATACGACCAATTCTGATTGTAAAAAAAAAACATTTTTAAACATAAAATCAGTCTCAAATGTAGGTATAATATAAGCATTATTTTGACAAAAAAAACAATAAATTGTTTCACAGAAAAATATTTAATATGTCGTAGATACATATGTAATGACATATTTAGCTTTTAATGCGTTTGCGTTATGATGAACCGGCTTCGGTTTGCGATGTTAACAGATTTAAGGTTTTTTAAAACTTCTTGTCGAAAACTCGGTTTTGGGTCTTAAAGGTTCAGTTATTTGAAATTTTAACTGAAAATCTCACATACATATTTGTAAATGAAATCGTTGAAACTTAAAAATGCCATTGATTTTTGAACTCCCCCCATGGAACGCATATGTACGGGGGTAAGATTTTTCTTACTGTTTCATTAAATTAAAAAAAGAACCTGAAAGTTTTAGATTAATTTCTGCTTAGCTCAAGGCAATTCAAAAAGAACTAAACACGAACAACAACATGAAAATAAATACGTCAAATACAAATAATACCTAGACCTACTTCTTGTCAGCTCCTTTTGATGTGCGAGCGTTATGGTACTTCTATGACAATTGAATTTCTTATATTTTCAATTGACAAAGGGGATAACAATAACGATGTATATCTACCCCGCTCCGCGTACGTGTTGAATTTATCGCTCGTAGGCGTAATATAATTTTCAATTACTGTGTGGATTTCTTATTGTCATTGTTATCTATCGGGGTGATTGGAAAACAAAAATTCGAAAGCCCCATTTAAAGGGGATGATATGTCCTCCGCAGGATCTCTCCTTCCCAAAAGAACGAAAAAGAAAAGTTGTTTCAGAAAACGAAGTTCCGAGGCAGGATTTACAATGTTTAAACATATGGAGAATTAATGTTACGCTCGCTGGAGCAAAAAAGCCACAGGTGTAGATAGAGTGCATGCGAAATTCATAGGTCAACCGATTTGAAAATTGGTCTGATTCGGATTTTGTCACTCTCAAGGGCATGAACATTTCAACATTCACATTAAACTCAAGTGAGTTGAATACATTTTAAAAGCCAGGTAGAGGTGGAGTATAGCACACCGGAAGGATGCTCGTACAATATATCAACTTAGGCCGATATTGCTTGCATCCTTCCGCATTCACCGCTGACGACAACGACCAGCTCCACGAATGTAATTTATCCTTGGCTCCTGCCTTTCAATATTCAATTCGACATCGCAAATGTTAGGTAATCTCTGCACAAACTTTTGAAGCATCAAAAGCCAAACAACCTGCCAAACCCACAGGAACCGCACGTCATATCGGGGTTTATGTACCAATATATCCTTATGTGCATGGGCTTCCGATCAATGTGGCTTTGGGAATGGGTGGAAGCTGTGAATGTTATTCTATGCTTCTATGCAAACAAAGGCCTCAATTTAAGGTTAACCGATGTTTTCCCAATGCCAAAATTCCTGGCGCAAGCATTCACATTCTGTCTTAACACCATCATCACAAAAACAGTATAACATCAACGTCAGAATATCACAAATTCAATTCCTCTTCTTAAACTCAACTGACATGAATATAGAATATACTATATCACATACATATGTAAGTGTACGATATGTCGATATCCGGACCTGATGCTGTTAGACGAGAAGGAAATCTGTTTATTAGCAGGCGTCGATGTTTCATAGATTACTGATTTAACATTTGTTCTGGGATCTGGGTGACTTTCCAATGCATTTACGTTTTCCCAGCTCAAGCACATCGATTACATACATTGGCTGATTGGTGTAAACAGGAAGCTTCATTTAACGCTGCCACTATTAGGATGTGGTCCCAGCTGTCAAATTCCGTGTTTGTCTGTCTACAGCCGCAGTCGATGATTGCTGTAGACAATTTTACAACCCCCTCAGTACTTTGAAAGGGGGTTGTGTGAGGCTTATATTACCTAACCTAAAGTTTCTATGCCGAGACTGTTGGCTATTAAATGTTTAGGTATATAATCTTTATTCAATTTCAAATAGGTATCATGGCTGAAAGAATTGCGTGAAACGTGCACGTGATATATACTTTATGCTTTTTGTTTTGCAAATTCTTTTATTATGCGAAAAATAATTATATCCAGAAAACCTATTTGCAATCGGTGAAGCAAAAGAGTGCGATTGCTCTTAAAATTGCGTTTGGCATTGAAAAGGACATTTCTACACAAAAATTCTGTTTGAACTTTTCCGCATTTCAACGTATTCAATGCGCAAGCAATTGAAAACTCAAGTGTTTTTTATTGCAAGCAGGCGTTCGTTTGATATTTTCTTGTATTTTTAATTGCGAAAACAGATCAAGAGGCGAACTCGAAGAAATTGTGCATTTTGTTGATATTATAAATTAAAAAAAAAAAATATTCAAATAATATCAAAGAAAGTTGGGGTAAATAAAGCTTCCGTTATTTTGGTTGCATGAACAGATGATTTCGAACAGGATCCAGCCTTGGTATCTTCACATTTAAGACATTCACCTTGCATTCATTTATTTTCAAACGAAAACTGTTTTTCAGATTAATAGACGTAGATACAATTGTTAATAAGTTTATTTGGTTAACTAATTTTGATTTAGAATTTATTTTCTCTCCAAACTAGCCCGACAGCATTCTATACCTACTTACTTTCGTGGGCCAAAATCATAATTTCATATTATTTTCCCTTTCCGTACTCAAAAAATACTTAACGAGCTAAATTAGAGAACTAAGAAAACCACTAAGCCTTTTTTAAATAGATATCCATTAAATTTATTGTGAGTGTTGGGAAAAAACGTTAAAAGGGTCGAAGTCTACTTTCCAGTAAAGGAACGAATATGCACACTTAAAAGCTAGATCATAGTTAGACTCACGTCCAGTTGTTGTTAAAGTGTTTCTCTAAGATAATAAATGATAGTCAGTACACGGTTCTGATAAAATTTTGAACACAAATCTTTACTTTGTCGCTTACTCTTTTGGAGTGATAGAACACAACAAGTGTTATTTTTTCAAAGCTTTGTTTCTTTTACTCCGAACCGTTTTTTGGTTTCCTTCTTATGATTTAATTTTTTTTTTAAATGGTTTGGCAGCATCAGTAGCATTACGAAAAAAAAAAGAAAAAAATACGTATTCCTACCCAAAATAAAAAGAACTCGTTTAAAAACTGTCCAGAGAAACCCCATAATGAAGAAAGTAGAAAGAATTGCGGCAGAGGCCAAAAAGGAATATCTAAAAGGAAATAAGGATCCAAAGAGAACGTCTTCTTAATTCATGCAGATTTATAGCCCGAAGCGATAACATTAATTTATCGCTTTGCGCTAACTGAACTGGGGCTGGGCAAGAGGGTAAAAAGTGCATGCGATTTTATATATTTACCATTTCCCCAAAGCGCCTCTTACTTCGACGGGAATTTTGATTTTTTTCTTCTATGGTAAGGACCAGCGATGAAAAAATTTATTACTTTTTCTTCCTTCTTGGACAAAAATAAGGAAAAGAGAGCGACCGCCACTCTTAAAAATATCGAATATCTTTGTTAGTTTAAATGTGCTACCATGTCGCGTATACTAGCTCGTGTCAAAAATCTCATCTAAGGAAGTGATGTATGTTTTTAATTTGAAGCAATACAAAGTCTGCCGGGTCAGCTAGTTATGTGTTATACTATATTACTTCTAAGATAAGAAATTAACAAAATACTGTATAAGGGATTGACATGTTGTACAGTCTAGTTTAAGGAAAAAAAAAGAACAACAGAAAGCCATAATTTATGCGAACACACCTAAAAGTATGCAATGAATGCATTTGTACGGAAACGGAAAGTCACTACTTTGTTTTTTTGAAAGAAATACAACACCCTTATATTTATACATTTTATGATTCAAAAGTACGTACTTGTACATATACTTATTCTAAGCTTGGACAAAACTTTCTTCGCGGAATAAAATACCAAGTTGAAAGAAGAAAAGATCAAAGAGCAGTTATTTCAAGTTGGCAAGATGGAGTACGAGCTTCGATGACCATTTCGATGCCTCGAGATGAATACGCTGTTTTATTCCAGTTTTTAATTGTTTTTTTGTCGAGAGGAAACCGTTCTTTTTTTATCATGAGGATGAATACAAAAATCTTTCAAAATTTTTAAATATTTGATAGAGAGCATTTGGTATAGGTAGCCGTAGGCGATAATGAGTTTGGAGGTTGTTTTTTTTTTTCATTTTGTTCACCATTTTGTCTTTCTTCATCGTGATCAAATGCAAGCGCAATGAAATCAGAGAGTGCCACTGAGTATGTAGTCGCACAGTAAATTAGCACTTTTGTGGACACATTTTTAAGCCACCCGTCCATTAAGATAATATCTAGCCGAATTGCTTCAGGAGTTAGGGTTTAAATATATATATAAGCAATTGCTTTGTGTTGGTAGATTTTATTATTTTGTTTATCAAAATATTTAGCGTGCTTGCAATACCTTGAGTACTTAAAGGGTATCATACCATCGATAAACCGCAGATAGTTTGTATAGAGGGTTGGTAAGATGAGTATACTTTGTCAATGTTTGTTTGTTTCCACTCCGAAAGGGTTACATTATTTATTCGTGGTACAGGCCACTTTCACTACACGGAAGCGCGATAAAAACTCTCTTCGTAAGATCATAAAAACGAGACCATCGAATTTTAATCAAATCCATTTAATTTGCATATTCTTATTTGGCTTTCAACTTTCGGCTGCTGCTTTATCCGTTCTGTGTGTTCAAACAAAGGTTAACTTTTTTTGGCATCAGACACCAACCGGTCTTCGGTTTTCCTTTTTACTAGCCTCAAGTGAGATGGTGGATACTGTATAAATAGATGGATATTTTTTTTAACGATTTAAAGATATGTACCTACCTTACTTAGATTCTTCCCAAATTATCATTGTTTGCCCTTAATTTTAATCGGGCGTTACTGAGAGTCCATTTGGTTTTTTGGACGATTTACTTTGTTTGTAGTGAAAGAATTTTGGGCTATGATAAGGCAAACGTATTTAATTTAATTTTGAATCTGTGTTCAATTATTAATATTTTTAAGGTACCTTAGTACATATTGACATTGACATTGACATTTCACAGTACTTCACACATGAATGTAACGAACTACAGACACATAGCAGCACTGGCGACTGAGGCCATCGGCTGGGACAGAACAAGATATTAATACAACAGAGAGAGAGAGAGAGAGAGATAGATACATATAGAAAGAAAGCACACATAACAGAAACCTACGTGGCTCAGAGGAGGAGACTTAGATTTGTCTTGTCTCATGTTATCGCACAGGTGGCCTCAGATAAGCTGGCGATATTAATATTTTGTAGAAAAGAATGCTGCCGAAGCTGGGGCTTGAACCCGTAGCGTATCGACTACTCTTTTTTTTAGTAATTCTTTTTTTTTTTCATTTAAACTTAAATCTACATGCTAGACTAGACTAGCCTAATTATTACTACTTATATATAACTTACTGGCTCTAATCGGGCGCTCTAAGTAATTCATGATTCTTAAAATTAATGCCTTTCGGCTAACGAACTACGTTTATTTCATTTAACTTCATTTTGTTTCTTTTTTTTTATTAGAAAATTGAAAAAACTAATGACATTAACTTTTTATTTTTGGGGGTTAACTTACAAACTAAGGTCCTTAAAATATAACTTAAAATTACCTAATCTACCTACAAACTACTTTAAACTAGACAACAACCACAGCGGGTCCATTTACACTCTGCTGTTGTAGTTTGTAATTGTCTTTTTTTCATACTTTCAATATCATTCTCTGTTTTTTTTTTTTTTGTTCTTTATTCAATTATTTATTCTTCTTTTTTTGTGTTTTTTTTTGTTTTGTTCTTTTTTTTATGTATTTAATACTGCCACCATACCACCTACTCTACTTGAACCTAAAACCTTAGACTAAAACAAGTATGTAAGCCGGCCAAGGCAAAAATACAACACCCCGGATTACCCATTATCAGATGCATTTTGAAGCCACCAATGAATGAATGCGGTCCTGTTTGGACACAGCCCCTTCTGAACCGAAGCAGCTCCGCTCCATCACATTCATACAGGAGCCGCGCCGGTCTACGGTTTTTCGACTGACGTGGTAGATGAGCGGTACTGCCAATCTATCCTGTATCATGCCGCGCTGGTCTAGATAGAGGAATGCATCTGCTGGGATGAAGCCGCTCAAGCGTGCATTGTCGAATTAGTTGTCGTTCGGATAGAACGGCCCGAAAAACAAATTGTTGGTCGAAGTCATAGCTCTCGCAATATGGCCCGGAACAAGTTTTATGACGAAATTGTCAATTCTATTGATTCGAGCCCCGTTGTATAGAACCTCGTTTGAGATAAGAAGATTCCGGTGTCCGATACCAACCGAGACAGCGCCGAAGACACTGCCTCTCGAACACCCGAAACTTCTCCACTTGGGAAGGGGCAATTTT
Organism: Sphaerophoria taeniata; assembly: GCA_943590905.1. NCBI lineage: Eukaryota > Metazoa > Arthropoda > Insecta > Diptera > Syrphidae > Sphaerophoria > Sphaerophoria taeniata. The sequence continues at coordinate 66,821,522 of OX016542.1, forward strand.
GAACCACACTGGACAACCATAAACAATCATTGGCCGTATGATGGCCATGTAGCAAGTTACCTTCACTCTGGGGTCTAGCCGACTGCTGTAAAACAGCCGTTTCGTCAGAGCAGTTTCTGGACTTAGTCAGAGCAGCATCTATATGTCTGTCGAAATACAAATACTGGTCCAACCAGATACCGAGGTACTCCACTACACTTTTGCCCGTCAATGCCTGTCCGTGAGGATCAACAATGACCGTCTTGCGCCGATTTTTACACGTATCTCGCAGGCTTTAGCCAACGGAGTCCATAACAAAATTGTCTCCGACTTTTGGACATTTATTTTCAGTTTCCAATCGTCACAATATCACTGAATCTTCTCGAAGTCACACTGCAAGAGAATTCTAATAACTTCAACCTTTCGAGCCGTTCTTAACCTACGCAATCAGGTCGTCGGCATACGCAATTGCGTTAGTTAAGCTACCTATCAGATCGCTGGTGTAAATGCTGAAGAGGATCGGCCAATTAACGGCTCCCTGTTGCAGACCATTTTTAATTTCAAAGGTGGTGGTAGTAGTTACGTTGCCACTTTTGACAACAAACTTTCTATAGTTGACCATATCATAAAGCATATACAATAATGGTTTACTGATGCCTAGTCTGGTGAGTTTTAGGTACAACCCTTCTAACCATACGGTGTCGAAGGCCTTCTCTAAATCAACCAGAATAGCACACGTGCATTGTTTCTTGGAATTGTTCCATTGGATATCAGAAACGAGCTTAGAAGCGGCATGAATGGTGTCATGTCCCGCCTTGAAATCGACTACTCTATCCTCTGAGCCATGGCCACCTGCACCTTAGTACATATTAAAGTTGAACAAGTACAACCACCCATTGATGCGTTTACTATCCGTCAATTTGCAATGATTTTTCTTCTGAAAAAAACCGTTCAAAAGAAAATAATCGAATGTTTGTGAAACTGCAACCAGCTCGGTGTCTAGCGAGCTGTCTCCAGTTTCTTAAATAAAGCTCAATCAGAGCTAAAAAGTATTTTTTGTTTATTTTTATTATCTGTTCAACGTATGCATGCAGCTGTATCTGGTCCATAACTGGCAAGCATTTAACTAACATTACCTATGGCACAACAAGTAACTGTAAAATGTTCGACTACTTTTGTACTTTTGTGTGCTTATTGTCTTTAATAAGGTTCTTGAAAACCAAATCATCGTTTGTATTAGATTTTTAGTGGTATAAGTAAGTATTTATTTTTAGATATCAAACAGGGACCGAATTACCGCATCCGTTATCGAATAATAAGTTACTGAATTGTGTGTTTGGCATTACCTCTCACGTTATCGAGCTCTGTATCGAGCTTCTAATACAAAAAATTTAAATTTTCTCCTCAGTTATCGAACTGAATTTCATTCGACACATAAACAGCTCACTGATGGGAGGAAATTTCTAAGAAGAAAATTAAATTTTACTTATTTTGAGAACTTGAGTTATTTTATCATAAAATTCTTTGCCAATAATCTATTAAGGTCAAAATATTCCGCTCCAAACCTACATCAATCTCGTCTTCTTTAACAGTCAAACTATGTTTTTTCATAAAATAAAAAAATAATATTTCTGCCTTTCACTATTTCACTCAAGTTTTGTTTTTTTATTTGTCAAACCAACAAAATAATTCGAGACTCGATAAAACTAGTACAATTTTTAAATCCCAAACGATACGTGACCCAGAGTTGGGCATTATTCGAATAAATTTTTATTCGAATAATTATTCGAATAAAAAATTATTCGCCACTAATTTATTCACGAATAATTTATTCGCGAATAAATTATTCGTGATTTTATTCGTTATTCGTAAATTATTCGTGATTTTATTCGTTATTCTGAATAACGAATAAAATCGACTTTGTACCTTTTTTCATTTGTCTGTTTATCTTAATTTTTTTTATTTACGTTTCCTTTGGAATTAGACGCTGGAATTCCTTCATTCATTCTTTCTTGCTGACAAAAATTCTTTCGACAAATTCTTGTTAAATATATTGAAAAAAGAAGACAAAATATCCGCGGTTGATAATTCTTGGAAATTATTAGGGAGAGTAATAAAAATCTATCCCCTTAAGTATCCCTGGAATTGATTAAATTTAAAATAAATCTAGAAATAGTTAATTCTTATTATTGCATACAAAGCAGCTGGTGACGTTATTGATGAAAGTGGTGTTGTGGTGTAGGTACTTTTGGTTTTTAAAATGTGAGCCATTAAATAATGTTATGGATTTAGAAATGAAAATTTGGGCACTTATGTATCAATAAAATCAAAACATTTTGAACATCTCAACAGATTCTAATGAATGTGCTACCAATGTATCTGTGCATCAAATCTGTGCAAAAACGACATTGACTTTGTTGAATGGAAAATTTCTTAAGTATGACGCTTTATATTCTAGTGATAAAAGCATTCTGAAGTGTACAAAGTGTGAACCTAAAATTGTAACAATCAAAGGATTCCCAAACCGTAGGCTGAAAGCCTTTTGATCGCTATCCAGAAGTGAAGAGGATATTTAAAAAATATAATACACAACCATGATAAACTTTCCAAAAGCAAACACACCGTCCGACAAAGAGTAGTGATGAAGTACAATCTTAGGAGCTTTAACCAACTTTTAATTAAAAAAAATAAAAAATAAATAAAAATTAAAACATTAATCGTTCTACCAAATTCATTGTGTTTATTTTATTCGTTATTCGTTTATTCGTTATTCGAATAATGAATAAAATAATTTATTCGTCATTCGAATACATTTTCTTCGAATAAATGAAATTATTCATTATTCGTGAATAACGAATAAAATGATTATTTATTATTCGAATGATTATTCGAATAAATTTTGCCCAACTCTCGACCAACGTCGTGACCTAACGAATGCCATAATCCCAATGGGGTAAGTAGTTCGTTCGATCACGGATGAGACTCACTCTGTCGTTTACGGAAGCGGTAATTCGGCCCCAGCTTATTCAAAATCCTTTCGATTTAAAAATATCAAATAACAAACATGGTCTCTCTGTTTTACCTACTTAAAAGGTATACATATGTATAATTTTTGTTTTCTTTAAGCTAAGCCACTGGTGAATGGTTTACTTACTTTGTTTTAAAATGTAAGTATGCCTAGTGTACCTAACTTATCTCTCTCAAGTTTTATATCACCAGTCAACATCCAGATAAAAAAAAAATCTTCTGCTCGCAATGTTCAGTAAATTTGAACTATACGATAAAACAAATTTGATTTCTTTTTGTGTTATTTAACACTGCAGTTAGACTGCGTCCGTCAATTCCATTTATGTTGTTTGAACAACGATAGCAACTAAGATTTTGATTTGATTTGATTCTATGCAATTATTAATAGACAGATGATTTATCTCATTGCAACACAATCTCTATACATCCGATGTTGACATTACTTATATGTACAAATAATGTCTAAATAGATAGGAATTGTAAAGCCGTAACAAAGCTTCAATTGTTATCCAATAAATCTTAAAAATATGTAAGTATGTATGTTGGTATAGGTACCAATTTACTCAGAACAACACAGAAACATAGTTTTAAGGAAATGCTTCAAAATGACACAGACAAGCAATTTATTATTTTACCTGTGTCTCAAATTTATTTATTCAGAATATTTTCAGGCCGATGTCAGATGCATGGGAGCAATTACAATAACAAATAAGAATGTCAAAAAATACTATTTTCATCAACGTCAGAATGGTATGCTATGTGTCAAGTGTGAAGCAAATCCTCCCACAAATTTTACAATAACAGATTTTATCAATTTGGGCTTGTACATATTTCAACATTTCCTCTGGGTTTTGACCAGCTAGCAGCGTAATAAGTGTAATTTTCCAATTTCTTTACAACCATACATTTTTGTTTGCCTGTGGGTTGGTCGATTATGTTTCCTCTTTCCTGGTGTCGGTTGTGTTATCTTAAATCCCCCAATGGCCGAGGTTGAGACATCGGCATCATCAGCTAAGACCGAAGCTGGTCTTATTTTTTATGAAGGTTGATCTATAAAATTGCGTATTTATTGGTCCTTAAATGGCACTTGTTAGTTTTGAAGGAACACCCGCAATCCACCATCACCTTTTACCACATCGCAGTAAGGTACTTATACATTGTATCACTTTCACAATAACGTGAAGAGGAAACTGGAGGGCAAAAATAAAAATGCTTTCGTTATCCTTACGACATTTCACACTAAGGACACATACGTATTTTTTATTCGGACAGTATATATATATATTTTGTCACTCCCTAGAGAAAAAAAAGGAAAGTCAAGAATCGGTTTTGATAGGACTATAGGTACGGCTTCTTGTTCCTATACGTACATATTATGGGAAATTCATTGTGTGGTTTTAATTCTTCGATTTTTATTATTTGCGAATAAAAAGAGAAATTGAATTTGTGAATTTGTCCCAAAGTTCCATGTGTTTGGGATGTATGCGTATTTAACGTAAATATTTGGGCGGAAGCAGGGAAACACGCTTCTATGAAATTGTTTTATTGCCCTCAAGAGTGTGCAAGCATCAGAAGGTATAAATCAATGGAAGGCTTTTGGTTGACTCGAAATACTGTGGCCAAAAAGGCTCTCCAGGCGAAATCAAATTGAAAATCAACAATAAATTGAACGACGGCAATGTTGACGGTCTTGGACAGATGTGCAACACATGCGGAGATTTATCCACCTGTGTTGCATACGAAAATTAACTGTGATAACCCTTCAAAATATAATATCCACTCACGAATTTTCAGAACATATTATCGAGTGGTTGATTTATGATTAAGGCCGTGTGCGAATTGAGTTCAAAAGTGGTTAAAACTTGACGTTTGGTTTAATTTTGACATTTCACATTGAATAAAATGTGTTAAAATTTGACTAGCTGCGGAGCAGGTTAAAATTCATCCATTTTTAACCACAATTCATCCAATTCAAACTCGGCCTAAATATCAAAAAGTGGTAATCATGATTTGCGATGAACAGTGTACCTACCTACACTTAAGACAAATTTTCCCTTCACAACAAACGTGTTCATCCGTTGTGCTAACTCACACACAAAAGAATGACTACCTACCGAAAATTATGTCCTGGTAGAGGGCTTAGGACGCGTTCTTGTTCGTTAAGCTAAATGATTGACTCCTTCGGGCGTTTTGCGTGCTCCAGTGTAAACATAAATCCATTATTATCAGCAATGATTACACCTCGGGCAGTTTATTAACGTTCATTTAATTTTTGATCAACGTAAATACATCAATAGCCTTGTAACAACATCCACCTCACGTAGGTATATTATTTTGTCAGCTGCATTACCTTCAAATAATGTGTTTGCCGCTAAATGATGTTATTATTCATGTACCATAGGTATATTGATAAATAAGTCCACTAAAATTAATCAATCAAAAATAAACTCAAACTTTTTTAATATTTATGTAGGTATAACAATCAGAGATAAAAACTTATTATTTGTGTCAACCACTAGATGTTTAGATTGCATGAGGAACCGAAGTACCTAGAAGTAGATTTGGGAGAACGTATAGAGGGACATTGACAAATAAAAAGAAAAATCATAATCTATACTAATATAGGTAGGTACAAAGTGATTCACGAGCGTTGTGCCAAAAAGCTAGAGCGTGTAGGTTTAGTTGAGACAAGAAAAAAATCGTATAGGAGGGGGGGTCTATTACCCCCCGTTTAGCCGGGAGGGGCAATTTTCTGAAAAATTGACTTATGTATTTTGTAAAAAAAATTAAAAAAAATCAACGGCTTCGCTTACAACACCGTGCAATACCTTTCTGAAAAGCCAAAAACATCTTCTTTCACGCTCGAGAAGAGTTAGCAGACAGGAACTTCTGCTACGGTTTAACTTGTTGTCGAGATTGGGAAGCCGAAAGACTCTACGCTGAAAGATATCCCAATAGATGGCGCCCAAGTCGTAGCATGTTTTCAAGAATCCGCCGACACGAGAGCACGGAGAGCTAGAAGTGAAAGCTCAATGGCAGACGTTATCAGTGAACAAAATGGTTAATCCAGAGAAAATCCAATACTTTTCTAATTTATTGAGTCCTAATAAAACTCTAATTACAAAAAAAATAAATTTATAAAATAAACTAATAAATTAAACTAAAAGTCCAGATACGTAAAAATTAAAACAAAGATTTTCTTAGAAAAAAGTGGTTTTGGTTTTTTTTTTTTATTTCTCAAAAAACGAAAAGACATTTTTGCATCCGGTTTTCTGTTTTCGACTAAGAATCAACAAAGACATTGAGTTTTTAAAACAAAATTAGTACTTAAATACATAAAATTTTGAAAAAAATTAGGTCAAAAATGTTTTTTTTGCTTTTTTTTTAAATTTTGAGTTTGAAAATTTATTTTTTTTTAAACTATATTCGTTAAAACAATTTAATTTTAAAACAAAGTGAAAGAAGATGTTTTTGGCTCAGAAAGGTATTGCACGGTGTTGTAAACGAAGCCGTTGATTTTTTATAATTTTTTTTACAAAATAAGTCAATTTTTCAGAAAATTGCCCCTCCCGGCTTAACGGGGAGTAATAGGCCCCCCTCCCATACGATTTGCTCTTGTCTCAACTCAACCTACACGCTCTAGCTTTTTGGCACAACGCTCGTGAATCACCCTGTATAAAGCTGAAGAGTTTGTTCGTTTAAACGCGGTAATCTCAGAAACTACTGGTTCGAATGGTATGATTCTTTTTGTGTTGGATGGTCCATTAAAGAAGGCTTAAGGCTACTTAACATTAAGCTGTGACCAATAGCAGCGAAGAGTCTGTGGAAAATGAACTGCTTGTTAACGTTGAATGAAGGATAAAAGTAAATTTTATAAAATAAGTTAACATTTAGAAACAAAATGTTTTCTTTTGCTAGATTAAATTAACGGCTTACTGTTTTCCTTTAAAAAAAATTATTATGTGGGACTGTGAGGTAGGTACTGCACCCGTTCGGAATCGATATGAATTTGTAGGTAGCTCTAGCCATTCATTACTGATACATACTCAAGAAACTGCTGAAATATGTTTTTTTCTATTATTATTGAGTGCGCATTCAAGGGGACGCGACGGTTAAAATATCAACATTCATTGATAAAATCCTTTTTTATTTAAGATGAAAAGCTTTCCCCAATACTCTTTTCACTTTTTTACTATGATGTATGCATATAGCACGATGAAAGGATGTCTCTCATATTGGTACACAGAATTTTAATTCATGCACTTACATACCTGATGGCAAGCTATGTCCGACTTCCATCAACTCAGATACGCTAATAACTGTGAATAATTGAGAACCCAATCAAATTCTCTCAGTATTGGCGCAAAGTGTATCCGTCTATGACTCCCTAGAGAGTAAATTGCAATACATACGCCAAAACCATTATAAGGGTCATGTTGGAAAACAAGCTGGGATAACACTTGAAATTGGTCCATTATTATGGAACTCTAACGGAAAGCGGATGAGTTGCCTGAACTGAACTCGAATCAAATGAGATTTGGCTAACGCCCATTCGATGGCAATCAAAGTTGATGATTTTATGAATTTCAGATGCGTTTTCCAGGTTATTGGAAATTTTCGGTTATATTACTCAGTTTAATATTACCATAAAATTCTTTTACACCTAATTAAATTTTTAAATCATTTCCTTACTGATGATTTAACTATTTAGACCAGGGTAGATAATTTTTGAAAACGAAAAAAATCACAGTAGAATAAAACAAATTAGAAATGGTGGGGTGTGCGATAAAAATTAAAGGAAAAATAAATTACGGGCGATCCGAGTTAGGGAAGTGGTTGGGGGCGTATATTAAGGGGGGAAAATGGTTTACCTCGATTTCCGGCAAGACTAGAGGTCCTTTGGAAAAATAGTAAATAGCAAAGTTGTAGGTAACAAAAAGATCTACAACTTTTGTTCAGACAACTTTTTCACATAACCTCAAAATATAAGTGAAAAATTTAGAAAACTAAGTTTTTGGTTTTTTATTTTTATATTTTTCAAAAAAAAAATTCTACGAAATTTGGCGAACACTTCCCTTATTATATTCCAGATACACTGTAATTTATTTGGTTAAAAATATTTATTTTTTCATCTTATTTTGACTCGAATTCGATTTTTTTTGCGACAATCGATGTAACCGTAGTGTTCTTTCCATTATCATATATCTCTGTTAGTGATGGGTCAAACCGAGTAAGCGAACCGAGTTGTCAACCCGAATAGGTAAACCGAGTTGACCCGTTCAACTCGAGTTGGCAAACCAAGTTAGAATGGTCGAACGGTTCAACCGAACCCTTAAGGAACATCTTTGCAAAGTAGTGGACGACAACCAGCGAGATTGCGATCGACACATTCCACTGTTTTTGATGGCGTATCGAAGTGCAAGACATAGCTCAACTGGCCATACACCGTCCGAGATTTTGATGGGAAGGAACATCAGACTGCCGAGCGAAATAAAATTTGGATGTCCCACGTCGGAACCGCTTAACTTAAAGTTGTACATCGCGACCGACTACATCGCTACAGTGGTGATGAGAATGATGGATTTGTTCGGAACGATCAATCTTAAGGAGGGGGCAATGTAATGTATATACACTTTATTTATCTCTATCACTATCTTAACTTTATCTCTCTGTATCTCTGTATCTTTGTCTATAGTTAATGTACATACATACACTCTTTATCTCTATTACTCTTATGTCGTTTTATAGTGAAATAAGTATGTAGCAATAAGTTTAATTGTAGTAGTAAACACTTGTGTAGGACAGTTAAAGGACAGTTTAGTAACATCTAGTGGTTAAAAGAAGAACTTCTCTTTAAGCATCCAGAAAATTCAGCTTCTCCAAGAACCAATAATAGTTTCTAGAACCCATTTCAGTTGTATAAATACCCCATTTGGCAGCGAAGCGGGCATAGTTAATTGTGAACTGCGATAAAGTAAAGACACTGTGGGTGCAAAGTTATAATTGAAAGTGTTGAATAAATAAGTTTGTGAGTGATTTGAATAAAGTGAATTTGTGTTTTATTTATAAAGTGAATAAGTGTAACTGTCGGACCAAGCCGAATATTACAGTATATATTTTTTTACACCATCGGAAATTAGAGATTGGAACGAACAAAAAGCATGCCGATTTTTTGACAAAAGGCGATATTTTGACACGTGAATTTTCGGTCTAAAATTAGGGTATTTTATTGATATTATGTCAAAATAAGATGAAAAAGTAAATATTTTTAACGAAATAAATTACAGTGTATCTGGGATATAATAAGGGAAGTTTTCGCCAAATTTCGTAGAAATTTTTTTTTTCAAAAAGATAAAAATAAAAAACCGAAAACTTGGTTTTTTGAATTTTTCACATATATTTTGAGGTTATGTTTAAAAGTTGTCTGAACAAAAGTTGTAGATCTTTTTGTTACTTACAACTTTGCCATTTACTATTTTTCCATAGGACCTCTAGTTTTGCCGGAAATCAAGATAAAAAAATTTCCCCCTTAATATACGCCCCCCACCCACTTCCCGAACTCGGATCACCCGTAATTAATTTTTCCTTTCATTTTTATCGCATTCCCCACCATTTCTAATTTGTTTTATTCTACTGTGATTTTTTTCGTTTTTTTTTCCATTTTTGAAGGCTTCGGCACTGGTCTAATTCACAAGCAAACTGTACAAAACTATCTATTGCCTTGCTTAAAAATTAAAACTTATATAGAAACTATGATAATAAATTTTATATGTTCGTCCATCTAAGAAGACTGTAGACTTAGACTGTCTGGAGGAAAAGTGAAAAAATTGGAGCGGCGCGTAACGATCCGTTTGGATACCTATCACAAGCATTCTACTCAACACAACAATATATCCCTTAAATTACTGCATTCTGTAATATCTGCTTTATTTACACAACTTTATATTAGTGACAAGTATCAAAAGTCAATTTGGATGTTCAGATGGGGATTTAAGCTTTCAACACGTTAGGCATTGTAAAAAAAATACGTACATAAAAAAGTTAAAACACATGAAAATTTTCGTTGATGCAAAAGTAATTTAATTTTTTTTTTTTAATGTATTCGACGACAATAATTACAATAATGAATCGTTCCAGCTTCGGGTCTCAACTCTTAAGCAGCGCTGCCACCCTTCGAACAATTGAGCGCAGTATATTCAACAAAAAAGAGCAGTAGATTGAAATAAAGCGCAGTAGATTTTAAAATATGCAATACCTATGGATTCCACTATAATACCTTGGCGTTGCAGACCTAGTTACATTACAAATTTGTCCAATAGCCAATAGCGAATGTAGTTTGAATTTTTCGATGGATGCATTCAGAATTTAGAGTTTATTTTGAATGAAAGATTTGTAAAGCCGTTTGGAAACGAAGGACGACAGTATTTTTGCAGAATAGAAAAAAAAAACGTCACAAAAACATTTGAGTTAGTGTTATCTGCACTATCCTCTATCATATCCTTTATCATATTAAACATACCGGCTGCGGTTTCGTCGGGGTTTTCTATGAAATCCAATAATTTGTTTTCAATACCATTCTGTATTGAGAAAAATTGTACGAATATTGGAAACATTTTTCTGTTTTTATGATTTGATGCGTCTATTTTTGAGTAAATGGCACCTTACTTTCTTTTAAAGAACGCAAACACACATTCCAAAGCTTGATCTCCAAGCACCATAGCTGCGGACTCTGCTTTTGTGGTTCCGCATGATATTTTTCAACATAAGGATGAATCGGAAGCTGTCTTCTTTAATAATATTAAGCCACATTCCAGGGAGTTGTGAGAAAGATTATGTTTAAAGTTGTGGAAAACATGTGAAACCTCGAGTGCCTCGAGTGCAACAGTAGCAATTTCTTCATTTAAACATTTACTTGGAAAATGAACGAGTGCAGTTTAGTAAGTTACAAGGGATATAGTTTTGCGAACGTAAGGGTGTGAGTACATTGGCATTTGTTTTTCAATGCAAAATATTTGTATGAATGTAATGTATTCGTTTTGAAAAAGGAGGACATTTAAAAGCTTAAGGAACAGGAGGACAAAAAAGTGAAAAGGAGGACTGTCCTCCCAAAAAGAGGTAGTATGTGCAAAATTAATGATTGATCAATCATACCTTCACTTTTGCCTCATTCCCAATTATATGTTGATGAAAAAAGCGTAATTCCAATGGCGATGTAACAATCGTCTGTGTCGCTCATTGTAAGCACAAGCAAATAAAGCAAATAAGTAACCTAAAAGTTAAAACTCACAACTCGAATAATAATGTTCTGTCACAAAACAGTCACTTCAATCCAAATTTACTAATAAACTTTGAACTGTGTATATCCCGCTTAAAGTTGTGTAGAAAATATACTCTTTTTCAAAATTCTAAAAAAGCAGTAGATTGGTTTTGCTGCGCAGTATATTTTCGTTTGGGGCAAAACGCAGTAGATCTACTGCTATAGGAGTAAAGTGGCAGCGCTGCTCTTAAGTCATTTTTGCTCCTTCACCCAGTACCAGTACACAACCCTTCACGCTTCATTTCTTTGTCTTTTCCTATATTACGGTGGTATGTAATTTTTTGTATGTGCAGCACATGCATTGTTGCAGCAACTTCTAGAGAAATTCTGAGGGTGAGGTAAAAAGTAACATACTCCAATGTCTCTAAGTAGAGTATAATTAATGAAAGGTAAGTAAAACCTACAACGATTCCTTGCCTAGAGTGTCGACTGAAAGTCTATGAGTGAAGCCTCTAAATCTAAATGCATATAAATGTATATCCAAGTTTATGCTGATGTTGTGGTTGTCCATTGTGATGACGACTCCGATTTTGACTTCCTGCTTGGCTCGCGAGACTTTGCTACACCTGCATCTTCGATGAATAAATTTCGCCTGGCAGTACATTGTGCCTGGCGCAGTACAAAACAATGAAGAGATTCATTATCCACTAAAAGATGAAAGGGTGATACAATTACGGTTTCTTTCATTTTGGTAACCGTTCCGTTCCCTTCATTCTATTTATGCCTCGAAGCTGATTAAAGTGGGTAGTAATCAAGAAAGCCGTCATTCTTTATTGATGGTTAGTAAAAATTGCAATGAAATGCAAATGGTTAACTTCGTTTTGAGGTTTTCGCACTTTCTTGACACGGTTAACTCGAACATAATTTTAATTTATATCCGAAAGTGATTCATCTTATTTTATGGTGCGATTGTATGCTAAACGTTATGTGTAACGTAATGTGTAACCAAGCGCGAGGTCAGAGTACCAACACAATGAGCAAATGTAAATAAAAGAGAAGGCCTACGAAAACCACTTGCGAATCGATTAAGTAAATTGTGCACTAGAGGAGAACGCGATATATTTACTTATGTATGAGAGCAAAACTCCTGATTTTGTATACAATTGTCAAATGATAAGGAACTTTTTTCATTAACTTTGAGTTTCGATCTTCATCTACACTAATATATAAAGCTGAAGAGTTTGTTTGTTTGAACGCGGTAATCTCAGGAACTACTGGTTCGAATGGTATAATTCTTTTTGTGTTGGATGGTGCCTTAATCGACTTAGACTTTAGGCTACTTAACATTAAGCTGTGACCAATAGCAGCGAAGAATCTGTGGAAAATGGGGAAAAAAACGGCAAAAAATATACATTTTTCTGCGTTTTAACGCACTTATCTCAGGAAGTACTGGTTCGAATGGTATAATTCTTTTTGTGTTGGATGGTCCATTAATTGAGGAAGACTTGAGGCTATTTAACATTAAGCTGTGCCCAATAGCAGCGAAGAATCTGTGGAAAATATGGAAAAAAACGGCAAAAAATATACATTTTTCTGCGTTAAAACGCGCTTATCTCAAGAACTGCTTTATGAAATTGAACAATTTTTTAAATGTTGAATGGTCCATTTATCAAGGAAGGCTTGAAGCTATATAAAATTTAGCTGCGACCAATAGGAGCGAAGAATTTGTGTAAAATGTGGAAAAAACGGCAAACAAAACAATTTAATACAATATAAAGCTGAAGAGTTTGTTCGTTTGAACGCGGTAATCTCAGGAACCACTATTTCGAATTGTAAAATTATTTTTGTGTTGGATAGTCCATTAATCGATGAAGGCTTTAAAATAAAATAAATAAATAGAGTGGCGCGACAGCTCTTGAAGAGCCAACGCCTAAGTGGCTTACTCTAATCAACAATTCTTTGAGTGCGTGTGAAGAATTGAGGGGACCTACAATTTAACGCCGCGCCGATTCCGAACGGCAAAGTTGAGAAGCATTTTTTCATTACAGATTGATACTCTTGGAAGATTTGTCAGGTCTTCGCAAGAGGCAGTACCCGTGAAAGATGAAATAAAAACTTGGCCTGAGTAGGACTCGAACCAACGACGTTCTGCTTAGCAGCCAACGCACTTACCAACTAAGCTACGGGCAACTGCTTTAGGCTTTATTCTACTTAAAATTAAGCTGCGACCAATAGCAGCGAAGAATCTGTGGAAATGTGAGAACTGAGATTTTTTTCTGAGATCTCTGAGATGAAATTATTTTGGATTCGATTTCTCACTCAGCTATTTGACGTGGCTGACATATGTGCAGCAACAATTAGTTAGGTAACCATTAAATCTCAATGATAACTGAGAATTATGTTCCACCAAGCCACCCAATGATTTTGCCTTAGTCAAGGTGACATTGAGATCTCAGTGAGATGTTGTTAGGTGGAACTGGCCTAATAACTGCTCAAATTAGAATTTTGAGAGTTCAATTGATTTGTGAATGTGATTGATTGCACTATTTGTGCAGATTATTGTGTTTAAACAATATCATTTTATGTACTTCTAACTAAAAAATATGCTCAGTTTAAAGAAAAAAAAATACTTAACGAAAAAAAAAACGATGCAGAAGTAAGAGAGATATTAGAATTAGGGAGAGTTCACCCAAGGGAATGCTTTAAGTATGAACAACTGAAGGGAATCATAAAAAATGCTCAAATTTTTCAAGTTAAAGAGAATTACGACCTAGGGAGAGTTGACTGCAATGCAAATTTACAATAACTTCCGAACAAAATTCCCACGCGCGCATGATGCACAAGTCGAGATGATACTCTGGCCGGTGGACGAGGGAGAGGCGGACGAAGTCGCGGGCAACTGCTAGTATTCAATAAAAATATTTATTTCTAAATGCTTTTGATGTGAATTTATAATCTATATATATAAAAGAAAGTCGTGTTTGTTACAACACTTATAACTCGAGATCTGCTGGACCAATTCTCATGGTTTAAGATTCGTTGGATTTGTCTCCGCCCGAATAGCAGAATACATCTTAAAAACAATGAATACATATCCACGGTAGCGGTCATAAACGACAAACAAAATTTATAGTTTTCAAATCACAATAGCAAAATATATCAAAACGACCTTTGAATATTTCGTCAAACATTTTTATATTCATCTAAAAAATAAAAAAAAATGTCAGTGAAGAAAATATACAAATGTATATTTGTCAAATATTGTTTTCCCATAAAAAACGTACAATTGCCGTCGATATTTCTTCCTTTTTTGTTTGTTGATATGTTGCTTTTGGGATATGGCGTGGGAAGCGTGTAGTGAAGTAGCGGAAAAGTAGGTAGCGGGTAGCGCATAGCGTGGTGATGGGTAGTGGGAGTGAGTAGCGGTTGGCGTGGTAAAGGGGTAGCGGTTAGTGTGTTGAAGTAGAAGGTAGCGGGAAGCGGGTAGTTGGGAAGTAAGTAGCAGGTAATGGGGTACAGTTTTAGCGGGTAGTAGGTAGCTCTGAAGGGTAGGAGGGTAGAAGACTGCAGTGTTACACGCGTCATTGATGCATATGTTCCACTGTTGGTCATTTTCTAATAAGTTCAGGGCTTACAACGCACCGCGGAAAGTGGATTGTGTGACGCCGTCAACTATTTTTAATTGCTGAAAAGATCTAGGACCAGGCACTGCGAAGCGTGGCAGGGTACAGCTAGTTTTAATTAAAAAACAAAAAAATTATTTCGCCTTGGGGCTTCAGATTTTATACGTGTACCGTTACCCATCGAGCTTTCGATGAGGAAGTTGAAATGAGTGAAACATGACATGCATTGTGTGTGGGGGGATGAAATTTTGACAAGGGTAGAGGTACATAAGTTATGTCTTAATCCACCCTTAAAGTCAAAGAGCATGCTGTTTGCACTCAGACGTACGACAAAAGTCCCACAAGGAAAAATTAATCTTGTTTTCCACTTGAGCTAAAAAGTGTTCCCCGCCTTCACTTTTACACAATAGATATAGGCAGGTGAAATTCTTATACAGAGTATCAATATCTTGCTTCATATATGACAAAAATTTCGATCTGAAAAAAAGACAACCCCTCAAATAAAAATCCTGAATGAGCTTATTAAATCCAACGAAAAGCCCCCCCTACACACCGGGTGGAAATTGCTCGATTTTTGGTAATTTTTCTTTATTTGCTATTTTAATACGTTAACGAAGTAGAAGAATATGAATTGTGGCCTTGCTCATTTTGATATATTGACTGCGCAAAGCACATCCTACACTCCAACTACTAGGCTTACCTGAGGTAGAAAAAAAATCAAAGGATATATAGTGTAAGGTAAAATGTGCGACAGAGCTGCCATTACGAGTTTTTAACATATTTCGGCTGCAAATCCGTTGAGGAATCACTGCTTTTGTAACAGTGTTGTGTTCGGCACCAAATTTTGAGGGATAGTCCGGATAGTGACGTAGATGCGTTTAAAATATTTTGTACAAAATCAACCAAGCGGGTAGCGATTAGCGGAATAGTGGATATGGTGTAGAAGTAGAAGAAAGCGGGGAAACGGTTTAACGGGGAACGGGATAGCGGGTAGAAGGTTAACGGGTAAAGGGGAGTGTGGTAGCTGGGTGCAAGACTGCACCTAGGTCTTTTATTTATTGATTCTGGAAGTACGAAGTCTGCCGGGTAATTTTTCCGTATCCCGGATGTTGCTTAGGGCACAACTGACTTATTGTAAAGGTTTTCAGCGGGAAACCCCTTTCTGTGTCAAAATCTAATCTAAAAAGATACTTCTCACGAACTGCTCAATTTAAATATTAAGATGTGACACATTTTTAAAGAATGCAATGTACCTACACAATTTACAGGACATCGAATTTTCTACATAAAAAGACATAACGGCAACCAGGATCAGCGTTATCCTTCTGATTGAAGAACTGAGGATAGACATATAAACGCTCCCTTCGTTACTCGCTATTCTATAAGGCCGTTTAGAACTTTTTCCTCTTTTGCATATGAAAATGAAATCAAGATGGCATCTTCTTTCCTCGCGGTTGTCATGATGCATGGATATCTGTTTTTCATGTCTCTTTCTCGGTCTGGGTTATTTATTTGGTTATGTTATTAATCTTCGTGAGAATATTGTGCGGAGCCGGAGATATCCGTTTGAGTATGAAATTAAAATCACACTCCAGAGACGAATATTGGCAGTATAATTTGCTTTTGCGGATTACTGTGTTGCGTTTTTTATTTTTTCATTAGAGATCCAGACTTGTGTTTACTATTCATTTGAAGTTTGTCATTTATTCGTTGGTGATTCCAACAAACACTGAAGCCCGTTGGACTTGGAATTGGTATTTCCAAAGCAATAGCGAACAAAATATTGATGAAAACTTGTAAATCACTCTCTGTAGATACATCAACTTTATGAGTAAATTATTTCTTAACTATTTCAATTTAACGATGTAACACATTTTTTTTTTTTTTTGGAAATGATGGATCGTTTTCTGAAAACAACTCTACCATGTCCAAGAAGATTAGAAAATAGGGTGTAGCACGACTGCACTTCTGTGGCTCCTGAAAAAAAGAAATCGGGTAAACTTAATAAGCCGAATGCCTAATTGATTGATCGCTTCTCGATTGATGTTAAGCTGGTCGAGTTGACCAACTGGTGTTTGTTGTTTGATTGACTTACGACAACTATGATGTGCGCTAATATGCGGGGATTATATAGGATTCTTTCATTAGAGTCTGAAAAAACATAGATGAACAACTGGTGAGAGCTAGTAAGAAATAAGCAGCGATAATTGATTGCATGTCATCATCGCACCAGTAGGTATTGAATTTCTTGTATTTTATCCTCTATATGATGTTTGGTGGAACAAAACCTTATTGGAAAAATGTGTATTTATTTTGCCTCAGAAAATTATAGTTAAGGGATTATCTGAACTAGATTTCAATTCAATTCAATTTTGCTATCGTTTGCTTAACACAGTTTGTAAATAGTATAAAAGATTCAAAATAGTTACAATTTATTCTATAACAAAGAAAAATAAGAAGAAAAGTAATTAAATTAATTCTAATTACAATTAAAAATGTTACTTGTCTGCTCAAACATTTATAGACGATAGATGATTTCTAATTTCTATCTTCATCCTTCGCGGATCTCCAATACTCCAATACTCCTATTGTATTCTGCTCTTTTCACTTGCGACATATAGAATATATGGCAAGTACTTATTGAATTCTTAAACAAAAGTTTAGATTTTGAACAAATATGACATTACAATGATAGAGAAGTCGAAAAAGTGGGTCCGGCGATTCCGTCCATTATAAAATGAATATTTATATATTGATGAAAACTGTATACCCATTTTAATTTTAAGACATTTTTGAAAAAATTTATATATAAAAAATAATTAAAAAAAAAAACCCTCCACAGAATTTTATTAATAGTAGAGTCAATGAAGCTTTTTTTCAGAAAGTCCTCAGAAACAGCTCGGATTTGGATTTTTTTTTCCAACTTTTTTGTTTTTTATATTGTTTTAAATCAGGAATATTTCATTTGGGGGAAAGAATTGCTTATATTGTTTAAACAATTTTTATATTGTTTATAAAGGATGATCCACGAACGATGTTTTTGGTAATTGGAGTGTATAGGTTGCATTAAAAAAAGAAAAAAAATCACTGGGAAGGGGGGGTATATTGTCCCCCGTATAGCCGGGAGGGGCGATTTTAAAACTAAAAACCCATATTTTTCAAAAAAAAAAAATTAAAAAATCAACTGCTTTGTCCACAATGCCGTGTTATACCTTCTTGCAAAGCTAAGAAATGCCTTTTTCATTTCGCATTGAAATTAAACTGTTTCCAGGAATAGTTTTCGAAAAATTCATCTTCAAAGTCAAAATATCGAAATTTTCAACTTTTTTGTTTAACTTTGAACTAATTTTTTTCGAAATTTTATGAAATTAGGTACTCATTTTTTTCACAATTAAATGTTGTCAGTAGTTCTCAGTGAGATCCGGAAAACCCAATGCTAAAATGTCTTTTTGTTTTCGAGAAATTAAGGAAAAACTAAAACCACTCAAAAAAAATAACAAAATTACTTTTTAAGTGTTATTTTTTCGAAAAAATAGAACAAATACTTATTATCCAAATTTTCTGAGTTTTTTTGTGTTTTTCTTAATTTCTCTAAAAAAAGGAGATATTGAGGCATGCGGTTTTCTGGATCTCATTGAGAACTTGTAACCGCATTTAGTTGTGAAAAAAAAATAGTACTTAACTACATACAATTTCGAAAAAAAATTAGTTCGAAGTTAAACAAAACAGGTTGAAAATTTCGACATTTTGAATTTGAAGATGCATTTTTCGAAAACTTTTCCCGAAAACAGTTTTATTTTAATGGGAAATGAAAGAGGCATTTTTTAGCTTTGCAAGAGGATATAACACGGCATAGTGGACAAAGCCGTTGATTTTTAATATTTTTTTGAAAAATAGGTTTTTTTTGTTATAAATTCGCCCCGCCCGGCTATACGGGGGACAATAGACCCCCCTTTTATATGATTTTTTTTCTTGTCTTAATGCAACTTATACACTCCAATTACCAAAAACATCGTTCGTGGATCACCCTCTTTAAACAATATAAAAATTGTTTAAACAATATAAGCAATTATTTCCCCCAGATGGAATGTTCCTGATTTAAAACAATACAAAAAACAAAAACGTTGGAAAAAAAATTTCCAAGTCCGAGCTGTTTCTGAGGACTTTCTGAAAACGTCCTTTTTTGAGCTTCATTGACTCGACTACCTATAAAGAAATTCGAAAACTCAACAATTTCTTAAGAAATCTAATGAAATTTATATTTTATTTATGAATTTTGTAGGTACATGTTTTTTTTTTACTTATAGTTTGGAACAGGAGCAAGTTCGTACGTACGACCCAGTCGTGTACGTATTTTTCTTAGTTTATTGGATTGTAATTTCTGAAGTATTTTTTTAGCTATTATTTTCTTCAGACAATGCAATGTACTGAAACACAACGCTGATTTCATTTCACTTCTTTCATTGTTGATGAACTTGCAAAAAATGAGCGTTTTTCTTATCTCTGAAGGCAATCAAAGACAACACACTAATAATTTCAAATATTAAAGATACGGTAACAAGTCTTATAGCGTTTTTCATTGTAATCTGAAAGAATTGCCCTTAAAACACTTCTCAATAAAACATATTTTTTTGTTTTGTAATAGAATTTGTTGAGCAAGGACTTACACCCATTCTTTATTTCACTTTTTTTTCTTATATTTTCAATTTGCTTTCAAAATAAAAAAAAAAACTTTGCACTTTGGTCGGTCGGTAGAGCAATATAAACAAATTAAAATCTTTAATTTGAGGTTTGAAAAGCTAGAATGTTTTCATGTGTGTTTTAAAAAGAGCAAATCTCTCAAATTTGGGAGATCAATTCTTTCCTCTTCAGAATTGATCCAGAAGTATTCTTTTTGACAATGAAACATAAAAAAATTGAAAAAGGGCAGTTCTTTTGTACAATAAAAAACGCTATTATAGTTGATTAATCTTTTCAACACAATGTCTATAAAATATTTTTGCGAACATAAAAATTTGTTTGGCAGAAAACTAATATAATATGTACTAAATACTACATTGAACTATATTGAACTGACAAAGGGAAAAGAAAAATAAATATCAAAGGCGCTTATCGAACTTCAATAACTCACATTGAATTTAATAACCAGTTTCATGCGGCTTCCATTTGGCTGCTATTTTGATGATTATTCCCATCTGATGAGGTCGAAGAAGAGAAGAGAAAAGCAACATGACGGCAGCGGCACCGGTGGCGCGGCAACCGACCGACACGATGAAATAGCAATAAAATTCGAGATGATTATTCCGCGTGAGTCGAACCGATATATCCTCACCAAATTTAAGCCAATAGATAATCAAATGCCAGTCTGTCTGTTTGTTCACTCGTATATGCCATTCGCGCATAAGTCCATCCTCTGTCTGTGTCCATCTAGAGTTCCAGAATCCAAATACGATACAATTAGTAGGTATGCTGGGGAGGAGCAGCAATTTTAATCACAGCGTGTTTTGGTGTTCGTTACGATGGCACCTTGACAGATCGATCGTTCTCGGGCGGTGAATTGACCGACCATGTGTTGTTCTTGCCGCACTCTCTACTGCGAGGCCAAAGTTTGATCAGTTTGAAGCCTTCCAAATGAATGGAGGAGTGAATTAATCGAAATTGGTATATTGCATCTGCCATTTCATGTATCTATCAGAAAAAAGGAGATACGATATTCAACCGGTTGCCCAAGCTGAATTCCTCCTTGTATAGTAATGTAGCCAATGAATTATACATCGATTTGATTCTCTAGATGTTTTAAGATAAGCAGGATATGGCTTTCCGCCATATCACCAGTGAGCCGCAGGATGATACGTAGATTTTTGTCGAGTCGCAACAAAAAAATTGGCCTTCACAGGACAGGAGAAATATGGATTTGAGTCGGACCAGAGCCTCAAGACGGCAACCTGGAGCGTAAATATCGACGAGATTGATATTTTGCAAACAAAAACGTTATGTAATTTGGATTAAGTACGAAAAAATTTCGCCTGTCAAACTAGGTGACAGGTGAAAATATTTAACTTCTGTCTCCGCACGTGACCCATTTAAATCAAATTTCGATCAGGTAGAAAATACTCGGGATGCATGCAGCGTCTGCTTCTGCTGTCCACCGCGGGACAGTAAAGTCTGAAAATATTTTCAACACTCATTGGAGATTGGTGTTCTCTTCTCGCTTGATCGGTGCTCGGTGGTAAATCGAACAAGCGATGTCTCATTTTATAGTGGCTATGAATAAAAAAGTCGATCTTTGCGCTTTGCCTTGTCGTCGTTTTCTTCGATAAGGCGCGCCACATTACCTTTCCATTGACATTAATCCCACGCGCGTCTACAGTTCGAATGCGATACACACTGATTTGATTGAGAATTTATTTGTTGCTCCTTTAGTGCGAAAGCAGAGTGACTTCCCAGCAAACATTTTCAATCAGAAATGAATCGTTATTAAATAAAAAAACTGAACAACTCGACCGAAAAAGAATTCAGAAAAGAATCATTTTGAGTTCTTTTACCTGGGCTCTTGGACACCGATATGAATCATTTTAGTGAATTATTTATGATTTTAAAAATCTTCATTTAAATGACGGTATATAAAGATCTATATATTCATTTAAATGATTACTTTATGAATCTTTTCTGAATCATTTAAATGAATATAATATGATTCGTTTAAGTGAAGGTTTTCAGTTCAATTCCATTCAACCATATCATAACTTTAATTTTTTTTTCAAGTTTCTTCGCCTTTGTGCTTCTGCAAAAGAAAAGGAATAATAATGATACGTATATTTGTTTTCTGAAAATAATTGAACATTTTATATTATTTATAAATATTAGTACTTACTTAAACGCGTCAGCTCTTAACGAAATCTTTGATGAAGTAACGAATGTTAGCATTAACAATGTTTCACTCTTTTCGAGTCAAGGTGCCGTTATCATTACCCCTTTGCAAAAAGAAATAAGGAAAACAAAGATTACGCAAGTTCGTTCTTCTTCATTTATATACCAGGATCCTTTTTTGAGATTTGCCTGTGTACATTCATATTTAGCTCACATACATGAATGAAAACAAAATGTCAACATACTCGTTTTGTCTTGCAAGTAAAAGATTGTAGATTTTTTGTCTATCGTCAGAATTTAATCAAATAAATGAAGGTTTTTGAAACAAATATTCTTCACATTGTGTGAAGGAAATCTGAACCTTCACCAAAATGTTTGCTGGGTTATAACCAGGCGATATCACCTCACAGGTAATCACACAGCAATTAAGACAGGCAATATAGGTACTCTAAATTACCGTGCGTCGTCGGTCGCAACAACATGTTGTTCATCTTCATAGCCATTCGTATTGGATTCGATTGCGGATTTTGCCAATTGAAACTAATAACAATAACTGTTCCTGACAAGATAGATAGATAGATAAAGATTTTTACTATTTTTTCATGAAAATTTAACAATTTTTACAAAAATCAAAAAGCATGGTTTTATTGCTGTCTGCCTAGTTAACAAAAAATTCCTGAAAAAGATACGGGGAAATCCCGCAATAGATTCTCTTATAATGTTCCTCCATTGTGATCGTCGTGAATATTAAGCAAGACAATGGCTTGTCGCCAGGGGCGAACGCAGAAAAAAATTTCGGGGGGGGTTTCAAAAAATATATAGGTATTAAAGGGTTATGGCACTGGTAGTCAGCCCTTTAACTTAATTTTTGTGTTTGCGTGGTCTTTAAAAATTAGTTATTTAATTGTTGGTCTGTTGGACGTGAAACTTATTTTTTCCGATTTGTTAATATTTGCAGATAAGGAAAAAATATTGCTATTTGTTACCTAAAACAAATTTATTAAATATAATTCAAATAGAATTTGGATTCTCTTATAGTCGGACCCTTAAATTCCAGTAGTCGGCCACGGGAGTTGTCAGTAGTCAGCTCCCTTTAGTAAATTAATTATTTGTAATTTATAAGCCGTTGTTAAATCTTAAATGTATTAACAAGACATTTTAAAAAAAAATATTTATTTCTAAATAAATAAAAGACAACATACAACAAATAATTAATTAAAAACAATCTTGTTTTTCAGTCAAATATGTATATTATTCAAAATAATTCAAGAGTACGTCTTCGAAACTTGTTTGAAATTTAGTTTAGTGATTACTTGATAAAAATATACATTATTAATTTTAAACATTACCATCAGCATAGTTATTTATAATTAACAATAAATTTGATTTAAATAAATATCTTCTAACATTGAAATCAATCATGTCGCAAACAGTATTTGTTTCTCTTAAACACCTGGATAATGGTTCATTGGCAGCATACACCAGTTCTGTGATATGTGATTTTTTTTTTTTGTAATCGATTTTCTAGTCCTTTAAATGCGCCTACGGATTGTGTAATATGTATTGTATTGGGTAAAAGAGCGAACAAGATGATTCCGTTAATACTCTGCGCATTCCATTGAGACGAGGGATTTGTGGCCATCGACTTAAAGCAATCCTGAGCTTATTATATTACTTTCCATAATCCGTTCGTTGAAACTATATTGGCCACATATTAGAAAAACGTCTCGGATTGTATCCACCTACTTTCAGATCTGCCTAAGAGGTAAGACGTAAGACCATTTATCCGGCACACTTTTTGCAACAGCTTGGAGGAGGGAGCACATAGGGAAACACAAGCAAAGGTGTCGTCACTGAAGACAAAAAGTACCTATACAGTGATCGCCTCATATTCGTTTCCATGTTGTACAGTATAAAGATTTGTCCAACCTCTTGGCGATTCCTGGTTTTAGAGGAATGAATGATGTTTCATCTCCATTCAGAATCTTAAGGGGTCTTCTAAAATACCGGCTGCGTCAATCTCTTCTAAATACTCATACGTCCCGGTCGCTCGTCCTCTTCTGAGTCCCGCAGTTCATAATGCAATGTGACATCTTGAGAAGGCCTAGTAATACGTTTTCCCTTGTAGGCTATCTTTGAAAAGCAGTCCTACGTTTGTCCTCACGATGGACGTTTGTCACCAAGAGGTCTGTGGGTTTCTGAGTAAAGCCACACTTGGCAATGTATATGAGCCACTTAACAAGCTTTTGTTCTTCGGCTAAACTAATGACAGTTTCCTGTCCTATTTTCTTGTTGTCTACCTCGAGGGACCTCCTATGCTTCTCTGATCGGCCAATTATGCTGTTATTTTTACTGATACGTTCGAGGTACTTGAGGAATTTGCGTTTTGCTTTCTGTTCGGAACTACCCATTTTAAGAGTGCTGGAAGTTAAGATATTTTTTGAAACTAAGCTTTTGTTATTATTTGGCTACATTACCTATTTATGTTGTTAAAGAAACAAATCATTTGCTAATCTACTAATCATAAAAGGCTGACATAAGAGTATTTGTCTTCTAAAGTCGGCCCTTACGTTTATATAAGCGGCTGACTACTGAAAATACATTTTAAAAAAAACTTTTTTTTGCGCCAATCAAGAGAGAATACAATTTCCATTAAAACTGCATTTTCAGGTTAAAAAAATTAAGAAATAGAAGGTTTCAGCCTTGTAGGGCAACGACGCAACATGATCGTTTGCATTATTCCCTACACGGCGAATATAAAATTGGCGAACATCATTTCGTAATTCGTACGTGTTGATTCTTTAAGGTGTGTGTGAGGATGTCAAAAAGAGAAGCTAAGTCACTGCGCTAATGGTTATTTGTTATTTCATATAGAAAAAATGAAATTTGCTTGGGACTATCTCCCTAAATGTGAAATGTGAAACCTACGAAAATGCGAAAATGAGAAAATCGAAAATGTTTGGCAACAGCGAACCATCTACCTATTATGACGAATTTAAGCCGAGCTCGAGCATGTTCGTCGTTTAGGGCTTCCTTTAAGTATGTGTGATTTGGTGTGGCTATGATGAAGGTTTTTTTTTCCGTAGATTTTGCTCGCAACGCCCGTTAGATTCGAAACGACCGATTCAATGTATTTGCAAGCAGATAAGTGAAATTTTGTATATTTTCGTCATAGCTTCCGTTATTTGGGACCCACCAATTTCAACAGATTCATTAAAATTTTTCGCTAACATAGTTTGAGAATTTGAGTTGGAAATTTATTTTGTACCATTTCTGTATTTTTTTTTCTTTTGAACAGTAATGGATATCTATTTTTTAACTGCGCAAATTCTCATATTTCGGGGGGGGGGGGGGGGGGGGTTTAACCCCCAAAACCCCTACCTGCGTTCGCCCCTGCTTGTCGCCAATCTTTGATTTTTGGACTGAGTCCAATAAATATAATTTTGAATAACGATCAACTATCGTTATTGTCTCAATTTGATTTTCGATGTCACGTTTCATGAATATCAAGTAGAAGCCTCATTTGAGGTGTATACATGTACGATGTACAACATGACATCGCGAAGAGCGTATTGTCAATATAAACTGTAGCTCGTCAAATTTCAAGATCGCTATTTCTTGAGTTCTTACTTTTCGTATATTTGTTTAAACTCATTGATTGAATTGGTTTTCTTTGTAGGCCCACAGCTACTGATTTTTTTAAAACAATATACGTATCAAAACGAGATCAAAACACAATGGAAGTCATCGAATGTGGGTTGTTAATGGTGATGACTGAAGATGCACTTGTAGATTGAATCACCGGGTTGCCTCGTTCACTTAAAATCTGTATCTACATAGTAAGAGTGTTGCTTTGCCTTTTGTTCCAACGTTATTAACGCGTTGTATTCATCAAATCATCACTCGTCGAAAAGAAAAAGATTTATCATCGATAAATTTTCGGAAAAAAAGAATTGTTCGAGTATCTGGCTTCACAAGGACCACATCAATTCCCTGCGGACATCTTAATTGAGTTTTGAATGGGACTCCTGAGTCCTGAATGAGACTTCATCACTCCTCATGTTTGATGCTGCTAGTTCAGAGAATTTTGGATTGAATCACAATGGATGTATTAAGTGGTGAGACGTATTCACAGGCTTCTGTTGGATGAAAAGAATAATTCAATTACAGTTTTGACAGGTTGTGTTGCAGGTGGGCATAAGAGGCAGTTGGCTCTTTAGTAAGCAATAATTTGGCCAATGTGCTGCTTACGACGAAAATGTTGTCTTAAGATTTGGAAGAACGAGAACCATTCATTCTATTCTATTTCTATTGCTCACCATGTTGACGCTTGTCGATTACTGCTAAGGAAGTAAGAAACCATTTGTAAGGTCTCTGAAAGAATGAAATTATTTTTAAGCTTTTTATAGATACAATCGTCCATAAGCTATTTTCACATTTCACTAACTAGACCATTACTTTATTTGCCCTTAAGAATCAAATTGCGAAAACGATATTTTATATATTTTAAATATAGAAGGAAGCTTAATCGATCGCCGAGTTGGCAAACAAAGTTGTCAAATCGAATTGGTCAACCGAGTTGGCAAACCGAGTTGGCAAACCGAGTTGACTCTGTGTAAGTCGAATTACTCAAAGGACCGATTTTTATTTAAACATAAGTGACAAGTTTGGTATACGCGTTCATAAGTTTGCAACCACTTATGAACTCGCATTGACTTAACATTTTGATTAACAACTTTCTTTCTAATAATATACCCACATTGTTAAGAAAAATGCTTCCGAATCTTTTGTTATAATTATAGTAATTCCCAGATAAGAGACAAAAATAATAAAATATAATTTATCTACTTAATTGTTTTTTGTTTTCTTTCTTTTTTGAAGAGATACAGTGCTCATTTACAGTGTTAAAAAAATGTCTTTGTGCTTCTGGTAAATTAAAGTTTTTACACAAATTTCCAATTCGATATACCTATAATATATTCGCATTTCTACTGTCTATTTTCATTACCTAAATGTTCATATTTTAAAGTAGAAAACAAATTATTTTATACGTCGTTTATTTTTAAATAAGTTATTGTTGTATTTTTTGACGACCTTCTAAGACATTTTTATAACCATGTTGAAAAAGTATGCATAACTTAATTCGTATGCAGAATAAAAGAGGATATTACACAAATGACACAAACTGGAATCTAATTAAACAGAAAATATTAAAAGCATTAAAAGGAAAAAGAATTAAATTATAAATGTACGAGTATCATCTATGTAAGGTACCTACAATACAAAGCAACACATTTTTATAAACATAAAACGAATTCCCACACTCGACTAACAAAATAAGCTGTAGTAGCAGTTCATTGAACAAAATGGTCAACCTGAAGGGTCGTCGAAAAAATAAAAACTCTACCACTCATGGAGGTAATTATGATAATGGTCTGTGTGAAATTTGGTTATTAATTTGGAAAAAAAGAAAAAAACACTACCAAACCTTCCACGAAAACAATAGCAACATCCGTCTGTTACTTGATTTGATGCTAATGTTAATGTGTATAATAAAAACAAAAACATAATTGTCAGTTAACAAGTCAACTTCTATGACCCGGTCGACTTCCTTTGTGGTAGGTACAAGAAACACTTTTCACCTTCATAATAAATACTTGTCTTTGTTACAAAAATTAACAAAAGCTGAGAAGAACACAGATTTGAGAATTTCTAAATTACACAAATGGCAATAAAGATCTCTTGTTACCCTTTGTGGCTTGCACCGCATCTACTAGTAGGCAATATCTCATTAATTTGAAGTTTAAACTGAAAATGTCCCAATTCTTCGATTTGCCATGACCAAACGCCCGAATTTGCATACAATGAAATTTGTCTTGGGAGTCTCTGAAACTCGTACATGGTAGTTCGTTTTAGAGTTGTTGGCCGAATTTGGCAGCTTAACTCAGCATACATATGTAAATACATGCTTAATGCGAGAAGATGTTCGGTGTGGCAAACAACCACGCAAATGAATTACTGTTGTGCAACAATGGATGCTTTATACAACGATTAATGTTCCATCAGGGCTATATCCTTTGATCTTTATTTAGAATTCAGTGGGTGGCTAGTTCAATTTGACATATTTATTTGCATATAATCAATGATCGGAGAACAAAACTTGTCGGTTTCCTTTCGGTAAGATTAATCTACAGTGGATCTATTGTTTGATCATTATAGGCAGTTTTATAGCTAAGGTAGTGCATTTTTCGTTAAAAATTTGAAATTATAGGTACAAAGAACAATTTCGACCAACTAAAGGTACTTATGAATAATATTTCGCCAAGAGACTTTTTTTTGCCAACGTTAGTCCCATCCGCGCTCCGAAGTCATGTTCTTCGACATCCTTGACAAGAGATTTGTGAGACAGTGCCCGACAGCCCTAGGGAGATGTTGGAGGATGGCATTGCCTGCACACCACCATATCTAACTGATTTAAGTTATCCGCGAAGCGATCGATCAACAACATATTAGAAGTATATTATACTTTAACAATAACTGCTGTATAAAATATTAAATGTATAATGTAGTTTGCTTTCATTGACCCTAAAATATTTTCAATAACTTTCATTAGGGGTATTCACGTAAACGCGGAAAACCCATAGAAACCGTAGAAACCGTAGAATTTTCTATCGGTAGAAATGAGCTGTCAAAATTTGTATGGGAAAAATTTTCTGCAAATCGTAGAATTTTATCTCACAAATTTGAAGCAGAAACTGCAGAAAAAAAGCCTGATAAAATTTATGACGTTTATTTTGACGTTTAATTTGGCGCTCATTTCATCCACAAATCATTTAAAGTGATTTGTTCATACAATTGAATGAATTTTGTTTTAAAACTACTTCTTGGCATCTTGAAGAGCAAAAATTAAAATGTAATTAGAATAAAAAAAAGAATCACTTTAACATAAATTATCGAATGACGTGAATTGAACAAATTCATTTTGATGTTTAACAAACAGCTGTTTGTTTCCCTTGTTTTGTTTACGCAACTATTTTCTGCTGGGGTGTTCATTTAAATCTTTTGCGGAATTTTCTATTTTTCCGCAAAGTAGAAAATTATCTCGTTACGTGAATACCCTTATTATTATTCTTCTATTATCGATCAAATAAACATTTTCAAATTTTCTGTCTCCAGGGTTTGCATTCATATAGTAGATTGAGGTCCACTTCCAGTTGGATGCGCCACCTGAGTTGGGGTCTTCTTCTATTTCTACGTACCTCGGGAATGATGTCGAAGGCTTTCCGGGCCGAAGCATTGGTCAATCCGCTCTACATGACCGAGTTCTCTGAATCGCTGGACTTTGAGGCATATGGCTAGGTCCGTGTCGTTGTACAACCCGTAAAGTTCGCTGTTGAATCTTCTTCTCCATTCCCCGTCAATGCACACGGGCCATATATGCTTCCGCACCATACAGCAGGACTGGGATGATGAGGGTGTTGTATAGCTTTACCTTAGTTGCTCGAGAGAGGGCTTTTCCACTCAATTGCTTTCTCAGCCAAAGAAACATCGATTAGCAAGAAGAAGAAGAAGAAGAATAACTATTCTTTGTCTGATCACGGCGCTGGTGTTATTGCCAGTGTTAATAGCGGAGCCGAGGTAGACAAACTCCTCTACTATTCCCCTGAAGTTATGTGCGTCTACTGTGACGTTTTGTCCGAGCCGTGCGTCGTCGGTGTTGGGTGTCCTTTCTCCAAGACAGCATATTCATTGTTTTGCCCTCATTTACTGCTTCAGTCTCAATTCTCACAAAGGTACCATTGATTTCTTCCCATTATGTCAATATCATCGGCGTTTACGCGAGAAGTTGAAAAAAACTTTAAGAAGATGGTTCCTCTGGTGTTGACTGTGGACTTTTGCACTGAATCCTTTATTGACATAGAAAGATTCCGTAAGTTCGATGCCAACCTTGATGGAACAGCGTGAGTTTTCCATCGTCATTTTGCACAAGCAAACGAGCTTGGCAATGATGCCAAAACTAAACATAGCGTTCTATGTTCGCCGCTGTAGATACTGGTGATACGCGGCCTTAAAATCGATAATGAGGGTGTGGGTGTCGATTTAGGTTTTTTTCAGCGCCTGCCGCAAAGTGAAAATTTCGGCATTAGTTGACTTTCCTGGTCTGAAGCCACATTGATGAGGACCAATCAGATTGCTGACGAAAGGCGTCAGCATGTTACGGCAGAGAGGATCTTATAAGCGATGTTAAGTAGGCTTCTCTGTATGTCATCGGGCATGCATTCTTCCGACCATATCTTACAGTACAGATGTTTTGGTGCATGCTCCTATCTAGATCGTCACCTGCTGCTTTGAACAGCTCGGCAGCTCTAGCGGAGAGGAACAAGTTGTTGAAAATCCATCTAGCTGTTTGGATAGGCCAACGACAGTAATGGTGCGGGGAAAAAACTCCACGGGAACTAACTCCACTGAGGGATTAACTTCCCACCAAGTGAGAACTTACTCCACTTTTGTGAAATGTAGTTAGTTCCCATGTACAGTGGGAATTAAATTCCTCAAATAATTAGTAGATCTAGTTCCCTTCCAATTTGAAATAATTTTCCACTTTAATTGAGAAAAAATTAAAATAAGAATTCAAGTATATACTGAGCAAATTTGTTTGTGAAAATAAAATAATTGTCTTTTAGAAACGAAGTCATTCCGAAATTCAGTTTTTAAGACTGAAAATAATTTTAAAAAATCGCATGCACAAAAATTTTGAGAAACTTAGAGGAAACCCATTTTTAAGAATCTGACCCCCTATATGGTGGTTCATTAGTCCAGAAATCAGATTCGGGGTTTCTGACCTTTGTTATCAATTTTAAACATTTTCTAAAACGGTATATAACAATTGAAATATACCGCATGCTATAAGTTTATGTGACATAAAGAAAACTTTTTCCTATGCAAACCTTCTTCTGAAGTTTGGTGTTCGGTGAGAGTAGGGCATTCTACAAGCACACTGTACTTAAACCCAGTTTCATCTTGTTGCATCTTTTTGTCCCTTTAAATAACTGAGCTATTTAAATAACATTAAAAGTTCCATCAGAAAGACATTTTTTTATTGACTGTATTAACCCTACAATCCCTCTCAAATGATTAAAAAAAATTGTATTATTAAGGATTTGGAGCTTGAACAAAAATTGCAAGCGAGCGAAGCGAGTGGACAAAATTTTGCCCAAAAGAGAATCAATTTGGGGTGTGAAAATAAAAAAATTCGCGCGAATTTTTTTATTTTCACACCCCAAATTGATTCTCTTTTGGGCAAAATTTTTTCCGCTCGCTTCACTCCCAATCAAACCAAATTGATTTTGAGTGTTACAGATAGTCATCATCCACCAAGGTGAAAAAAGATGCTCAAAATGAATCATTGCAGTGCAGCACCTGCTATCCAGACAGTAGCATGCTTTTCCAAATTAAAGGAAACAGGAACAGCTTTAAAAATGAATTGCTCTATCCATTTTGTCGACAAATAGGTAGTAAATAAAAATGATCTTATTTATTTATAGGACATTTTGGGGTTGTTGTTATGACCCACCATAGTGGGTCATTATCCCCGAAACCCATTTTCGGGACTTCTGACTACCGGACCAGTTTTCCTGCGCCATGTATAAATGTGTGAACTTAGTTCCCATTAGAAAGTGAACTAAGTTCTCACCGTACATGGGAACTAACTACACTTTACAAAAGTGGAGTAAGTTCTCACTTGGTGGGAAGTAAATCCCTCAGTGGAGTTAGTTCCCGTGTAGTT
The DNA here is from genome assembly GCA_943590905.1 of Sphaerophoria taeniata. Taxonomy (NCBI): domain Eukaryota; kingdom Metazoa; phylum Arthropoda; class Insecta; order Diptera; family Syrphidae; genus Sphaerophoria; species Sphaerophoria taeniata. The sequence continues at coordinate 66,853,065 of OX016542.1, forward strand.
ATTTCCCCGCACCGACAGTAATTGGAAGTTAAAGGTAATGTGAATATGCATTATTTTTATCATAAATTAAAAAATGTTTACATATGCTTCTAATCTTATAAAGTGCTCCTTGTATCACATTCAAGGAGCAAAACTTTTTTTCATTCAAGATATCACTGTAACGCCCAATTTCTTCACAAAGTTCTAAGTTGCCTTTAAAACTCGATCTAGTGAATCTCGGTCTAACTTTAGAACTTAGTTTTTATAATAGTTGGAACTCGGGCATTTCTTCACTTCCCTAGAACTCGATCTAAAATCATAACTGAGTTCTAAGCGCTTAGAACTTGTCATTTTTAGAACCTAGTTCTAGCATGTTTTTAAAATTTTTGAGTCACCCGGCAGTAATTTTTGACACATATATCCTTCATTTCAAAACAAAATAAATATAATTTTTGAAGTTGCGCTAATTTTTTGTTTGTGTTTGTACATATGTATGTGTGTACGGTGTAGCTATGTATGTTTATTTTGGTGATGTCCGTGGCGTGTTGTGTTATGGCGTTTTTAATTGGCAATCTGGAAGTGAAAAAAAGCATTCTGAATGCGCTCAATTTGGCAAAAGTGACAGTTGTGATTTTAAAACCAGAATGCTTTTTTCAGATTCCAGATTGCCAATTGAAAACGCCATTAGTTTGTGTGTTGGCTGTTAGCTGTTACGCAGAATCGTATCCTACTCGTGCCCATATCCCATAAACTGTCAAGAAAAAAGTACTTCGCCGTTCAGGATCGGTCTTTAGGTTAGGTGATAAGGGGTGTGCACAGCATGAAGCTGTTGCGTACACGGGGGCCTACTGGTCCATTGTGATCCCCTCTAAAAGAAATAAAAGTTAGCATCGATGCTCCTCAATTCTGCCGATTAACGTAGACTGGCTCGTTAAGGAACCAGCCTGTGCTATCTATAAATTTCCTCATGTTTGCCATTGAGACCTGTGCTAGATCATCCAGTTCTCCAACAAACCTGTTTCCGAAATGACGGAGTCGGCTAGTTTGGAGGTTCGGACAGTCACAGAGCAGGTGTTTAATGGTTTCTATTTCCTCCTCATCCTGACAGCTCCTGCAGAAATCAGGTGCAAATGCCCCTATCTTGTTGGCCATTGTGCCAATGGATGGCGCAATGACCCGTTAGTACACCTATCAGGATTTTAATGTTCCTTTTACTCAGCGATAGAATATACCAAGTTTCCTTTTGATTTGTGTTAGGCCATAAACTTCTTGAGATTACGCAATCGTCCCTGGATTTCCAGGAGTTATTGATTTTCTCTTTTAATTTAAGGTCTATCTTACTCTTGAGTACCCCAATCGGGACGAGTGGTCCCCTAACTGAATATAGGATCGGCCTTTAATTGTGCATCACATGCACTCAGAGAATTGTTAATGATAAGTGGCTTACACTTAGGCTTTGGCTTTCGTTAAGCTGTCGCCATCGCCGAAGTATACTTCACTGACCATTTGCTAATAAGATTAGTATCATTTGATTCTGATGCAATGCCACCCGATATCGATGTCTTAAATATGACTCCTGCAGACGATTCCCATATCCCATGCTCTCTGGTTGAAAAAAAAGCTACAGCCCTAATGACGCCGTCTCTAACCGTCAATTTTCCACCGACAGCTCATGTGTCTACAGCTTTGTCCACCGAAACAACGGTGCCGCGGTCGTCTGACAACACCAACAATAATTCACTACCAACAAATGCTACAAAGTAAATACCAATTTTTCCCAACGAACGGTCGACGCCGTTGTCCAATATGAAATCAGCAAATTCGTTGAAAAAACGAAATTCTAATAAATCGAAGTTCTAAGGCACTAGACCCCCGAATTCGAGGGTCTAATTTTATCGAAGTTCTAACTATAACAAAGTTCTAAATCGAAGTTCTAACGCTAAACCGAGTTTTAAGGGCTAGAACTTTGTCAAGAAATCGGGCGTAAGAGTTATATTATTTAGGTATCTACTTATTACACATTTTTGTTAGTAAGGTATATACAATATTTATAAAGTAAAATCCAAGATGTTTAGTAATATCAAGCCGTTCAGCCGCTCCTCACCGGTTTTGCTTCGCAGATAGTCTTTTATCTGCGCATACATTAGCCACAGATACTGGCATTGTGGCACCGATTTGCAATCATGTAGCGATGAACTTCATAAATATAAAGACGCATCGCAAACATTTAAGGTGTCTATAAAGTTTGGGGTCGTTTTTCATTTGTCATATTTACTAAAGCAATGTCTGCAACAATATTTCGTTTAACATTGACAGCTATAAAGAATTTATAAGAAATAAGAATTTAATTTTTACCTGAGCCACATTCTCTTTTCAGCTAGAAAATCATCCAAACATCCTCTTATATCATCTGGCCATTCATGAGCAAATACCTCAACAGTTCTTTTCATGTATTCTTCATCAAGTTTGCAAGATACTTCTGGCAAAATATTTTGAATTTTGGAAATTAATTCATGATGGTTGAGGAACCGTTTTTTAGCTGAACCAACAAATGGTCCAAAAAAGGAACATAGAAACTCTCGTTTTGTCCGTTTTGCAATAATTCGTGGGGCTACCAATTGTAAATCCATTTTATCAGCCATTTCCTTAGCTGCAGTAAATATGCTACCAAATCTTGTTTCGGAATTATGTCGCATTTCAACAATTTCTTCGTAAAGATGGTTGGCATATTCTTCGCAGCAGTTTAGATCACAATCTTTTTTTGGAGAAACTCACTAAGATTCTTCAAATTGGCCTTATCACTGTAAAGGAAACAACAAAATGAGCATTTTGTATTGGTGTTAATAAAGTGTGAGGTTTGACTCCATCACTTGTTCATCCAGGATTTCTAACTAGCAGCAGATATGCTTATAAACGTCATAAAACAAACTAAGGGAGTCTAAATGCTCAACCCAACCCGTTTTGCAAAATTTTAAAAGCCTTGTTTCTTTTTCTTTCCAACATTAAGCGTGTATTTGGTCTTAGGTAAAGAAAAAAGCCCCCGAAAGCTCCTTGTCTGTTAAGGCTTGTCCCTTCACGGACAGAAAATGATTCATTTTTTCTGCAGGGATGAGACATCTGTTAGAGTTTATTATCTGTGATTCAGCCTTATAGAGCAACGACCGACGCGACGCAACATGCTCGTTTGCATAATTCCCTACACGGAGAATACAGAATTGGCGAACATCATTTCGTAATTCGTACGTATTGATTGTTTAAGGTGTGTATAAGGATGTGTCAAAAAGAGAAGCAAGCCATTGCGCTAATGGTTATTTCATAGAAAAACTGAGATGAGATTGCAACACCCGTTAGATTCGAAACGACCGATGCAATGTATTTGCAAGCAGATAAGTGAATTTTTGTATATTTTAGTCGCAGCTCTCGTTATTTGGGACCCACCAATCGTAGCAAATTTATTAAAAATTTTCGTTTAACATAGTTTGAGAATTTGAGTTTAAAATTAATTTTGCACCTTTCCTTTTTTTTCTTTTGAACAATAGTGGATATTTGTTTATTCGCATATTTCGGGGGATGTTTCAACTCCCAAAACCCCCTGCGTTCGCCCCTGACACAGGTGAATCGGAGTCAGTTACATCCTGTATCCACTTACACTTCCGAGAGAAATAAAAATATTTATACGTTTGTATGTCGTTGATTCAGGGTTTAAGCACAGATAATTAATTTATACAGCTGTCTCATCCCTGCAGAAAAAAATGAAACATTTTTTGCTCTTAACAGACAAGGAGCTTTCTGAAGCTTTTTTCCTTGCCTAAATATTCATTTATGGGCAATGAGGCGAGCGAAAATAGATTTTTAATGCCTTAAGTGAATGCGTTAAAGCTTTTGGAAAAAGCTTTTTTTTATAGCTTTCAGTTTCATATATCATTTCTCGCCATAAGGGTGAGACATCTTTATAAATTTATTATCTGTGGTTTAAGTACATATAATGGCAAACATAACAATGTCAACAAAGAAGGTAGGTTTCTACTTCAAAATCCCCCAGCATAACGATTTCAGAATAAATCTAGTTTTAGTGACTTTTTTTTATGGAAAGATCTTTCAAAAAACAAATCAAACTACTTAAACAAATAAATACTCAAATGAACTGAGGTCAAACACATTTTCAGTTCCCCTACTACAATTGCTGTTCCTTGAATTTTGATTTTTCCAAAAGGATTTCTTAACAGGATAAAATTCAATATAATAATCTTAGGTTATTTCAAATAAGAGTTTTTGTGCGTGTTTGATACAAACAATAGTGTTTTATTTTTATTTTGTTTTTAGTAAACAAGCGGTTTCTTTTGAAAAGTCTTGTTTCAACCACTGAAGACTTTTTAATTAGAAACGAGAAACATATAGTAAAAGTCAATAAATTTGTATTGAATATGGAAAATTTTTTAACTTTTGAAGTGGATCAAATTTAATAAAAAAAAGAAGCAGTTGCACGAAGGCAAATGTGTGATGAGACTTCAATAATAATCGCATGTTCCTAAGAAAAAGAATTTCGGTCAGTTTGATTAATCGATTCTCATTTATTATTTTTGTTGCTTTTCGGCCGAAAACTTGAAATTATTTTAAGACGTTCTCAATATTTGAATAAAGTTGTTCTAATTTAAGCCTCCAATGACTATGTTTTGGATTTAATAACATATGAGTGACAAAATTTTAAAATAGGTATGACAGACATTGGTGCCAGGATGACAGCTGTCATACCATTTTTTCCTGAAAGCACATTAAATTTCCAATAATATGCGCTAGTTAAAATTAAAATCCGCGATAAGTGAAAATTATCAATAATTATTAATAATGCAAACAATTGCAAAAAAATACTGGTGCCAGGATAGGCCTCGTCATACCGGGCTTAATTTGTTATTATTTCCTTAAACTATCTTTTAATATAAAAAATTTTGAAATCCGTGTAAGTGCACTTTCAGGATTGAGGGCTCCCCGCCTAAGACCTAACTGAAATATATATCTTTTAATTCTCAAGGATAACTTCAAAAAGGAGATTAGATTAGATTAGACAATTCTGTCTAAATCGTACATACTTGTACCTACTTTCTCTTTGTTCGAAATATGAACTAATTTTTGTTTTCAAACTCTTCCAACAAAAATCAAAATCACGCATTAAGCAAAATATTACACTTAGTAAAACCAATGCTCTCATCCGTGGGAGAAAAATGCATCGAAACTCATTGCGTTCTTCACTGCCACTACTCCTTGCGACACGACGCACTTAGTGCTAGTAAATCGGTGGTGGTTTTACCACTGCAGAGGCATCTTTTATCCATCATCATCATCAATCATTCATTCATTCACTTGATTCATATGGGGCACACAAATATACGAGTAGTTGTGTGTGCTAGTGCTAATTGAAGAAGACTTTTTGTCTGAATGTCTGTTAACTTAACCCAGTGGAGTGCAACCACCCAGAGCAATGACAAAAAAATTATAATTACTTTGACAATAATTAAATTATTAATTGTCTTCTTTTAGATAGAAGCTATAGTCTTGGCGGCGCGGCGGCGGAGATTCTCTAATGGCAAAAGCACCAACTATAAAAGATGTAATTAACTCGTTTTCTTTTTATATCGAATAAATCTAGGCAAGTCTGTTAGGTTGATTGACGGGCGACGGCAGTATAACGCAATAGTAGTCATTTTTCTAGATAACTTACCTGTGTTCGAAGTTTATGCACAAAAAGTGACACCTCACACGATAATCATTGTTATTAGCACAAGCATAAATGCATTATGTACATACAATTTTAAATATTTGTAATATAAGAAACACTTGTTTAATTTTATCAGCTAGTTCTACGTCGTGGCACAGTTGACCTCGGATAAGCTAGCAATTATAGAATGCCGCCCAAGTTGAAACTTGGACATTTGGCCTAGCAGTCAACTACTTTTTGTGTTTTAAATTCATTGTTATTAATTTAAACTTATAACTACTTAAATACCAGACAAAAGAATTCAAGATATAAGGTACTGGCCCCAACCGGGAATAGTCATTTTTTTTTGCTTAAAACATATGCCTTTCGGCCTATGAAAATTGTTACTTACGGCAGGTAGGTTAGGTATTGTATTCGTAAAAAAAAATGAGATTTTGATCAAATATGACATTATGTTTGAAAACGTTTGAAAATATTTTGAAGCCTTAACTTAACCACTGGTTCGATTGACTTCAAATTTGGAATAGGTATATTGATTTGTGCGAATTTTGGTGGATTGTTATTTTATTTTATTTTTAAGATCAAAATTTAGTGCAGGTAAGTTCAAAATTTCGGCCAAAAACCAAAAGCTTCATTTTTCTTAAAAACGGCTCCTACGATTTTGCTTACTATTCTTACACATCCCCGTATTTTTTTTCGGATTACTGGTGTTTTTAATGTAAAAAAAACAGTTAATTTTGTATTGCTCTACAGAGCTTTTTTTTAAAAGATTTTATCGAAAAATAATAGGTCGATTTTTTTTTAAACAAAATATTATTTGGGCAATATGTACTCCTAAAAAACAGCGTAATTTTTGTTAAAAATTCCGTATTTCAAAAACGAATCAATATTAAAAATTTTAATTCAAATGTAAGACGAATATTCCAACGAGTACTAATGAATTCTTTATCATTGATGATTTATGGTTTAGCTTCTTGTGGACTAGTTCAATTTAATTGGGTTGCTAATCAATACAACAAATATTTGGGCCTAATATTCTTCTCCGACACGATAAATACTGACGTAGCTGTATCTCCAGCCGATGTTAAACTATTAGAAGAAGACCGTCACCATCCAGCTTTAAATATATCACTAAATATAAACGTGTGCAATATCCCTAATACATCAAATGAAAAACTTGAATTCAATTTTAAAAAATGTAACTTTAATGAACTAATTAACTTATTGTGTAATGTTGACTGGAATCAATTGCTCCTAAATCGTAATATTGATGATATGTGTAATAATTTTTATAGTATTCTATTTAACTGTTTTTATGACACTCACTTAAAAAACTTAAAAAATAAAAGAAATAAAGCATGCCTAAAATATAGCAAAACCAGAGCAAAAGAAGACTTCAGGATTTACTCACGGTTACCCAAACTCTATGTCATATAATAACACAACAAGTCATGAATCCCAAATAATTTCAAATATGTTTGCGAATTTCTTCAAAGATGCTTTCGACGTGCCTCCTTCTTTTCAAATTAATTTATGACCTGCTGCAGTACATGTTTCAAAATTGAAATAGTGAAAGATTTTAAATATCTGGCGTCAAAATTGATAAACATTTAAATTGGTCTCAACAGATTATGAATCTAAAGCAATATCTTCTTTCAACCGTAAGATGTTTTTATCGGTTAAAAAAATATTGTACATTCCCCACGTTAAAAAAAGTGTACTATGGTATTTTCCACTCAGTTGCTGGGGAGGCGCATACTTAAATAAAATCCAACAATTGACAGTACTTCAGAAATGTGTCTTAAGAAAAATATGCAACGCTGCAAACCGAGCACACTCTGGAGATTTATTCAAACGAACAGGTATTCTACCAGTAACACACTTGTATTATTTTAAAGTTTTAAAGATATTTTATATGAGGGGTGGTTATTTGGAAAGCCCTATAAGAACTACTTATAACATGAGGAATGCTAACTCCGTACGGTCAATCACTTTTCGAACCACACTTTTTAGAAACTCTTACACTATCGTCTCTCGCAAATTATACAACAGACTCCCACTCGAATTACGAATCATTAGAAACCGTCAACAGTTCTTAAAATCCATTAAATCATGGCTTCTTGATTTCGATACTTATAGCATTGAATCTTTGCTAAACTACGACATTTGAAAATACTTTTTTCTTTCTAACCTAAAAATCAAGCTTTGTTAATTTAATTCATAATTTATTCTTTTTTCTTTGTTCTTTTAAATTTGTAATAAGATATTTATATTTATTATGTTCACCCCACTATGTAATATAACTAATCAGAAAATGTAGCATTAATTCAATTTTTAACTTAAAAATTCAAATGCTAACAGTTATTCTCTTAAATAATCTGTAAATTATATTAAAAATTAGAAATAAGTTATCTAAAAATTGTTAAGAGAATATGAAAAATAAACTAACTAACTAACTAACTAACTAATTCCCGATTCGTTCTTTGCAGCCCAAAATTATCCACACCTTAACTCACTTGACTTGACAATATGTGAAGATTCAATTGTTCGTTGTGTCTCAGAACTTGATGACTGTTTTAACCCTGGCCCTGATGGAGTACCATCATGTGTTTTTAAAAAATGTGTTTCTCATTTATCTTACCCTCTGTTTGTTTTTTTCAATGAATCTCTTAGGAGCTCAATTTTCCCACTATTATGGAAAAGTGCATTTATAACTCCGATTCATAAAAAAGGGTCTAAGAATGAAATAACGAATTACCGGCCGATTACCAAACTTTCCGTTATTCCCAAACTTTTTGTGTCCATTATCTGTAAGATGTTATCCTTTAATTGTAAATCAATTGTATGTGAAAATCAACATGTTTTCGTCAAAAATAAATCAACTATTATACAAACCTTCTTCATTTCACTTCTTTCTGCCTTGACTCCTTTGAAAATCGTAAACAAGTAGATTGCGTATTCACAGATTTCAGTAAAGCCGTTGATAAATTGTGTCACAAGACTTAACTATAAACTTAAGGCCTTAGGGTTTAACGACAAATTCTTGATTTGGATCTCGTCTTATCTAAAGAACAGAAGTTATAGTGTTATCTTCAGAAATGAACTCTCAGACCAATTTTACGTCAACTCTGGTGTTCCACAGGGTTGCCATTTAGGTCCCCTATTATTTATCTTATATATAAATGACATAACATCCGTTATAAACTACTCCTCCGTTTTAATATACGTTGATGACATTAAAATTTTCAAATCTATTAGTTCAATTAATGACTGCTCACAGCTTCAAGAGGATCTTTCTTCATAGTTTTAGGGAATGGTGCAATACAAACCGACTTTTATAGAATATTGACTATGTGTCTTACACGAGAAAAAAAACAATCATAGATTATAACTACATATTTATAAGATTCTTCCTCCCTTTGTAAGCTTTCCGAATACGGCTGTGTTATATGGACACCATACTATTCAGTCAATATAGACAGACTTGAAAGCATCCAAAAAAGATTTATGCGTTTTTGTCTTCGTTTTCTTCCGTTTTCCTATATATCCACACCACCTCCATATTCTCACAGACTCTTGCTTATAAACCTCCCCACACTTTCACAACATAGACAATATTTTTATTTTAAAATTAATTAATGGTTCTATTACATCCCTAACAGCTATGAATCGTCTAAATTTTAGCCATAGTCAAACTAGCATAAGAAGACAGATACCTTTATGTCCGATTTTTAGCAGAACAAACTATGGTATGAATAGCCCTTTAAATCAATTGATTTCAGTCTTCATTTTATAATTTAATTTCATCTGTTAATGACAATATTAAAAGTATACAATTCTAGGTTAATTAAAATTCTTAAATTAAAATTATGTAAATAGCTATAAGTTTCTATTAACGTAAGACAATTAACGGATTAAATAAATAAATAAATAAATAAATAAATAAATAAATGAATGTTATCATATTCGTAAATACCACATACCCAGATTCATTTTAGGACATGATTGAAAAATTTTATATAAAAAAATTAATTTAAGAGAAAACCGCTCAGTTTTTTTTTTTTATATAAAAACTCAACAGTTTCTTAAAAAAATTTATGGCATCAATTTTTTTTATTCAGATAAAATGTGTTATTGAGGTACATACATATTTCAATTTAAATTGTAATTAAGTACATGGTTTTATTTTTAAATGTTTTTTTGTGAGTTAAGTTTTGGAATACATGAGCAAGTTCGTGTGACCCAGTCATTCTCTTTTTTTTTAGATGAACACAGCGCAAGCTTAGGCAGGAGGTGAAATAGATTAAGGAGGCCCAGACCGACGATGGCTGGTTGTTACACAAATAAAAAAATTCGTGGGAAATTTCAATTTCGATGGTTAGTAAATAGATAAAATCAAAGACAGATAGACTTCTTAGATCCCCACTTTTAAGGATCTAACAGTAAATCTCCAGTATTTAGTACTTATTAAAAATTGACGAAGGATTGGCATCCAAGCAAATTGAATAATGTTCTTGTAAATAAACCGGCTGTCAAAATAGGTATTTTTTTTCTCACAGCATCCTATCATGTACTGTACGTACATATATGTAACTTCTAAGCTCTTCAATCTATGATCCTTAAACTGTTGCAAGTCGAAAAATTATGACAATAAAATTTGCAATTTATTAAGAAAATTAGTATCTAATTGTCTTTTAACATTCAACAATTCTTTCTAAAATGAACTATGCACAGGGTTTTCGTTAAGGTGTTATTGGCGCTGTTTAAAATCTTTGCACGCCTCTGTTCTAATTACACTAAATTGGGTGGCGACACGACAATAAAATGGAAATTTTACCTTTACTTTGACATTTATATTTTATCTTCCGAAAAATTAAATTAACCATAGACGCTTCAACATAAAAACAAAAACAATAATAATTGGTGGGAGAAATGGGGGTTGAATTATATGGAGATCTTTATATTATGTTGTCCTACGGAAATTAGGCACAGGGCTTGTAATTTCCTTTTTTCACTATAGGCAAAATAAATTAGCGATTAAGTACAAAAATAATGAACATTATGCCTTATGATAAACACATTTTTAAATCACATCGCTCATTTTGTCCCATTTATATGAAAACATGGACACGGCATCTCTTTTTTCCTTAGCTCAAATTAGATTGAAATTGAAAACTTTATTGGATTTGTTATAAGAACTTGGAACTGGTGATAGATAAGATACGGTATTTCTGAATTGTTTTGGAGGCCTATGCAGTGGCGTAGATAGGGGGGGGGGAATCAGGGGGATATATCCCCCCCCATTGGGATTCATAATTGTTCAACATAGCCAGTCAAGCCAAATAAGTTAAAGAAACGCACTTTGAAATAAAGTACCTACTTCCTACGTGAATCAAGTCTTATTAGTACTCACAGGATTCCTAGAGGCATTGTAAATTGTACATTCTATTTCTATACCTACTACGGGGAAAACACAAAGTCAACTTCATCTGAAAGAAATTATTACTTCGGCTATTATATCGATTTTTAAAAAGTATTTTTTCTCTCACCAACTGATAATAGGTAAACGCGCAAGAAAAAGAGCTTAAATCCAGCTTTCCACAAAAACCCACACTGACACAAAAATTGAAAGTTATTTAGATTTCTTCTCGCCGTGTGTCACATTGTTAATTTGGTGTAAGAAACCGCTCCAAACACGCAACACACACATCCACACGAACACAAATGTTCGCACAACTTCGGTGAAGTTAACGCGAATCCTAACGGTAACGATAACTCACACTAATTCATTTTTACCAGGAAGCGAAATGCGCTATTACCCATTACATAAAGCATGTCTAACACAAGCGGCAGATTGACAATCATTCGTCGTAATTTTGCGAGTTATTTGGAGTGGTTTTTTTTAAATTAATTTTTTATATATAAAATTTTTCGAAAATTTCCTAAAATTAATTTGAGTATGCAGCGTTCAAGAATATGTGAATTTGCATTTTGTTAGTGAATTTCGATTTTAAATATTGATCCGATTTCGAGATATAGAATTTTTAAATAAGTTTAAAAGGGTTTTTAAAAAATACAAAAAACAAATTTTAATTTTTTTTTTGTATTTTGGAGGAAGTTAAAAAGAAATCGTTTTTGAAAAAATTGAATCTTTTGGTTTTTGACCAAAAAAAATTGTATGGCGGCTTCCCTTAATTTTGATCTTAAAAAAAAAGACCACAGCGAACTCGCTCAAACCTCAAATTTTCAAGTTTTAAGTCAATCGGACTAGTGGTTAAAGTAGCAGGTGCGTTTACAGCATGACAGACAAAAATCCAAAACTTTTCATATATTCTATACTAGCAGTTGCCCGTGACTTCGTCCGTCTCTCCCTCGTGCCCCGGCCAGAGGTGCGTCTTGTGCATCATGCGCGTGAATTTGATTGCAAAGTTATTTTAAAATTGTGTATTAGTCGACTCGCCCTAATTCAAAATTCTTCTTAACTCGAAGCCTTCAAATATGCATTACTTTCCCCGTTTTAGTAGGTAAGACTTTTAACTGAAGCTTTGCGATTATTATTCGCAGCTAAACTTTGTATAGCTTAAAGCCTTCCTGGATAATTGGACTATTCAACACAAAAAGAATTTTTTAATTTGATTTAGCAGTTCCTGAGATCAGCGCGTTCAAAAAAAAAAAAAATACTTTCTTGCCGTTTTTTTCCACATTTTACACTGATTCTTCGCTCCTATTGGTCGTAGCTTAATGTTATGTAGCCTAAAACCTTCCTCCACTATCCAACTCAGTTACATTTCGAACCAGTAGTTTCTGAGATGAGCGCGTTCGAACAGACAAACAAACTCTTCAGCTTTATATATTAAATATTAGTATAGATGTCGGAAGTAAAAATGAGCGAACTAGATCCATCCCCCCCCCCATAGCGAAAAGCTATCTACGCCACTGGGCCTATGCTTACTTTTTCTAATTTAAATTTTCCAGCTCTTGGAAATATTATTTAAATTTAAGAAAAGTACATGGTAATGCTTCAAATTGATGACATTTAAATTGAAACAATATATTGTAATTCATTGATATCATATAGTCCTTTTTTTCAATGTAGAAACCGAAAGGATTTTTATACAAATGAATCAGAAAAAAGGTTGAAAACAACACTGAAATGTTCGAAATGCCACCAATGATGATTAAGTTAAAAATTATTTCACTAAAACGGTATCACCATTACCGACAACACTGTGTTATGAATGGTTTATTTAAGCAGAAACACAATGACGCTTTAGGCAGACGCGTCGTTGCGTTACGATGCACCCGCTTCACGTGTGCTTTGAATGACAGTTCTCCCTCCATCATCATCAAACAGATTTGCCACTTTACTCCTTTCGAAGTAGTCTACTTCGATTTTTGAAAAACTTTGAATATCTATTCCAACTTCGCACCATCAAGAATGTTTTGAAATCTACTTCACTCGATTTTACTTGATATTTCCAATATCTGCTTCGATTAACTCATTGAGTAATTTTATGCCTACAGTTCTCTTATTTTCATCAGGAAAATATATAATCGATAAGTTTATATCCTTATACACGAACAATAAGCGGACAAACTTTACAAACACGAAATGTCAACCCATACATATACGCAAAGTATGAGTTACGTGATTGTATTAAAGTGTTTAATATTTTACGCCGTGCGCAACTTTGGTTAGAATGTTGGTTAAATTTAAGCACTAGTGTCATATTTTAGCTTGCTAGTTAAATTTTAACACATCATATCCGCCATGTAGTGTCAAAATTAAATCGAAAGTCAAGTTTGTATACACATTTTAACACAATTCACAGACGGCTCTAATTGTAGATCTGTCTATGTATTCATGGTCAATATAAAATACACTATTTTAAAATCTTTTTCGCTTTTTCTCAATCTACTTCGCTTTATTCCCAAATTTACTTCGCTTCCATTTTTTTTTTAAAGTGGTAACGCTGCTCCAAACAACAAATGAACAAACAGCTGTTGAGCTGTCAGACAAAGCAAAAGTTCAACCAAGTTGAACTTTTTTTTGACAGATGGTGGCTTCTTTACGTTTTCTTACGTTTGTCAAAAAAAGCGTACGTAGGAAAAGCGTCATTGTGTGAAGTTACACAGATTTCCTATAGCTGAACTTTTCGCAGTTGTCAAAATCGACGGCAAAGCGTCATTGTGTTTCTGCTTTTAAGGTCTTTAAGGTTCTTATATGCAATAACGTAAAAAAGGCCGCATGGAAGGTTGAAACCGAAAACAAAACCAGCCAAAACAAACTGATTCTTCAGGAAAATGTTAATTGCCAGATTAATTGGTAGCATAAATCACATTATCGCTTCTCCTAGAGGCAAAAAAAGACAGTTTTTGGAAGCACCCGTCTCAATCCCGACTGCGAGCCGTATTAAGGAGAGAAACAAAATAACCGATTGCTTGATTCGAAGTTGAACGGCGGCACCACCGCCGCGCCGGCTGTCCACAAAAATCGAATTCATAAAGCGTTCCATGTAGTATACATAAACACTGAGGTGTGTATTCCTATCGCCCACTTCCAACCACCACCCCCTTGAAAGCGGCCAGAGATCCTGAGGGTACGAAGACACATTATCTGCCTTGTGGGATTGTGAACAAAATAAATCTCATAATGAGTTACGATAAGATGATTTCGACAGAAATAGGTACAAATCACTTGAAATTGCAATTGATCTTGAAAAGGCAGAGCAACGTGGACACACACTATCGACATTGTCAGTTTGTTATATTCTGTGTTCGATGCATTACTGTTTCGTTTTTTCTAGAAAACAGAAAATGTTCAGAATATTTGTTAAAATTGGTTTAAAAACATAAAGTCAAGCGAACGGTACAATAAATTCACTATTCGCTGAAGGATATGAAATGAAGGAAATACAATCGATTTGAATGGAAAATGGACTAACATTTATACGAGTTTTTTTATACTAAACAAACACACGCTTGTAGGATTTGGACATCTCTTACAACTTTGAGGAATACGGCGCGAGATTGGAACTTAGAAGATAAGAGTAGCTTCAAAAGGAATAACCGAAGCAAATTACAAGAACAAACAAACCTCTCTAATTCACTATCCGATGAAAACTAGGTTAAACTGTTTAAGAGGGTAAATGCAGCTAGCCATATCGCTAGAAAATCGGTCGAAGAATTTTTCTTTTGAAAGTGCCGGTACCTTTTCCCCTTTCTTACTTATAGTCTAACAGTAGGCGCCACCGCGCTGTAGAGTAGGACTGGTAAAATCAAAGTATTGTATACAGACACTCTTTCTTTCGAGTGGGTAATTTTGAACCCAGTTTTTTGGCCAAACCTATGAAGCAGCAGTTTGCTAGGGTAATTCTTCATCGGATTTCCACTAAGCTGTTGTTTGTGGGATGTGATGTCTTGTCCCACGTGGTGGACAAATGTTTTGTTTTTTGGCAGCATGTTTTTTGTTTTGTCCTCGTTCATTTCAAGACCAACGAGCTCAGCCTGTTCTTCAATCGCTGTGAACGCGTCAAGCACAGCTTTTTGGGAGCAACTGATGATGTCCGTGTCGTCCGCATAGCCTAGGAGCTCGGTGGATTTGGTAAGATAAGCCTTGCGCACTATCTGCTCCAGGACTATGACAGCGCATCTCCTTTTGAAAACTCTGCGTATGTTTGAAACAACTCAGATGAGCTCTTACCCATTTGCACACTACACTACGTATTGCTTTGTGTCATGCAGCACAGCTAGATTAGTTTGTTCGGGATCCCGAATTCAGACATCGCCATCATAAGCTCTGTACGGTTGATGCTATCATAAGCAGCTTTGACATAAGATCGCGTATAGACCAGTCAATGGACATAAATTCTTCCTCCAACACTTTGTTGATGACCTGGTGCATGCGGTTCGTCAAAACACCTCCTCCATATTGTTAGAGCTCCGCAGGTATGCCATGCGAGACGGCGGACTTGGTATATTTTAGCTTTTGGATGTCTCTTCTGTGCTGTGAGGCTAGGAAAGTGTCTCCAGTGACTGGTCTCGCTTCTCTTTCGCAATTGGCTCGCTCAATATTATGCACATTCAGCAGCTGGTGGAAGTTTTGCGTGAATTCATCTATATTTCCGTGTACTTCGGGGACTATGATTCCTTCACTGCTTCGAAGATTCTGGAAACAGAATCTAGTTGCTTCGACCTTTTTAAGAAGCGTCGGATGTTGTTTTTGGCACTTGACACTTTGAGGCTAAGAAACCGGGATGCTCTTTTCTTTCTTCGCAGCATTTTCAAATGTGCATTTTC
Source organism: Sphaerophoria taeniata (assembly GCA_943590905.1). Classification (NCBI taxonomy): domain Eukaryota; kingdom Metazoa; phylum Arthropoda; class Insecta; order Diptera; family Syrphidae; genus Sphaerophoria; species Sphaerophoria taeniata. The sequence continues at coordinate 66,869,056 of OX016542.1, forward strand.
TGTCTCTCTTTTCAATATCGCATATTCATCATCATACCACGGGTTCTTTTCCGGGGGTGACTGGTAACCTATGGTGGTCTCTGCTACATTTTTAAATAATATTAATAGGGTTTTGACCTAAGTGGCATATGGGAGTTCGGCAAATAGTCAGACACTTATGCGCTCACTGTAGTCCTAGGCATTAAATGGGGTACTGAGGTAACCGATGCTGAACTTTTTCTTTGAAAGCAAGTTATTTCTTGTCGTTTGATAATCGAGTTCTTAACTTAGCCACTACCAGAAAGTGGTCAGAGTCGACATTTGAGTAACACCTGGCGTGTGGAGTGTTCTAACATTCATGGTGCAAGCTCTCAATTCATAACTGCTTAGTTTTTTCCTATGGTCGGGTTGTTAGCCTCTCACACTAACCTCCAAATTTGTAGGGCCCTTGTTTAAGTGCTGTTGTTTTTGCGTATGCGTTGCGGTGGATACTGCGTGGAAAGTAAGCACTTCGTGTGTAGGAAAAGATACAGCATGCGCCCCCAGATCCTAGAACACCCAACCATCAAGATCCTTCCATCCAAATAATAACGGTGCACTCGAATTCCATTCAAAGAACTGATTTAAGTGAAGACAGATGACTATAACGTATTGCTCAATATGCAAATGCAAATATCAAAAAACGATCATCACTATGATCAAGTTACGTGCCGTCCAGCAGAAACAATTTTTATTTCTGTCATAATTCGATTGAACAATAATTCGTCTCATATTGAATCATGACCTGTATCCACCACCACCACCACCGCCAGAATAGCACCTCTCCGAAAATAACATAGGTACTAGTGCACCACGTCCAGATCAAACGAAATACCACAGTGCCCAATGTCCAACATAGGAATTCAAATTGAAGCTAAGCAATCGCCAGCATAATTCTGCTATAAAACCGCGTTTTGTATTTGTTAATCTCGATGTCTTCCCTTCTTCAAGGCAATTCGATCTTCGACGCTCGACGTGTTAGTGTGACGCAACAGCCTGCGCGGGCGCGCACGCTGCGAATTCACAAACTGCGAATCAAATTATTTTGTGACAGCCACGTCAGAGTGTACAAAAGTCGTTCAAGTTCGCGCGGGCGCGCACGCTGCGAATTCACAAACTGCGAATCAAATTATTTTGTGACAGCCACGTCAGAGTGTACAAAAGTCGTTCAAGTTAAAAGTTAGAAAACACAGCCCTCTTAGGCTATATGGTATACAAAGGATCAAATGATTGCACGAATGAAAATTTCGTTTCGCTATGTAAATATTTGCATAGCCTTAAATCGTACGTGAACGCGGCTGTTCGGCACTTTGACTTTGGTCTGCGACTTTGTTGTTGTTCGTTTATCTGTCCGGCTGAAGGCATTCGAAATGCGCAGTTCCGAAAAAAAACCACTGGCAATAAAAAAAAAGCAGACACACTTGAGTAAATTGTTTGTTTTTTATTTGATTTTATCTTAATTACAAATTTTCTCACATTACATCAGGTCAAATCAATGAAAAAAAAAAACCTTAACTTGTATCTAAGGCCTGGGCTTCTCGATGGATGAGTACTTAAATGTGGTGCGCTTCAAGAAACTGTCGTGTTTGCATGGCAGTGTGGGGTGGAGCACGTTTGGGACATAGTTGATAGAAGGTTAAGACGAGAGTTCCGGATTTAAGAAACTTACCATGCATCGGGTCATCTCCTCTCCAACAAATATGGAATGCCATCCCCCAACGTGACATTGTCAAGTGTATTAACGTGCAAAAAAGGTTAAGAGCCACTATTGAAAATCAAGGTCGCAACACAAGATTTTAAACACCAAAGCAGAGTCTGGTGCTAGAGCCAAAAGTCAATTTGAGTCTATATAAACACCCATACTCGCAGTAACTTCAAATCCTATAGTTAGCGGAAGTTGGGGTGTTTCAAAAGCATGTCTGGGGTATGCCCAGCTGTTTCTACATCATATAAAGGTTGGACTTCACTCTTCAAGATTCTTTGCCTTTATATGAACTTGTGGCCCACTTTCTTTTAAAAAAAAAATGTGAGCCTTTTACTCACTTTCCGCTTGCCCTTAGGCCCACTTGAGTGGATTATTAGTTCCTTATCTATACATTAGTTATCCGATCTGAAACTTTTACGTATTGAATTAAGAAACACTTAATTCCAAATTCCCACAAGGTTTTGTTCAACGGCTAGAGGCACTGTAAATATTAATTTAAAAAAAAGTCCCAAATTTCACCTTCCTTTCGACGAGGCAGTTGTTTAAATTTTAAACTTTAAAATGAAAATTGCAAGGAAAGCCATACGAACAGAAAATCTCAATCTCAATATTGAACCTCGAATTTTTCTCGTCAGTTTACACAGGAAATTCGAAAGAGTACCTACAATTTACATAGAGAAACGAGTAATAATAATTATTCATAAGATAAATTTATTACTTTACCAACAAAGTCCACTGGCAACAGGTCGCCTTGATAGGTTTCAGCACTATTGACCGATCGTTAAAAAGAAGGTAAAAAGCATAAGAATCCCTTATTTCATCTTATCTGTATAACAGCATCAGTTTTGATTTGTATCTTATGTCGACGTTTTCCTTTTTTTCGTTACGATCGACTATGAGATGGTTCATTGAAGTTCAAAACGTAAATCGACAAACCCACGCTTTGTCTCCTTCGATAATCTCTTCTAAAAACAAATAAGCGCTGCATCCCATCAGGAAACATGGCAATACAAAAGCATTCGATTCCAAGTTTAAAAGTACCTAGAAGCCACTTGTCTGCGCGTGAATGCACTCTTCAACAATTATTGCTTTTCGATGTTTTTCCAGTATTGCGGTTCAACACCACCTACGTCTTGGTGTCAGCATGGCTGGCATGTTCAGGGCCACAGGGTACAAGCCAGCCGTTCAAAGTCTGAATTGAAATAGATGCACATTATGCGTTATTACATGGCAACAAATTTGTTCCTTTATGTGTTGATAAATTTCAAAGATAAGAGGTGTGACTAAAACGACTGCAAAATTTTTAGAACAAAAATAAATGTAGGTACCTTTATACGAAAATGCATTCATCATTCTTCATTCTCACAAGGTACTTAAGACGCCACAAGATGCTGGTGTAATAGTAAGTGTGATGATGACCCATTAATAAATCAATGTTGATGTATTATCGACCACCTTTAAGACTGCATTCCGACAGGTGGTGGCAAGGGCAATTCCGTTATTCCGTTTTTAAGTTGTGTCTTTTGTTTTCCTCCCAACTAAAAACACGATCAAGAATGAACATCCTCGTGAAAGTGAGAGAAGATACAACTCTTCGATTGTTCTGTGCAGGTAAATTTACGGTTTCATGACGATCGGTGTAGCATTTTGACTTATTGCTGCTTATTTGTCACATCGGACATGGTTTCAGGAAAACCACAACAAAAACACGATTTGGGGTTTTTTCCTTGAAACCAATAATGTCGTTTTCCATTGGTCTTTTTTTTACGTTTCTTCTTCTACCTCCAATGGAACGGGTTATGGCTTATATGTCATTCTTCGAACGATTCTGTTTTCAAAACATAAGAATTCTGCTCTTCTCAGAAGCATTCCGTCTGTCAAAGTCAGTCCAATGGAATGGTTTCAGAAGACTTCTGGACTCTTCCGAATGCTTCTGGACGACCAATGGAAAACGACGTAAGTAGTCTCAGTTCGATTGTCTGAAGCGTGTTGCAAACAGTAAGGCCAATTTATGTCTTAAGAAAATATTAGTATTCTATTCATTCGAATTATTATAGTCGTCTTTCGAGTTAAAAAATCGTCATTCGAGTTCTTTTCATTATTCTTTTCATTACTAATACCTTATTGTCATTCGAGCTCTTGTCATCTTCACTCGATTTTTCGTCATTCGTATTCTTTTGAAATTTGAAGAGAAGATAGCAATAGTGGCAGCAGTAGTATGTTTGAGAAATAATTCGAATAATTTCACACTGCATAATGGAAAGATCTCGAATAGTTGCCTGAATCGATTAAATCATTCGAATGAAAATATAAAAGTGGCATCATTGTTAAGAATTTAAATACGATACTCATTCCATGCAAGTGTCGTCGATATTAAGCGCAGGTATCTGCCGCCAGCATTGATTTCGTTCATCATGGTCGAAATGATTTAGGAACGTTGTCCATATTGAATTCCAAATTAAACGATTGTCATTCCTAATAAGATTTAAGAGGGCATAACGAGTGTTGTCTCGATTTTTCAAGTAGGTATTGTTTTTTTTTTTGTATTCTCTTTCTCTGTTTTAGGAGTTCTTTATGTGACTGATTTTAACTAATTACTTGTCACGATTAAATACATAAAATATATCTAAGGATTGTAGTATCTCTACCTAGATATGTTTGTATGTATGTTGACATTGACATTGACATTTCACAGTACTTCGCACATGAATGTAACGAACTAAAGAGACATAGCAGCACTGGCGACTGAGGCCATATCGGCTGGGATGGGACAGAACAAAACATTAATACAGAGAGAGACAGATAGACACAGAGAAAGAAAGCACACATAACAGAAACCAACGTGGCTCAGAGGAGGAGACTTAGATTTTATTTTCTCATGTTATCGCACAGGTGGCCTCAGATAAGCTTTTGTGTATGTTTATAAAGTTTTATAAGTACGTAATATTATACAGTAGCTAATTACATATTAATGTACATTATAAGAGGAGTGTAAGAATATACCCCATGCAATGTAAGATCACAAAATGATACATTGACCAATTCATTACACATCACGGAAAGAAATGAAAAATCATTAATCACGAATTTCCATGTCGTAAATTATGAAAAATCTTTTTTTTGTAAATCATCCCCCTTTTTTCGTAAAATGAGAGTCGAAATTGTAATTCAATCTTTATTCCGTCTAAATTTACAAAACTGTATAATTTGAGAATTACGAAAAAATGTCATGATGTTAGATTTCCATACTAACAATTTACAAATTTTGTATTCGTAATTTTAAACATTTGGAGCATGATATAAATTGTACGACTAAATAATTCTGATTTCCAAAATTAAAGATCGAGATTTATGATCTCAATAATCTAAAAACAAAGCTCTTGAAGCTAAATGAACGAATTGATCTTAGACAATCGTAGTTTACAAAAATATTTCCTGAATTAAAAAATAGGTGTTTATTAAATCATGAATTCTTATTGCATTTTACTACTTTTGAATCCAAACTGTTTTTTTTTTTTGTTACGATTCTTGAATCGTAAATTACGACAATATTTCCTGAGAAAGAAAAACGTTTTGTGTTGTTTATTTCCCTAGTTTTCATGCGGTCGAAAATCAATTCCAATTTTTTAAAGCGTCGAGTAGGTCAGTGGGTAGAGGTGCCGATCAAGAGACCGTCGTGCATTCTCATGCCTGGGTTCGAGTCCCAGCAGTGCGGAGTGACGGATTTGGAAAAATAGTCGCCACTTAGCAGTGCAGAATGAGAAGGAAGTACGGAGATTCATCGGTGAGGAGAGAGAGGAAGGGAGAATATATGTATAGTACCGGGGAAGGGCGAGGAAGGGAGAGAGAAAAAGAGGCGAGATCCCTCCGAAACGGGGATGGTGTGGGGGGGGGAGGAAACAATTAATTCCCTAGCAAAGTAATTTACAACTGGCTGATCGTAAATTACGCTTCTGAATCAATCGTAAATGCTTTTTTTGGTTATGATTCAAAAGTGTAGAATTACAACTTTTGAGTCGTAATTCTTGACAAGCCAAATGTAAATTTACAACTGGCTGATCGTAAATTACGCTTCTGAATCATAAATGCTTTTTTTTGTTGCGATTCAAAAGTGTAGAATTACAACTTTTGAGTCGTAATAATGTCTTCATTTTCCTCTTTTTCGTAAATTACAAACACGAATTCGTAATATTTGATTCCCAATCCAAGGTCCATAACTAGATTCATTTTTCGTGATTTACCGCTTGTTTTTCTTGATTTGATCTTCGATTTCTTTCTGTGCACAAAACGTTTACGATCCGATCAACACTGCACTGTAATGATCCTCTCCAGAAAATAAAAATTGAAAGAGACGAGAAGACAGACACTGGACGAATCACGGTACATAACTCACACAACAATCCATCACCTGTCGACGCCTGTCATTCATTTCGGTACTTCACACATCAAATACCTTCAAATCAAGGGCATCCCTCCAATAAGATGTTGGGTTGGGATTGCGTGGAGCAGAGATTATATATGGTAAGGAGATGGGAAACAAAGCTGTCAAAATGACAGATGCCTACAAGCGTTTTTACCAATACTATCACATTTTGGACCATAGTTTCTTTGAAAGTATGCGTTTTTTTACCAATACTATCACAGTTTGGACCATACATTTTGTGAAAGTATGCGTGTTTTTACACAGTAAATATGGTCCTGCCATATTGTTTTTGTTTGTATATTTTTCATGTACAAGGAAAGAAAATAAAATGAAAGAAAACGAAAATTGAGGGATCTAGGGAGTGAAACGTAAGTCAGTTTCCCATCTTGTTACTTATTTAATCTTTGGCGTGGAGCTGACGCACAATACATATATAGGTACAGCCTGTGGTGTCTGACTGTTTTGTAAAGCTGTGCTGTGCCATGCCGCCTCCGGTGACAGACGAATCATTAATCACGTGATTAGTATGGAGCAGAGAATTACTTGCTACTGCCATATCTCCTTGTATCACCACCACATAACAGCCAGATCTCTCATTGCGTTTGCTGATGATGCGATGGTTTGAAAGTAAATATTCCATTTCGACAGGATTGACACTTAGCACGCTCAATTACTCATATCTACAAACAAGTTCTATTCATTTTGGACGTCTCAATTTAGAGCTTGATGAGATGGAACGGAACATCATTATTTTGTTATCTGAAAATATGTTCTTTGAGGAAATATGCCATGGGTTATTGCACTTTGGTTTTAAAACTAATGTTGTTTGTTTACCTATATAATAATTACATATTGTAGCAGGGAATTTAAATGTTATTTGGAACAATAAAGAAAATAACCAAACACGTTTATTTTATTTAAAGATTTTTATTAAGCCGTTTTCACAACACGTCCACTTCGTTCGGATGATGCGTATCGAATGAATCTCTTTCTTTCTTATTTTCGTTCTTAAAACTAGTTACACACTAATACATACAAAATGGCAAGAGATACAAAGCGGAATAAAAGAAACTGATGCATGTGTAGATGGCTATCGGTTGTTTTAAATATAAAAGTATTCGGTTTGGGTTTGACTCAATATGTGTATAACAATGTCTTACGGGAAGAGTAACAATAACTAATACATGTGTAGATGACTATCGGTTGTTTGAATATAAAAGCGTTCAATTAGGTTTGACTCAATATGTGTACAATAATGTCTTAAGGGGAAAAGTAACGATAATCATTATAGCAATACGGTAGCGTGCAATACCTTAACATAAATATGTGCTTACTACTACAATTCGGCCATCCTGACCTTTGAGATCACCTGATCTCTACTTTGTTTTACATTTTTCACCTAACCAAGGTTTCATATTGCCGACCGCCCACACCCCTTGATATGGTAATCTTGACTGTTGAAAATTGTCTACATCTTCGAGCAGATATCTGTCATTTCGTAGGACTTTAGCAACCCGATACGGTCCTCTAAATTTCGGGATCAATTTCCTGGATGCGCCGGGATGTGAGTCAAAATTTTTTATCATCACGTAGTCTCCTGTTTCGTAGGATGTAGGATTACACCTTTTCTTGTCCACGTAATTTTTGTTGTACGTCTGAGACTTTTCTTGTTCTATCACCGCTTTCTGTCTTATCTCAGTTAAATCCCGTTTTCCTATCCCGTCTTCAACTTCGCTTAAACTTTCAACGATTCTGTCTATTGGCTTACCTCTCTGACTTACCCCAAACAACATCACGCTCGGATGTTCTTTTATCGTTCGATTTACTGTATTATTTAGTGAATACTCTACCTTTTCTAATATGTGATCCCAATACATACCCTCTTCTGGTTTGACAAGTTTTGCTATCATTGGCCCTAAACTCCTATTGACTCTCTCTACCTGTCCGTTTGCTTGAGGCGATCCTGTTGCAATTTTTACATGCTGAATATCCCTTTCAGATAGAAACTCTTTAAATTCATTTGCTGTGAAGCAACTTCCTCTGTCTGACACTACGCATTTTGGCTTACTATATGCCCTAAAGTAATCAACCAACGCTTGCATTACTTCTTTAGTGTTTGTTGTCTTAGTAGGGTACAGTCTCACGAACTTTGTAAAAGCATCTATTACTACCAGTATATATTTCTTTACCTGTCTTGAATTATCCACCGGTCCATAGTGATCTATGTGTATTACTTCGAACGGAACTTTTCCTTTCGGTATAATATGGAGAAAGCCTTCTTCTCGACCTTGTTTAGCGGAAAAAGAAATACACTTAAGACAGTTTTGTATATGCGTACCTATCTTTTCTCTCATTTTAGGGAACCAATAACTTTTTGATATTAACTCGATTACTTTGTCTGTTCCTACATGACCGACTTCATCATGGTATCTATACATCACGTGATCTTCCATTTGTTCTGGCACTAGAAATACTACATTACCATCATTTTTCTTTTTATATATCACTCCGTTTCTCATTTCATATAAACCATGTTCTGCATTCTCTAACATTCTTTTTAACTTAACTATTTTTTCATCTTTTCCTTGACATATAATTAAATTTTCTTCAAAAGTATTAGTTTCCAACGTCAAAATATTCGTCGTCCTACTTAATGCATCAACATGTTGCATGCGAGTGCCCGCCCTGTGCTCCAACGTATAATCGTAATTTTGTAATTCCAATGCCCAACGAGCAATTCTTGGGTTGAGTTCTTTCTTGTTTAAAGTAAGGGTTAGAGAATTGCAATCTGTAACTATTTTAAACTTTCTGCCTTGAAGATAAATTCTAAACCTACTCAGGGCATTTATAATTGCGAGCGTCTCCAACTCGAAGCTATGAAATTTTGATTCAGCGTCTGTCGTTCTTTTGGAATAATAGAAGACTGGATGCAACTTTTTGTCTTCTTTTCTCTGTAATAGAATTGCTCCAAACCCTAGGGCACTGGCGTCGCAATGCAACTCTGTCTCGTCTTTTGGGTTATAAATTGCCAGTACTGGCATTTCTATCAATTTAGTTTTTAGTAGCTCAAAAGCTTCTAATTGCTCTGGACCGAAATTAAATTTTCTATCTTTTCTAATCAAATCGTATAAAGGTTTTGCAATAGTCGAGAAATCCTTAACGAACCTACGGAAGTATGAGCATAAGCCCAAGAAACTCTGTACTGTGTGAGCACTTTGTGGAACCGGAAAGTTTTGTATCGCTTCGATACCCCTATCATCAGCCTGAACACCTTCACCAGTAATTGTAAAACCCAAATATTTAATTTTACTTTGAAGAAACTTACATTTGTCTATTCTAAGCTCCAGTTTATTTTCTACCATTCTCTTAAAAACTTCCTCAAGAATCAAAAAATGTTCGTCATAGGAATTCGTAGCTATCATTAAATCATCCAAATAGACTATCACCTTATCGTTTCTTATCATGTCTGCAAATATTTTGTTTATATGTCTTTGAAACGTTGATGGCGCGTTTTTGAGTCCAAAAGGCATTCTTAAAAATTCGTATTGGCCTAACGGTGTAATAAACGAAGTAAACTTAACCGAATCTTCGTGCATATATACGTGGAAGAACCCATTCTTCAAATCCAACTTCGAAAAAATAGTTTTACCCCGCCATTCTGTCTAACAAATCGTCAATTATCGGTATGGGGTAGCTATCTTTTGACGTTACCTTATTTAAAGTTCTAAAATCTACACACATTCTGAGCTCTCCAGTTTTCTTCTTTACTAAGACTATAGGTGAAACGTACTCGGACTCGCTTTCCCTAATATAGCCTTTGTCTAAATATTCATCTAGCAACGAACTGAGTTCTCCTTTCTCAGCATAAGATAACCTTCTTGGACGACAATGAAAAGGTTTCACATCATTTAATGATAATTTCATTTTAGTTTTTACCAAAGGTTCGGCGGGGCGTTCGGCATACATATAACTATTCAAATATAACTCGTTTAATTGTTTTTTATACCGACAATCATTTAGCTCATCCACTTCTAAATTTAAATTTTCGCTATCAGTTTCTTCAATATTAATAGACATTAATTCTCTTTCAAAATTCGATCTGTTGTCAATTAACATACTTTCATTTTTGCAATCTTCTAATTCAGAAAAAAATTTGAACCTTCCATTATTTAAAAAATCTCGTCCCAAGATTACCTCATATCCAGTCGTGCCGTCATCTACCACTAGCAAATCTACATTTATCTCAATATCTTTATAAATAACTACACCAGACAACATTCCATAAATTTTCAGTTTACTTTTATTTATCCCAAAATAATTTTGTTTTTTTACACTGTTAAGTTCGATCAGTTTAATATGTTGTGGTGTCATTGACTTTTTAATAAGGCTGACAGGACTACCGGAATCTATGAGGCAATCTAGAGAAAATTTTTCACTATTTTTTGAAAAAAACAAAACATAACTTTCTTACATAATCATCATCTTCGGTCTTGTCTGTGAGCTGATGGACAAGTGATTTCCGTTCTGGGCAGGTTGCTACTATGTGCCCCATCTTTCCGCAAGCATAACACGCTCCATACTCTCGCTTCGGTTTCTTACACTCGTTTGCCATGTGTCCAATCGAATTGCAGTTATAGCATCTCATCGTTGTCTTACTCGATCCTGTTGTTACCCTCGACGTCCTTCTTGCCGATCCTGTTGTCGCTTCAGTTGCCGATCCCGTCTCGTTCCGATTTGGTCGTTGTAGTACTTTATTGTAGGCTTTGTACAAGGCCGCTTTGGTAGTAAATGCGCCGACGTATGCGTATAGCCTCATGTCTTCATCGGTGAAACCATCAATAACGTACTCTACCAGCTCTTCTTCTTCCATCTCCAGACCCGCAGCCAGTCTCAACTTGTCGCTATAGTACTCTCCAAACGTCTCCGACAACGCCCACTTTCTTGCTTCGAACCTTTTTCTTGTCACCATTCTATTTTCTTTCACCCCGAAAATTTCCCTCAACGACTGGGAAAGGGTTTCGACACTCTCGCACAAGAAATTCGGCTGTGCGTGCAACCACTCCTCCGCTTTCCCTCTTAACTTCGACACAAAAAGTGTGCGCAGCATGTCTTCGCCTACATTGTACATTTGTTGCACATTTTTTAACTGTGTCAACCAAACGTCAATATTAGCACCACCGTTGTAGTCTGGGACGAGGTCTTTGCATGCAGTGTACGGTTGAATGTTGCTTGTTGTCATTTCTGTCGTTGTTTCTGTTGTCACTCCTGTTATCGGTCCCGTTTCCATCGCTGCTGTCGATCCTGTTGCTGTTGCTATTGTCGCTCCTGTTGTCAGTTCTATAGCACCATCCGTTATCTCTCCCGTTTCCACTCTAGCTGTAGTCATCTCCGTTGCCACTCCCGTTGTCAAGCTCATCATCTTTCTCAACAGCTCGTTTTCCCTTCTTGCTACATCTCTTTCTCTTTTCAAAATAGCCACCTCTCGTTGTAGTAACTCGTGGTCAATCTGTTTTTGACGATCCGTTAACGTATGCTCAGTTTCTTCATGTGTTTCGTTTTCATTAGGAACACGTTCCTCCTCGTCGCCGTCGTCGTCGTCGTCGTCATCATGTGATTCCTTCTCGGGAGCATTTTTCTTCGGCGCTTCTCCACGTTGTTGCAATGGGATTTCGCTGAGACGAACAGCCAACGTCGCCTTCTTTCCACTGCTCTGTTTTCCTAACCGTTGTAGCCATTCGCGCAGCTGGGCGGCTGTGTAGTCTGATGCATGGACTATATCTTCCATTTTACCGAAAAGCGAAAAGTGTGCAAACAGAAAACAACCACCGAAAAAAAAATTTCACAGCAAGGGGAAAGAGAGAAAAAAAATATACGACGCGTTACTTGACAAGAAAATGTGCGACGCGTTATTAGGCGAGAATGAATTCTAGAACTTTCACAGCAGAGGCAGAGATAGAGAAAAAAAAATTTAACAATCTGTTTTTTGTGTTTCGTTTTTTTTTTTTTTAATTTATCGGATCTTGGATCCCACTTCTGATATTTGTAGCAGGGAATTTAAATGTTATTTGGAACAATAAAGAAAATAACCAAACACGTTTATTTTATTTAAAGATTTTTATTAAGCCGTTTTCACAACACGTCCACTTCGTTCGGATGATGCGTATCGAATGAATCTCTTTCTTTCTTATTTTCGTTCTTAAAACTAGTTACACACTAATACATACAAAATGGCAAGAGATACAAAGCGGAATAAAAGAAACTGATGCATGTGTAGATGGCTATCGGTTGTTTTAAATATAAAAGTATTCGGTTTGGGTTTGACTCAATATGTGTATAACAATGTCTTACGGGAAGAGTAACAATAACTAATACATGTGTAGATGACTATCGGTTGTTTGAATATAAAAGCGTTCAATTAGGTTTGACTCAATATGTGTACAATAATGTCTTAAGGGGAAAAGTAACGATAATCATTATAGCAATACGGTAGCGTGCAATACCTTAACATAAATATGTGCTTACTACTACAATATGTTTTTTTTTGAAACAAACTTTTATGGAGCTCAATGTTTAATAGGTGTATACTCCTGTTTTTTTTTTTTAAGTTCAAACGAAAGCGTTTAACATTGCTTATATTTGAAGCAACCATAACTTCCTCAAAACTGTCGCTGGCATGGCAATTGCATGTCCATTTAATGGTGTGTGCCATACGATTTCTGTAATTTTTTCAATTTTTTGTTTCGGCATTGTTCCTTGGATCATTACTGTATCTACATACTAATTGACGAATTCCAATGACTAGTTACTCTCGGTAGTTGAATCAGTGACATCATATTATGTACTAGCCGACCTTGCGAACCTCGTCTCGTCACCCTTCAGAGCAACTTTAGAATAATTATAATTCACACAGATATTGTTGAAATACAGTGTGATTTGGTTGAATCCAATTGAAATAGAGACCTACATACATATATCTGAATTTTTCCAAGCTGTACAACTCACTTTCTACTTTCATTAAAGTGTAAGCAGTAAAATACAAATTTCGTTGACAAATTCAACAATTTTTCGTTCTTCCGGTGTGTTTTGACTATTTCACAAAAATCAGAATTCCATACGGCTCTCGACTGTCCACACTGAACCAAAAAGGTACGTTAATACAAACAAAAAGTTTATTGGGACAATTAATTTAGTGATGGAATTTGTCCAATAAACAGGTTTATTGTGACAATAAATGGCCGTTTATATTTTTTTCATTTCTGCAGAAACCATGGTTGGAAACTTTGCTAACCCTTAATAATTTTCGTTTATAACCACAATAAACAGAGTTAATTGATTTTAATAAATCCGTTTGTCAATACAAACAAACGTTTATTATTTTCGTTTATTATATTAATTAATCCGTTTATAGCACTAATAAACAGAATTTATTGATTCTCAAAAAAAAATCAGAGAATTCTGTATCTATTTACTTCTCTGGTTCTTATTCTTATTTATTGATGTTTGTTTTGGTTTTTCTGCAAGTGTCACTGTGTGTGTTTTCTCGATATACACAGTCCCTTTCTCTCCCATACTGCACCGCCGCGCGCCTCAACTTTTGCTTGATTACTTAATGTAGTAGTAAGCACATATTTATGTTAAGGTATTGCATGCTACCGTATTGCTATAATGATTTATCGTTACTCTTCCCCTTAAGACATTATTGTACACATATTGAGTCAAACCTAATTGAACGCTTTTATATTCAAACAACCGATAGTCATCTACACATGTATTAGTTATTGTTACTCTTCCCGTAAGACATTGTTATACACATGTTGAGTCAAACCCAAACCGAATACCTTTATATTTAAAACAACCGATAGCCATCTACACATGCGTCAGTTTCTTTTATTCCGCTTTGTATCTCTTGCCATTTTGTATGTATTAGTGTGTAACTAGTTTTAAGAACGAAAATAAGAAAGAAAGAGATTCATTCGATACGCATCATCCGAACGAAGTGGACGTGTTGTGAAAACGGCTTAATAAAAATCTTTAAATAAAATAAACGTGTTTGGTTATTTTCTTTACTGTTCCAATTAACATTTAAATTCCCTGCTACAAATATCAGAAGTGGGATCCAAGATCCAATAAAGTTTTAAAAAAAAAACGAAACTCAAAAAACAGATTGTTAAATTTTTTTTTCTCTATCTCTGCCTCTGCTGTGAAAAGTTCTAGAATCCATTCTCGCCTAATAACGTGTCGCACATTTTCTTGTCAAGTAACGCGTCGTATATTTTTTTTCTCTCTTTTCCCTTGCTGTGAAATTTTTTTTTCGGTGGTTGTTTTCTGTTTGCACACTTTTCGCTTTTCGGTAAAATGGAAGATATAGTCCATGCATCAGACTACACAGCTGCCCAGCTGCGCGAGTGGCTACAACGGTTAGGAAAACAGAGCAGTGGAAAGAAGGCGACGTTGGCTGTTCGTCTCAGCGAAATCCCATTGCAACAACGTGGAGAAGCGCCGAAGAAAAATGCTCCCGAGAAAGAATCACATGATGACGACGACGACGACGACGGCGACGAGGAGGAACGTGTTCCTAATGAAAACGAAACACATGAAGAAACTGAGCATACGTTAACGGATCGTCAAAAACAGATTGACCACGAGTTACTACAACGAGAGGTGGCTATTTTGAAAAGAGAAAGAGGTGTAGCAAGAAGGGAAAACGAGCTGTTGAGAAAGATGATGAGCTTGACAACGGGAGTGGCAACGGAGATGACTACAGCTAGAGTGGAAACGGGAGAGACAACGGATGGTGCTATAGAACTGACAACAGGAGCGACAACAGCAACAGCAACAGGATCGACAGCAGCGATGGAAACGGGACCGATGACAAGAGCAACAACAGAAACAACGACAGAAATGACAACAAGCAACATTCAACCATACACTGCATACAAAGACCTCGTCCCAGACTACGACGGTGGTGCTAATATTGACGTTTGGTTGACACAGTTAAAAAATGTGCAACAAATGTACAATGTAGGCGAAGACATGCTGCGCACACTTTTCGTGTCGAAGCTAAAAGGGAAAGCGGAGGAGTGGTTGCACGCACAGCCGAATTTCTTGTGCGAGAGTGTCGAGACCCTTTCCCAGTCGTTGAGGGAAATTTTCGGGGTGAAAGAAAATAGAATGGCGACAAGAAAAAGGTTTGAAGCAAGAAAATGGGCGTTGTCGGAGACGTTTGGAGAGTACTATAGCGACAAGTTGAAACTGGCTGCGGGTCTGGAGATGGAAGAAGAAGAGCTGGTAGAGTACGTTATTGATGGTTTCACCGATGAAGACATGAGGCTATACGCATACGTCGGCGCATTTACTACCAAAGCGGCCTTGTACAAAGCCTACAATAAAGTACTACAACGACCAAATCGGAACGAGACGGGATCGGCAACTGAAGCGACAACAGGATCGGCAAGAAGGACGTCGAGGGTAACAACAGGATCGAGTAAGACAACGATGAGATGCTATAACTGCAATTCGATTGGACACATGGCAAACGAGTGTAAGAAACCGAAGCGAGAGTATGGAGCGTGTTAAGGGCTAACTATAATGAGCGGAAGCAAGCGGAAGCTAGTGTCAGAACCGAACGAAACGCTCCCTTCCGAACTGCCATGTGAATACTTTACCCATAATGAACGGATGTGTACGGAAGTAAATTTCAAAATCAAATATTTGTTTTTTTATTTTCAATAATTCGTGAATTTCGGTTGCCATGCAACAAGCAAGCAATTTCAACAAATTAATTACCTGAAATCAACAACAAATCGAATTCCTCTTCAGCGAAATCAATGAAACCAGTCAGATGTCAAATTTTCGTCCGTAAAAAGCGAAGGGGAGCGCAGTTTACGTCCGTAAGCAAAACTGAACGAAAATTGACGAAACGGAGCAATCCGCTATTTAGGGCACAATATACGAATTCCTTGTATTCGCTCAGTTACGGACGGCTCCGTCCGCTTCATTCCGTTCATTATAGTTAGCCCTTTATGCTTGCGGAAAGATGGGGCACATAGTAGCAACCTGCCCAGAACGGAAATCACTTGTCCATCAGCTCACAGACAAGACCGAAGATGATGATTATGTAAGAAAGTTATGTTTTGTTTTTTTCAAAAAATAGTGAAAAATTTTCTCTAGATTGCCTCATAGATTCCGGTAGTCCTGTCAGCCTTATTAAAAAGTCAATGACACCACAACATATTAAACTGATCGAACTTAACAGTGTAAAAAAACAAAATTATTTTGGGATAAATAAAAGTAAACTGAAAATTTATGGAATGTTGTCTGGTGTAGTTATTTATAAAGATATTGAGATAAATGTAGATTTGCTAGTGGTAGATGACGGCACGACTGGATATGAGGTAATCTTGGGACGAGATTTTTTAAATAATGGAAGGTTCAAATTTTTTTCTGAATTAGAAGATTGCAAAAATGAAAGTATGTTAATTGACAACAGATCGAATTTTGAAAGAGAATTAATGTCTATTAATATTGAAGAAACTGATAGCGAAAATTTAAATTTAGAAGTGGATGAGCTAAATGATTGTCGGTATAAAAAACAATTAAACGAGTTATATTTGAATAGTTATATGTATGCCGAACGCCCCGCCGAACCTTTGGTAAAAACTAAAATGAAATTATCATTAAATGATGTGAAACCTTTTCATTGTCGTCCAAGAAGGTTATCTTATGCTGAGAAAGGAGAACTCAGTTCGTTGCTAGATGAATATTTAGACAAAGGCTATATTAGGGAAAGCGAGTCCGAGTACGTTTCACCTATAGTCTTAGTAAAGAAGAAAACTGGAGAGCTCAGAATGTGTGTAGATTTTAGAACTTTAAATAAGGTAACGTCAAAAGATAGCTACCCCATACCGATAATTGACGATTTGTTAGACAGAATGGCGGGTAAAACTATTTTTTCGAAGTTGGATTTGAAGAATGGGTTCTTCCACGTATATATGCACGAAGATTCGGTTAAGTTTACTTCGTTTATTACACCGTTAGGCCAATACGAATTTTTAAGAATGCCTTTTGGACTCAAAAACGCGCCATCAACGTTTCAAAGACATATAAACAAAATATTTGCAGACATGATAAGAAACGATAAGGTGATAGTCTATTTGGATGATTTAATGATAGCTACGAATTCCTATGACGAACATTTTTTGATTCTTGAGGAAGTTTTTAAGAGAATGGTAGAAAATAAACTGGAGCTTAGAATAGACAAATGTAAGTTTCTTCAAAGTAAAATTAAATATTTGGGTTTTACAATTACTGGTGAAGGTGTTCAGGCTGATGATAGGGGTATCGAAGCGATACAAAACTTTCCGGTTCCACAAAGTGCTCACACAGTACAGAGTTTCTTGGGCTTATGCTCATACTTCCGTAGGTTCGTTAAGGATTTCTCGACTATTGCAAAACCTTTATACGATTTGATTAGAAAAGATAGAAAATTTAATTTCGGTCCAGAGCAATTAGAAGCTTTTGAGCTACTAAAAACTAAATTGATAGAAATGCCAGTACTGGCAATTTATAACCCAAAAGATGAGACAGAGTTGCATTGCGACGCCAGTGCCCTAGGGTTTGGAGCAATTCTATTACAGAGAAAAGAAGACAAAAAGTTGCATCCAGTCTTCTATTATTCCAAAAGAACGACAGATGCTGAATCAAAATTTCATAGCTTCGAGTTGGAGACGCTCGCAATTATAAATGCCCTAAGTAGGTTTAGAATTTATCTTCAAGGCAAAAAATTTAAGATAGTTACAGATTGCAATTCTCTAACCCTTACTTTAAACAAGAAAGAACTCAACCCAAGAATTGCTCGTTGGGCATTGGAATTACAAAATTACGATTATACGTTAGAGCACCGGGCGGGCACTTGCATGCAACATGTTGATGCATTAAGTAGGACGACGAATATTTTAACGTTGGAAACTAATA
Organism: Sphaerophoria taeniata; assembly: GCA_943590905.1. Classification (NCBI taxonomy): domain Eukaryota; kingdom Metazoa; phylum Arthropoda; class Insecta; order Diptera; family Syrphidae; genus Sphaerophoria; species Sphaerophoria taeniata. The sequence continues at coordinate 66,887,175 of OX016542.1, forward strand.
CTTTTGAAGAAAATTTAATTATATGCCAAGGGAAAGATGAAAAAATAGTTAAGTTGAAAAAAATGTTAGAAAATGCAGAACATGGGTTATATGAAATGAGAAACGGAGTGATATATAAAAAGAAAAATGATGGTAATGTAGTATTTCTAGTGCCAGAACAAATGGAAGATCACGTGATGTATAGATACCATGATGAAGTCGGTCATGTAGGAACAGACAAAGTAATTGAGTTAATATCAAAAAGTTATTGGTTCCCTAAAATGAGAGAAAAGATAGGTACGCATATACAAAACTGTCTTAAGTGTATTTCTTTTTCCGCTAAACAAGGTCGAGAAGAAGGCTTTCTCCATATTATACCGAAAGGAAAAGTTCCGTTCGAAGTAATACACATAGATCACTATGGACCGGTGGATAATTCGAGACAGGTAAAGAAATATATACTGGTAGTGATAGATGCTTTTACAAAGTTCGTGAGACTGTACCCTACTAAGACAACAAACACTAAAGAAGTAATGCAAGCATTGGTTGATTACTTTAGGGCATATAGTAAGCCAAAATGCGTAGTGTCAGACAGAGGAAGTTGCTTCACAGCAAATGAATTTAAAGAGTTTCTATCTGAAAGGGATATTCAGCATGTGAAAATTGCAACAGGATCGCCTCAAGCAAACGGACAGGTAGAGAGAGTCAATAGGAGTTTAGGGCCAATGATAGCAAAACTTGTCAAACCAGAAGAGAGTATACACTGGGATCACATATTGGAAAAGGTAGAGTATTCAATAAATAATACAGTAAATCGAACGATAAAAGAACATCCGAGCGTGATGTTGTTTGGGGTAAGTCAGAAAGGTAAGCCAATAGACAGAATCGTTGAAAGTTTAAGCGAAGTTGAAAACGGGATAGGAAAACGGGATTTAACTGAGATAAGACAGAAAGCGGTGATAGAACAAGAAAAGTCTCAGACTTACAACAAAAATTACGTGGACAAGAAAAGGTGTAATCCTACATCCTACGAAACAGGAGACTATGTAATGATAAAAAATTTTGACTCACATCCCGGCGCATCTAAGAAGTTGATCCCGAAATTTAGAGGACCGTATCGGGTCGCTAAAGTCCTACGAAATGACAGATATCTGCTCGAAGATGTAGACAATTTTCAACAGTCACGGTTACCATATCAAGGGGTGTGGGCGGTCGGCAATATGAAACCTTGGTTAAGTGAAAAATGTAAAACAAAGTAGAGATCAGGTGATCTCAAAGGTCAGGATGGCCGAATTGTAGTAGTAAGCACATATTTATGTTAAGGTATTGCATGCTACCGTATTGCTATAATGATTTATCGTTACTCTTCCCCTTAAGACATTATTGTACACATATTGAGTCAAACCTAATTGAACGCTTTTATATTCAAACAACCGATAGTCATCTACACATGTATTAGTTATTGTTACTCTTCCCGTAAGACATTGTTATACACATGTTGAGTCAAACGCAAACCGAATACCTTTATATTTAAAACAACCGATAGCCATCTACACATGCGTCAGTTTCTTTTATTCCGCTTTGTATCTCTTGCCATTTTGTATGTATTAGTGTGTAACTAGTTTTAAGAACGAAAATAAGAAAGAAAGAGATTCATTCGATACGCATCATCCGAACGAAGTGGACGTGTTGTGAAAACGGCTTAATAAAAATCTTTAAATAAAATAAACGTGTTTGGTTATTTTCTTTACTGTTCCAATTAACATTTAAATTCCCTGCTACATTAAATTCCTTGAACTACTACCAACTTGAATTGTTATTTAATCAAGCAAATCCATTCGTATTTATACAAGCACAGTTACGAAAAAAAATCTGTGAACTCTCAGAATCACAAGAAAATGAATAGTTTTGTTTATTACCACAGTAAACTGTTTATTATTTTTTTAATAAACAACGTTTATTGTTTCAGTGAATATAATTATTAAAAATAATAAACGACTTGTAAATTTTAGATTTGGTTGTGGTATTGGATGAAGGTTGGGATAAAATCTTTTTGAAACCATTTTAAAAATCTTGTTTATTATAGCAAAAAACGGTTAATTATTTTTAATAATGAAATGTTTATGGCAATTAATAAAGTTACTTATTTTAAAAAATGGTGATTAAGTGCTTTATTTTTCATTTAATAAATGGTCATTAATAGTATTAACAAACGATTATCAAACGCTGACATATTTTTTAACAAACCGTTTATTGTGACAAGAAAAACTTTACTTTGACAATAAATAACAAGACAACAAACGCCGTTTTTTATATTAACGAACGTTTGTTTTTTCAGTGCATCTTATTTGATGACGTTCCCGTAAGATTATCCCAAAAATTTGTTTTTACTTAGGCTATACCTACAGTAAAAATTTTATAAAAATGCATTGGGGATTGAGCGGATTAAGAGTCCCTAAAGGACATACAAACATACCAATGCTAATGCATGATTTTAGGTCTTGAAGTTTTTCGTACTCTCGCAGATTTTTCCAAGTTCCCTATCCAAAATTATTCATTTTTCCATTTGAAAACCAATGAGTTTTCCGAGTTTCTCATCAGGAACTTTCTATTTTCCATTCGAAAACCCATTTTGAAATTTTTATTTGTTTGTGCTCATGTGAACAGTCCTTTACTTAACTTCTGGTTTTGACCGAGACCGAAATTGAACGATTGTATAGAACGAATCAATCGCGAACGACACAGGCCTAATTTTAACCGAGATCGAAATGTACCTAATTTTCATAATGCTTAATGTACATGCACAGAGATTGGAAACTAAAAGCCATGCTTTTTTTTAATACAAAAATAAATAATTAGAGTGGCCCGACAGCTCTTGAAGAGCCAAGGCCTAAGTGGCGTTGAAACATCAACATCAACAATTCTCTCGGTGCGTGGGAAGAATTGAGGGGACCTACAGTGTAACACCGATTTCGAACGGCAAAGTCGAAATTCACTTTTTTAAGACAGATTGAAACTCTTGGAAGTTTGTCAGTTCTTCGCAAGAGGCAGTGCAAGTGAAAGATGTAATAAAAACTATGGGGACGAGTAAGACTCGAACCCACGACGTTCTGCTTAGCAGCCAACGCATCTAACCAGTAAGCCACGGCCTTTTTTTTTAATATCGATGTTAAAATTTTCTTTTGTTCAGAAAATCGTGCCCAAGAATTCACGTGTAAGTAAAAGCTTTGTTTTCTTCCTTCAGCTTAAGTAGAAGTTCAGCCTTATAGTAGAAGAATGAATAGGAAATTAAATGAAACGAAATGATAAATAGAGAGAAATATTTACCAGTTGTTGTCGGCTGTGAGTTTTTTTAATTAAAAAATGAATTTCGAGCTGTCACGTCACTACTGAATTTAAAAAAAATGTTTCGAGTAGGTAAATTATAATCAATGTTTTTTATTATTAAAAATATTATTCGTTTTATTTTCAGAACCTCCTATTGCACAATCACTGCATAGAAGAAGAATTTTGCATCCTTTATAAACTTCTGCTCCGTCAGACGCGAGGACACCCCGAATGTTAAGAAGACGCCGATCCACGGTTCTTCACATGAGGCGGTAGATGAGTTTCAACGACAATGTGTGATCTGTCCTATCTGAATAGAGAATGGCTATGAAAGAAAGCCGCTCAAGCATGCACTAGCAAAATATTCGTCTCTCGGATAGAACGCCCCAAAGATCAATGTTTCATGATCTTTTCAATGCATGCCATCTTGGATCTCATTTTACTTTGAAAAGTATATAAGGTCTTCCTCTTCCAACATTATTTCGGATTTTTTTAATCCGTCTAAAATGATTGAACTATATTTACCCGTTTAGTTTGTTATTATTTGTTTTACCATAAAAAAGTGGGTTCCTTAAGAACTTGAAAACGAATGCTTATCGTGAATTTTCGAGTATATATTTATTGTTTGAGTATGGGGTGTGCTTTCACCTCTTTTATGATTTCTCTTAATTGGAGTATCATCTCTTACAACTTACTGTCACTGTAAGCAAAAAAAAAAAAAAAGTAATAATTAGAAGTTGTAAGGAAATCTCTGATTGCACATTCAAAAATCGTTCTGCTACTGCTGATCGTCACTTGGTGATATGACGTGTTGGAACCTGGATGGTTTCATCTGACAGGGCCAATAAACGATCGTTGCCTGCCATCAGTCAGTGGGCAAAATATCAACTACAAGTTTCTCTTAGAGTAGGTATATATATACAAAATTACTGTCATATAGCTAACGAGCAATCATCCAGTCTGTGAGACAACAAATTGTGCCATGATTGAATCTTAGCCGCCAAGGCGCCAACAGTACCAATTCGTGAAGACGGAGACTCTTCGTCAGCCACATCTTTGTGTGCCTGTTGAACTTGAACGGAGCGTAGTGACTGTCACCGCCTTAATAATTATTATCTGTCTGCACTGCACGCTATATGACGATCACAACGCTGCCACGCCCGCGCCGGCCGCACCGCGCCGCTGTTTGCAAACTTGCTAGTCGTCTTTCGCTATGAATGGAGTATGGAGCAGCTAGTTGGCCACGAAACGCATTTCCATAACAATATTGTAAAATATTATTAACAACTTCATCGGATCAAAAAGAGATTATTGGCGCGGGGCTGGGACGACGACGCGACGCGACGTGACGACGACAACGCACGCACAGGTTTTAGCAGTTTGTCAGCTTATGGTAACAAATTTCTTGGAGCGTTTATTGGCTTTTTGACCTGCGTACCTCTGATCACGAATCTATTGAGATCATTACATTGAGATAGCATTCTATTGCTGAATGCGGACGCAACTTAACTTTGCTTGGCATATGTGTGGAGAATTACTGGTCAAATTTTAACCTCACATTTATATGAGTCATGATTGTGTTGTGGTTAAAGTTTTTATTTCATCGAAATGTTTCTAGATACTTATAAAGAAGCTTTTTAAAATCAAGAGCAAACGACAGACAAGATCAAAGCCTCTGAGCCGCCAATATACCGACAGCAAATCAAATGGCACTCGGCGGCGGATTGCGCGGCAGCGGGTTTACAATCTGAAGTATCACCGAAAAGGCATCAATATGAGTTGCTAATAAATTTTCGCATCAGATAAGATGTCATGACGTGTTGGTAAGGGGGGAATCTCAATACTAAATCAAAGGTAGAAATAAGCTGTTGATACCTTCACCTATCTTCGAAAACTTTGTACAAAATTTATGTTTAAGCACCGCATGCGTGCTTATCTTTTGTTTTTTTTTTAAACGAGTTTCAGCGTATTAAATTTATTTGATATAGCAAAGTCAGCCAAAGGTTGATCTTTTGAACATCGTTATGGTGCTAACCGATGTACATTTTGGACATGGATGGGAGGATAGCGCTTTTAAAGATTCCGTTCCATACTGTTGTTACTGATATTAAAATTTAACTGTTATACATACAGCGATTGTCACAACCGCGAGCCCAATATCGACTGTCGATGTTTTACGGTCAAGTGCGTTTTGTCGCACATCGTAATTGCACGATTTTCAGCCATTTCAGACAAATTTTTCAGTCACAGATCTGGCAATATTTGCTTTGTGTGTACATGAAGCTTTAGTCTTAAAAAAGTAGGTTGGAGTTTGAAAGACGCAAACTACTATTCCGCACTTCTTTTGCCCGAGTATCATTTGGTCGCAAGAAATCCTCCCTTTCTTCATGAGAATCTAAGTATTCCTTTTCTATTCGAAGACTCTACGGGCCGGAGCATTATTTTCCATTCGCTCTACATAACCCAAACATTCGGACCTTAACTTTTTTTTGGCTAGGTTTGTGTCGCTGAACAGCTCGTACAGTTCTTGATTAAATCTTCGTATCCATTCTTAATTAAATTAATCGACGAATTTTCCTCTCGGAGCAGCCAAAAGCGTTTTCATCCTATGTTGTCAAGGTTCATGTTTCTGCACCATAAATGACAAGATGTCGATGTTGGTTGTGCTTTCTTGTTGAAAGCATTAACTTGGTCTTGCCTTCGTTAAGCGCTAGACTCATCTTCCTGGCCTCTGTCTCAAGATTCACGAACGCACCACTGACATCACGTCGTTGTGTTCTTCCAACTATGTCAATGTCGTCTGCGTATCCTAGTAGATATACGGACTTTTGAAAGATTGTGCCTCTGGTGGTGACGTTGGAGTTTTGCAGAATCTTTTCAAGAATGATGTTGAAGAAATTGCATGACAGCGCATCGCCTTGTCTAAAACCTTCCTTGACATCAAATAAATCCTTGAGGTTTCTTCCGACCATGATGGAACAGCGTTAGTTTTCCATTGTAATCCTACGTGTTTTTACAGATTTTTTTTTTATTTAAAACGCTTCGTTTTACTTTTTTTTGAGAACATTACGTAGGATTCATATCCTTGCCACGACCTATTCTAGTATGAAACGATTCCAAAACGACAACCAAGGAGTCAGTCGGACGGTTCTTTGAGTCATTTTCTTGGCTTACTTTCTTCATTGACATAAATTCTACTTTTGAGGTTGTTAAAAATAACTACATAACAATTGATACAAAAAACGTAGGGTTTTCAAACAAATATTAAAAAAAAGGCTTTAAAATAAAAAATCTATAAAAACACGTATACGCCCGAGTGTACATTTTGTTGCATCCGTAGTAATATACGAAATCTCTATATATATAGTGAAATTTAAATCGTGAACTTCACACATAATCAGCACATAAAGATCACATAGTTATCGATTGGCCCCTATCGTTTGTACTCATATTGGTTTGCCAATTTAATAGACGTAAGAGTTTTTTCTGGGATGCCAAAATTATACATTGTTCTATTAGTATCGGAGGCGACTGTAAGATTACCTACCTTATAAGCAGAGTGGAAAATTTAGCCACTATCTAATGGTAAATGACATGAAGTTTTCAAAACCAGTGGTCGGACAGACTTTCCCTGGGCCTTTTGGCGGCTAAATGGCACTTCCAGTTGCGTTTTTTGGTGCCAGCTTATACCATAGGGTGAGTGGAAAAAGTAAGTAGAAGTCTATAGACATTTAGTCGTAGATACCAAATCATATGGTCGGACAGAAATAACGCGGGCCTTTCTCTTTATCCGACCATTTTAAAAACGGTATTTTTGGTGACATTCTACCTCATCGGCTGAGTGGACAAATGGGGTATCAAATGAAAGCTTAGAATGTCTACATTAAGAATCTACTGGTCGGACAAACTTTGCATGGGCCAATCACGAGACCGACCGCATTTTTCAAAAAAAGTCTGTTAATTACTTTAATGTTTTTTTTCAACTCAGCATCAACATTTTTTGGTGTTAAATCTATATAAAATAAGTAACTGATGAATGGTATCATAGTTGGCTAATCCAAAAATATAGTTATGGGTTAAAAAAGAAAACTGCTTAAACTGGTTACCATAAGTTTTTGACCATTTTTTTTCAGAGAAAAATAATATTTGTTCAGTACAATGAAATATCACTCGAACTTAATTGCCCTAAAAATAAAACAATCCAATTTATTAAACGCATTTAGGCGAGGTGCTTTTGGTATAAAGCGCACAGCAAAAAGTTTTTGTAGATCACCCGTTGATCTTACTCTTAAACAAACAATAAATGCGGATGCTGCTTACTCGTTAACTGGTGTTACCCACTTTACTAATTCAATTTTAGCAAGATAACGCTGGGCACTAAGTCATAACATAAGAACTAAAATCATTTCCAAAATGCTTACAGTAATAAAGATTGGACAATCAGATGATGTAAATCATGAGCTTGCTCGGTAGAGAATTGAAAAGGACAAGAAAGCACTGTTTGAAATCATAAATATTTTTAAACAAAACATAAATCCTTTCGATGCAAACCTTGAAAAAGAATTTCTGTTTAACATAACAACAGGTAGAGCGGCTTTTCAACAAACAGAAGATTTTGTTTTAAATGTTAATGAAACAGGCTTAACACAAAAATTAAAATTTATTGAAGAGTGTTCTGAAAATGTTGACCGATTCGATAAACCTATACCTATAGCGCAACAAAATTCTAAATTTCGCATCAGAATGCTTAAAAAAATACCAAAAAAGCAGAGATGGCACAAAACAGGCTCTTTAAAAATGGAACGGGATGTCTTTCGGAGGCTATAAGCAATAGCATTCGAAAAAAAAGTAGACATGGAGGTATGTTTATCATATCCATTGTCTCCAGCTCCTCCAGCCTTTTGCCATTATACTGGGGAAATGCATAAGACTGACAAGGCCGTTTTGGCAAAAAAACTTAAATCTCGAGTTTCTCCGTCCGAACCATTGAAAAAAGATGTAGAATTTATTGATGGCTTCTATTTCCTTCATCTCTTGGGGTCGTTAGTACCTCAAACATTTGATAAGATATCAGAAATGATTTTAAAAAGAGTATGTTCTACGGAAGCTCCGGAAGTAAATACATGTTGATTTTGATCGATATTTACACCCATCGATCAAAGATTGTGAGCATTGCGTTCGGAATGAAGTTAACGTCTCAAATTTCACGATTTCGGGATCGATGCAAAAACTAACGGATGATTTCGGTAAATGCCTCAGAAATCCTAAATTCAAAGAAGCATTAGTGAGATTTTTAGGACTCCACTGGGAGGATAGTTCCTTGATTCCAATTTTGGGAGAAAAAAAGGTATATTTAACAGTGGATAAAAGTGTTTCTCTTATCAAGTTCGAAATCAACGTATTTCCAAAACTGACGAATGTGAATACAGTTGTAGCCATGAAGAAGCGGACACAAGGTTAATATATCACGTAAGCAAGTCAAAACCAAATTCAAGTATTATGGTGCGAGCGTCTGACACAGACGTTCTCATTATTTTACTTGGAAATATGTATAAATTCAAAGACTTGCAGATATGGTTAACAAGTGGCAGCTTGAAAAGGAATGACGTCAATTGCATAAATTGTACTCAGCTAGCTTCGACACTGGGAGCAAACTTATGTGCTGCGTTACCAGCATTTCACGCCTTTACAGGCTGCGACTGTACGGCCAGTTTTTTAGAAAAGGAAAAGCTAAACCCCTCGACATCCTTGAAAAAAAAGGTCGTTATCAGGCTGCGTTTGAGGCGTTGAGTAAAGGAACTTGTTGCAATGATACTGAAGCCATTCAAAACTTTACGTCACATATGCATGGCTTAAAGAACTGTAAAAGTGTAAATGCTGCCAGATTAAATTATTTAATACGTAATAAAAATAATCAAAATAATCCTTTGTATGGATTATTCTATTAATAATTTAGATTGGCCTCCTCCTCGATAAGTTTGTTGTTTTCATTTCATTCTACTGAACAAATATTATTTTTCTGTGAAAAAAATTATCAAAAACTTATGGTAACCAGAGTAAGTAGTTTTTTTTTAACCCATAACTATATTTTTGGATTAGCCAACTATGATATCATTCATCAGTTACCTATTTTATATAGATTTAACACCAAAAATGTTGATGCTGAGTTGAAAAAAAATATTAAAGTAATTAACAGACTTTTTTTGAAAAATGCGGTCGGTCTCGTGATTGGCCCATGCAAAGTTTGTCCGACCAGTAGATTCTTAATGTAGACATTCTAAGCTTTCATTTGATACCCCATTTGTCCACTCAGCCGATGAGGTAGAATGTCACCAAAAATACCGTTTTTAAAATGGTCGGATAAAGAGAAAGGCCCGCGTTATTTCTGTCCGACCAAATGATTTGGTATCTACGACTAAATGTCTATAGACTTCTACTTACTTTTTCCACTCACCCTATGGTATAAGCTGGCACCAAAAAACGCAACCGGAAGTGCCATTTAGCCGCCAAAAGGCCCAGGGAAAGTCTGTCCGACCACTGGTTTTGAAAACTTCATGTCATTTACCATTAGATGGTGGCTTAATTTTCCACTCTGCTTATGAGGTAGGTAATCTTACGGTCGCCTCCCGGACTAATATAGTTGGTATCTATAGACGCTGTGATACGCCGCCTTGAAATTGATTAAAAGGTGGTAGGTATCGATTTGAAGTTCCTGGGTCTGCTCCAAGACCTGCCGTAGAGTGAATATTTCTTCGAAGGTGGACGTTTCGGGTTAGAAGCCACACTAACAGAGGGCTTCTGCCTTTTTTTTTATTAAAATAATTAATTGAAAGGGAAGTTCTTAAATATTTTCAAGATTTGTCCATGCATAACCGTTGAAATATACCGAAGCCTTTAAAATAATCTATGTGACGCAAAGGAAATATTTTACAAACTATGAAAATAATCAAAAAAATCGGTTTGACTTAGTTTCACATGCGATTTTTGTTTTTTAATTTTCAGAGTCTTGAAAACTCAATTTCTGAATGGTTAAAGTTTCTACGAGAAATGTATTTTAATTTTACAAACAACATTGCTCAATATACTTGAATTTTTATTTAATTTTTACTCGGGTAAAATGGCAATTTATTTCACATTCGAAGGGAACTATAACCACTATTTTTTTAAGGAATTTTATCCCCATATCGTAGATGGAAATTAACTACACTTTACAAAAGTGTATCAAATTCTAACTTGGTCGGTTATTTTCCTGCACCTAGTTAATGGAGTTCGGTGGTTCTTTCTTCCGGCCAAATCTTGCAGATTAGATTATTTTATATACCTACTGGCCTTTTATGACATAATACA